>CM077115.1:187871771-189077605 GCA_039619475.1 Icerya purchasi | reverse complement strand
CGTGGTTGGCATCTCCCCCTGAAGGCTCTTAAATCAAGTATATCATATTACATCTTATAGAAAAGAGTTGTTTTTTTATTGGTTTTATCATTCTTTGAGAAAAATAAGATTCCTTTCTTCATCGTAATGAATTCTTTGGAGAAGAAACTTTTGGTTATTTCTCTTCGGTCGTTGCAACTTTTATTTAATACTTTTACGAAATAATCTGCCGAATAAACAAAAAAAACAGTAAAAAAAGTCTAGCGAATTTTTTACTTTTTCTATAGAATTCATGTAACATCATTTCCGTTATATAATTTCGCGACTATTGCTCTCCCCTCTCGCGTGTAAGAGTATTTCAGTATTTTAATATAGTTGTGTAACTTTATAATTTGCGTAGACGCGTTCCTAATTGTTTCGTCCTGTTGGCAGGGTCTTATGCTATAGCTGCCGGACTTTGTTAATAGCTTTTACGAAATAACAACGTTACAACTTCCGTTACATGTTACATAAAACGTTGCATGATCTTTTTCATATTACAGTAATCAATAGAGTGTGGAGGTAAATCTAGATACAATTATTCACGAGAATTGTCTGGAAAGAATAAGCAGGTTTTAGCGAAGAAAATTATTCGTTACTCTTTACGAAGAAGAAAAATTCTACCGTTTGTTCCCTTTTTTGAGCGCTGTTATTCCGATTCCCAGCTGCATGCGTGTACATTTGTAATAACGGTGGTAACGTCGAATGTGGAAGAGAGAAAAAAAAAAGAGGTAACAATTACTGCAGAAACGATTCTACGTAACACTTATGCGGTGAGAACATTAATTTTCGTACACGAGTCGAAGTGGTAGCAATTGTGTCCGTTGAAGAAACAATAAAATTGATATAACGTAGCGATGTGATTCAATTTTTCAATAATGAAAACACTGTTTGAAAGGAAGGTAACAGAGCTATTTTGAACTAATTAGAGTAATAAATAAAGAACAGAATTACTAAAGCGAGAAAGAAAAACTTATACGGTGACACTTTCTAGGAAATCGGGAAAATTCAGAAAATTTCATTAATCACGAAAAAGTTGGGATCCGGAAATTCCCCCGCGTGCTATATAGCAAAATTGGAAAGTATTAGAAATTATCGCAAAACTTTAGTATAAATACACCGACTCTGTATCGTTAGTGAAAATATTTGGCTTTGTATCTTATTTAATAATCGAAACTCGTAATAAATAATTTTCGGAAACAAGCGATAATTTCATCATCGAGATTGTATCAAGGTATGATGAAAAAGATATCGCGAAATTATATGCAGCAGTTTTTCCTGTACTACGATTGATTGTTTTCCAAGCTGGAGAAAAAGTTGAAAAATCTGGAAATCGGAGAAAAGTCGCAAGGGAATTTATTTTGTTAAAAAAAGAGGTTGCCGCCACCTTAAAATTTATTATCCCTTAAAAGGTCGCTCGAAAGGACCGATTTTTATCGTTAGCAGAGATATATCGATTTTCTTCTTTTGCTTGAAGCGCTGCACTTCATCATTCGAGATAATAGGTCTTTCTAGCTGGTTTAGTCGATACTGCAGTAATTCCTAAAGCTGGGCAGGCAGGCGCTGAGTCGGTACTATTTAGCAGTGCCAAAAATGCGGTTAAAATCGTTTTACGAAATATTTTGAAACAAGAACATTATCGACTAATCTATACGCTCTTTTGTTTACACATTTCATTAGTTTATGAAATTTGTTTTATTTCGAACGAGTTTTTTATGGAATTTATTTCCGTCGTTTTTGTTATTCTTTCGTGATAATTATTCTACCGTGAATGGGTGTTGTTATTTCCGGTGGTAATCGAGAACTATATTTACAATTCGTTGGTTATTGTTTTTCAGTGTAACTGCCGTCTTTTTCTTTCTTTTTTTCTTGGATTCCAGTGAGATGAAACGCTGAAAAATCAAATTAAATAGCTCTGGAACGGTTTAACTTCTTTGAATTAAACACAAAAAAATCTAAACATCTTTTTTTTTTCAAATTTAGAGTACTAAAAATTATAAAATCAAAAAGGTCGAGAATATATAATATGGAATTTAATGACTTAAAAACGCATAATTCGCCATTAGAGTTAACTTATCAAACGTGAAATTTATAAATTATGTAATATTTTGTTTTTTTGAACTTGCCGCAAAAGGAAAACTTTATTTAGAACTCTGTGTGTGGACGAAGAAGAAAGGTTAATGAGATTTTAATTTGGCGAATAATAGCGCCAACAGAAATTAAACAAGTTTTTATAAAAAATAGTCCATTCTCGGTAACCAATTAAAATAGCGCAAAAGAAAGCACATGTTTGTAAACGGAACAACTCAGCTGTAAACTATGGGGGGGGGGGAACTAACTAAAATACATTTTAAATATTTATATAAAAAAGAATTCCGTGGAATGAGGTGCCAAATTATCCAAAATATGAAAATATAAATAATTCCGGGTGCCGTGTTTATCTATATACATAAACTGGTAATGTTTGTAAATTTGGATGTAGGAGGTAATTTCTGAAACATTCGATTTCAAAATTTATGTTTGATTTTTGAATAAAATTACTTAGTTGAGGAAACTGATATGATTTTGTATATTGAGTTTTTACTGATATTTTTACCGTCACGAACTGCGGCACGGCCAGATTTCGATTCTTCGATGAAATTTTTAAAGTTTGCAAAAAGTACGAAAAATCGCAAAGAACAGTGCCTTTTCTTTATGTTTATGATGTGTGTGCATTGCGCCTAAAGATTTTCGAACATTTTTTTTTTTTTAAATTTCAAATTAGGTTTGTCAGCAAGGACATTAGCTCAAGAAATGGAAAGAAGGAGAAATAAATTTATGTTCTAACGCATTTAAGGCAGGGGATAAAAATACTTCAAGGGCAGGAATAACCGAAACAAGGAAATGAGAGAATATAAGCAGCACTATAAGCAGTGAGGATATCGAGTTTTAACAACGAAGAATAGACGGATGATTGTTCAATAAATAAGATCATACATTCAAATAAAACACGAAGTCAGGATCACAAGGAAAGTATATGAAAGGGGGTGAAAAGGACAAAATGGAATAGATGCAGATGAAAACGGAGAAAATGATGCAGGAAGGAGACTATCGTTAAAGCGAAGGCGACAAACAGCGGAGCTTGAAGAGCTTTTAAGAGAGGGGCAAGGAGCCATGGGCGAGAAGGAAGAGATGGCTGAATTTATGAATGTGTGTGTGTACGCATATTCGTTGAGATTGATTATTAATGATGTGAAAAGAAATAATTAAATGATGTTAAAGTTGATGCTTCAATAAAAACAGGAAAACAAAAAACGTGTCAGCGGTAGAAAATGGCCTGAATCCATATTTGCTGTTAGAAGTTTTTCAGACGTTTTTTATATATGGCTGGCCCGTGCCCAGAATTTTGAAAATTTTCTTCGCATATTTATTTTATAAATCATCATCATCATCATCATGTTGCTTCTTCTGTTGTAGACGATTGCGTGCAATAACTACTGGTCTATACTAAACGGCTTCTTGCTGGATTAGAGTTAGCCTGACGAAGACTTAGGGCCGTTTTCGTATTGTCGCTATTCATAATTATTGCGTTCTAGGAAAAACAATGACGGTGGTATTCCGTTGCCTTCCATCATCGCAGTTTCACAGCCGATGATATTAATATGTAATAGTCGCCTGTGAATTTCTGATCTTGAGCCTTAAATTAAGTCATTCTTCATTAGCCTCAAATCAGTGCTGATGTAGCTGCTTCATACATCAGGTCGACACACTTTGTCTGGCTTTTCTGTTAAGACCTGTCTGGCTTGAGTGGCCCTTCTGGTAGTTACACTACCGCCAGTATAGCTCTTAACATCTTTAAAGCACGCAAGCCCCTTCACCGCGTCAAGGTGGTGTCCCCTCGAAGGGGATTTTATAAATAACAATACATTTTTCACTAATATTCCTACTATTAATATGAGTAATTTCCGTCATTTTAATTTATATATTAATAATTTACATAAATGAATTACCCCGTATGTGAACATTAATAAAAATTACATCCTACTTGTAATAAAAAGGTTTTTCCTTAAGATATTAATGAAGTACCGAAAAATATGGAGCATATTTTTTCTTTTTTCTTTTAAATGTAAAAACACCCTAAAAAATCATCAATATTTATTTTAAATTTTTGATTTTTTTCCGATTTTTGTGTACTTATAATAACTATTTCAGTTCACATGGAGGGAGGGGGTTAACCCCCAAAACCCTCCCTTGTGGACACGGCCTTGATATATGGTATATTTTTTTAAATTTTACGGATGTTGTTTCAATCGAATGACGGTTCCGCTTAGAAATTGTCGTACCGGTCAAAGGTCTGTGTAACATCAAAAAATGTAGCCGAATGTTCGTTCAGTAGTATTCGTAATGGACTTGGTCATTGTAGAATGAAATTGTTTCAAAATCCAAATCAAAGATCCGAAATGGCATTTTTTTTTTTTTGTCTTTTTGATATTCAACAATTTTCAAAATAACTGAAAGTAACGAAATTGGACGCGATACGACTAGTTCAGAAGGTTAACCAGACTTTAAAATCACAATCACTTCGGTCAGTTTGTACAATTTTAAATGTAAAACTATATTAAATATATTCGCGTCATCAGCAGAATATCTTTACGCGGAAGGTCCTTTAAATTAGCTCGGAGTAAAAAATATGAACCTTTACAATGTAGAAAAAATAAATAAAACAAGAAAACTATAGGTTTTTTTTTGTTTTTGCATTTTTGCTTTTATTTGGATTCCTTTTTCAGCGTATCTGAGATCTATACAAACCCTTAGCCGGTGCAATTTTTATTCGGTTAAAAATAGATTTGGGTTTAGAGGTCAAAGTGATTTTGTTTTTGGCATATTAATGAAAAAAACTAAACTTGATATATAACTTGATGGGACTTTGCCGAAGAGGACGGTGGTCTTTAGCAAATTTTTGTTACGCGATTTTCTCGTTATCCTCAGAGCTACGAATTTCGTTACGGGATTTTCTATCATTTTCGGCGTATAAATACCGCGGTCAATGACATACGTAAACTAAATTTTTCATTTTAAGCTAGCTGACCCGACAGACGTCCTGACCAAATTTCAATAAATTTGTTTGTGATTGTTTTGTGAATTCGTGAAAAGCTATCGGAAATGTGTAAACAAAGTAAAAATGAGAAAAAAAACCTATCTTTGAGTGATCAGTGTATCTATTAACGATTGTGGTCACGGATATTTAATTTGGGGAGTGCAGCGGGAAATTTTACATGCCAAGATGAATACCACTGAAATGCTGGAAATGTGTGATGTGCCTGGGGAATGTGATCGATTTGGGGAACCATGCGGTTTTGTTCCAAAATTTAAGTCACAGTTGAATTAAGTCAGAATTTCGTGTCAACCAAATGATTTATTTTCTCCCATTAAATTTGAAATTACAATGAATTTCAACAAAGTGTTTTGTTTACAATTCGATTTCGATTGCAAGAACGATGTTCAAGTAAACATTCAAAATAAAGAAATACTTTGTTTCAATTGATTTTCCGTGACATCACCATTTCGTTCATTGTAATGCATTATGATACACGATTGGGGTTTGATAAACAATTTGACAATCGGCTGTTAAACGACACTTGCCCATGTAGCGAAATAAATTGGAGTAGAAAAAAAATAACTACACGTGTCGGACAGCGGATTTTTCGAAACAACACAAAAGTGATGAAAACAAGTGTAATTTTATTTTAATTTAGGCTGGAATGTATTTTTCCAGATTTTTTTTTTTTTAAATGAAAACATTCATTTAAGTTATTTCCATTTCGGGAGTGTAACGAACGAAACAGAAAAAGAATCAATCAAATATGTTCATTCCTATCGTCAGTTACAGTAGTGCATGCTGAAATTATGATTTTTGCAGTTTGTTCGAATTTTCCGACTTTCCATTGTGGTTTTTTCAGATTTTTTTTCCTGAAAACTTTTCTCCAGCATCATAGCGAATAAAACAAAAAAAAAAAGAATTTCATATATCCATCATTCGAATCGCGAGTTATGGTCTTGAGTTCATACAAAAATCCCATAGGAAATAGCAATTTCAATTTTTCCGGAATTTTCTAATTTTCCAGTTAACTTTTTCAATCCCCCCCCCCGCCCCGCTAAAAACCTTATTTGGACTATTAAGAATATTTTTCCTAAAAAAATTAGCTAAATCGTTCCAACCGTTTTCAGGTGGTGATGTGCTTACCGACGAACATCATTTAATTTTCATTTATATTGAAAATGATCGCATCTTTTTCAAAGGATGATTTTCTTGGGTTTACCGCTATATGGTATGTTATCGTGGTAGCTCTTAAGGTAAATCATTTTTTTTTCGAAATTTTCGACAATATTAGTAAGCGATGTATGAGAAATCGAATTTTTATAAAATCAAAATATATCTCTGGATTAACATTTCGCTCTCTTCATCATTGAAGCGAAAAACATAAAAACTTTCACATTTGACAATGATGTAGTTTACTTTGTTGCTCTTTGGACGTAATGTTCGATTTTTAAGATTCCGTTCACATATAATGTACACGGAATCGTAATAAAATGGTTCAGAAACGACAAAAATAACAAATAAAAATCAATAACTCACGAACGGATTGACTTATAAACTTCAAAATTGGATCATAAATTATAATTAAAACTCTCAAGACAACCTATAACGTCAGGCTAACCGATTACTCTGGACGCCAAAAAACCCAAATAATTTGGAATATGACCTCAAAAACTATTTAAAAATTCGTAAATCATCACTAGATAAACCTTTAAAGGTGAAGTTCAAAATATAAAACAAAACGCAGAAGCCCTTTCGTAAAATCAAAAAAATTACGGTTAAACAGTTCTTTGAAACGGAAAAAAAATTTATTTCACGTAGACATTAGCTCGAGTAAAAAAAATAAAGAATACCAAAACGTATCTTAAACTTATGCAAAAAGGATCGCTTTATAGAAAAACTATTAGGCCCTAGGGACGCCGAGAACGCGAAATTTTTGGGAATTTGTTTTTCCCGAGCATGTGATATGTAATTGTATTTCATTTCTTTAACGAAACTTTCAAAGTTGGCGAAAAGTTCAAAAAAACATGAAAAATGACGCATCTCTCATTCTTTGCAGCACGAAAAATCTGATTTTTTAGTTTTGAATTTAGAGTATGATGTAAACGTAAATATTATTCAGTACATAATACATTATGCTTGACTGAACTTGTTTGTTTTCAAATTTATCTTTTCGCACGTGTTGTTTATTTGCCTCTTCTGTAAAAATGAATGGGTGAATGTGACTATCGCTGCTTTGCGACACCCCCCCCCCCCCCCCAAGGTTATTACATTAAACCCCTCAATCTGTCAAGCCGTAAAGATAAGATGGCGTCTATTTATGAATTTACATTAAGCGGAATATTAAAAAACGAAACCGTACTAGTTCAGTAAATTTTTGACATTCCAACGCTGTACAGTTTACGAGCGGATATTTTATTTCTATACGGGAAAGACAAGGAGCAATAGTAAATGCTCATTGAAATTTCAAACGCGATGCAACAAATAAAACACGCACGGACAAATGTTTAAAAGCAGCATGCGGTAACGGACGGAATGTTTTTCATTAGCAAACCGAATTGTGCAAATAAAGTGCGCACTCTGTTCAAAAATGTTTTGTGCATTTGGAGTAATTTTTTTTGAGGATTTTTAGCAACTGGATGCGTAAGATGGCTAATTATAAAAGGCTACGAATAAGCTGGAGGAATGGTGCAGTACTAGAAGAAATTCTTTATTTTTTCGGATGAATGTGCATTTTGTTCTACCACGTAAAATATTATTATTATTGTTTTTTTGTTGGTTTTTTATTTTTATTTTTATTTTTAAATTTTCAAATTGCACAGTATTTATGCAATCTGTTCCTATTTACTTCGTTTTCTCCGACCACCGGTTCTCGCCGTTTTCATTAATTTGTTTATTTAAAAAAAAAAAAAAAAAAAATCAGTCAAGCATGAAGTTTATGCGCTGAGGATTCCATATGTTAAGTTAAAAAGATAACTATAATTTACGTTTACATAATACTAAATTCAATACAAATAAATCTGGTTTTCGCGTCACAAAGGAATATCGGGGGTGGTATCCAGTCCTCGCGCTTTTTTGGACTTTTCGTCCTCTTCGAAAATTTTGTTGAATAAATGAAATACGGGTTGGTTCCTGACAAATAGCGATCTTTACATCGATATATCACATGCTCAGGAAAAAATATATTTTTTTCAAAAATTTTAATCTTTCGGGGGGCCGAGTTATTCACAAGGTGAACCCCCATGATTACATATTTAGGAGAACAACTTTTCACTTATATTTTTCAACTTCTTCGTATCGAGCATTTTATTAAAAGTAATTTATTACCGCAACAGCAAACCACAGTATAGTTGAGTAAAGATTTCAAATTGGGGTATAAATAACATTCCCGGTAGCAGATAATAAAAATTCCGTTGCAGGATTTTTTACTTCTTTTTGAAAGCTAATAAAAAACATTAAATACTGTTTTTTTTAAACCCCCTCACTGGGTTCAGCAGCTAGGCTAGGAGTGCGACGTGTATGTTTAAATCATGCCATAGTTCAGTAACGCAAATAATGAAGTAACAGAACGCGGACTAACACCAGAAATTAATAAAATGTTATCTAGAGTTTATTATTTACCACGGTGTAATCGTTTTATTTAAAATTTTATAAAAATTCAGTTTTTTTTATTCGTCCCTTATGCATTTTTATACCGATGGTCACATCTCAACTACTTAAAAGAACATATTTCGTGAAGGAGAAGGGATAAAAAACTCAGCCATACCTTAAAACCTTCACCGGGATAACGCGAATACATCTTGAAAATTTTAACATGATCCGTCTAGTGGTACAAGAACGCATACAGGATAAACAAACAAACATTCATTTTTACATACATAAAGATTTTTTTTGTTTCTGAACCATCTTATTAGGATTCCGTACATTTCATGTGTACGAATCCTAAAAAGAAAGTGAATTTTTTTTTTCTTACTCGATATATTATTTCTAATTAGGATATCTTTAGAATCAAATCCTGTTTTCTGCTTACTATCTCTGCGATCTTTTGCATGTTTTTCTTTTTGTTGTCTCGAAAAATTAAAAAACTCGGTAATTCGCTTGTGATCAAAATTTTTAATCTCCGTTTTTTTTTCTTGTTTTTTTAAAATTAATTCTCGAGTTTTTATTATATCTTTTTTCCCCGTATTCCTACCCTATTATATATTTGTCACAGAATTTCACGTCACTAAATTCGAAGTTTTTCAGAAAATCCTTTTCTTTTCATTACCAAATATGCGCTACATTCGTATCATTGGGAAAATTAAATCGCAATAATCGACTTTTTATAATCGACTTTCATTTGTTGTTAATATTTAGCTATTGTCTTTATAAAATTATAATGTTAATATCGTTGACCATGAAGCTTTGTCTTCGAAGTGTGTCGGTAATTTAATAATAAATTAATATATCGTTTCATGATGGTGTAATTAATTGATTATATATTATACAGACCTTAACTTCACAAGCCACAATGCCCTACCAACGGTATGGGACTTACTTTACTTATATATATATATATATATATATATATATATAGAACATGATCTTTCGGACTTGCCACGGCTGCCCGCGGGTGATAGT
Organism: Icerya purchasi; assembly: GCA_039619475.1. Taxonomy (NCBI): domain Eukaryota; kingdom Metazoa; phylum Arthropoda; class Insecta; order Hemiptera; family Monophlebidae; genus Icerya; species Icerya purchasi. The sequence goes on along the minus strand of CM077115.1, from coordinate 189,067,890 downwards.
CTTTTATAATTTCTGTGGAACAGGGTTGGTTTTAATTAACGGTATTAAACGATTACCCGTTACACGATTTTTTCATATGATAGGTATATTATAATGACTAAATCTACCGTGAATGTTTTATTTCGGTTTTATAACATGTTGATGGGAGGGAGGGAAATCGAAAAATGTAATATATTTAGTTTTAAATCGCATCAGTTATATACTTTTTTAGTGGGGGAGGGATTTTTTGTTTGGTTTCGGTATTCGTTTTAGTGAAAATAACGTTTTCTTTTAGGTTTTCGTTTCAATATTTCGATTATTAAATAAAATGATGAATATTTTTCGATAACATTTTTTATCGAGACGTTAAATGTGAACACACAGCAGTGCTAGGTAAGATTCAACGGCGCATGCTAATTTATAATTAGCAGTTAATGAAATATCCTCGTGGTTTAAAAAAGTGACGAATTAATATTAAATAAAATAACTATATATGTATATGTAACACACTTGTAAACAAGAAACTAGGTTTTGTTAACCCGATTGTGATGAGTAGTTAAAGAGGCAGTTAAATATCTCGGAATTTAGCGAGATAAGCAGTGTTGATGTGGAGGAACCATATTTTTTAAAAAGAAAACATGTTTCGGCTTCTTAACAGAAGCTATTTATTATATAATCAAAAATATTGAAACCTCTATGGAATTACACGGATACCAGTTGTGGGGTTGTGCGAAAAAATTCAATATCACTATTATTCAACGCTACCGAAATGAAGTACTTACAATTAGAGTTATTACCAACGCTCCTTGGTATGTGAGCAATTTAACGAAAATACGATTTGTTCGAGGAAAAAATGTTTTTTTTTTTAAAGAAAAAATACCGACTTCCAGATTTATTATAAAAATTTAATAAAAAAATAAATTAAAAAGTAAAAAACAGTTCTTCGATGAAAAATATATTTCAGAGTGATATAACTTAGAGTTGGCATTATCGTAATTCTTATACAACATTAATACTTATTATTCAATAAAAAAAAAAAATATTTCAGGATGATATACCTTAAGTGGTGATATTATCGTAATTCTTATACATTAAATTTATGGAATCAGCATCAAATTCATATTAAGATAATAATTAAAAACTGCATTAAATATTCGTTAAATTGTTCCTAGATATTGTAATATGAATTTGATGCCGACTCGAAAAAGTTGATGTATAAGAATTATGATAATGTCACACTCTAAGTTATATCACTCTGAAATATATTTTCTAATCGGGAGTAATTATTTCTTACTTTTCAGTGCATTTTTATTAAATTTTTATAATAACTTTGGAAGTCGGTATTTTTTTTTAAAAAGAAAAAACATGTTACAATTTTTAGCATTGTACTTGAATTTTTATTTTTTCCTAAAAATCAACTTTTTTGTCACGTTATTCTCCATATTTTATGCTAAAAAAAAAAAAGAAAAAAGAGAAAAATCGATTTTTGTAAAACTGCTTTTTCACGGTTAAAATTATCAAAAATTACCAATAGCTACATTTCCATGGTTACTTGGCAAATTTATAATATTTTAAATCAATCGGTTTTACTAATAGAAAATATAAAGAAAAAAAGAAATTATCTAAAGGGGCCACACATTTTTTCACATTTTTTGACAAATGCTCAGTTTATATTCACCGGTTTTCATCAATACTCACATGGTATCCAAGTTGAACAGTACTCTTTCTAATGGAAAAAGTAAAATCGGTCCATATGAATATGAGTTATGCGGGAACAAATATAAAAAAAAAAAAAAAAACATACGCGACGATACACAACCTTCTTCTTTTTGGAAGTCGGTAAAAATTAAAAGTCAAAACGTACGGTATTAAACTGGAAGAACATCCGAACAACAAGTTGCCAATTTCATTACTAGATAACAAGTCAGAAGGCTTAAACGTACTAAGCAAATAGAACTTTTTGTGTGTTAGTTGAAATTGTTGTAATTGGATGAAGCAATTCATCAATTATTTCGAACTGAGCTTGCTAGATAGCTTAAAGTGCTAGTCGATAAACAATAGAAAAATTTAAAAAAAAAAAAAATCTTCATAAAAGATCTAAAACAGAAATTAATTTATTCTAAAAGTATACCCATTTACTTTTCTGTTCATACCTTCCAAGACTTTTCATGATGGATTTGACAACGCTGTCTTTAATTTAATGCAAATATATAATAAAATCCGATCGTGTATATATACATATATGTGCTACGCTTTATCATTTTCAATTTCACTTGATTTGTAGAATGTGCGTATACTTTAATAACAATATGTATTTCGTTTAATGGTTTTAATTTTTTAATGCAAGTACTTTTTTTCTTTTCTTTTTTTTTTTTTCATTTTAACGAATTATTTTGTAAGATTAATTTTAGACATCAGGGTGGTTGCTTATTTAAAATATATCAGTGTGCTCGTGTGTATATTATTTCGAAAATCTTATTTTTATTAAAAGAGTCCCTTGGCTCCTTCAGTTTAAACCTTTGCATTCGACAAAACGTTTGCGATTGCTTTTAAGCATAATATGTGCGAAAATAATGACTTCAACCAGGCGCGCTAGAACGGTTCTCCGTACAATGGTCATTTTGACCTTTATAATTTTATTCGCAAGCATAGAAATATCGTTAATTAGGCACGCGTAATTTTATTAGCTTTACATTGTAGTAGTAGCACTGTATTTGTAGTTTTTGATTTTTTACAGCTGTGAAAAAGTTTTACTCACCTTGGCAGCATATATATGCTATCGCTTGCTTAAATAATTAGCGATCGAAACAATGACTAATTCACAGGTATTTCTTTTTACTTTTTCATTTATTAAATATATGATTATTTTTGTGTTATATGTATAGATATACGTTGTCTTCGTATTTTTCCTATCTCGCACTAAGATTATTTGCACTGTGTAGTGTCATGGTAACGCGTCAAATCTACGTCTTATTTGGCGATATGTATATTTTATTCGCATCGACACAATACACACCTCTATACCGTAGTTGTAAGAAATAGTCGGAATTCACCGGTCAGTGAACTTTTTTTTTTTTTTCTTTCAATAATTAAACTTTCGGGTTATTTGATGTTTCACTTTGTTCGCACTCTTTCGTTAAAGAATCTGTAGTATTTAGATTAAGGTTGATTCTTGGGGTTTGTCTATTTTTTTTTTTTAGAAAGGCCAGAGTCCGCATTTATATTATCGGATTATTGTGTAATGAATTATTATTTATTATTACCGTATGCTTCTTTGTAATGACGATTTTTAAATTTATTTTCACGGTTATATTTTATATAATTTTTTAGTGAATTTAAGCTTAATATTTCTACTAATTTGTGTTAAAAAATTATTAACGTTTTTAATATTATTTTTGAATCGGTTGTGGCATACATAATACGTTTTTTTGGTATAAATCGAAATACGGCAAAATTTAATTTTTTATTTTTCATTTTTAATTTTTAATTAAGAATCATTTCTACTGAACAGTCGATAAATATATTATACTAGCTTCTTTCGTTATTCCCTCGTACAGTCCGCTAGTTTGTAATATGACAAAGTATCTCCAGCGATACACATAGTGTGATTAGACTTTATTTAAATTTAGTATGTGATATTATTATTTCGGTTTCGTTTAACGTTGTAAGGAAATCATGATTGACATCGAAATGATTTCAAACATTTTCATGAAATTTTTAAATATATATATGTACATATATATGTTTACATATTTTTTTTAAAAAATACAAAACGTGCTTCGTTATCGTAGGTTCTTTTTCGCTTTTTTTTTTACGTTTTTCTATTACTCTCTCAGAATACTTTTTAAATTGATACGTCTGACTGGAAAGAAGCCCCGTTTATTTTTATAAGCTACTTGTATTTTTCTTCCGTAGCTTAATCGTTCTTTAATGTGATATAGTGTATTCATTGTACGGGATAGTTCATCCGAATTATTGCGACTATATCCGTCTGAACTATTTTACTTCTTTGCGTCAATTCTTCATAGACAAAATGCCGCACATTACTTTTAGATCAGATCTCGAAATGTTTTTATTGGTTTATTAAAATTTTAATGTTGCATATTTTTCTTACATCATTTTTAGAACGTATTATCACGGTAACTTAATATGTACCGAAGTCATAGAAATATACACCGACATATATTTGATAAAAATCTAAAGGCAAGGCTGGAACTTGTCAGAAACCGAACTGAAATGAAAAGACAATTTTATCTTTCTACTTTGTGCAATGGGAATTTACTTTAGGCATTGCGCATGCAGTCTCTCAGCAGTTTCAGTCCTAGCATTTAGATGGCGAGATTAGATTCTGATTAAAAGTACTGAAGAAGAATTAATTAAAATAAGAAGTAGAAACATGCAGAATTAAATTACAAAAAGTAAAATTTTTCGCTAATAATACGGAACAGATTGTAAGCAAGAGACAAAGAACTATGACAACGTATTTAGCATAATGCTTGTTTAAACTGAAATATAAGGGAAAATCAAGGTGACACATTACGGGAACGATAAAAAAACATTTGAAAAGCGGATGATTACTGTTTTTTCCCTTAAGTTTTAGAATTTTTTTTTATCCGTAAATATCGGACTTTTTTGAATATTAATTTGCTGGAATAGTAACTTCCGGTGGCTAAAAATGTTTTCTTCATATTAACAATTCCACATGCCATGTTGAATATTTAATGAAACTACAGAGGCTTCCAAAAACCCTACTTTGAAGTAATCCGTTTATTAAAAAATTTTCTAACATTGACTATTACTACCATCTCCGTTGAACGATTCTTTTCCGTACCAAAAAGAGTAAAATACTATTTATGGCCAACAAATTCAGATAATCGACCAGTTTCCCTAATAAATTTAAATATGAAAGAGAGGGGAGTTATAAAAATTTCTTTCGATGACCTAGTTTTTTTATATATATATATAATATATACGAACGCACCAGCGATTTGCATCCAACACAGCTGGAAAAGTTAGATGACGAATTTAAATCGAGAAGCAATTATAGATAGAGAGTAGAAAATGTTGAAGTAGAGGAATTACAGCTGGAGAAGGAAAAAAAAGAATAAGTTAATGATTTCGCTATATCTTCTGTTAAATTTTTTTTTTTTTTTTTTTCTTTCAATATATTTTATTGTAACACATTACTAAAAAATTATATTTGATTTTTATTAGATCTTAATTTTTTTAATATACAAATTTATTTGAAAACGTATATAGTACAATTTTTTCTACGATTGTCATTTTTTTTTCCCACCATATTTATTTGTTAGTAGTACTGATACAATTGCAAACTGCATATAGGCAGTTGAATTTGTATCGGTAATGTGTTTTCCTTGCCTAAATTGATTAATACTTTTTCATTAGCAATATTTTGAATTCTCCATTATTATGTTTAAGTTTTATTATAACTAATTGTTTGAATAATGTATGATTATTGATTTTACTTGTAAGAAAAATTTCGATTCACTGTAATTTCCCGTCCTAAATTTTCTGCCAATTTGGGTTTTCTTAATTGAGATTAAAATTTCTTTATTTTTACATTAATTTGAGTTTTTTTTTATAAGCTTACATTTACAATTTCGTATTAAAATGAAGCGCAGAGAATTACATAATGTAGTGTAAAATATAAAAATTATGCTTGCAAACTGAAAATGTGTAATAAATGGTTCATATAATTCATTTCAGGCAAAAAAATTCGGTTACTGACCTACGTCTTTTAAAAAAAATGTCACCCTCTCTCTAAGTGAAACTGAAATGACACCCTTGATAGATGCGGTGACATGTATTATTTTATTATTACCTACATTTATTCTGATTTTTTATGCTGTATATGAACTTTGCTTTCAATACGTTTTCCACAATTAATGGAGGTAGGCTGTATATTTTTAAACTTGTTGAAATGTGCATGTTTTTTCAAACTAGCTGTCATGGTAACGCACTACTTACCGATAAAGAGTAACAATAGCTGTATTGCTTTTATTCCTTTCGTCCCTCACTTTTCCATCGATAACTGCTTTATTTTTTTAATTTAATTACAAATTTATAATATATATATATATATATATATATATATATATATATATATTAACTAATATGTAAGTTTCAAGGGCCAAATTTTTACAACGCAATAGGAAACCACGGATGTTACGGGTAACACAAGTATCATCAGTAGTACTATTATTCTCCCATGGTGGGAACAAATCGTCTTGGTTAGATTGAAAGGCATTATTTTATAATTCATCGTTTTATATAAGAATAAAAGTATTCATTTTTAGCTGTTACATGTTAATATTGTAATTATATTATTGGTACTTTTAACATTTTAAGATTCGATAAAAAAAAATTTTCGTATTGTAATTTTGAATTTTATTTCTTTTTTTGCCAAAACGTTTTTTTTTTTTTACCAGTTCATACCATTCTCTGAATTTTTCTTTGTAATCGGTAATAGTAATTCTTGAAAAATTTCTAAGCAATATACCTTTTTAATTAAATTGTTTTTTTTTTAAACAATTTAAAATTATTTTCAAATACAGCTAAATTAAAATTTCGAAACAAAATTAATTATCACCGGTGTAACTACATTAAAATAAGCATTATAAAGATCAATTTCAAATTCTTTTATATATGTACGTCGAATTATTTTAATGCTAGAATATAAACGCAGCGGAGGTTTTCTCGTAAATTTCTAATGTCTAAATACGCATTGCAATCTTGTTATCTGTCACAAATTCTTTACAACAGCGTATTGATTTGTAATTTTGATGAGGAAACAAGGAAATTTTAATAACATAATTAGCGAGATTTACAATCGGAACGTAACAGTTTGAAAACGACTAAAATTTTAAAAGTTCGACAAAAAGAATGGAAAAAAATGGGGGCATTATTTTTTCGCTTTGAGCTCTACATTATCAATAGTAGCTGTTTCTTTTTTTTTTTTTTTCTTCTTTTTTTAGTTTATCAAAAACTATTGAGACTAAACAGAGATCTGACTCTTTTGATTACCTAAAACATCTTTCGATTCAATGTTTTTCCATGACGAAACGGAGAATATAGTTACATTTCAGAGATACATTTCAAAATTTTCATGTTTTTGAGTGAGAAGGATTTTTGATGTTGTTCGTGTATTCCGTTTAATTTCTTTACTTTTTTCTTTGATTTTGTCAACCTCCGTGAAACGTTATTTTTATATGCGTGTCTAATACTCCCTTTTTTGTTTTTAAAATGAATACTCCGCTAATAGTAAGTAATTAAAAATTGAATAATTCAATGCCATTTCAATATTTTTGAGAATTTCTTATTTGAATATTATTCATTTCCATGATGCGCCCTCGAGAATTAACGATTTTTGATTTAAACTAAGATAGTTCAAAGTTTCCCAATTTGGGTAGAAATTTTACCCGGCTGCTAGATGAGCTCAGTATGAAAAATAATAACTGTATATCGTTGTAATTTAAAACCCCTTTTTAGAATTAACATTTCAATTTCGCCCCCTTTTCATTCAGCCGCAAGTAATTTCGTTGCACCGTTAAATATCGAAATAGACTGATGTGTAATCGTTGTTGAACGTCCCCCCACTTTTTAACTGGTACCGGTCGAAAATATTTTTTTAATGGATATAGATAAAAATGTTTTGGAAAAAAACGTAAAAATTTAAATTCTTACGTTGTTTATAGGAGGAATTCTTCAATTTTTTCAAGTAGAATGAACTCGTTATAAAAATGAATCGGAATAGAAAATATTTAGGATTAAATTAGAACACCGTGGAATTCATGATGGCGTGACTGGAAAAAAAAATGTATCCTAATAAAAACAAACCAAATAAATTAATAGGAAGACGCAGTAGAGACATTCCCGATAATTATTGAAAGAAATGATCAGAAATTAAATAACATAAACAAAAAAAGAAAAAAAAGCTGATGACGCGAGCGAATCAATATCTATAGTTTTTATAATCAAAAAAAGGAAAAGAAAAAAGTCATCTAGCCTAATTAAAACGATTTCGTTTCATTTCCCGTATTTCTCGATTCGCGTGTTAATGATAAAAGTGCTTGGGAATATTCTCCTAGTTACAACATTATGCATGCGATAGTAATATTATAGTATGCCATATAGTAGTAGTATATAAAATCCGCTTCGTACGGCAATTATTCTATCATTAAATTCCTTACATGCTTTATTCTTCTGTCGCATTAGAAATAACTATAGTTTGTAATTTCTTTGATTTATTTTTTATTTTTATATGTGTGCGTGTGTTCGATTAGTTGTTAAAGGCTACAAAAGTGAAAAGCAAGGCCGTATCTGTGAGGGGGTTCCGGATACCCCCCCCCCCCCCCCCTGAAATATATCCGAAATCATAACTGCTTGAATTAAATGGATCGAAATTCAGAATAAATTTATTTCTTTTCAATTTTTGACCAAAGAAAGGAAAATCAAAATTTTTATGAATTCTATGGAAGCGACTATTTTTTATTTGTTTTTATTGTAGTGTTCAAATATTGCATATACAATAATTGACTACAAGACTTTAATGTGCCATTTATAAAAAAATATTCCATGATAACACACACACATATATATATATATGTATATGTATGTATAATTATAAAAATATTTTCGCCCCCCACCCGTAATTTTGGTATAAATACGGCCCCGATGAAAAACGTTATGTTTAAAATGAAGAAGTTCTGAAAGGGAGACGTGTGCAGAAATTTAGTTTGGGAGATGATTGAAGAGAGAGAAAAAAAATGTGCAAATTTTATTAATTGAAACCACGCGTTTGACTTATTCTAAAAATATGCTGCACACCATATTATATTTATACGAGTAATGCTTTGAGCATGACTCAGAATTGATTTTCATTACAGACGTCATAACACGCATTTCTTTATACATTTTAATATTCTGATTTGTGGACAATCCTTTCTGTTACATACGTGTGCCACTAACAGCATTGTTTATAAATTCTAATGTTTGCGACCTTATTTACTTGAATAACTTTCTCATAAATTGTAATTTTGTCAAATAAATGTTTCCGTTTTTATTTATTATTGTTATTACAGTTAATAACGAAATATATCGGAAAATTAGGAATATAAATTATCTAAATATACCGAGTGAAACTTTTTAAAGTGGATTAAATTCGAAATGAAATACATTTATTTTTATTGTCGTGCTGTAGCGAACAACAAGTTTTTCACGGCCTAATAACAATTATATAATTTACGCAAAGAAAATGTGTTTAAAGTTAAGAAAAATTAATACGAATTAGATTTTAATTAGATTTCACCTATTTATTCAAAGTATTTAATTTTTTTTTTCGAGGCTTTAAAAACAAATTTCATCCATCGTTTTATTTAAAAATTTCTAACAAAATATACGAAAATTAATATGCTATTTAAATAATCTATGCTTTTGTTTGAATAATATACTCCTGTACTTCCACATTTTTAGATTCTTATTATTTTTTTTTCTTCTCTTAATTAGCACCATGTACAGCACAGTGGCCAGAGGTTAAAGGCATTTAAAAAGTATATTTATTTATTTATTTATTTTTCCTTTGGAGAGGATTACACCATGTACCGATTGCATCTACCTAGACTATTGCAGCATATTATGAACCTTAAATAACTAAATTAGACCGGCAGATAAAATGAATGTCACAAGAGTCTGTTCCCAGCGCGGGCAAAATGTTTGAAAGTGTGTCGTTTAGTGATATTATATGTTTAGGGCGCAAGCCGACATTGTTACAAACAAAGATATTGTGTTGAAATTAAATTCGTAGGAAAAATTAAATTATGGTAACTAAAATTAAAATCTAAAATTTTACCAACATTGAGTTTTTGATGTTAATAATAATAATAATAATAATAATAATAATAATAATAATAATAATAATAATAATAATTATAACGTGGACAAGTAGTGGTTTTATTAGTAACAGGGGGAGGAAACGTCTGATTTCTGTATTACATTATAAATTTGTTTATTTTCGGAACTTCGATTTTAGTTTACAGTTATTGCGTTTTAAGTAGTATTGAATTTGAAATTAATACAAAATATTAGTGTTTATTAGTAGAAATGTACTTGTTTTTTATGTATGCTCAGCTGGAAGTGATGCGATATAATAAGTTAGGAAATTTAAAAATCGATCTTTCGATGACAGCGTAACGAATAAACAATTTGATTTAATCGGGTAAAGCAGTTTATTATTAATGTTCGATTAAATTTAAGCTTAATAATATTTGTTAGCCAGAACTGACGAAATTTCAAACGAGTATAGCACCATAAAAGTCATATAATCCTACAGATTTGTTTGGTTCTTGTACTAGATTCTTGAATAACCTGTTCGTAAATTAATAACATTTAAAATTTGAATTATTAAAAATTATTTATACATAAAAAATAAAATTTTTCGTCCAGTATTTAATATTTATTAAAAAGATTTAAAATTTTTTCAATAATAGTGTTATCTGTCTTCGAAGTATTGAAAAAAAAAAAAAAATGATTAAAAATATTGTATATGCAGAACATTTAATTTCTAATACGAACTAAAAATTACGAAAAAAAGCTAAACACAATTAACAATTTCATACAATGAATACGTTAACAAATGTGCATGGTTCAAAAAGTATTTCCAAATTAAATCTCGATTCTAATTCAAATTTTCTTATGACATATCAAGTAGTTTTTCGCTTGTGTTAAAAACACGTTAACAAGCTGATGGGCTTCTGCGTGTTCCCGATCCGTTTCATTAAAAATACGAGAATTTCAATATTTGAGTCATGATCGTGATTGGAACAGTTGCGTTTGCGTGAACACCGAATTTTAAATGAATTGTATCAGTGTAATGCTATGTGATATTTTAATAATCGGATTTTATCAAAGAATTTTAATTCGAATCATTACATTACTAATTAGAATCTGAGTATTCTGATATGACAGTTACGTAATTCGAATCATTCAACTTTTCATGTGTTCATATTTTAGTTGAAAAGTATTCCGTTTAATTTTAGACAACAATTATGTTGTTTTATATATTTCTCATTTTTCTGATTAAACCTTTTAACTTTGCCCGAAGCCGAAGAAGAATGTTCGCTCGGACTCCGTTGGTAATTCTTTAAATTTACCGCAGCATCAAATTCTTCAAGAAGGTCAACTTCAGAATCTAGTTTTCCGAATTCACTGTAGAGAAATAAGCAATGCGATGATACAAAATGAACTAATTTTCAGTAGGAATTAGTTATCCAGTTTATGATTCGGAAGATTTTATTTCTTCAAATGCTCCAACTGTGCGCGCAGTTGGATGTATGATTTTTTCGTGAAATTGTTTCAATAATTACGCAGACAGATAGATATTCGAAAAAGCAGAAAAGATATTTTACTTTTTTGTTGGAACAGTTTACTGTGTTACAACATGTGGCACTATTGTGAGGAGAAGGTATCTCCTCGGTCAAACGGCAAACATACCTTTCAGCGATACATTTGGTAATAATAGCTGTTACATTTCCCATAAGTGTTTTCATCTCTGAAGATGCGAATGTTCTTAGACAACGAAAAACTTAAAACAGAGCGAGATGGCCTAGGTTTTTTTTTCTGAAATACACATTGTTCGTTTATGTTTGTTATTGTTTTATTTATGAAATCATTTGATATTATTATTTAGTTGTCCTTCCGAGGAGTTCGTAGTTCGAAATTCAGACACGTTTACGGTGTATCAGAAAAACGCGAAGGCTGTTATCAAAATGTGCCAATAACGAAAAACGCCCACGACTCAAATTTCTGTGCAGCTAATCCGAAATTTATCGCCGTAGTAACCGAAGTGGCTGGTGGAGGATCGTTCATTGTATTACCTATACATAAGGTATAGTACCCCCTTTTTTATGATAATTTTTTTTTATTAATTTTTTCTGATTTTTAATTATTTGAAATCGGTTAAAGCCGGTTAATTTAATCTTTCGTTGAATTCGTTTTTTCCAATAAATAAATAAACAAACAAGTGACAGTAATTTGCAAATACTGCACTCTTAAATTTGGAAAGGTGTATTTTCTTTTACGTCTCTATTTGTTGTGTGCAATTTATGCTGATTCGAATTTTACTGGGTTCTTACAAATGGAAATCGCTTTGTAAGTTTCACGTTTTTTTCGCTTTAACAACCGCAAACATTTCGGAATAATAATAACATTTTTTCGACATGAATGTATCTTATGGCTGAGGGTCATTCCAAAAATTTGTCCGTCCCACGATATGTTACCATGGAAAGGCAAAAAGAAAAAAAAAAAAAGCATTATTTATACATACATATATCGGATCAACTGTACACGCTGTCTTTCACATCAGGAACTCGCAAAAGATGACAGGTCTCCAAGTGGAAGCACTGAACGCGTTTTACACAGCGTTCGCAAATGTTCACACATTGTTTTCGTTGACGAGTGCAATATGCTCGGATCCGTTCTCCTCGGATAGATAAATTCTCGACTTCAACACATTATGCATGATCATGGGTGTCCGTTCGCGAGTATGGGCATGGTGATTACCGGCGACCTCCGCCGAGTACCGCCCGTTTGCCAGACACAGATTATTTACAAGCGTTCTGCCGCGAAATTATCTGGCAGCCACTACATTACCACTCGCTCGTGCAAGTAATATGTCGCCTTCTCATTCGTACTAACCAAGATTATTGATGGTTAGCCCTTACTTGCAGAGGAGAAAGCGATGATCATGTCCCGTTTCTTGGATGGTGAATTTGTCGACGGCGAGTTTCCTCAGGCTATATACGTCTCTTCTTCCGCGTCGTAGACGTCGATCAGTTTAACAACGTAGATTCCCCGTCCAAGGCGTTGAAATGGTCGAAGAGTTCTCGGTGGTGATCTCAACTTCGCACGGTCCCACATTCATGGAATTTACGTGCGCAGCATTCGGGCTCGAACTGAAAAATGAACTAACCATTTCCACGTCACGCAATTCCACGTGCATTGACGCCGCCTTTTCACGACACGTCGAAGCACTTGAAACGCACCACTATATCTCCTAGTGCGCATCGTCCTCTCCTTTCGATAGCTATACCTCCAGTGTCAACGTTGTGAACGGTGTAAATTGCGTAGCCGCATTGTCAATGATGTAAACGATGTTAATTATAATGTTATAAATATGGTCAACGATGTAAATGACAATACACCGTATTATCCGTCTCTAAAGAATCACTTGCTGTACGATAAAAATCATAAACACGTCGGCTTTCACACTCGTTGCTGCTGTCCATAAGATATAAAACTAGCCTAATGATGGTTCACTAGATAATTCCTATGTCGAGAGAAAGAATATGAAGGAAAGCTGGAGGAGAGCTTCCCGTCTGATTTATCGGTGAAAAGGCTTCAAAATTTTGTTGCCGAATTATTAGATATTTTACTTATAGAGTTATTAATTAGGTAAATAATTCTTGTTTCCTTTAAGAAAAATTTGTATATTTTTTATATTTACGCTAAAAACTCGAGTTAATTATCCTTTAATATATATATTATATATCGGCTGCTTACTATAAAACTAAAACTTTATAATTATAAAGCTGTCATAAAAAAAGTTTTAGTTGCGGTCGAAATTAGAGAAAAAAAATTCGGTTTCGGCTCCGATTGAACACTATTAATAATATCCTATGCGCATTAAAATAACATAAATTCCTCCTCATGTTCAGCGCTTTATAATTTCAGTCACGAATACAACATTATTATAATAATTAAAGACATTTACATTTATTCTCGCCCAAAGTTTCGTATAAATTTAATTTTTTTTAAAATTTCATTCTTTGGGAATGCTTCTTTTTTTTCTTTTTTCTCTTTTTTTTTTTTTTTTTTTTTTTTTGTTATATTTATTCCTTTTGTTCAAGCATTTGTGATAGCGCAATATTATAATTGTGTGTGAAACTTTCCAAAAACAATTTACGTTTTGTATAATTCAGAAGAATGCATTTTCAAAAAGTTGCGCGCTATGAATGTTTAAACTGTGACTTTTTTAATACGCTGCACCGTGTTTTGGATGCTTAGATTATTTCAAATTCATGTTATAGTTTTGACGATTCGGAAATAATATTATTTCAAAAATTTCCGTGTTTAAAAATTATTAATTTAAAACGATTAACAATTTAAAACATAATCAATTTTCAGAATGTATTTGTCGATATTTTATATAAATAACTTAATGAATTTGCCCCTCCCTTCTTTAAGTGTCCGCATTAAAAAGCGCTACAATTAAAATTACATTGTAATCAATTTAGACTGGGAAAATTGATATAAACGCATTTCGAGTTATCGGCCATCAAGGACCCGTTTTGGATGTTAAATGGAATCCGTTTAATGACAATATTATCGCTTCGTGTTCCGATGATTGTACCGTAAGTATAATCTCAAATAACGTTACCGTATGGCTCATTGTTGAAATTTTCCATTGTTAGCTTGTTTCCTTATTATTCTATGCGCTACATAAAAGAAAAGAAACTTTTTTGAATCCCTTCTCCTGTCTCTGTGCAGATTGGTAGAATTTTCTTTGAGCATTAAATTTTTCTGCGTAAATAAATAATAAAAGGGAGAAAGAAAAAGAGCCCAATCCCGTACCCGCGCGAAATATTTTACCTGTGTAGTACTGTGCATAAAGTTAACGGATTTTTCAAGTATATTCTTTATAAGTGTAAATTGAAATAAGAAAAACAACTGATGAATGTTGTTTCCGTTTAATTATTATTGGTAGGTAATGTTGTAAAAATTTTGGAATATAGTTAATAAAAGTAAATTTTTTTTTTGTTTTTTTGTTTTTTTTTCTACCCAAGAGTCTGCTAATAAAATAAAACATATGTAAAAGATATAAAAAGAAAAAAAAACGAAATTTTTTCTAATGAGTAAAATGTTCTAGGATTATTATGGAATGTTATATAAATTTGAATTAAACTTGTACTTAAATAGAGACGAAACGCGATGTTTTAATTTTTTGAAAGATCGCGCGTTATTAACTTATTTCGAATTTTTACATACTGAAAAATAATTTTGTCGTCGATACATAGGTGAGGGCAGAAGCTTTTCATGTAAGAAAAGGCAGTTAGTCTATTTTATGCGCACCTGTTCTGTAATATTAATCTGTTAATTTGCACAATATTGGAAATAAAACATTAAACGCATCTTAAATTGTCATATTTTCAGATAAAATTATGGCACATTCCGGATAACGGATTGAGTTGCAACTTAACAGACTGTATAATGGAGTTACGCGGCCATAGAAGACGTGTTGGTTACATCGAATGGCATCCAACAGCAGAAAACGTGTTAGCTAGTGCCGGATTTGACCACATGGTTAATTGTTTTTTTTTGTTTTACTTCTATTTTACTTATTTACTAGCTGACTCGGCGAACTTCGGTACCGTCTCAGGATCAATAAATGTTATGTTACCTTATTAGCAGATAAAATTAAAACTCAAAATGGAATTAAGTTCAATAAATATACAAAAATCAGAATGAAAAGTATTTTAATTACATTGGAATGAATGTAATTCACGTGACAGCGAGCCATTATTATTCCCCTTAATAGTAACAAAAATCGGTATAAATTTATTTAAAAAAAATTAATGTAAATTACTTTGGGGAAACATGTTTGTTCGGGCTATATCATCAGCTAACAATACAGAGTACTCAATCTATATACGTTATTAAATAGAGTGTGTACTCTGTACAGTTAGCTGATGATGGGTTATACGCGAAAAAACAACGTGTTTCTAAAGTAATTTAATTTCTTAAAGTAAATTTAAACCGTTTTTTTAAGATTTCGTACACATGTAATGTACGAAATAATCCGAATAAGATGGTTCAAAAACGACAAAAATATTCAATTATACAATAGAGCTCGGAAACGGTTTGACTTATCAGAATTGGATCATAAATTACAATTTAATTTCTATCTGTGATAATTTACAACTTTAAGCTGAGCGATTACCCTGGGGGGCGGCAAGAAACCATCTAGAATATATAATATAGGATTTAGAACGACCTCAAAAAGACACCCTCACTGAGAATACTCCTTTAAAAGTGAAATTCAAAGTATAAAACAAAACGCAGATGCCCTTTGATAAAATATATATAAATTACGGTTAAAAAATTGTTTAAACCCCCTTTTTGGGCCAAAAACAGCAAAAAAAAAAAGGAATTTTCTTCATAATTTTTTTTTTTAATTTCTTATTCTGCTATTCGGGGCAGAGACAAATCCACAAATCAAAAATCATAAAAATCGGTCCAGCCGTTCTTGAGTTATAAATGATGTAACTAACCCGACTTTGTTTTTTATACATATATATATATATATATATAATAAATATATATAGATAGATAGATAGATCGCGATTTTTAAATAGAATTTCTCTTTATTTATTAATGAAATTTTGCGGTAATTGTTTTAATTGTTCTTGTAATAATACCTATTTTTAAAATATGTATACGGATTAGACTACGTTGCTTGGAATTGGTTTTTCTACGGCCTAATGACTTGATCTTGTCTATGAACTGAAGCGTGAATTTAGCAAAAAAGTAGTAATACTATTAACCGTTGGAAAATAATTAGAATGATTTTATCCCTTTTTTTTTTTTTTCTTTCTAATGTATTCTGATCACAGAAATATAATTATCGTCATTTTCGTATTCATTTGATTTTTATTTTCACAAACAAGCACAAGCGCATCTTTTTTCTTTTTTTTTTTGACTTGCGCTAATTATTTTGAGAATTATGTTCAGTGTATATTGGCTGTAAAATTATCTGCAACTTACTCGATAATTTCTAGATTATTTTGTGGGATGTTGGAATTGGCGGAGTACTTATAATGATCGACTGTCATACGGACATTATTCATTCGATATCATTTAATAGAGATGGCAGTAGGCTTGCAACGACCAGTAAAGATAGAAAAGTTCGAGTAATCAATCCGCGTACCGGATATGTCATTTCGGTAATATATTTTTTCGTTTATTTTTTAAATCAATTTTAGAATACACGTTGTTTAATTTAAAATATTCACACTTAAATTTAAACGGAGTTTGTTTAAATTTTTGCTAAAAAAACTTCATAAATTTTTTACAATTTCGTTGATGAATTATTAAAATTTGCGCGTTTATTTGCCACCATTTCTTTTTTGCGTTGTACATCTTAACGGTTTTTAATATGAAAAACGTTGTACGTCGGGAGTTAGTCTTGTAAGAAAAGAGAGT
The DNA here is from genome assembly GCA_039619475.1 of Icerya purchasi. NCBI lineage: Eukaryota > Metazoa > Arthropoda > Insecta > Hemiptera > Monophlebidae > Icerya > Icerya purchasi. The sequence goes on along the minus strand of CM077115.1, from coordinate 189,050,637 downwards.
TAAACAGAAAAAAAACCCCAAAATAATCGAAGAACTAATTTAAAGGCAGGAATTAAATGTAGTATAGGTTTCAAATATGATCAGATTAGCAGCCCGACTCTAGTCGGAAACTAGAAATGTTTGTTGCTAAATTCTGCCGTACGAATTTAGGATATTTAAAGTCTGTATAATATTCCAAATGTCGTAGATGTTGAAAAACTTTGTAATTTCTTATTAAAACTTACGAATAAGGAACTCGTACGCGCCAGAAAATATTAAGAATACGCACTGCAAATTCGTAATAGATGATGTACATTAAAAAATGGGGGGGGGGAGTTACCCGTTTTCTAACGAATTTTCCTTTGTTACGGATACGGCGCCGCATGATGAGCATTTCATGTACATGGAAAAAACGACATTCAGATGTACTAGAAATGGTTGACGGAGAGAGGAGCCCGATAAAAACAATACAACAAAGAAGCGACCGCGATTTTTGGAGCATGTACTACATCACAACACCTTCATGACTACAATAATTAAGGAAAGGAGAAGAGTGGAAGACCTAGGATTACACGGATAGATCAAATAAAAATGAAAACGCAAATGACTTATAAACAAATGAAAAACATGACGCAAGACAGGAAAAAAAAAGGAAAGGGATGGTGGTTTAAACTACAATGACAAGAACGAGCTCATAATACAGATCAAGGCCGTGTCCACGGGGTAGGTTTTGGGGGTTAACCCCCCCCCCCGTGAAAACTGAAATAGCTTAGGTACTTCATTAATATTTTATGCAAAATTTTTTATTACGAGTATAATTAATAACGTATGTATAATTTTTATTAATGTTCATATACAGGGTAATTCGTTTATTTAAATTATTAATATGTAAATCAAAATGATGGAAATTATTAATAGCATGAATATTAGTGAAAAATGTATTTTTATTTATAAAATAAATATGCGAAGAAAATTTTCAAACCGCCCCTTTCCGAAATTCTAGGCACGGGCCTGATACAGATGATGATGAAAAGAAATTTACATTAAAAGTACGTTAAATTATCAATCTAAAAACATAAAACTTACGTGTTTTATCGGGCAATTTTTTCCCCTTTAATTTAAAATTTAAATGAAAAGTATTAAACTCTGACGATAATCCGTTATAGATTAAGCGTGATTTTAGAGCGATATAAGCATTTTCAGCAAAATTAGAAGGAGTGATATAAAAAATACTTTTCGCTTTCTCACGTATCTGATTATTACGCTGTTTTGTTATTCGTTAAAAAGCGTGAAATCGTTACTAAAAACTGATGCCTAAACACTTCCCCAGAATTGCTTTAAAAAAAAAAAAAAAAAAATGCATTGTGAAATATGAAACGGGCTATCGAGTGAGAATTACTACATCCGTCTGGGTTAGAACTTAATAATTTACCGGAATGTTAAATAAATATGTCCTTTCGAAAAATGTTTGTTATAGTGTAGCGGTGTATTGTTCTCAGAGGTTCGTTGTTGATCACATTTCCGCAAATAATACGGTAATATTTCAACTAACCGTCAATCATGTGACTAGTGATATGTAGTTTTCTCTGTCGGGCCATTAGTCGATTTTGTTAATTTACACTGGACAAAAAAAAATTAACGAAAATTGAATTTTTAAACATTTAATGATTTTTTTTTGTTTCCAAAAAAAAGTAAGTTTTCTGAATTTAGAGAAAGTAACTTCTGTCCATAAATGTACACATTCGTACAATAAATGTAGATACAGGTAGAAAATGGAGATATGATTTTTTCCTCTAGTAGTTCTTTCACAGTGCAACTTTTATGGTATGTGGTTAAAAAAAAAAAAAGAACATTTACAACGCGATTATCTACGATTGAAATAAAAATTTACACATTCTAATAAAATTTAGGCGATAGACTTTTGGTTCAATGGGTGCGGTCATAAAAGTATTTTATACGACAGTAGATTTATATATATACAAAAAAAAAAAAAAGTTTCTTTACATCTTGTTTTTCTTTTAAATTGTTAGTATTGAAGGAATTATGTGCTTCATATTACGTTTGTTCTAGACCCCCCCCCCCCCCAAATATATATATATATATATATATATATATATATATATATATTCGTAAATAAACGATACCATTAGGTTCTTCTGAGTGAGAAATGATGATAAACTTGATATTTTAAACTGAATAAGTTTTGTATTAATTACTAATGCAAAAAACTTTTTTAACTCTGACTAGAAGCTGAAATTTGTGCAAACTGTGACAGATATTTTTAGAAGGTAAGTCCCTGAATAAGAAGTATGCTAAAACGTAGAATTATTTCAATTTTAATCCATTAATAATTTTTACTATGTAACATTAAAAATACTAATAACAAAAATAACAATCGGCATGCATATACACAATAATAAATCATTAAATAATGCGAAAGATTAATGCAAAGCGATATATTTCATTCTTTCTTATGAAGCTATATAATTTACTAAGATGAGTTGATTTTAGAGAAAGTATTCTAATTACATACGTATATGAAGTAGACACCTAATATTCATGAACGGAACACTAAAGACCGGTTTTAACAGTCGCGGAGCGTACAATTCTGAATATGCGTATTTGATTCAGTAAAAGCTGCGTTAAAATTTGACGTTTTTTATTTTTAAATTGCAAAAAAAAAAAACAAAAAAAAACAAAAAAAAACGTTTACTCGACGTCTAATTTTATTGTAACAACGACATGAGAAAATTACAATTGTTTTCTACACACCGAATATGATTAAATTTATTTTTGGGGAAAATTTTAGGCAACTTGTTCGTGTTATGAGAAAACAACTGCGTGGAATTTAATATTCTTTTCCTTTTTCAGAAATTATCTTAAAAATCACGTAAAAAAGAAGAGAATTATTTTTTCGTTCTTATTCCTATATAAGTTATAGAAAAATGGAGGACAACATTCACAATGAAATTTTAAAGCGTATCTCTTCAATATAATTGTTAAAAGAAGGAACGCATATTAAGACTGGAGAAAAAAGTGGCTATAATGTGAATCGTTTTACTTTGAAACTTAATTATTCACAAGTCTAAACTTCATTTTAATTGTAGCGGATCTGTGAAATTTTTTTGTTATTTTTACTTGTCAATGAAGTGTCTTATTTTTACTTCATAAGTATATTCAAATTGCTGCAAATTTTCGTACCTTTTTTTACTTTTCCACTAGCTAACCGGGGAGCACACGGTGTCCTGTCCAACATTCAATAAATTTGTTTGTAGTCGTTTTATGAACTTACGAAGAAGTATTCGAAATGTGTAAACAAAATAAAAATAAAAAAAAAAAAAAAAAAACGTATTTCTGAGTGATCGTTGTATCGAAGACATTTTAATGTTCACTTGTAATTTACGAACAACGTTGAGTGCTTTTCTAATTAGTTCACATTTTTAACAACCGGTTAGGTGTTCTTTAATTTTTTAAAAGTTATTATTAATCACCACCCGGATAATATCAACATCGTGCAATTTAAAACACAAAAACAGAAACACAGATTATTAAGGGAAGTCGAATGAAATTATTTTTACATCGAAACCCGAATTTAGCAGGGAGAGAAGCTGACAGCAAATTTTAGAACTATACAACTTTAGAAAAGAATGATGACAAATTCTGGGAATTATGTCATAAAAAGTTAATTTAAGAACTGAAATTAAAAGCTAGTGAAAGATGACATAATACTTTTTAGTATGCTGTGAAAAATGAACACAAATTTCGCAGTTTGTGACACAAATAAATACAAATAAGCACTAGATGCGATTGTTTCAGTCAAAATTTGATGTTGGGAAGGGACTAACATTACCCACACTTCCCTTTAATGAAGAATAAAAATACCTGTAATAGAATGTAAATATAAATTTCGGAATTATGTAGTACACATATAGCTATAAATTTTTATTCGCGATTAAACAACTTTTGTTTTAAGTTTATTATTATTTATTTTTTTTTTTTATTGGTGTCCGGGATTAATAGACCCTTTATAATTTGTTACACTAATACAATCGTTTTCAATATTTTCTTCTGTTAAATTTTTTGAATTTCTCGACTAATTTTATATAATATATATAATATGTTCTTTTAATTGTTACATTTAAATTCATTTTTTTTTTTTTTTTTAATGTTGAAATATAATAATTTTTATCTGAATAATAATATGAAGTAGTTAAATTTGTTTTTAGACAATATGTTATGTTTAAATTCAGATGCTAATTATCAATAAAAACAAATAAATGAAAAAAAAAAAATAAAACATATATAGTAACTTTTAAAGCGCGTGTCTAAATGGCAATATGGTTTCAGTTTAATTGGTTCAGCTAGTGAATGCAAACGTTGCTTTACAAATGTGTAAAGTTGTATCACTGATCTGATTTGCTCACTGAACCAGCAGCGAAAGTTTTAATAAACTTTATAGTTAATATTCTTATCAGTGATATGCATAATAAAATATATTATTTCGTAGGAAGGAATATGTCATAATAGCTCTCGGTCTAGTAAAGTTGTCTACCTATCAGAAGGACGATTGCTAACAACCGGATTTAGTTATCACTCTGATCGTCAGATCGCAATATGGAAGGATGATAATCTGAAAGAACCGATTAAAAGAGATACTATCGATTCGTCGTCCGGTATATTGTTCCCGTATTTTGATTATGATACGCACATGTTGTATTTGGCGGGAAAGGTATTCGATTAAAATTAAATTAAGATTGTATATGTATAACTGAAAAATATAAAAATTATACGCGAAAACAATTTCTAAAAACAAAACGTATAAATAGTGTTTTTGCACTTTAAATTATTTAATAGGCATAATTCGCATTATATCAATACAGCTTGGTTTTAAAAAACAATCGGATTAATTAATAATATATATTCTAAAAAAAGTAAAATTTTAATAATTTCAAGAAAATAAAATTGAGATGAATATTTCACTATATTTAAACTTCCAGATTACAGTAGAAAATTAATTGTTCTTAAATTTTCTTTTCAGGGGAAAAAAGAAAGAAACTCGTAATGTTTTATTGTTGAACTCTAGTATTAAGTACTCGATAATTTCGAAATTTTTGGAGAAAATAGCCGAACAAATAACAAAAAAATCCATTGTTTTACGTATCAGTTATTGGTGTCGCTTCTGTGTTACTAATTTTTACAAACGATATTGAAAAAATATTTGAAATTAATTTCTAAGTACTTCAGTGTTTTTCGAAAAATTCTTGCGTTTGTTTATTTGCGCGGGAATAACATAAACAAGCTTTTTAATGCGAAAAGTGAATAGATACTTATTCTTCAATCACAAAAACAGAAAAATACATATCTAGGATAATTATATTTATAAACAATAAAAGTGTATATTTCAGTATAGTAAATACTAATTTTTTTGAAAATTTCCATTTTACAAAATATAATATTTTCCAAAAAAACTAATTCGTCGTTTTAAATAATGTATTTTTATTCATAGTTTTATATATATATATATATATATATATAAAATAAAATAAGTCTCATACTCTTGACAGGGTGTCGGAGATTGTGAAGTTAAGGTTCTACTAATGAGAGTAAGAAGGCAAGTCCGTTTCTCTCAGACATCTTTACTTGCCCTGATTTCTTGGTACCCGATCATTTCAGGTTGGGTAAACCTAGGAAAGCCTTGGATTCTGAACGAGACAAGTCTCGAACCCATGACCTCTGATTTTGTAGCCAAGCATCTTAACCACTAGCCTACCACGGTACCATATATATAAATATATTAGGTACAGATATATATATATATATATATATAGATAGATTAAGCATGATGTATCTTATTAAAGAATGTAGTATTGACTTAAAAATTGAATTGATATAATTTCATTTATCAAGACGTCATTTAGGTAGGGTAGGCTCCCGGCTTTAAATTTTTCAAAAATTAATACATACATCAAGTTTGTTTTTTTTTTGTAATTAACGATGCATAACAAAGGGTTGTATATGAAAGGTAGAGATTATCAATACAAAGAAGTTCTAAACTACGTTCAGATAAAAAATTCGACTCTCGTAATCGGTTTTTGTATACAATCGATGGAAGATTTTGACTATAATTTTCAGCGTAGATGAAGACCATATTGTACCTACACATTTGCTCGACTTATTCCATTGTTTTTTTGTTTTTTTAGCGACAATAATCGTGATGAATTTTATCTATGGTACAGCATAAACTGTTATAAAATATAGAGAAATCTACCACTCTGTCTGTTTAGGGAGTAATATTACCTTGTGATTTTTTTTTACGTTTTTTTTTTATTGGCTTAAACACTCCCTAAGTTTATTATGAGAGAGGAAAACTTGTAAGGGAGTCAAAAAGTCGTTTTTCCGAATATAGTCGTGAAGCAAAATTAGCGGTTTTTCAAGTGTGCATGGAAGCATGTGTTTGAGGTCTTTATTCTTCTTTATATGAATTATACTGACACTTCTCAACTTCCAGCTTTCAATTTTGATTAATAGATGTCTCTTCTATGCCAATTTTGAGACTGAGAAATCAGCTGTTTGTAGAAAGTCCGTTAGAACGTACAGCTGTTAGTGTTTGGCTTCTTCACGTGCATATCGGTGTTCCGGTACAATTGTTAGTGTTGAGGCGGATTCGGTACTTGCAGTGCTATCTTTTGACAATGTTCGAGTTACAATTTAATCTTCGGTCGCATCATTAAATTCACGATCTCTCAAACGTCGTTCTAAGTTACATCGCTAATTTGTCTTTTGTCTTGTCAAGGATGCTTACTCGGCTAAAATCAAAAATCCCCGTGTTCGGTAGCAAAACCGGTCGTTTGTACGATTTTACCGGGGTAGAGATCACGTTAGTGTTTGAGTGGTAGTGGTCGAGTGCTAAGATAGATTTCCTTTCCAAGCGATCGTTTACCGAAAAGCTTAAAACTGCCCACAGGGACGTAATTTCGACAAAGAAGGATGAGGAGGAGGAAAATCTCAAGTTAGAAGTCCAATTATACGGAGCAGGCATAGCAGATTAAAGTTAAAACGAAAATTTCTTCAAAATTCTACTACTCAAAACTTTAAACAGCAATATCTCGAAACAGTGTTTTTCAAACTGGGCGTACCAGTAGCTCCCTTAATTTTTATCCGATTGACTTAAAATTTTAACTGCAACTTTAAAATATGATTTTCCAGTGAACGTCGTAGGCTTTTTTTGATAAATTGATTTTTACAGATTTTATAAGTAATTTTCGACCGATTTTTTCGAAAAAAAGAAAAAAAAAATTCAAATCACTGCCATCATTTTTTAAATTAATTTTTCGAAATAATCCTACGATGTTCACTTAATTTTGAGCTATATTTTAAGAAACTTTTTGGTTTTTTGTTCCAGATTAAAAATTGTGACCTGTAGTGGTACGCCTGTATAGACGGACCGATTTTTTTTTCTCTTTTTGCGTGCGCTGCTGTGCCGCCACTTTATATTGTACAAATTAAAGTAAAACATGTTTTTTGTAGTTAAAGACTACTACTTTTATCAGCATAAAACCTCATATCTCTATCTCTTATCTATCGTTCGTGGTAAGTCTCAGAAAATCACTCGAAATTTTGTGAGCGCAAGGTGATATTACCCCTTAAATCGTAAACTGGTAAATTAAATATAATTAAAAATATAGTAAACAGCAGGAAATGTTAGAACTATATACTTAAATTTTGGAAACGTTTTCAAGTCCAGCTCATTATCAGTTAAGAATAAAAGCATCGTACGTACTAGAGATAGCCTAGAACCAAAAACGGTTTTAAAGATAATTTGTCTGTATATTCTTTTTTATTGTTTTTTTTTTTTTTACATTTGTAATTATATTTATTTCAATCTTGTATAAATAATTTTATTTCTTATATTTTAATATTTATGTTGTTCTAGTAGTCCATTATTTCGGGAAAAAATTATAAGTTTAAACCGATATTTTTTTATTTTTGCTCTTAATTTTATTCTTTTGCTTAATAATATTAGCTTTATAGTAATAAAGTTCCAGAAGTTACATATAACGAAATATTTATGTTGTTAAATTGTAATATAGAATAAACTGTTTTCCTACTAATTTACTAGCTATAAGTTGGTATCTGATTTTAATTTTTATTTTTACAACTACTGGATGGTTTACTACTTGTATTTGTAATATTCGAAATATTTTTTGCTAACTGATTGAAATTAATTTTTTGCTATTTAAATTTTATCTTTTTTTCTTTCGTCACTCTTGAATTTTAACGAATCTGAAAACTTAAAATTTGAAATGAAAATAAATAAGTTTAATTTGATGAATATTCGATATATATTTTTTGTTAGGGCCTATTATAATTGACGATATAATTCTTTTGATAAATATTTATAACCGGGATTTGAATAAAGTTATTCGTGTCTTTTCAAACTGAACATTCATAGTTGTTTACATACTTGATTAAATTACTTTAAGCGAATGTTTAATATTTCAAGGGTGATGGTAATATACGTTACTATGAAATAGTAGATGAGCCACCGTGTATTCATTATTTACATCAGTATTTATCAGATTCATCTCAGGTAAATATAATAGCATTATCATAGTGAATATTATTATTACTATTACTAACATTATTTTTATTATTAATATTATATAGTTACGTTTAAGTGCAATTTCGAGTATAGTTTAGAATGTATTAGAAAATAAGTAATACGCAACATCAGACTCGTATGAAGTGGATTTATTTAAATGAATTATTTGAATGTTTTTAGTAAAGATTTCAGTATTACAATTGATAAATTTAGATTTTTTTTCAAATTCACATCGAGCGTATTAGTTAAGATTTTAATCGTGAAAATTGGTGTTCATTTAACAATAAAAAAACAGTATGATTAATAGTGTTTACATTTGGGAAACGTAATATTCTGTTTGTAATACCTTTTTTTTCTGAATTCGCGGAAGACGTGTAAATTACGAGACTTTCTTTCGCGAGTTCTATAAAATGAATCATCTGTAGGCGCCTGTGATATTTTAACTAAATTCAGTTTTATACTCAGCAAATTTCTTAATTAATGTATACGTATACAACTATTATTTCCCCATGCATACGTGTGTGTGTTATCAAAACTATACCTGGATTGTTATGCTTCCTTTTCAACTCTAATTTTGTATAAATAATTATCCTCTTCCCTAATTTTTCTCGGGTTTTTATCGAAATGATTTTAACTGAATTATTCTGGGATAGTATAATTTTCGTTCAGACAATATTCCTTTCAAAAAAATAATAATTCATATACGGAAAAATAAACGATTTATGCGAATTCTACAATTCTACCTCTCCTCAACTACCCTTTTTATTTTTTTTTGAGTCGCAGTTTGTTCGGTAATGCCCTGGAAGAGGTTCTTAAAACATATATTTAAGAAAATATTAATTTTTTAAAAAAAATATTCAATACACTTAATGTATAAAACCTATATTTATAACAGATATTTTGATTTTAGTTCTTAAATTTAAAAAAAAAATTCAAAATTGTTCCCTCGTGTAACTGAGTGCCCGCGAAAACAGGAATGTAGCGATTCTCGTATATTTTGATAAGTGATTTCCCTTTACTCATCTTCTTACGTATTATTATTAATTAATGGTGCTGAGCGGAACTGGTCCTTGATATAAAATTATCTTTTTCAGATTGCTATTTAAACGGGATTAAATTGTGATAGTGCAAAATCAAGGAATAATATACGAGTATGTTTATATGTTAAACATTAAATTTGCTAAAAACAAATACGGTTTCTCGCTACCTATAATCCAATATATGATTGATAGGTGATGCGTATTGTTACATTTATTTTATTTGATATTCGTTGCGATATTTGACGGCTACAAAAAATCTTTTGGCAAATTGCTGACTCAGCTCTGAACTAAAGAAAGAAAGAAATGGAACTGTAAAATTACAGAGATGTGTTTGAAATAATTGTTCTATACACTAGGCCAGCGACGAACTTAAAATTACAATTTCTTTATAAAATATATGTACATATATGCAATGAAGATGAAGTAATTGCTGATAGATGTTTCTTATCGTATTTAATTTTTACTAACGGTTTCGAAAATGTGTTTCTTTAATGGTATTTAAATTATAGTATAACAAAAAATAATACCCATTTACGGAAAATATTAATTTGATCATTTAGCGCGGTTTAGGATGTATGCCGAAACGCGGATGCGACGTTGATAAATGTGAAATATTCCGATTTTACAAGTTACACACTACGAAAAATATTTGCGAACCTATATCAATGATTGTGCCGCGAAAGGTAAATTCTGTTCTAATTTGACATAATTAAATTATGAATACGAAAATATACAAAATAAATAATTCTATTTAAAAATACCGATTATTTATTTTCGGATAACTTGATCCGTAATTATGGAAATGAATATTTAAATAAAATTAAGAGTAAATGTATACGAACTGTGTCGATACATTATTTTTATGATAGAAAACTGAAATATCAATAACAGTTGTCTAAATATTGAAATTTCAATTTGTTTTTGTTTTGTTTTTTTTATAAATATAAATCGGTTAAATTTAGTTTTTTTTTTTTTTTAAATTTCAGAGTAATCAGTTTCAAGCCGACTTGTATCCTAACACGTTAGCTTCGGTACCGGCAGTTTCGGCTTCAGAGTGGTTTAACGGCATCAATAAAGCGCCAATTTTAATGCAGATAAAAGCTAGTAAGCGGAATTTATTTCCTAATCAGTTCGTGTAATTCTCATTGAAATGATTGCGCGTGTACTTACATAAAATAACTACTCTTATTCATATAACACAATGTTTACTACGAGAAATAAGTATGCGATTCAAGGAAGATATGTATTGATTGTATTATTTCAGATCATCAATGTTTACAATGTATCGATAGTTCGCAATATATTAAAATAGTCCTGATTCCATTTGATTGTAATAATTGTAATACCCTATCTATAATTTTTTTAGTTCGCCTTTCAAACATGAAATTTACACAGTCTTGGAAAGACATTTTAGAACCACTATGCTTTAAAGATCTGAGTGAAATTTACAGTTCAAGTTGAGAATTGTCAGAAGTATCAAGACATAAAACAGTATGAAAGGCAATCGCACTGTACCTTGTTTTTTCTTTTAAATAATAATAATAATAATAATAATAATAAATACGAGAAATATGCAAGCGTTTGTTGCAACGAAATTAAATTTTCTTCGTTTTTTGCGTTCTAACATTAACGATCGTTTCGGTATAATCATGTATCACAGAGCTTGTACGGTTGCCTTTTAAATTTCATCCGCATTATTTAAACAACGGTATACTTCTTATTTATTCTTCATTTGCGATTTTTCTTCTTTTTTCTCGCCATATACTTAAATTTCTTCATCCATTTTTATCTATGTTTATTTGCAAAAATTCTGTCCAAAAAGAATGGAAAAAGAAAAAAAATTGCGTTCATATGTAATAAAAGAATTCCTCTATCCGATTGGAATAATGGTTACATAAATATATGTAGTTCTTTATAAAATACATGGCCTCTGTTTTTTTTTTGTTTGTATTCTTAAATAAACAATTTGTGATACGAGCAATTTTTCCCAATATCTGGTGATTCTGTTCAGTAGTTTTCATTTTTAATAAATCGATATTTTTGTCTACAATATTTTGTTTTAAATTCGATACCGTTTTTAATACCAGAACCAAAAAATTTATTAGTAATGGTAAAATTTTTAAATGATATCTTCTAATAATAATAATAATAATAATAATAATAATTACTGTCAGTTAGATTAATAATGTATCACGGTGAGAGGCAAGTTTTATGGAAGTAAATCCTTATTGCGTGTATGTTAACAGAAGTTCCATTGTTTCTTTACGCATATTTTAACCGATAATTGACTTCAGAACTTATACTTAGAAAAAAGTAGTTCATTGTTTTCTTTTTTTCTCTTTCGTGAAACTTTCAGCATTAAATTAAATAAAAATATGTATTATTTTTATTACTGAAAATTTTCGAAATAATAGCATTTGAAAATTGTATTTTCTGCTGAATTTTTAAAAGCGGATCTCGCGCTCATGGGAAATGCCAAGGACGAAGAGGATTAATGCTGAATTTTGCACGTTTGAAATTCTACTTTTTTTATACGTAACTCGAATTTGGAGTAAATGTTATTCTCGAGGTAATTAATTAAATATACTTAAATTACAGACGAATCGGTTAAGATGATAAAACCGAAGGCATATAAAAACGACAATGAATCGCTGAAGGAAAATATGAACGGTTTCAAAAGGAAATTAGCATTTTTAACGGATGAAACCGTGCCAGATTATCGCCCGTTGCAGGTTATAGAATATGAATATAAGAAATATGCGTCGGATGTTATTTATTTTAAAAATATTAATAGTTTTAATTTTCACAAAGTTGTTTATTTAATATAATACAGTAGACACTCGGTTATCCGACATTCCGTATTATCCGACACTAAAAAATCTCTCAGGGAAGCGAATAATCATGCACAACACACATTTAATATGTGATAGTTTTGATTTTCCCTCGATTTTTTTTAGCATCAACTATGCATTCCAATGGTAATGTAACACGACTACAACACACTCCGAGAGATATAAAAATTTCCCACGATTAGCCATTTACTTTCTGGTCCACTTAAAACTGTCGACTGAAATCTATTTCGCAGCGTTGACAGCGTTAATTTTCCGAATATGGCGAGATTATGCAGCCCAACAACGAATAAGTAAGGTGAAACAATTGTCGATGAATACCTTTTTAAAAAAATAATTTTTATGCTGAAATTTTTTTTTTAACTGTAATTGTTCTTTATAAATATGTAATGAAATTAAAAAACAAAAACAAAATTGAAAAAACTCCGTATTATTCGACTTTTTCAGTTATCCGATACATTCAATTCCCCAATTGTGTCGGATAACCGAGCGTCTACTGTAATTTATAATTTGAATGAAATTCATCAATATTTTCCGATTGTGTATAAAGTAAATAAATTTTAAATATACAAATTTTTGTTATAAGCTGCACAATCCATTTCAGTTCTTAGTGATTATCGACTGTATTTGTCGATAATTAAGAAACACTCTATGTAGCTTAGCCAAAAAAAAGCTGTTGTTTTTTAATTTATTCTTTTTTAAATAATATGTATACATATATGATTAACTGCATTTCTTAAAACTAATATAATTATAAAGACTAATCAAAATGAAGTTTACGTAAAGTACTTTTCCAAACGAGATATGTAGCTTTACTAAATTATAATCAGATAAGTATGATATTTGATATTTCTAAACATAAATAGTTTTTCGTTCCTTGCATTTTGATTACTGACCTGGTTAATCGCGGAGTATTTTTTTTTTTTTATGAAAATAGAACATAAATACAGCGTGGTGTGTTTATTCCTAAAATAGATCCAGTTTGTTTCATTTTGTTTATTTATTTATTTTTTTAAAATATTTATTATAAATTAAATTATAAATTTATTTCTCTTTTATCATCCTGCGTCTTAGATAATTGTTTAAACTTCGTTTTACAAATTTATTTTTCGCCGGCTTTAACCGAATTTTTACTGCTAATAGACATCGGACAAATTATGGGATGAGGATTATAGTAGATTTAATCATATTTATCGCATTTTAATTGTTATTTTTGACTATAATAGATGAAATAAAACAAAAAAATTTGTTCATTAAATGTACATGTATATTTCTGATACGTATTTAATACGTTCACATTGTAATAATTCGTAACAATATAAAAATAGTACCTAAAGTACTGGCGACTTTTAAACATGTTTTATTAAGAATGTAACAAAAAATAACCTTCGAAACTGAAATAAGTGAGGAATAGGATTCGAAAAGAAAAAACAGACCGATCATCTTCGGTACGCAATTTGTTTACAGTACTGACAGCTATAGTGTTATCTCTAATGCCATTTATTTTCCGTTCGAAATCCGTGTTTTGGGAACTGTTTTAATATTTCTGAAAAAGATATTTTGTTACAATTATCTAATTTTTCGGTTCATACTAGTTGATAAAACACGTTCAATTTTTCTTTCTTTTTTGTCTAATTGCTTAAAGTGTTCTTATTATACAATCCATAGTGGTTGGTTTTTTTGTTGTTGTTTTTTTTTTAAAATTAAAACTTTGTAATTAATGTATACGTGAAACTTTTCAATTTTTATTCACATTTCTTTTTATCTTTAAATATTGAGCTATTATTAGTTTTTGTAGTTAAAATTGAATTTTGTAACTTATACGTCTTAATTTCCTATTTCGAATTAGTTTATCTGTATTTTGAAAAGTACTGAAAATAAGTATATCATCGCTCATTGTTTTTTTATGTTTATCTTATTTGTTGACGCGAAGATATATATATATATACATATATATATAAATTGCAATCCTTTTATTTTTCTATTTCAGTTGATAATAGCAAACGAAAAGGCTCAAAAGACGAGTGCTAACGAAAATACAAAATTTCAACAGATTCAACAAAAGTTTAATAACCTTCAAAATCAGGTGTAATAAAAATGTGTTTACCTTGTTATTGTTTTTATGTCAATTTTTTAGATTAAAATTTACCGATAAAATTCACTGCATCGTCGATGGCCGTCTGCTAAAATTTACGTTACAGAAAAAATAAATATGAATAAGTGCTGGGAAAAATAAACATTAATGACTGATTAATCAACGTAGGGAAGTTCTCTACAACATTATTTTAATATTTTTTTTTTAAATTTGCGCCAATGTTAATTATTTAAAAAGTAACGAATATGCACGAATCCATTTCATTTATATGACGAATGTTGTAACTGAATGAAGAAGTAGCACAGCACACGGAAGAATTCACGAATACAAATAATCTTTAGGTAATATACATGGGGACAAATGGATCCTAAAAATTGATAAATTCGCATATTGAAAATCTAATTTTAGAAGTTACCGAATTATAAATGCCTTTATTAAATTTTTATTTTATGATTATAAAATAGTTCTTCGTAATAAATGTAACGTATTTTGTATTCTCGCCGATAATTACGAAGCGAAAAAACGTAATTCGTTGTAAATAAAAAGAAAACAATTTACATTTTCGTATTTCTTGGTTGCTGTCAGTAAGCTTGCTTAAACAATTTGTTTAATTTCATTGTTTTTTTGTTTTTTTTTTTTTTACAGCGAATCAATAATTTTAGAAATATTATTATTTTTGAAAAGGAAAGTATAAAAGAATCAGACACAATAATGGAAATACATGAAAACGATTTCCGATGTCCTTTTTCATATTTTTGTTTTAATTAAATTATTTAAACGCTATATATTTTTTAAATATATATAATAATATATTATATATGTTCAAAAGTATCTCAATGAAGTAATTTTACAGAGACAAATCAACGAAATTCAATCTACGCTATACAAAAGTTATTGAATTTAATCACAGAACAATTTTTAAAGCAAATATAATAGCAACTTTTAAAAATACGTGAATAAGAAAAATATAAAAATTAATAAAAACCTTTGTAGTATTTAAAATTTAAGTATTTTCACTTACAAGTTTTAATATATTATGTAATATTTTGCTTTTCTCAATAGGTTACGAATGAGAATGATTATATTCCGGCGGATGCTTTGAAAACATACGACTCCGGTGATAATTACAAAAATGAATATCAGGTATGTAAAAAATTTATTTAATACAATAGAATATAAGGCGGGCCGCCACATTTTCCCATAGTATACGACGGTTAATAAATAATTACCCGTGTTGTTAGAAATAAAAACGTAATTTTTTCACAGTTTTTATTTTTATTATTCAGCGTAGTCTCCGTTTAGGGGTATGTTATACACGTTTCCCAACGTTGTTGCCATTTGTGTTTAACCCTTCCAAAAAATATGATTTTTCAAACTTACCAAAATACGCTTCAGTCTCGGCGATAACCTTTTCAATTTGAGCTGAATTTTTTCCCTCCGAACCATGTTTTCAAGTTAGGCAACAGATAAAAATCGCAGGGTGCCAGGTTGGGTGTGGAAGTAATTCGTAGCACAGCTCGTGCAATTTAGCAGCGACAATTGAAGATGAATGTGCTGCTGGTGCGTTATCGTGATGAAAAAGAACTTTTTTCTTCGTCAAATAGGGTTGTGTCTCTTCAATTTCTTATCAGATCTGCCCAATAACTCACTGTAATACTGTGCCCTGTGATTGTTTTTCCTTTCTGCAGAAAGTCTATGAGCATTATTCCTTTGAAATCCCAAAAAATCGTGGCCATAACCTTTCCGACTGATAGAGAACCGTCTTTGCCTTCTTCGGAGCAGGTTCACCCCGAAAAATCCATTTTTTTTTTTTTTTTGACTATCTCTTGGTCTCTGGCGTGTAATAATGTATCCGGGTTTCATCAACAGTGATGACTCGACTTAAAAATCGCTGTGGATTTCGCTTAAACTGGTCCAAACACTGCTTTGAAATTGTTAGTCGTGCCCGCTTGTTGTCCATCGTGAGCAATCGCGGAACCCATCGGGCCGACACTTTTCTCACAGCTATCTTATCAGTTAAAATCTTGATTGCCGTTCCGTACGAGACACTTATGGCATCAGCCGCTACTTCGCGCACTTTCGTTCGACGATCAGCGAGAATCATGTCATGGATCTTTTGAACGGTTTCCCCTCGGTAGTCACGTCTGACGGGCGTCCTGGCCGTTCTTTATCAAAAACAGTTGTACGACCATGCTTAAACTTGTTAAACCAATATCTCACAGTTTTTAAAAATGGTGAAGGGTCTCCCCATAGACGGAATCCAATTTCACTTTTATTTCTTCATCTGTTTTTCCATCCAAAAAAAAAAAAAAAAAAAACGAATTACGGATCGATATTGCTCTTTTTCCATTTTATCGAGAAATACAAAACACATGCGATACAACTGGTTGTCACGAGAAAACTAAAACCTATGAATTAATCTGAAATTCAGCATGATGTCGTTTGATAGACTACAGTACACGATGGTAATGTCAATTTTACTCACCAGCGCCATCTGTTATCACATACGGGTACTTATTGATCAACCCTCGTAATGTTCGATGATAAACATTTCACTTTCATATAAACGGTATTAAGAATAAACTGATGGATGTATTTTTTTTTTTTTTTTCGGTACTTTATATGTGCCGCACAATCAGTTGCAATCTAAAAAATATATTCCGAATAAAATTAATATAGTATTGCGCTTTTTGAAAATGAATGATTTTTTTATTTCAATTGTTTCACTTAACAGGAAATTTACGTGCTACATATAATATACATAAAAAAGCAACATTAAATTAACGCCCATCGAATAATAAATATATTATATATAAACTCCGAGTTTGTTAGCGGTTATTGCGTAATAGTGCAAATGTTTAATTCCGGGTGGAATAAAGAACAATTTTTATGAAATTAAAAAAACTCCTTTTTGAAGAGTTTTTTTTTGGATATTCCTGATTACGGTCGAATTTTATTAAATGAAAAGGCTGATTTTGTTGCGAAAGAAGCGTGCATTTCGGATATTAAATTTTTATTCACTTCCTCTTCTGATCTAACGGGAAAAAATTAAAAGAGGCAACAAACACAGATTGACTAGGTACACATCAGGATTCTAGTAACTATTTTCATATGATGCAGCCTTTTCTTCTGTTGATATTTCGGTTTTATCATATTAGTGTTTCATTTGACTAGTTTAGATTTGTGATTATCATTATCTTTATAGCTGAAAAAAAAAATTTCAAGCGAACTTGTTTTTCGTGTGCGCATTTTTTTGTAAACAAAAAGAGAAAGAAAAAAAACGCAAAAAAAAAGATAGAGGAGTGAGGTAAGTTTTGTCCAAATAGTAATTTGGAGAAAGATATTTCGGAACAATGTAACAGAATATTGTTGCTCCCGAGGAAGATATTTAGAAGTAGCCAGCTGTCATACGGAGCAATCTGTAAAAGAAATAGTGTTTTTTGATTCGCTAATGATTAACTCGGTGTAATATTTTTCTAGTTCGTGCGGAGAGACATCATAATTTTAAGAAAAATGTCTCGAGATGTTGCATATATAAAATTTCGAAAAAACTGCATTAGCGCTGAAATAAATTATTATCGATTTTTTGTTGTTTTTTTTTAAACAAAAAATAAGAAAGAATATTAATAAGTATTCCGTATTTTGTGTTGTCCTTATTAATTTAGTTTATAATAATATCTCGCGAGTATTTTCAGCGTCCGATAAAATTCAATTTTAATGATTTCAGTTAAGAAGAGCATTTAATAGACAGTGCGAAGAAATTAAACTACTTCGTAAACAGGTGACTAATCGCGATCAACGAATTAAAGATCTTGAAAATTTAGTGTCTTCACTTCAAAATCAGATTACTACTTTACGAATTCGCCAATAATTGTGCCTGACTATTGTTTATTTTACTAATTGTTACTTGTTTTTTGTTTTTTTTTTTTTTTATATACTATTAGTGCAATGTGATTTCATTATTATTACTATTCTTACGATTACACGTATGTTTTAAATATGTTTTTGTTAGCATATGAACTCTACCAAATTAGGGAAAAAGGAAAAAAAGAAAAAGAAACTCTTTTACTTAAAGTATACTTACTATGCTTCTAAAGCCGAACTAAATTTATTTTTCGGTATTTAAAAAATAAATACCGAATTAGCAGTATTTATTCATTTTTTAAATGAAATGTATTCTCAAAGATAAATAATTTCGTTTTCACCACTATTTTATGAAATTCGTTTTTCCTTTTAGAAAAATTCCTTTTAAAGTTTGTGTTCCGCTTTATAAAGTTTGCAAGATATACATGTTTTTAAATTTATTATTTTGCTAATTTTGTATTTTTTTATTTATTTTTATTTTATATTATTTTTTTTTAATGTTTTTTTTACTTGAAGGAAGAGTTTTCAGATTTGTTTTTATTAACGATGGATGATAATTAAGGGATTTAAGGTATTTTTATGAGAATAATAACTGTTACTTCTCGTAATTTTTGTCTTAAAAATGTATGTTTTAAAAATTTTTACATTTGTATTATCTCAAAGCACACGTATTAAGAAGAGCACGCTAAATATTTTCCCGTATTTTATACTGTCCTTTATAAATGAATTTTATATACAGGTATCCCCCCCTCTTTTCTGTATATTATACGTATGTGATGTTTTTTTTTTTGTTGTTTTTTTTTTTTATGGTTTTGTAAGTTTAATTTTTTCTGATTGATTATGCGCATAAAATGAACAAATACACACAATTATTGAAGTACGCAAATAGATCTGTTTATTTATCTGTTTTCCATTTATCTGCGTATGTGTTGGATTCCTTTTGAAAAAAATTAAGCAATTTTGATCACAGATATAAAATAAATTAACAAGAACAAATGCAAAAAAAAAAAACAAAAGTACAAAAATCATAGTTTAACACGCAACATAAAACATTTGGGCATTTAAAAAAAAAAAGAAATGTGTTAATGAAAACTACTCTTGCTGTAAATAATATTATTTAATCATCTTGGGTAAGAAATTTTTTTTTTTTTTTTTTTTTAAGGTAGTCTGAATTCAGTTAAATTTAGCATTAATTCAATTTAACTAGTTTCATAAATAAGTTACAGTCTGGTTACTGGGAAATCCGTTCTGTTCCACATAGAATTTAATACGTCGCTGACTATTGTTTACAAATCTGAATGATTATGATCTTACTTAACCACTATTGAATAAAAGTTTCCGTAATATTATTATCATTATTATCCGAGTGAATTTTGAAAATAGATTAAATTTGAAATAAAACACATTTATTTATTGTCGTGCTGTAACGGAATACGTTTTTCGCAACGTAATAACAATTATATGCACGAAGAAACGGAACTGGATTTTATACATTGCATTTAAAGTATTTAAAAATCTAAACTTTCCAACAAAATACCAAAAATGTACACGCGTGTAATTTTATAGGACACAAACATATTTTTATTTCAGTAATTATTTCTGTGCTTTCATATTTACGGTGTCTTATTTAAAATAATTTAAAAATATTGCTTAATACATATTGACGTGTCGAAGAGTGCAATATAATAAGCGAATAGAGTAAAAAGAAGACTCTAGCGTCCTAAGAGAATTCTAACGCATGGTGAAGTCTCGAGCGGGGCGAAGAGGAAACGGTACTACTTCTCAGATAACATATTGATGCGTTACCAGTAGATATAAATAAGTTGAAGGTGAATGATGTTTTGTTCAAAATTTCTGCACTAAAAATATATTATTTTATGAAAAATAAACGGCATGAGAAAATGTACACAAAATAAGTAAAAATAGAAATATACCAAGCGAGTTTTACCATTTGCACAAATAATTACGAAGATATTCGGAAGCATGTATATTTTCATGAGAATATTTCACAAATTTGTTAATACGTTGTAAGTTTTTTCCAGTTTAAAATATTATTATCGCTCTATTTAAAATATATATTCGAAAAATATTTACAGAACTGTTTAAACGAAATTTTCTTACACACACTATGTCGTTAATTTCCTTTGGCTACGTCATGAAGAAGTTTATTTTTAAAATAAAGCGATTATAATGATCATCATTATCCGAAAGTGGTTTCTTAACGAAAACACTGCTAATACGAATAAGTAATTATTTTCTCCATTTTCATGTAATTTTAGCAAAATAATTACGATTTGAAAATAATTAAAAATCTGCCGCTTTATCTTCGAATAAATTCTGCAGAATGTTTCGATAAGGCTACTGAAGGGTATTTGTGTTGCTAAAGGAAATTGATCTTTATGAAAGTAATATAGATGCTTTTCCATATACTAGAAATTTAATACGTCATAAATAAAAATTAAATAAAAACTACCACGATAACGTTTATGTAGGTGAAAATGCCCTTATTCCGGAATTCTAAAATTAACTTAGGCTAACGTTTGTGAAGTATTAGCAGCTTCCGATGCCTTAGTACAACCTGCGTATAACCTAAAAATCGTTATTTTTAAAAATTATTTTCTTCTCAGGAAATAAAAATGATATCTTTATGAAAAAAATCAGGCTCATATAACATGTTAGGACTGCTATGTGTGAATTTTTTAAAGTCATAATATGCGCTCTCTCTACTTTTAAAACACTTCCAAAGTATTTAAAATGCAAAAAGTTGGTCTATTAAAAGGACTGCGAGTAATTTTTTTTTTTTAATTACGTATTTTTTTTATAAAAAATACAATAGTTTAATGAGAAAATTGGATTTCGGCTGGGGTCTTCACGATAAATTCAAAAAACCTTTTTTTTGAGGAGTTTTTATGATTTTTGGTCACTAACTCTTCGTAGATTATTTATTTAGTAAAACTGATAACGCCATCAGATTGCATAGCAAAAAATACGTTGAAAACATGTGTAACACTTTTAGGAATTGTTAGATCGTCGTTGAAAAATTCAGCAAATAAAATAATTTCAGACAAGTCGGCCCATCTCATAGTATACATTCGAACCAGGGTTAACCGTAATGTGTTTTAAAAGAACATTTGTATTGAAACTAAAGAATTATTTTTTTTTACCTGCATTGAAAATAATTTGATCACCAGACAAGGCAACTGCCATATTTAGAATTACTTTTTACGTGTGATTGTTTTAATCTGGTGATTACTATGCTTTTATTTATTTTTTGAAGTCCTTTACTTTTCCAAAATTTGAATCTAAGACTTTAGAATCGCAGACGATTTATAGAAAATCGTGAAAACTGAAAACTATTTCTACTCCGCACCAGAAGTACAATTAAATCAAATAGCACGTCGCTTATATATGTTTACTTAATGATCAGCGAGCTCAAACGATGATTCTACTTGCGTTACATTATTAATGGTCTTGACCGACAAATTTCATGTTTAACGGATTCATGAGCGATACTTTTTAAATGCATTTCTTATGGCTTTGCGGCCGTCAAACGATTGAAAGTGCTTGAATTCGAATTGAGCCAGATTTTCGAATGTATACTACCAGATGGGCCGACTTGTCTGGAATTATTTTATTTGCTGAATTTTTCAACGACGATCTAACAATTCCTAAAAGTGTTACACGTGTTTTCAACGTATTTTTTGCTGTAAAATCTGGTGGCGTTATCAGTTTTACTATGTAAATAACCTACGAAGAGTTAGTGACCAAAAACCGTAAAAATTCCTCGA
Organism: Icerya purchasi; assembly: GCA_039619475.1. NCBI lineage: Eukaryota > Metazoa > Arthropoda > Insecta > Hemiptera > Monophlebidae > Icerya > Icerya purchasi. The sequence continues at coordinate 189,028,420 of CM077115.1, read as the reverse complement.
AAAAAAGGTTTTTTGAATTTATCGTGAGGACCCCAGCCGAAATCCAATTTTCTCATTAAACCATTGTATTTTTTATAAAAAAAAATACGTAATTAAAAAAAAAAAAATTACTCGCAGTCCTTTTAATAAATCAACTTTTTGCATTTTAAATACTTTGGAAGTGTTTTATCTTCCATCCCTTAAAAATAAGTTGATTTCAGTTGGCATTCCTGTTCAACTTTCCTCTTTAATAATTCGACTCTTTCAAAGCAGAACCATTCATCTTTCTGCTTCTTCTTTTTTTGACTCTAGATGTGTGTTCCGCGGTCTTCCTCAAAGGTTATGTTTAAGTCCTACTCTTTTTAATGTCTACTCGCTTGAATTCTCTTCCCGTCCCAGCCTCCACACTGTTTTTCGCAGACGATATTCTCGTTTATTACTGCTCAACTTCCATTATCTCTGCCAGTGTCAATAATTCGTTGATCATGCTTGAATCCGCTCTATCTAACGTCCATCTAACCATTTCTGCTTCTAAATCTGCTTGTATGGTTTTTTCCTTTCGTCCATATAATATTTCCTTAATTAATATCTCTTTGAACAACTTATCTATTCCATTAGTTAGGTCCTTTTGCTATCTTGGCTTTTTTCTAGACAGCTGATTATCCTTCCGCGAGCATATTTCTTACTTATATACTTCTTGTCTTAAGAGAACTAATTTATTAAAGGCTCTTTCTCCCCACAAATGGGGTGGCGGCCCCAATGTTCTCCTTATTCTGTATAAATCTATTATTCGTTTCAAGCTTGATAATTGTTCCTTCATTTACGATAATGCTCCTAAACATCTTTCCAAATTCGATAAAGTCCAGAATTCTTGTCTTCCTCTTTGCCTTGGTGTTCTGAAATCCTCGCCCATTCCCGCAGCACTTTCAGAAGCCAACATTCATCCTTTACGCATTCGTAGATCCTTCTTCCGGGATCGCTTCCTCATAAGACGTCTTCCTATTAAGTCTTCTAAATTAGTTTCCGCTTTTCCTACATTTCGGCTAATTGGCGGGTTTTCTCCCTGAAGATTCCTATTCTTTCTCATGTTTCTCGGCGTCTTTCTCCTTATTCGCCATTTATCTATACATATCGTAGACTTCCGTCCTTTACATTCAGCTTTTCAGACCTTTTACATCCTCATAATTTATTTTCTCTTGCTTCTCACATTAAACGCCCACCTCCAATCGCCTTGAACGAGTTCAGCGGGGCTTTGAAGTCCTTATTTCCTTCTTCTATCCTTTTTACGGATAATTCCAAGAGTGATGGGGTCGTCGGGGCCTCATTCCTTGTCTCTTCCCTTCCACACTACGAACTTTATAAACTTTCTTCCTTCTGTTCAATAGTTCTATTCATTACACTTTTCTCATACAATAACAAGTACCTTATCTGTTCCGACTCGATGGCCATATCCTCTCCTTTTCCATCTCCTTCATACGACTACATTATCCTTTCTATTCGTTCCTTAATTGACGTTCTTTTTTTAATTCGTTCTATTCAAATCGATCTTCTTTGGATTCCCAGTCATAGCGGCATCGCGGGCAACAACCTAGTTGACTCGTTTGCTCGCTCTGCTTCCTCTAACGGCAAATTTATCAATAAGTTTCCTGCTAACAATATCCTTTTTCCATCTAAGCAAGCACACCTCAAATCATGGTCGGATGTCTACATTACTTCCTTTTGTAATCCTCATTCCTTTTACAAACTAATATAGCCTCTTCCTTCATCGCGGTCTTGGTTTGCTAATTTTCCCGGCCTCAGTCGTTTCATTATTTCCTCCATAACACGTCTTCGTTTCGGCCATAACTGTCTTCCTTCGTCTATTTTTCGTTTTTTTTTATTGTTTCTTTTCCACATTGTATTTTTCATTCCTCGGATCACGACTGCGTTTGTGATGATGTGGATCATGTTCTTTTTGAGTGTTATTTTCTTGCGTAGGAGCGCTCCCTTTTCTACACTAAGTTCTTACAACTTAAACTGCCTACTCCTTTTTGTGCTTCTTACATATTTTCCTTTCTTCCACCAGATGTTATTCCGGCGTTAGCAGCATTTCCTCTATTTCTCTATATATTAAAATTTAATCCTTGTTCGTAATTCTTAGATGATGGGTCATTGCCCTCAGTTGGCCTTTCCTCAAAAAAAAGTGCATATTATGACTTAAAAAAATTTACACGTAGCAGTCCTAACATGTTATATGAGCCTGATTTTTTTCATAAGGATATCATTTTTATTTCTTGAGAAGAAAATAATTTTCAAAAATGACGATTTTTTGGCTATACGCAGGTTATATCAAGGCATCGGAAGCTACTAATATGGCCAAACTTTATCTTAAATACTTCAAAAACGTTAGCCTAAGTTAATTTTAAAATTCCGGAATAAGGGCATTTCACCTATCTTAAGGAGGGAGGGGGTGTACCCTTTCTATGGTTATGCGCAGTTATTTATCGGATGTTTCCGAATTTTTTATCAGTGGATTTTCGTGGTATGCTGTAAGTAACAATTCGGTTGCGGTTTGCGGAGTAAAAACGGAAGAGAAGCGATATATCGGCAAAATGGAATCGGTTTTGAATTTTTCTGATTTGCTCGTAGGAAGATCCGCCACGATTTAATGTGTCACTACTATTTCCATAGCAAGTCGCTCTTTTAAATTTGTCCCCTCTACTCTTAGTATCGCAACTATTTTTGACGCCTCATTATGTTCTGAGTCTATTTCGTTCGATATATGTATATATATATATATATATATATATATATATATATATATATACGTAGGGCATTTCAAAAGTAATGCATACGTGTCCATACAAAAAAAAAAAAAAATGTACATATTTGACAAAGTCATATAAATATTATAATCTTTCAGTATTTTTAAATTATGCTAATTAAAGTTAAAATTTAATGTTTTACCGTGCAATAGTGATAATATTGACATGTTTTTTGATATTAACGATAATGACGTCAGTACTGACGTAGGACAATGAATAGTTCCATTTGTAATAGGAAGGTCACGTGGTGGTCAGTTTTACACTCGTGCCATTATTATTTCGTTTGATACGTTTTGTGTTGAAATTCTCTTTGAAAAGCCTAAATGGATCTTTTTAAAATTTCGAATTTTCAAACAGTGACACGGGATATGTTTTTGCTTTATACAAAAAAAGTCAGACAAAAATGTACTGCGATGGCGTTATTGACATTTCTTTAAATTATTTAAAAATTTTTTTTTGTATTTTTCTTTTCTTTTTTTTTTTTTTTATCCATGTATATCTCGAAATGAAAAATGTGTAATATTCTAAATAGGTAGAAAAAAAAAAATATCCACGATTCAATCTAAGCTCCATATTCATTCCGATAACGCGATATATTTATTACGAAGCAACTTCTCTCCTATTTCGTACTTCACGCGGTTTTCCTTTTTTTTGAGTTCCTAAACCAGGGGACCTGTACCCTGAAACGATAGGAAGAATAGTTAACTAATTAGAACAATTCGATCGAAAATAGCTGGAATATAAGAACCAATGACGGGAACAATAAACCGAGAGGGGAAGGACAGAATATAGGAAGCACAGGGGGGGGGGCAGGAAGCTTTAACTTTAAAAGGAGCAAATGAAGAAAAGAACTTTCCGTTTTAACTCTAGCTTGATGTTTGGCGTTCACTAAATTTTAAGTTTATCGTCACTCTAGAAAAAATTAAAGTATCACTCCCCCGTAAGAATATTACGCTTTCAAAAGTTTTTAATGGCGGAAATATATTGCGAACTTTGTTTTTTCCATAGTTTACTTCTAGAGCTATTCAAGAATTTCACCACTTCCTAAATTTGATCATTCTGCGAATCGTTCGATTAGAAATTCTTTTTTGAGAGTTTTTCCCGTATATCTCAGTGGCCAGTTTAAACTGATGTTTATTTTTTAAAGTTGTCGATTGCACATAGCAGGACCGAATTAAGGAAAAAAATACCCCGGGGCCAAATAATTGCTGAAGGCTCCCTTAATTCCCCCTCCGAATAGTTGAAGTACACATTTTGTTATTTTATTTATTCAGTAAATTAATGAAATCGCTCCTTAATAATTAATTCTAAACGAGAGATACACGCGTCGATATGTTTTAATAGCGAAAGTTTCTCAATTAGATCATCAAAATTGAATTCACGAAGTATGTCGCATTCGGAACTCAACATCACCGTGACAATCAGAATGATATATCGTTTCACCATCTGAGCGCGCGTACTTTTCATACTTACAATTTTCAATTTTTGACTGATAAGCGGGTAGCCCCTTTTCAATGACGGGCCACTGGCCGCCCTGCCCCTTCTTAAATTTAGCCCTAGGACATAGTAAAACCTTTTATTTCGAATCAAAAGCTTAGGTGGCCACATCTGTTTTGTTTACTTTTTTTCTAAAGCCGTTAATAATGCTGTATATTGCACTTCGCGGAATCTTTCTCGCAATGAAAAATAACCGACTGACATGTACGAGGCGTTTTATAATTTTTATCTAATCATCTACGTTAATTTATTTGAGTTGGAATTACGTAAAAGTATTAGCGCGTTGTGATTTTGTAAAGTTATACCACCATTGATCTACGATAATATCCACTTTGGACGGTTCATACGATCTAGGAAAAATATTCCCGAATGTTTTTTTGTTTATTTTGCGCGCCAATTTGCTCTTTTATTTTTTTTTTTTTTTATGTATTGTTTCAGGTTTTCGCTTATCCAAGTAGTTTTGAAATGCATGTTTATAACTATTTATTTTACATATTTATCAAAAAAAAAAAAAAAAATCAAAAAAAAATCGATATAACACGTTTTTAAATTATTTTGCCGATGTCCTAATGTGTTTAGACAATGCTTTATTTTTTGAGAAAATTTTCATGCAAAACTAAATATTTTTTTTTTTTTTTTGTTAAATTGAGTAAATGCCAAAATTTAGTGTATTTAATATTTAATCTGCGATAAAAAAATTAATAATTAATTATACTATCCGATAAATTTGCGCGTCAGAGGTCCGATATGATGCACTATTTGTTCCAAGTTAAGGAAAAATAATTTCGATTGTTCCGGTTATATTATCTTTTATGTTCTACTTCCTTGTTTTCGGTAAATTTTTGTACTAACAACATACCTAGGCGGTACATAAATTAAAAATAAGAAACTTCAATCAACACCGTTGTTATATATCTTTTATCTCGATTATTAAATTTCTGATGATATTATTTTAAACGCGTATATATGCTTTAGAAAATTGCAGCCGCCATCAAGAGATAAATTTTTAACGATGTAATACGCTTTTATCACCTGTATTATCACGAAAGCAGTCGCTTAACATAACTTTCCTCCAAATTAAACAGGTATTCGTTATAATATTTTTCACTACATTAGTTTCTCTGTAAAGCCGATTTACGATCCACAAATGGAAAGTAAAGAAATATTATTCTACTTTTTACGTGTCGTATGTTTTATTTAAAATTTTAGAAAACGCTTTAAATCGTCTTGAAATTATTCGAATTGAAACGATATAAAAGTATCACCTTAATTGAAAACAAAAAAATTCAGGTGCTACTAAGCGACGCTCACGCAACCGTTGCTCGATGAAGGCAAGTTAAGAGACAAAGAATAGATCAGGGTGCCCATATCTATGCGCAGGTCTCTCGATGCGAGATAGGGAAAGACGAGTGCATCTTTCGGTTTTTCATTTGCCTCCGTTATTTCGCGGGAATATTCGGAGTATTTTTTTAATGGGAAGTGCATTGAACTCGTCGAAGATTATAGAAATTTTATCACCTGTCTGTGGAATTTCACAGATGCTTATTTCAAGAACAGCCCACATAAAAGAGCTGAAAGATATTTAGCCAAGAAATATGATCTGGGGAGTAGAAAAGCAGTTCTACAAATATAACGTGTTCTGTGTAGTATTTATTGTTACGAGCCTTTGTTCTTTATCCGTTTTTTTTTTTTTTTTTTTTTGTTTATTTTTTAATTGAAAAACATTATTTTCGGAAAAAATATTTTATTATAGAATTTTTCGTTTTACATCCATTTAAAGTTCCTATAAATTTCTCTGTAACATGTTCAATTTGATTATTAAATTTAATATTAAAATTTAAAAGAAATCCGTATATCCGCGGCAGCTGTACATAAATATTTTTCGCGTAATTTCAGGCCGAACTATTTCCAATAGATTTTCAACATCTGTAATTGGCATGCGAGTGAAGTTCTTAAAATCAAACTTCTACTAAATCCGGATACATAATTTTTTCTTTTTTCATCCCAAGTATGCTGGACTAATGCGCGATTTTTCGGCAAACCCAAATAAACATAAATAAAAATAATATCCCCCCCCACCCCTAATTATGACAAGTAATTACTACGCAGACTCAGAAATTATGAAATATAGCTTGTAGTCCGAATTAATTAAAATATTAAATATGTTATTATAGTAAGCACAAAGAGATTTTCAATTATCGCGGAGTGGAAGCTCTTAGAGCAAGAAAAGAGGTGTTGCGCACACGGTGAGCATTTTGCGGAAACAGAAATACGCAAGAGAGGCAGGCAACATTACGTGCGTATGTGTACATATTAGTTGTCTTTCTGCGTGCGTAGTTACGTCAGTGAAAACGCTGTTGTATGTAGGCTAAAATTCTGATACAAATTAATATATATATTCCGATGGTATCAAAAATTGTCAGTTATATTGGGAGAGGTTAAAAACTGAGGAAATGAAGAGGTTAACAAAAGAACACTATAGTAGGAGAGGGAAGTGCAAGGATGACGTGGGCACTATGAGTAGAGAGGCCAAGGTTTAGAACAACGGGATAGGGGGTTCGGAGGAAATAAAGGAGAATTCGAATAATCAGACGTGATTCGCATCATGAGTATAGTTAAGCTCTGGAGAGTTAACCGGACACAGAAGCGACTGAATTGAAGAGAAACGGATAAGTGAAGCTGGAGCAGACTATGGATTGAATCGAAGACGAACTGCAAGGGAAACAGATTACGTCAGTTTGAATTCAGTTATTTAATAAAACGATTACCTATAAATCTTTAGATAAAAGAGTTAATGATAGATTTGTAATAGTTCTACGTTAATACACCGCTGTTCGACTATTATTAATTTTGGCCCCGCTGCCATCCATTTCTATATTTCCTTTACAGCGAGCACCGAGCAACAAAACATTAGTTCGATAAATCATACCAAAATAAACTGACCTCTTGAAATAATATTGAATATTCCAGTTGTTAGCACTGTTACCGAATGATTGATACATACATACATATACATCAGTGGCGGCTCGTGACAAGTAAATCTGGGGGGCTCTAATGTAAAATTACAATAATTTAAAAAGTGTAATGACATAAACTTATCTTGCTTTTTTGTCTACATTTTAAACTAAATAAAACTGGTTTAATGCATTCAAGTTCTGATTTAATTAAAAAAAAGATGTGAATACATTTTGTATTTAGATTGAAATTTATTAAATAATATTTTCTAATCTTTTCCTTATATAATGTACAATCCTTTGCGTTGAGTAAGTTTCACTGTTGACGTGTCCACAAAATAAAAAAAAAAAAAAAATTACATGTGGCATAATTTTGTGAAATAAGGTAAGCCAAAATATAAAATCCGGGTCTTCTAAGGTTCTTCGTAAACTATATATGCTTCCTTGCATGTAATATTTTTATTACATTTTTCTTCTAGTTCTTCGAAATATTCTATTAATTTTTTTCGATTTTCGAAAACAATATTCACTGTACGCATATTATAGTTCCAACGTGTATTCTAGGTAATTTACGATTTACAATTTCTTGCAGTAGATCACATCTATGAGCAGAATTTGAAAAAAAGCTTGCTACAGCGGACAAATTTGAAAAAAATATTTTAATTTTAGAATCCTGGCTTGTTGCTTTTTGCATACTGGTGCGCATAACAATGAATAAAATGACAGTATTTATATTTTTGTTTTATCTTCGCCTATACGCCATTTGTAGAATCGCTCATTATGCTCCATCGTAAGTTTAAGTAATTAGCTTAAAAGGTTAGTCTCTCCAATTAATTTATCTAATTCAGTTTCTAAAATGTTGAACGTTTAAAAAATCACCGTAAAACAAGTGTCGACAAAAAGCAGTGCTTCTTGCATTCAAAAGTAACAAAATCCAGATCGCAAAATGTATTATTTAAAGAAGAAAAGCAAGGATAGAAATAGAACAAAAAAAGCAGCAAATTAAAACAGTGTGCTTCACCGGATAAACGGACGACGCAGCGCGCGACGCGGATCCACTGTTAAAACCGGGTATAATCACGTTTAAAATTGACGAGGGCTCACTTTTCGAGAGCCCTCAGACGCCTTTAAGTTACGCTCGGGAAACTTCGGCTTTATTCGTTTTTCGTGTGTATTTTATATGCGGCTTGGAGGCTCAAATATTCTGAGCCCACGTACTATATTATTGGTTGTTAATATCATGTGATCAAAAAATCAGCTGTTAACGACCTTGACAGTATACTACACTACGAGTAGATTGTACAGTTCCAGCGCAGTAAGCATGAACCCAACAACTGTTATCGGATGTTTCAGCTGTTCGTTTAACAAATCGCGCAAAATGCTTATTTTGCAATTATTTTTAAAATGCACTCTTGCAAAAAAAATTATTTTGAAATAAAAAATTCGTAACACTGATTTTTTTTCTTGAAGTAATTAAATATTATGTATTTTTTGAAAACACACAGGGAGGCTCGCGCCCTTGAGCCCCCTAGGACGAGCCGCCCCTGATATACATATATATATATATATATATATATATATAAAAACTCGATCCTTCAGGCCTCGGAATGGGGCAAGCCCCCTTCACCTCCAGGTCTAGTTCTTCTATAATTCTTATAGAAGAGTAAACTTTATCATTGGCTATGCCGTTCGATAAAGAAAAAATCTTTATTTACAACAATGATACAATATAATCGAATCACATTTATTGAACATATTCGAAGTTTTAGGAGGGCAATCTGGACCTGGACAAACCATTTTATCAGCTATAAAAAACTAGTTTGTTATATATGTGACAAATTTGGTGACAGAACACTTTTCCTGATGACCCCTGCTGTAAAAATATATTACCCTCTGGTAGTAGTTTTAGTTTTTGGGATACTTTAGTCCAAATTGTACCTTTTAATTGACATATTCATATCCTTTTTTTTTCTCTTTCTTTTTTTTTTTTTAATCAAATAAACATTTTGTGAATGCTGCAATCCTTATTAAAAATTCACGAAGCAAAACAATTACAAATCTGAAGGCCTAGGTCGCAAAGCGGCCAGTTAGTCCGGTCTCGTCGACGAGACATTTTCCATTCGAAGTTGTAGGGGGGCTATCTGGACCTAGGCAAACCATTTTATCATGTTACCTTTTCTCGTTACTTTTTTTCGTTACATATTTCGTTACCTAAAATTGTACTGGAACAAATTTCGTGACAGGGCACTTTTCCTGAGGAGTTCTAATTTTCACCACCAGGGGATGTAGAAGCGCTAATATCGCATTAAATCTTAAAATGGGACAAATTTCGTGACAGGACATTTTCCTGATGACCCCTGGCATAAAAATAGCATAGCCATTAATATATATATATACACCTATATATATGTATATTTACACTCCTTCGCCATTGTAGATGATCTAGTGTGGAGGTCCAGGGAACTTGCAACTTATGAGATGCGAAAGATCGAGTTATATATGTATATTTAATAAAATAATCTTTCCATTTAACGTTGTTGGGATAAAAACAAGCGAGAGCGTAAAAGGGAGGCGTAGATATTTATTTGAACTGTATTTATATAAAGTTAAAAAAATATTCGGTGATAAATATAAAATTGACAAACCAGAACTAATTATTTCGATTTTAGTGTTTATCGGTGATGTTGAGCGCCCGTTCGAAGCAAGCTCTCAAGAGTGAAGCCCCTAGTATACTATATATATATTAATTACAACGTAATTCTTAGACTACCCTCCCCCCCCTTTATTTTATGCAACGTTTGTTATATTTTATAGGATTTTTGTGATTGTTATTTAAAAAATGTCACAATTTTATGCAACTAAATATGTAACGAAAAATATAATGAAAAATGTAACGAAAAAATGTCTTAATTTTATATAATGAAAGTTAAATGTTAGGATAGGATTTTTGTGATTATATTATTTTTTTTGTGTTGATGCCAGGAAGAATTACGTTGTAAATTTTGTTCATTTTATACAAAGTATAGAAGAGAAAGTTACAGAAATGAAAGCAAGACGGGTCAAGAGGCACAGCCCCTTGCGGGGCCAAAATGACCGAGTTATATATATATATATATATATTAATAAGTGAAGCCGAAGGTAAAATGAAAATCTTACAATGTTTAATCTGTAGCCTTTTTGTGTCATACCTTAAGCTACAATATCATTCTTACGCTGGGCTAATCCTAACGCGTTAAAGAATTTGCATATCGAAGTCAGCAGCGACTATCACTTTTATAAAAATTATAGAAGATCAGTAGGCGGGATTTCACGCCGATTTTTATATATGCTGCTTATTTATTACAAAAAATTTCAATGATAATCATAAATTTCGTTATTTAACCGAAGCGGGCACAGCATTTAAGAACGAAGTTTTATTCTAATTTTCTGTTATTGACCGAAATTTAGCCGCCTCTGAAAAAATTAAAAATCTGTGAAACAGCCCCCCGCCTTTACTTAAATAAAAGTCCTTAGCAGTAAAGTGCGATAAAAAAATAAAAATAAATCTGTGAAATATAGTTCTTACTCGATTGCGTAATAATTATTTTTGTTTTTTTCTCTTATTTCCAATTTCTACCGATGCTGTACCGTTAATTTTTTTTTTTTAATGTTACGTTTTTTTAAGTCAGCAACTTGTACAATTATTTTCTTCGAAATTATTTCGATCGTTATATTATATGCTTCACGTTTAACTTCCTCTACAGTGTTCATTGTTTTTTTGTTTTTTTTTTTGTTTACGCACACATGTCGTTGTATTTCTAATCCAGTCATCAGACAAATTCTGATGAGCGAACAAAATTTATTCTATTTTCGCCGTTCCGCTTAGTGAACAATACGATTAATTAAAATAGTCATTATTAATTATTACGATATTTTTTTAAAAACTCGAATCGAACCATAAAAGCCAAAAAAAAATGACAAATTCGCAAGATCAAATTTCAAAATGTAGTATCATTTAAACTTGAATAATTCTATTTTGTACAATTGTTCTTGTATTCGAATTTTAGCATTTTGTTTATGCTATTCTGTCTCATTTAGCAAAAATGCTATTAGTTTTAAAAAAATCGCCATTATTTTTCTCCTATAGTTTATTCGCACGCAGAGGGGTAAACATTAAAAAAAAGTAAAATATTTTACTATTTCGATTATTCTTACAAATATGATATATCTCTATGTTCTTCTCTGCTTCCGTGAATTTTGATCTCTGCATCGATGATCTCTTATTGTCTGTCATTTTAAATCGTGACACATTTTTATGCTCATTATAGAATAGGACTTTTTTTCATAAATTCCGATGTGTGCGAAATAGATTTCCCCAACGAGTATAGTCAGACGATGCACAATTTGATTCGCAATGGTAATTCATCGGACGAAATATTTTATAAGAAAAGTAGATAACATTAAGTTTTGAAAGAAAATAAATTAGCCGTTACCTATGTACTATTTGGTTTGGCCCCATCTTGCCTGAAAATGAAACGGCTCAGGAAAAAAATTAATAATAATTTGAAAAAATTAACTTGGCAACATGAACACGTTCATTAGGCAGAAAAGAAGATAAAAAAGCGGCTAGTAAAACGAAAGAGATTGACAAATAGCATAGTTGAAAAGTGCCCACGTGCGATTTTACTACGCGCCATATTGAATTCATTATGACACTGATAAAAATGCATACAGATTAGTACAGTAAATTTCCGGTTATTTTTTTATTTCTCCGGTAAATAATTCGATATCTACTCCGAATTTCATCGTAAATAAGTAGACACCGATACACCGATACTGAATTAAGCATCGCTTGTTGGGACGCGAATGAAAAAAATTAATGCAAATGTTGCATTTCTCGCAAAATAACTCCATTTCTACTTTGCAATCTCATTATTCCTTTTTTAACATGCAGAAAATCACCACATACTGATTGCTATGCACCAGGAGTTCCCAACCAGGGGGGCATAGAGAGATGTCAAGGGAGGCGCGAAAGAAAAATTAATTTAACGCGTAAATTAAACGTCGGATGAGGGACGTTCAATAAATAATGTGACATCAGTGGCGGGGCAAGACCTAAATTTTATATGGGCAAAGTACATTTTGCAAGGCCCTTTGGTGGCGCAAAAAGACAGATTTTATAAAATAAAAAACAGCTGCTACTGACCAATTTTTATTCGTACTTACCAGTATTGATAGCAAAATTCAAATGACTATGTAAATATTTGGGTAAATTTCTTTCAAGCTATTTTCTGCTATGTATTGGAGCAAATGTTTCACATCTTTAATGAAGTGGGGTAAATTCGTGAGAACATTGTTACTAATTCTTCATACAATTCGTCAGGTTGGAAGTCGCTGCTCTCATCCACTCGTAGGACAGTGTGTAAATCTTGACAGTTTTTTAATAATTGCTCTTTGGAATATACCTTTTAACTTGTTTAGATCATAGAGATAAGCAAAATTTTCAAAACGTTGATTAAAGGAAATAAACCTTGAAATCATATTGCTTATTATGAAGTAGTCAATCATAGTATTCAAAAAAAATTTATTTCGTACCGGCTTTTGGGAGGCTGTGATATGATATAAATTCTGAATTAAACATTTCGTTTAAAACCGAATCACAATAACTGAGTGTGCCGCCAGATTATTTGATTTTTTAAGTTTTCGATGCGTTCAACATCATCATCAAATTGCAATAATACGGCCTTCACTGCTTCGATTCTACTTTCCCAACTTGTGTCTGATAAAGGCTTCTTCATAGTAAGCTTTAATTTGCCTTTTTGATTAATTTCCAGCGTTTGCTGGAACTTGAAAATAGCAAAGAAATTTTCTGAATAAAACTAAAAGGTTTTCGCTGTCACAGAAGAATTAGCTACGTCTACCAACAGCAGCAGATGCCAGATATGACAACCGCAGGGTGTAAAAAATGCCCTGGGATTAATATTTAATATTCGAATTTTAACTCCACCATTTACACCCCGCCATATTTGCGCAATTGTCGTATCCTTGGGGCCATGACAGTTTTGAATATTTTTTTTTTTTTTTTTATATATATCTTGCTATTTTACACCTAGTCTTATCAACTATTTGGTAATCTATGGAATAAGTTAAAATAACATGAATAAGCAACCTAACCAGTGAAGGGTGCTAAAATTAACTTATATATGTATGTATACACAAAATGCATACACACATACTTTTGCATTCTCACGGACACATACACACCATCACACACGCACACGCACATACACCCTCACACATCAGCATATACACATATTATTTATACATTTTTAATTTATAAGAGATCTTGAGGTCGTTTCCTATTCAGCCTATGTCCCTCGCTTGGGTTGCTCGGCAGTTTTCTTGTTGTACTATTAGGATGTTCTTTCAATCTGGCAGCATATCGTCGGGAAGCAGTTTCTATTTCACATTTTTTACAAATTGAACTCCAAGATCTTCATGGATCGTGATGTTGGTTATGTACCATGGAGCAGAGATGATCGTGCGTAGTATCTTATTCTGTACTCTTTGCATAATTGAAATGTTGCTGTTTTTGGCACAGCCCCATAATTGGCAGCCGTATTGCCAGACGGGTTTAAGAATTTGCTTATAAAGAAGCAACTTGTTTTAAAGAGATACTATTTGAATATTTAAGCCATTTTTTTCAAGCTTTCCCAATATTGCATTAGTTAAATGTTCTCCAGTCGTTCCAGTGACGCAGCAAGAAATACGATAAAGTTTTCTTCTATTGTGATCTATATGTTTGATTAGTTTACTCTGACATCCCAAAACGATCATAAATCAACGACTGACAGAGCAACACTCAAATTCGACATGTCGCGACATCTATCTATTGTACTTTATTAAAATTAAACTAAAAAAAAATATTGGCATTTCGGAGAGTTGCTAATTATATTTATCGTTTTATGACGAGTAAAATTTTTTCGTCGCGGTCATGGCTTTTAAGTACCTAATGCATAAACCTTTGAGGCGCGAAGCCCCTTAGACCGCGAGGTCGTAGGCGGTCGCCCACATCGCCCACGCCTTACGCCGCCTCTGTGTGACATGCTTTCGAAAATGACCTTTCAGGCATCTAAAAATTATGAAATAAATACCAAAGAAATACGAAGAAATACTTTATTTTTCGACATAATTTCCGAGAAGCAATTAGTTCGGCTGCCAGAAATTTGATGACCGCGCGTATCTCGCAACTTGCCGGGTTGGAAATGTTCATTGACATGTTTCACACGTGCGTACGGTTCTCCGCGTAACATTTATATCTATCACTTAGAAAACGGTAAATTGTACGCGCATCTGTTAAGTCGTTCATTCCGTACTGTCAGTGGCGTAGCGTAGTGGCGGTGGCGGCAAAATTTCACAATACACAATAATAATATCTTGTAAAAATTCGAACCATTTCATTTCATCTTTTTGTCGCACCTACAATTCGGACCGATTAAAATGAACACGGAACTTTTTCATTATTTATTCCGTGACGGATCCAGGGGGAATCCTCTTTTTTTTAAATGAATGTAACCATCTTGCTCGTTGTATTGACTGGCAACACCGTTTGTATTGATTTGCAGCGATTCTCCCTGTTATATTTTGTGCTCGGGTTGTTTACGACCAATATTCAATGAGAATGACTTCTTTCATTTAAAGAATAGTGTTCAATATAGTACAATAACACCTGCAAATTAGGTTACAGTACGGGTAAGTCCCTTCAAGGAAGTCCGTGAGTGGTGTTTTAACAAATCAAAGAAAGTTATGTTTATTGCTCGATCATCAGTCGTCCAATTTATATTGACTTAATCGTATATATGTATATGTGTATACGCCTTCTAACCTATGATTTCGGTGCTCATAAGTACGTGTTATGATCGGGGACGTATCAAACAGGGGATAAGTAGAATATCCCCCCCCCCTCCCCCTAAAAAAACAAAAATGTCAGCATTTTTGGAAAATTCTAATTTGAAGTCGGCAAAACAAATTTATCGGTCATATATGATAACAAATGTGAAAATCTTTTTCATAATATTATTGGTGTATATTAAAAATAAAATTATGAATTAACAATTTGAAATGGAAATTAATTTTTGGTTTTATTTAAGCTGAAAACATTGAGAAATTCAAGTTGATTCAGTTCGACGGCAAGCTGCAATAATATCGGCGAATAAAAATTTGTTTTGTAAAACCAATAATTCGAAATATAGAATTCATATGTACCGATTCGAAAAAAAAAGACCAATTCATTTATCTGCGTCGGCTGTATAGAACAGTATAGAATAATCAGCAGAAAGGTGATGCTTGGCAGCTCTAAAATGTTAGGGGCAAAATTTTAATCTCGTATATGTCATCAGAAAATCAAAACGAACTTTTTACGCCATTTTGGGAAATAAAGTTTGTCAACATAGCATCAGACAAATAAAAAAGGCCAAGTATTATTCGATTATATTCGACAGTACTTCAGATATTTCTCATAAAGATCAAACAAGCCAGGTATTAAGATACGTAGTGATTGAAAATCAGGAAATACAAGTAGTGAAATCTTTTATAGATTTCATTAAAACAAGAGATAAAACTGCTGAAGGAATTTCAAAAATGATTTTGAGCAAGCTTGAATCTGATGGTCTTGATATAAAAAACTGTGGAGAGGACAAGCAAGCATATGATGACAATGATGCTTTATGGCTGGAAGACATTCGGGAGTTCAGTAAAGAATTAAAGAAATAAATCCCAAATTCGCACCTTGCTCAAATCATTCGTTCAACCCGGTTTGTTTACACGTTGCCTCAGTCGAGGCGAGTTCAGTAACTTTTTTTGGCACATTAGAACGTTGCTATTAACCTTTTTTCCATGTCCACACATCGCCGGGAAGTTCTAATAGCATCTACAGGCAAAAGTCTAAAACGTGTTCAAGATACGCGATGGAGTGCAAAAGATGATGCCGTAAATATGGCATGGCATCATTACAAAGACATTATTGTCACTTTGGAAAAACTGTCAGGGACAGTTGAAAGCTTAAACACAAGAATAGGTGCAGGAACTTTGATAATTGCGATGCAGTCATTTTCCTTTCTTTGTTTCTTGGACCCCTGGCAACCGGTGCTACATGAAGTGAATGATGCACAAAAATATTTACGAACAAAGGAACTTGATATAGAGCCCGTGCGCTCAGAAAGTAAATGCTTTGCAGATGGTACTGATAGAGAAACGAGGGGAATCGGCAGACGACGCTGTAAGTTACGCAAAAGATATGTGCGAAGAACTTGGCATTTCCATGGAACCTCAGAGGTACATAACAAGAAGGCACATTTTTGATGACGGAACCAGAGATGCCAACTTGTCTTATAAAAATAAGTTGAGACGGAAGCTAATAATTTCTTTGTTAGATAGAATAATTGTAGAAATTTGTGAGAGGTTTCAGCAGTTACAAAATTTGGCGGATAAATCTGCTTATCTAATGCCGGTTATATTACTGGATTCAGATGACATTAAATGTAATCTAGTCTATGCATTTGCCGAAATTAACGAGCAAGACTTCAAGCTCGAACGATTTAGACTGCGGACTTTCATTGTTATAAATTAATGAATGCAGACTCGCTTGAATTATTAAAATTTATTGTGAAATCCAAGCCGGAAAATATGGTGTCCAATATTATAAATATGCTTCAAATATTCTTCACAATTTCCATAAGCAATGCTACTTGTGAGAGAAGTTTTTCAAAATTGAAATTGATCAAAAATGATTTAAAATCAACAATGAGTACTTTAAGGCCAACCAATCTGGCTATCTTTGAGCAAGAGGTATGTCATATAGACATTGATAGTGCAATAAAAGATTTTGCTCTTAAAAAAAGTAGAGGAATAGAGTTTTAGTTAAAGACAGAAGTTTTATTTTTAATTCTATCAATTATATTATTTTTTAATAAAAATACAAATACTAACAGTATCGTTCTAGTTCTAATTTTAATTCTTTTTATGTTTTATATTCAATTCGCTAATAACTTAATCTTGTCGATCGTTAACACATAATCATAAGTGTTCTGTGCATGACATCAATGTAAGTGGCATACGTGTAAGAATTTTTGTAATAAATGCTGATTACTATATTGTAAAACATATATACATAACTGTACATTTTAGAGTATTTGGAATTGAAATATCTAAATAAGGGAGCGGCAAAATTTGCCTGTACCCCCAGGCAGCTGAAATCCATACTAAGCCACTGCGTACTGTACAGAAATTTGCAAAAATTTCGAAATTTTGTTGTCAAATCTGTTGAGGAATCTGTTTGTAGTGACTGAAATTACTGCATCTCACTGTTGAAAGGTAAGTTTGTGTAATATCAAACTTCAGTCACCATTTCTATTTATTTATTTACGGCAAACACGCGTTTATAGTTCGCCGCCGAGAGTTTGCATTGTTAAGACATCGCGATCAAACCGAGGCGGTGACGTAACTTTGAAACGGCGATCTATTTACAATAAAGATATTTTTATCAAAATATTATTGGTACAAAATTTAATTAAAATTACTATTACAACGTCATTGCGATAATATAAAATGGTTTAGCGATAAATTTAATCTTTAATATAAAACAAGTAGTAAATTTTTAAATTTGGTTTGATTTGCTGTTCCAAAGTTACTTCAACTGATTATTTATGTAGTGATATGTAGCATCCGAAATAAATACTGTTCGTTATATTATTAAATTATAGAATAATTGTATATTACGAAAAATAACAATTTAAAATAACTATATTTTACGTAGGTATTTAAAAATTCTTGTTACATAAATGGTTGCTAAAGATTTTTAAAAATCTTTACGGAAATATTCAGGGTGGCTATCCAATCGAGAAACCGGTAAAAACCGGGGAAAAAAGTAAAAATAAACAAAAACGATATTTTTAATAAGAAACAATCACTTGAAGCGAAAAATAAGTACATTTTTACTGCACTTTACTTAAAATAAATTACGATTTTATTCATATAAATATTCTACGGTGGTCAAATATTATCGATAATAAAAAAAAAAAAACATACTTTTTTTTGTACAATTCTAGTAATCAGAAAATCGGGGGATTTGGATCAAGAAAACCGGGGAATTTAAAAATTATATTTGAGTGGCCAACATGCTATTTCATCGGTGTTTTATGTATTATGTAACAAGACGCGGGAAAAATAATTATAAAAGTATAATAATATTAATAACTTATAAAAATTTTGGATTAACAGTAGGTAACAATGTAGTGGTATTTGTTACTAATCATCATGCTCATCACCAGGAAAATGTATAACTGGAAGCTGAAGATAAGTCCTTTGAAGTATAAAACAATTGCAGGGAACTTTTCGAAAAAACTGAAAAAAACCCTATGAGATAAATGAACAGGCGGATGTTTCGGATATGTAGAACGAGTTAAAAACGCGATGACAGTCGCAGCAAAAGAAACACTCAGAAAAGATAAGGAACCGCCTTAATAAGGATAAAAAACAAAAGCTGGATGACAAACGAAACATTGTTATTGACCGATAAAAGAAGGAAAATCAAAAACAGAAATAGTAACGGGTATAAAAAAATAAACAAAGAAATCAGGAAAAAGTGTCGAGAAGATAAGAATAGATGGTTTGAACAAAAATGTAACCATATACAGAAACTGGAAAAAGAAAGTAGGATGCGTGAAATGCATAAAGAAATTAAATGGCTCAAGAAAGCGCAGGATAGAAAAAGACCTAAAATAATGATGCTGGAAAATGGCGCAGATGAAATATGTACAAATACAGAAGAAACAGAGAAAGAATGGATGCTTTACATGTACAAACTGTATTGAGATGCAAACAGGGATAACCGAATGAAAAATTTTAAACTGAATTGGCAAGAGCAAGAGACAGCGCCAAACATCTAAAAGGAAGAACTAGTCATCAGGAAAGCTAAAACACAAAAGGCAATCGGGACAGATGGAACCCATGTAGAGTTAATAAAGCATGCTTCCAAAAAGAGCAAAGAAAAATTGCTGAGGTTAATAAACAAAATACATAAAACTGGATACTTGCCAGAGGATTTCTCTACATTTGTGGCCATACCTAAAAAAAGGAATGCGCGAAAATGCTCCGAATACCGCACGATTGCATTAGTGAGTCATACATTAAAACTGTTATTAAAGATAATAAAAAGAAGAATCGAAACATATAAATTGGCAGCCAACTAAATGAAACACAATTTGGTTTTATCGCTCGAAAAGGGGCATGCAGTGAGCGTTGGCAATAAACTTCTGTTTATCTATACATATAGCCTACATAGATTATGAGAAGGCCTTTGACTATGTAGAGCATGCCAAAATTTTACAAATCCTGAGAAGATATAGAATTGACACCGATGACATACAGGTAATACACAATGTATATGTGCAACAAAATGCGAATATTATTGTCAATGGTCATCCAACAGAAAGAATGTGCAAAATCAAAAAAGGCATGAAGCAGGACTACCCACTAACTCCAAGATTGTTTAACGCATATGCTGAAGAAATAACAAAAACCAAATTCTTTCAGAACATAGGATTCAGAATAAATGGTGAAAAAATTAACAGCATACGCTATGCAGATGAACGTGTGCTTATTGCAGAAATTCCAAAGCAGTTATAGATAATGATAAACAGATTGAATAATGAAGCCAAAAAATACGAGATGAAGATCAATGTAAACAAAATTTAAAGTAATGAACATCAGCCGAACAAAAAATAGACCACTGCGTATCGAGGTGGATGGATTATATACCCGATCCTTTTAATAAATTTAAAGCTTATTCCTTCACTTTAGTTATAGCCCGAATAAAACAGTGCACGCGACGACGTTCATTTTTTTAAATTAAATTTGCTACTATTTTGATCTGAAATAGAATGTCGTACAAAATGATTGAAGAAACTAAGCAACTTGTTTCTTGTTTTCATCACTTTTTACAAAGATTTTATGTCGATTACGGCTTATTTTTTGTGTTTCATGTATATATTGATACAAATTCGATATTTGTGGCACGATCGGTTGACGCTGTTCAGTGATAATTATAATTGGCCGTCGTATATAGTTGCCGTTATTATTAAATATTTCATTTTAATTCTTATTTTTTTTTGTGACTTTTTGTGTCCAGTTTAGATGTTTCACCCTTAAAAATAGCATTCGATACTATTAGCTTCAGAAATTCTGAAGGCTCCGTACAATTTGATGCTTGTAGGAACCTTGCGTAGTAATAAACGAGAGATTCTAAATGAAATAAAGGATTCTACTACTCGTCGAATTTGGACGTCGGTTTTTTGTCTTAACGTCCAGAAGACTTTAATTTTTTATAAACTAAAGGAAAATAAATTGGTTTTTATCTATTGTCAACAACACGTGGCGATATTGCGATAAGTGATACGAGTGGAAAACCACAGATAATTGAATTTTATAACTCAGCAAAAGGAGCTGTCGATGCACAGTGAACCAGATGTGTTTATGTACTATAACAGAAAGACACGTAGATGGTCATTTTTCTTGTTTTATAACTTGATTAACATTGTAATTATAAACTCATACGTCATTTATGTTTATCAATAACTGCAGAAACAATAAAAAAAGTAAATCCAGGCGCAACTTCGTTTTAGAAATGACTAATTTTCTTATGAAGTCTCACCTGAAAGAGAGAATAAATATTCCAACTTTGCAGCGAAATATAAAAGAGCTCATAAAAGGTATCTTGCTTATTGAATCTGTTGCTAAAGCGGCAATTATTTAAGAACAAAATTTGAGAAAAATATGTGCCTTGTATCCGTCTAAGTCAAAAAAAATTACAACAAACTTTTGTGTGAAATGCAGAAAAGTCATATGTAGGGCTTATGACATGCATTGGCGCACTCAAGGGGGGGGGGGGGGTGCCACGGGGCCATTGCCCCCCCCAAAAAATCTTCGAAATCTTAATTTCGTTTTGTAATGTTTTGTTTTACTTCATTTTTTTTTTAAAACATACATATTTACTTTTTGCTTCTATTACAAGTATAATGTTATATACTTTTAGCTAATTTTTTTTAAATAAAATTCGTATACTGATCTAATTTGTGCTTATTACAAATATAATGTTACGTTTCTATTATTATTATTTTTTTTTAAAAATAATATTCGTTAATTTCGTATTTTTTTTTTATTCTTTTTATTTTAATTTACAAACCACGGAAATAGATAGGTACTTAGTCGAGGTACCGAGTTACCACCCCCTAACTCATCTTTTAAATTCTAGCCCGGACCAAAAAAAAATCCTGAGTGCGCCTTTGATGACATGAATATGTATTCGAACTGTATAGAATAAAAAAATATATGCTATTTTCATTATGTTATCTTTTAAACCTAAAGAATGTCAATGTTACTTCTAAAATAATAAAAGATTTTGATTATCTTATTTATATCTGTTTTATTTCTACGTCGTATTTTTTACGAATGTTTAGTAATGACGTCACTCGAAGGACAGTTTAGTAGTATACGGTTAATGATGTCATGACAAATGTTAAATCTTTGCATTGAACTAGTGTTCGACCGAAGTTTCGGTGTTCAAGTTTCAGTTTCAATTCAAATTATTACACGAATATTCGGCTTTATCAAAAACTTTGATCTTAATGATTTATTTCATTTCATTGTGCGCTCTTTAAATATGGAACACCATTTCATACTTGAATTCATTAGACAATGACCACCTTAATTAGGATAGATACTTTTAAACAAAATAATTTCTCAGGAATATAGACAAATGATGCCACCCGCTCAATTTAGCACATCTTTTATACTTTACCATTCGTTTAAATTTTAAACTTTAACAGAAAGATAAAACACGTTTACGGTAAAACAGTTAAAAAAGGATTGACATTCTTAGAATATTATTTGCTTTTTAATGTTAATGTTATCATTTCCTAAAAACGGATCTGCTTTTATAACAATAACAAGCAATACAAAGAAATGACCCGTTTCTGAATTATAATAACTGTTAAATTATGATTATTAATTGGGTAAAGTTTTATTAATTTTTACAAAAAAAAATATTATATAATAAGCGTATTTGAATTTTATTTTTAAGAACCCGTACAGCTTAAACCGTAGTTTAAAAAATTGGTTGCCTGTAAAGTCGGTATACGGGCGAAAGTTTTACGTGACAACGACTTTGAGTGGTAAAATAATTTTAATGTGAATATTCATTCGTATAGTAGGAAGAAGGATGAAATAATAGTAACAATTTAAAACATTTATTTATACAAAGAATTATATTTAAAACATTAATTTATACAAAGAATCTCGCACTGAATTTCATATTAACAAAATTTTATCACATTATCACTACACATTCGTTTTACAATTAACTGGCAACGTGTAAACTTGTATGCAGGCGCCTAAGCGAAATAGAAGCGCAAGACATGAACCGGTGTGTATGCCTATCTCTCTCGCTCTTAGGCGGGCTAACTGTGCTCGAGTGGAAGGGACGCGTGCCTTTCACTTTTTATGTCTGTCTCTCTCCCTCTTAGGCGAGCTAACCATGCCCGAGTGGAAGGGACGCGTGCCTCTCAGTCGCTCTCATTGTGAGCGCATAACGTGAGCGGAGCGTAACGCAGTTTCTTCAAGTGTCACCCGGCAAACCAATTTATAAGACGTTGTCACGTCAAAAATTATAAAAAAAAAGTTTCGGTTTCAGCTGAAAATTTTGTTTCGATCGGACACTATATTGAATGTTTTTACATGAACTAGATGTGTGTTGATCTCATGCAAACAAATTACACAACTTTGTCGCTTTTTGTCAAATATGCAACTGAGATATTTATTTTACTTAGGTAAAGCTATATAATGCCATGCGGTTAGATTAATTATAGCATTAGTATCTTATGACAGAGAATTTCGGTATGGTGTCATGACGTCATTTCATTCTATTTTAACGATAGTTTATATCTGAACCTAATATTTTCGATTGAAACACTAATGACATCATACAGTCTTTTAAACATAACTAGTTATTTATTTCTGTATCACCTTTTTTAACAATGATAAATTCAGATATTTGTGATATTACTTAATATCTCATAATGTAAAAAGACATCTAAAATCAAAACATAGTAATTATCAATTATATACTTTTTCATAAATCCATTTTTATGAAACACATGTGGTTAATTGAAACATTCGTGTTGAAGTATTTTTTTTTTTTTTTAGATATTAATCTTTAAAAAGAATTTTATGTATGTAATTTTTATTACGAAGCTACTTTAATAAATAAACAAACTATGAAATGGCGTATTGTAAAAATACATTTAAATAGGAAACTTCAAACTAATAGAATGTTAAATGTATTGAATTTGAAGTTGATCTTCCAAAATATACCAAATTTTAATATAAATTTTAACGCTGTATGATTATGGTTCATGACGTACCACTTTCCTGTGCAAAAAAAGGAGAAATTAAAAATTAACCGTCTTGTCTTATATTCCATTTGAAATGACACCGTACATGTATTACAGTTTATTTTTAATTTTTCTTTTAAATTCGTTATTTTTGCTATAAGAACGCGCGTAGCAATAATGCACTGGATGTTTCAAACCTCAGCTACAAATGCCTCTCATGATGTCATTATTTCTGCTACTGTTAATAGGAGCATCAACAACCAAAATGATTTGTATTTAAATATTATTATAAAACTGGCATTAAAATTCAGTAAAATGTTATTTAATTGAACAAAATACAATAATGCGAAGTTCATTTTTTGGTTTATAGAAATTTCAAATAAACGTTACTGATCGTGTAAGTAATAAAAATAATAAACCAACTTATTTTGTTATTCCTGTCATATTCCATATTTGCATACAAATCACGACTATATAAAAAGGGAAAAAAACAATGGCAATACATCATTTTTTTCTTTGTATAGGCGGTGTTATGAGCCCGGCTTGCATGATGTCACAAGAGCGAATTAATTATTCAGAATTGATATAAACTCACCGATATTTAAAATATTTCATTAGTACTATTTAAATTCTCAATCATCAAGAACGTATTTTTATACTTTTTGAACTGAAGATAGCTTCGTAATTTTAAAATAAACGTATCTGAATACTTGATTAGTATATTTCTTTTTATCACGAACTATCGAAATAAATTCCGATTTTTAGGTCGCATAAAAAATTGTTTGTCGTAAAATATGTTTTCTCGTTATTATTATCTCAATAATTTCAGAAATTTTAAATTGAATATTTAATATTTCAATAATTACGGATATATAATTTTTTTTATTTCGTTAGTATAATGGAAATATTTTAAATTAATATTTCGCTTGCAAAATAGTTACCTTTGTTTTTATTAGTTATTTTTTAAAATTAGATTATAATACTAATAAAAAATTATTGAACTAAAAATATTTTTCCATATTTAATCATTATTATCAATAGAATTAGAAATTTCATGGATTATTAAGATTTATAACGTTTACCAAAATATTATTTATACTTTTTGTTTTATTTGAAAATTAGAATTTTTTATGACTAAAGAAAAATCTTCGTGTTTAATAATTACAGAATTTTCCCCGAAAAAGTCTTTTTATATAGTTTCAAGGCTTATATTTTGTTACTACTTAAAGTTTTTAGTGGAAACACGCCTTAAAGATGTGAATACGATTACAATTTATTAAAGGGTCGTGCGTCTATTGATGTGTTATGGTCTTGTGTTTGGTAATATTGGTATGTAGTTGTGTAAATTTTTAGTATCTGAACATTTTTAAATATACCGCGTCTTGAGTGATATTAAGTGTTTATTTTTTAATTTCGTTTGGATGTGTTAAAATTTATATTTCATCTACTGTTTATTTAGTTTTTTAAAAAGTAAATATAAATTTTCACTGTAATTCTATGCGTTATAGAAATGTAAATGAACGTGTACAAATTCGGCGCCAAAATGTACTTGTTTTGTTTTTGAATTTCAAATATTGTTTTAAAACATGTTCGGCAAATAATATACCGAACGTTTTTTTTTTAAAATATTGATTTTAATTTTGTAGTGCGTATTAATTTTATAAAATTATTGTTGCTTTTTCGAATTAGTGTTTTATCGGATTCAACGGTAAAAAGTGAACATGTAATATCGAAGTAAAAAGCTGTATGTCGTACACTAGTTAAGTGTTTTTTCGGATATTTGTAAGTACAATATTTTATTATTATTCTCTTTTTGTTATATACTTCCTTATAAGAAAAATAGTTTTTAAAATATCATTATAATTAATATACAAGTACTTTTTGAATTCTATACGGTTTTGATATTTGTAACAATTTTAGATTTGTAACAATATTTTTGTTCTGAAATATGAGGGTGACAATTGTTTATTTTTAAAGTTGCCTTTTAGTGAAATGTTGCAGACTTTATTATTTAACGTATGAAAAAATTCTTATGATTATATGGCGTAAAATTGTAACCGTTTATAAACAAAATAATACACAAGTATATGTAACGTGTTAAAATACAGCTAATAATCTTTCGAAAGTACTCCGAAAAGTTCGTACTATTGAATTTGATTAATATTACAATTAGTAAAAAATAATGTTTTCATAAAAAAAATATGTGATATTACGTTACTAGAGCTATCAATAAATTTTACTTTTGATTGTGTTTACAATTATATTACATTTAGTTAACTTTGTTTATGTTTTTCTTTTCTTTTTAGTTTGTCACTGTTGTTTTTATGTCTATATTAAACGATTAATATTTTAAAAGTTTTAAACATTAATTATAACTGTATTTTATTTTTAGTTTATATGATACCGTTGATGTGTACACAATCCACACGGTTTATACTGTACTTTTTAATAATACCTAGACATGCAACAAATTAATTTTTTCCTTTTATAGTTCCGTATTACTTAAATTACTTAAAAATGCTTAAAATTGTTATTCAATTATAAGTAAATTAAAAATATTCTGTAAATGGTTAAATTTCTTTGACGTCATATAAGAAGGATGTACGGTATATAAAAATTAATATTCTTGACATTGTGTTTAATATATCAATTGTTATATAAAATGTCTGAATATTGCTCTAAATGGTATATTTTACATATTGCCAGTAACATACACATTTTAAAAACAATACGGGTAATATATGATGTATGCAATAATAAAAAAAAATATATGAAAAAACTATATTTAGAAAGAACAGTTAAAAGCGAATGCTGTTTATGTTATGATATAATACTACTAATTTTTTAGATTTATTATTAATTTATTATATATAGAAATACAACTGACTTGAAAATGCGAAATTTTGATTTTCGAAAAACGGTGTAGAGATAGCGTTAGTAGTCTTTTTCATAACGTTAATATATTTTGTGATTATACATGAATAAGAAGTAGGAGTAAAAAAATTATGAAACATCTTTAAAATTTAAATTAACGAAAAAAAAAAAATTTCTTAAAAATTAATTTAAATTTATTCTTGAGATAAGCACCAAGAATGACGTCTTTTCTACATTTTTTTGGTTTAAATTTCCAACTTGTATTAGGTAATCACGAAATTGTTAGATGTTGACGATAAAATTTTTTAAATAATAAATGTAATAGAAAAGGTAAGATAAATTGTTAAAAGAGTACAAAAATGTTAATGTTGTATTGGTCATAAAATTATTTCTTAATTACATTTCAAATTGTGGGATATTTTTTAAGATCGCTGGTTTACTTTAAAGGTTTTTTTAAATTGGTTTTATACTTTTGTTCTTTTTTAAAAATCTGTAATCAATAATAAAACGAAAGTGCTACTGCTACTATCTTTATGTTATTTTTTGAAAAGCAAATAGGAAGAAAAGATGCTCTTGACTTTTATTTTTAAAAACCAACGTTGAAAATGTTTATTTCTTCTGTATTTTTAAGTGAACGGCGTCCTATTTGAAGATAAAAAAAAAAAAAAAAAAAAAAAATTGAAAGTTTGAAGTTAAGATATTAACAATTGTTTGCTGATTAAAATTAAAACAAAACCAAAAAGGAGGGAATTAAACAACAATGAATGATGAAGTGTGATGAAAAAATCTGTTGGAGTTGACTCCGTATTAAAGTCGCATTTTTATTTATCTGCTTTTGAAATAAATTCGATATATTTGGACAGTTTATATTTCACAAACAAGGTGATAAAATTATACTTTTATTTAAAATAGAACTAAAAATAAAGCGTATTAGACTTAAATGTATTATATGCATACATCTTGTTTTTTAAATAATATAGTAATAATATTATACACACGATAATAAACAATAATAAATATTCTAGAAATGTTTTCGAGTTCCCATGTTCAACTGGAAAACAGAAAAAATATATTAATAAAAATAGAGCGAATTTATTTGTTTGGAATTTGAAGGAGACTTATTATCTTCAGCTAAAAAGGAAAGGGAATATTATTAAAAAATAAACATAAAAATTTAACTTTATTTTGATGAATAAAAATATATTAATACAAATATAAAAATATTAATGATAAATGAGTAATACGATTGAGTTGCCTACGTTGAAATAAATTTAGTGTATATTGTCGGATTCTAATGTTCATTTTGCGTTCAACTCTACTAATATTTCTTTACTTTTCTTTTCTAGTCGAAGATAGGATAATTATTCATTTTCGATGATTCAATAAAATATACTAAACTCATATATTTTTAATGAAATATTGAAATATATTACTATATATTTCATTTTCAGATTAAAATTGAATATTTAGGCCCATTTTTAATAATATTCTTTGATTTTCTTTACCAGCTGAAGGCAAATTATTCAGGTTTCCTTTAGGTTCTAGACATGTGCACTAAATTCATCTTTATTACTATATTTTTATTTCTGTCTTCTAACTGAAAATTATGTTTGTTTAGTGTTTATAATTTTATTAATTTATTAAGCATTTTTATCTTAGTTATCAAAAATACTTTAAGCCCTACATCTCATTAAAAGAAGGAAAATCAGTAAGAAAAATTTACTTGGACTCCGTTTTTGGCGCATCATTTACGTTGAACTAGATCGAGTTTACATCGTATTTACTTTGTCTGTTGTAAAAATTATTCAAATTTTTTTAAAAATAATAAATCTTTCTATTATTATTTATGATTCTTGCGGTATAAAAATACAGTTTTTGCGTAAAATCATCATTATAAATAATATTTAGTTATCCTCAACTTTAAATCGGTCTATTTTTATTATTTTTTTTGTGATTATCTTTAAAAAAAAAATTATATACTTAGGATACAAAATGTGATCGTTAAAAAAAAAAAAAAAAAAAGTTGGACACAAAATAACGGTGTTTTTATTATTTATGTTTCAGTTACCTCCACTAGTAGGTTATCATAGATTAAAATCTAATACTAATTATAGGAGAAGACAAAAAAAAATAGATATAAAGTTCGTTTTTTTTTTAATATAATCTGGTTACTACAGTCATAGTCTTTTGCTTCTTGAAACACATCTTTTATCGGTTAAATGTTACAGCCTATTGGGGTTTTTAATTACAGTAAATTAGTTTTAAAATGCATGCTTCATGCTGGAAATGATCAGTGTTCGAATTTAAACCCAAAAAAAAAAAAATGGAATTGAAATAGTATTTATGTTTTAAGAAAAAATAGAACATAGCGTATCTATCGTGTGCCATGGAGCAGGCTTCCACTGGCAAACCATAATAATGTTACGTTATCAGGTGTTTTATGATTGGTTTGTGCACATCTGTATTATGCAGGTGGTAATATATATATTACTCCGTAGAGCCATTTTATTCCTGCAGCGTAAATGTAACGAAAGGTATACAGCACACAAAAAGAACTCAATTGTATGCATAATTCTATCATTAAGTTAATGCGTGATATAACGACTACAGCGTTAATGTAATTTTTATAAATGCATCGTATAAAATCATAAGTCATAAGGTTATGGAATATTGTATTCTTAATAGCAATGCTGCTTTTAATAATTGTTACCTTAATAGAGTACTTATAAGATATATTTACATTTTTTGTGATTTTAATTTAGTACTTCAGGCAATAATTGAGTTTGAAAGATGTTTTATGCGGACTTTGTTCTTTCGAAGAAGGGTCCATTAGCTCGTATATGGCTTGCAGCTCATTGGGATCGGAAGTTAACGAAATCGCAAGTTTTCGAAACTAATATTGAGAAATCAGTGGATGGTATTTTACAGCCATCGGTAATTTACTTTTTAATTTAACACGGCGCCATTGTAGTAAACGTTACATTAATATGTATTAATTTCATTCAAATTAGAGCAATTAAAGTGTGTTACCATCGATACTAAGGTTCCGTAATTGGATTGTCTTCTTGTAGTTTTTTTTACTTATTTTGCGGCCTAAATAAATTATAAATATTGAAAACATGCTTTTACCTTTACTAAAGTACTGTTTTTAAACAAAATATATTGCAATGTATATATTAGATGAATTAAATTGTGTGTATTATTAAATAAAGTATAATTAGAGGAAGAAAGTAAACTTCATCTACAGAATATAGTATTGTTTATTCATCAAAGAAATTCAAAATTGAAAAGAAAAGGGAAAAAAACATGATCTCGAAAAAAATTAAAATTCAGAATTAATTTTGAGAATCAGAAGATTGCAATTATAGCCTCAGAGATTTTTTTTTTTTTTATGAACAAATAAACTTACCGCAAAAGTAAAGGTACAATTGTTAATAATTGATTAATGAATTTAAAAATTTGATTAAATGAAAGAAAATCAGACAAAAAATCTAATCGAATATAGGAAAATGCGCAATAGAAATTTCTTTCTCAATGTATTGATAATATTTAATTTTAATATAGCATTACAGGATGTAAAAGAAATTTGATGATAGTTTCTATTATGGTTCTGACGATATATTGAGTGTAATAAGATTTTATGAAATTAGATACAGCTAATTTTTGGAACAATCTTGTTCTATTTATAATAAAATTGCTGATTGCAATGGCTATTTTTATATCTTAAGTTATTATTTAATGTATGTTTACAGGTTAAAATGGCGCTAAGAACTTCTGGTCATTTATTGCTCGGAGTTGTTAGAATTTACTCGAGGAAAGCGAAATATTTATTGGCTGATTGTAATGAAGCGTTTGTAAAAATTAAAATGGCTTTTCGACCGGGAATGGTTGATTTGCCTGAAGATCATCGTGAAGCCGCAGTTAGTGCAGTTACTTTACCGGAAGTGTTTCATGATTTTGATTCAGCAATTCCCGAATTGAAATACGTTTGGAAGTATGATTACATAAATTTATTTTGTTTACTATATTTTAACCGTTATTAACACAAGTTATTCATTAATAATATCTGCTTTTTAATTTTCTTCTTTCAGTGATGTAGATATTGAAATGCAATTTTCCGTGCATCAGTCGCGGGCCGATGAAATTACCATGCGTGAAGATTTCGCAAACATCACACATGGGGTCAATGAAGAACACTTCGGCGATCCTAGCTTTAATACAGCTGACTCTTCCGATGTGTTGAGAAATTCTGCACCTTCATTTGACCAAAGCTTAAATCAGGTATTTTAATGTAATATACATATGGCCATATTAAGCTCAGTAAACAATAGTGTTAGATTGTAATATCGCTAATTTATTGAAACATTAGTGAAGAGAAATAAAGACCGAAAATTCCTTTACAAACTCAAAATAATTTATGTATATTTATTTATTTTCTTTTTATTGCTTTAAATTTTCTCACGCGAATTAAATTTTTCGTATTCTTAAATATCTATTAATGTTGAATACCTTAATAGATTTGCTTTATCATATTAAGATCGAACCTTATTCATCAAGGTATGCAATCGCAAACTTATTGCTATACAACGATGCCGGTTTTCATGATTAGCTGTTGTATTTAATTTTTATTATATGTGTATACTGTCTTTTAAACCCAATTAATCGGTTACCCCAGGATCCCCAGATACCAGCTTTTCTATATCGCTTATAGAAAAGTTATTTCAATTTACTTAATTAATTTATTTCAAATAATAATGAAAAAAAAATAGTTTTTTTAAAACATAACAGAGAAACGTTAATATTCCGTAGTGGTTTTTAATGTTGCATATTTCGTAACCGTTTTTTCATGTTACCCCCAGTGAAAGAATGACAAGTCATTAATATATATTATTGGGTATAAGAAATATATATGGAATATAATCTAATTTTTATTACTTTTATATCTTTTACTGGCCAGTAATATTATAATAAAGAAAAAGATTACAGCGGCAATTGTGTTAGTCGAGACGGAAAAAGTACAGTTTAATATTGAACCATATTTTGTTTTTATTTAAATCTTTTTCACGGTCATTTTTTATTTATTTTTGTATAGTATTTTACTCCTTTAATTGGCGGAAGATCAAATAATCGTACCATAAAAGCTTTAATTTCAATAGAGTTTGTTTTTTTTTTCAGTTTTCATATGCAATTTTTGTAAGTTAATTACCAATAAATTTTTCAGACTAACTTACTGTTCAACGATGGACATCTAATACCGAATAAAGACTCTGCAAGAATAACCTCAAATAAGAGTCCCTTAAATGACGATGTTCATATGAAGGATAACGATTTTTCCGAAGATATAAGTGTTCCAGGTATAATGTTGAAGCGTTTTTATTTAGAATAAGAAATATATATTAGTAGTTACAAGTATATTAGCACTTTGTGAATTTTTTTTTTTTTTGTGGACCCGAACTGTAATATAAAATTATAGTTTAAAAAACTGAAAACAGATGAGCAAAATAATTTAAATTCTTTTACAATACTAACCTAAAAGTGAAGAGGTAGACATTAATTAATTAATTTTAATTCACAATAAAAATTTAACTTCATTTACGATATTAATCTAAGAATGCAGAGGTAGACATAAATAATTAATTTCAATTCAAGGTAAATCATGGCATGGTATTATATAATTTACATTTGTTGACTGATAAAATCACCCCATGCTTTATTTCGATTTGAAATTAATTATTTATGTCTGCCTCTGCATTCTTAGGTTCATATTGTAAAGGAATTAAAATTAATTAACTAATGTCTACCTCTTCACTCTTAGGTTAGTATTGTAAAAGAATTTAAATTATTTTACGTTTTTTAGCGCATCTTACATATAAAAAGCACGTGTTTTTAGTTTTTTAAACTATAATTTTATTTTTAACTTTTTAGTTTTGACAGAAATGTAACAGACGGATTGTACTTGATTATAATTATTTTCCGCGTTTAACTTAATTCCGTTGCATGTTCTTTCGTAAATTCAACAATATAATACAGCAATCTAAATCCATTTTCACCCACTTCCCGACGTCCGAATGATTTGAAGTTTTTACTAATTGTCAGAATCCGATGACAGTGCAATATTATGCAGAAAAAAAAGGCACCTTCACTCACAAATAAATTTAAGAAATGTAAATATTTATAAATGGAATAATATTTTTATTTCCGCGAAAACACGGCGACTTGACGGAAGCATCCTCAACCGGTCTCATTATGCTTCCCGCCACAATGTGGCGGCTCGACGAACGCAACGGGTTTGCTAGCCGGTCTTTTTCTCCAGGCCGCCGCATTATGGCGGGAAACATAATGAGACCGGCTGAGGATGTTTTCGTCAAGTCGCCGTGTTTTCGCGGAAATAAAAATATTATTCCATTTATAAATATTTACATTTTTCAAATTTATTTGTGGGTGAAGGTGCCTTTTTTCTGCGTAATATTGCACTGTCATCGGATTCTGATAGTAAAAATTTCAAATCATTTGGACGTCGGGAAGTGGGTGAAAAATGGATTCCAAAATTCCATTACGAACACGAAAGTTACCAATGAAGCTAATATAACGCGTATAATAAAAGCGCCTAAATTTATTTTTGTAAATATTTCATTTTATTCGTGAAGTGTTACTTAAGGCAATCAAGATATGTTAAAATTACCGTAATATCTATTTTATATCGAATGAAATCGACCGGATTAACATAGCGGTTATTTAAATTATTAGTAAACATGTTCGTAATAAGATAGCACTACCGCTTTTGCCGCGGTTATATGATGACTGTTAAATGCTTCACACAATTGCAGCTTGAGTATACTCAGTTAATTGTAATACGAGAAACCCAAAGATTTAATATTTTCCAGTTACAAGTGAAAAGTTTGGCAGAACGATTGATTGTGTAAATGAAAGTATACGTTATTCTTAGGTCACAAGCAAATGCTTAAGCTAAAATTAAAGCCGTTGAAAAATAGACTCAAAAAATTACTTTCGATTTTAGTTGTTTGCATACTAATAATTATCAATGCTAATGAATTCATTTGTTTTTAAAAATTTCTAAGAAAATAATGTTTAAGAGACTAAAAGAAGATAAATGCTTGTTTTTCATTAACATAATTCAGTAATCAAAACTCGTATATTTATGCTTAATATTTTCCGCATGGGAAGTTCAAAAGACGAACTATTTAAGTTTTAATTGTTAATAAATTACGTTAGACTTAAAAAGTATATCTACACGAAAGGTGTTTATTATGCTCAATTTACTGAATTATTTTTTTGTACATTTTTTAGCCGGTGGACTTTTTGAAGGAGGTCTATTTGATGATACTCCAATGCCCGACGTACCCATGGTGGAAAATGATTCATTTTGTATTGGTGATGAACATAACGAACAAATGGAAATTGAGCATGCCGTCAATTCTGTTTCAAAACTGTCACCTCAGACGGAATTAGATCTACAAGGTCGACACTTTAACTCTCCGTCATTGGCACTAGTGATTAATGAGAATAATGTAGATGATGATGATGACGATCATTTTATTCCTCCCAGTCCAACTGGCGGCAGGTGATTGTGATTGTCTTTACTTTTTACGTTATCTTAAACAATATAGAAAAAAAAAAAAAAGGCAAAGATATCGTCAATAATTCATACTACATATTTTATTTATGAAATATAGAAGAAATAAAGTTACGTAAAAGATAATTTATTTTCCCACAGTTCCTACTTTATATTTCCGGATTGTCCTGTTGATAATTTAACTGAAACCTTACTGATTGAAAATTAATTAAACATTTTCTATCACTTAATATTCTAATTTGCATTTCATCGTATTTGCTTACGTGATTGCGAATCTATCTTTGCAGTTTTAAATACACAAAAAAAAAAAAAAAAAAATATGGATTTTTTTAAAGAAAGTAAGAATAAATAAAAAGCGTAGTAATTTTAAGAAAACACATTGAATAAATATAGTAAATTTACGTACCTTAATAAGCGAGATATATTTTTGCGGCGGTGTTAAAAATTTCATGTATCCGTACTGAAATGCAAATGAGTGGAATATAATAACAGTTACGCGACAGTAACAGGTGGCGACCAGTAATTTTTTTTTTGTAGTTGGGTTAGCGGCCAGTAAATCAAAATATTTATACAAATATCCGATTTAAATAATTATGTAATTTTAGATAAAAGAAAGAACAACCCAAAAACTGAACCTACTACATGTGGTTTTCACTGAAAATACAATAAAAAATTAACCAAAATCAGCCTTACAATTTTTAAATCGTGATTCCATATTTTTATTTAATTTTCGGTAAGATATAAAATAAGTTTAGCGAAAGTTAACTTTTTTAAAACTGACGATCAATAATTGCATTAATTATCGTAAAATTATGCCTTACATTTTAAAGTTTAATTGAAATTTTTACAATTTCAAAAATAAATATCACAAAATAATGTGAAATTTTTTATAATTATACATTTAGGTTAAAATTATAAAGTAATTATACATTCTTTTGCTTACTCAATTACTTAGGGTAGTAAGTTTGGAATATTTTAAAATCCAAATATTACAAATTTGTATATTTTTATTTTTAGTAAGATATAAAATAAATATACCGATAGTTCATTGTATAGCGATTAAACCAGCAATGAATTAAACAATGGCAACATTGTATCTATAATATGAACTAAGAATATCAAAACGAATAGGGAGGCTGATTTAGAAATTACATAAAAGTGTATGGGGTTTTCGAAGAAAAAAATTATGTTTTAGCGTGTAATTGAGAATAGAGCGCAAATGCGTTTTATAAAAAGTTCTTTATTATGTTTTTGATATTTTTGTAAAGTTAGAATAGGCGAATTATGGCAACAAATAGCGTATTAGACTTCAAATTAAATCCGACCTTAAATTCTTATTTTTAGTTATAAACGTGTATGTTAAATTTTTTACTTGCGAGTGCATTAGTTTCTGCGCAAAAATTAGCACACCAACTACATACATATACCTACCCTATTGAAGATGTTCGCTTAAAAGTTATTTTTCAGTATTTAATTTTTGGTGTTTTCTTTAAACGTAGCTCGGATGGGTCAAGACCACCGTCGCCTGTTTTAAATAAAGACGAAAATAAGGCGGTAAATGGTGAAAAACAGTTGTCTCCAGCACACATAGCGGAAGAGCCACAATTATGGTCGCCCGTATCGAGAAACGTAAACCACGAGCAGGAGGTTGTTAACGAAGAACAAATTAACGCGAAGGAAGAAGCTGAAAAAAACGAAGAAGATGTAAACGAAAATATAGATCAGACCACTTTAATAAATAATGATGAAGGAACATTCGCTTTGCTTCCTGTTGACACTTCTGTCGTTAAAGGTGATGCATTTTTATTTATTTTCAATGGATAAAATAAAACGTGTTAGAGATTGGCGAGGAAAAGAACTTGCGAGATAAATTTAAAAAAGAATACTGCATAAATTTGCATAAAATCTAAAACTGGTTCGAAATAGATTTTCTGGTAAAACAGTAAAATGTATCCAAGGCCCACGAAATTTCAGAGTCAATTAAAAGATTGAATACAAACTCATAGTTTTTTATCATTAAACAAAATGCAATTTACGGATCATTGAAATGTAAATTGAACATTTGAATAAACTTTAAAAGATCGCAGCGGAAACTAGATATTAGCAATTTGTAAACCTTTACTCCAAAATTTGTCTGGTTCTTAAGTTTGTTTAAATTACGTAAAAAAATACTTTTTTTTTTTTTTATTATTATTTTGTACTTACTAGTGATGTGTAAGGTAACGGAGAATGTAACTAGAAATGAGTTCTAGCTCTGTAACAGTTCTTTCCATTCCAATCGTTAACGTATTTTCGTTACTTCGTTAATTCTGTCACATTGTCATAGAAATGAGAAGTAACCAGTGTAACTACAAGAACTGATCGTAACTATGTAACTAGTCCCAGAACCAAATAAATGAAAGAAACGATTAACTAACTACGCAATAATAACAGACGGCAATAAGGGGGAATTGAAGTACGGATGATTCCTTTTATCTTTATCACTCATACGGTTTGTATATATTACTCAAACTGTTTGCTCCGTTATTGCTCACAACTCATTAGTTTTCAGCTGGAAACAACGTTATTTACATTCCAGTTAAATCTGTATATTTTAAATAAGTAAGCACATTACGCTTTATGTACCATGCGACGCAATGATGATGACTGACGCCACGGCAAGCAACAACTGTGAAATTGTACACTATCATCAAAAAAATTTGAACTACGGTTTTTATCAAAACAGTACTAATTTTTTTATACTGTTTTTGACGCGGTTATTATTTGTCTTGGCCTCTGAACTAGTTTTTTTTTTTTTTTTTTTTTTTGACTTGTTTTTCAGAAAATTAATTAAAAGCGTTATTTTAGTTTTTGATTTAGTATAGTTAAAAATTTAGATAAAAACAAATTCCTTCATCAACCGTAAGTAATAAAAATTT
The DNA here is from genome assembly GCA_039619475.1 of Icerya purchasi. Classification (NCBI taxonomy): domain Eukaryota; kingdom Metazoa; phylum Arthropoda; class Insecta; order Hemiptera; family Monophlebidae; genus Icerya; species Icerya purchasi. The sequence goes on along the minus strand of CM077115.1, from coordinate 188,991,376 downwards.
TACAAAACAAAAATTTTGATTAACCCTGTTAAAATAGCATATATTAAAATTGTGTGGAGATTTCTTTAATACACAAGTTATAAAAATTTAATATTTAAATTTAGGCAGCGCATTTATTTTGGATAATTAATTAAAGCGTCGAGATATTAAGATGAAACTATTGGCTCCAAATTGTCTTAACTTTAAAACATTGTTGTTTTATTAATCTGTGTTGTTTTTTTTCATCCTTATAATTACGTTTTATAATACATGTGTATTTAAATTTATTTTCATGTTGTTTATAAGAGTTACTATTTTCTGAACTGTTTGTAAAATTGTAACTAAGTTCCTGTTACGTTCTTGATCATTAGGAACCTGTAACGTGACGTTCCAAAATATTTGGAACTTTACTCATCACTAGTACTTACTCTTTTTGCTATTGTGTTGCCTGATTATGCTGATCCATATCCGAAGCAAAATGTTATTTTAGGTTTGTCTAGTCTACTGCCCTCCTTTGTCGTTTATTATGCGATAATTTATTTATTCCGTCATCACATCTTGGGTTTTTTTTTTTTTCAAATAGTAGTTATTTATAATACAAAATTTAGTTCTAAAAAATGAGGAGCTGAATTGATATAAACGGATAAATTGAAATAGACCTTTAAAAAAATCTAAAAAATTTTTATTTTACAAGTTTAATTTTTATTTTTAATGAATATATGCGATTTTTCTATTTTTAGTAATATCTTCAAATTTTAACTTAAACTAGATTCTTAAATAGTGGAAATGAAAGGTGTTTGTAAGTGGATATTTTTATTAACAAACGTTGCTAATCTTTTTAAAATCGATATTGTTAATAAGAATTATTAGTGTGTAATAATATTTTTAATAGTGGTCTTTGGTTGTTTTTATTTTTTTATGTTAGCCTCAAGCGTAAACGTGTCATAAAATTCTGTTTTCCTTCCACCCCACTGCCCTTATTTATATATATGTATATATATATATATATATATATATATATATAAGTAAAGTAAAGTAAAGTAAAGTAGTCCCATACCCTTCACAGGGAGTACTAAACCCAGCGGCAATATATGTGTTTATATATATATATATATTAATTACAACGTAATTCTTAGGCTACCCCCCCCCCCCCCCCCCCCCCCCCCCCCATTCGAAAAAATGTCCCAGAAAAATGTCCCAATTTTATGTAACGTTTGTTATATTTTGTAGGATTTTTGTTATTGTTATTTAAAAAATGTCACAATTTTATGTAATGAAATATGTAACGAAAAAATGTCACAATTTTATATAACGGAAGGTAAATGTTAAAATAGGATTTTTGTGTGTGTTGATGCCAGTAAGAATTACGTTGTAAATGTTGATCATTTTATACAAAGTATAGAAGAGAAAGAGACAGGAATGATAGCAGGAGGGGTCAAGGGGCACAGCCCCTTGCGAGGCCAAAGTGGCCGAGTTATATATATATATATATTATTAAGAACGTTAATCATGTGTTAGGGGTAATATAAGAAATGGTTATAAAATATGTAACTGAGGTTATGATAGAAATTGCTGTACAAACTATAAATTGTTTTTTTCTTTTAATGACGTATTCATTTGAAATTTACTGCTCTATAAGTATTATAGAAGAACTTATAATACCTTGGGGAGGTACAGGGGATGTCCTCATGGCGAAATCCGTAGGATCTTTGTATCAGTTGCGAAGTGCCCGTATAAGGCAAATTTTTGCGGCTTTCCCGTTAAAATGAAATTTTAAGTCGTTGTTAATGAATGATATGAAATTAAATATTTTTATGTATTCGTACTGACTCAATAAAGAAGTGTTATTATAAAAATGGTCATAAATGGCTCACTTACGCATGCGATAATGTTTTCGATGTAGTCGCATTTAGTTTCATTCTCCTGTGATTGACTAAGTAGAAAGTATTTATTAAGCACTTAGACTGAATGGTTAGCTATAATTCTGCAACTTTTCAAAATAAAGAAGTCGTTTTACGGTAATAACTCAAGATACTTAAACATTTTCATATTTACTTACAAGTCTTGGTTTTTTTACATTAAAAAATTCTGTAGCAGCCTACGATGACTTATGGACAGGAACCGGTATTTAAACAGATGGATCATTTTTCAAATAACAGCAGACAAAAACAGACTGTCTTTTTCTTATACACTTGAACGGTTTCATTTTTTGCGTTAACAAATTCTCTGTTTTATTAGAATATATAAGCGAATCTCAGATGTCTTTTAGAGCAGAATGTTTTCTGTAAATAAACAGATTATTCATCGAACAGAAACAAATAAATGACCATTCTTCTACAAACTTTATCTTCTTATTCGTTTAAGTCAACCATAAGTTTCTTCGCGATGACTTATTAAAGAGAACCGATTTTAATACGCTTCTATAAAACATATTTAGTTTTTAGCGAAGGGTTAGATGATTGCTATTTTTTTCCCAATTTTGTAATCTAATGTCTTTATTTTAAATTTAAATATTTGATATTTTTATTCGCCCGTGTAATCATTTGATTTTTATTGTTTCGTTTGATTTCATTTTTGCGCATTTATTTTATTGCGAAAAAAAACGTGAAAACCGTCTTTTCTCAAAATCAATTTTATTTAGACCGAAGTATTTTAATTATATCTGTTATTTATTTTATACGTAGATTCCATAAAAAATTATTTTTATTAAAAAGGTCGATTTTTATTGTCAAGGAAGGTGTCTTAGATAAAAAATTATTTTTTAAAAGTTAATACATTTCTTGTGTAAATCACATGTAATATTTTGCTTTGATGTTTACTTTTTAATTACTTGTGAACGAGTTAGAATCCCCTAAATACAAATTATTCAATTAAATACTATTATAATTATAACGAAATATATTGAAATAATAAATATTATAAATGACATGACTGGTTTCGAACTTATTCGTTCATTATGACAGTGCTTTGAAACCAAACGTATGAACTGTTGTAATTGTATTTAATTTTAATTACTGTAACTTTAATATTTTTACACTAGTTACTTTTTTTTTTGCAATTTTTGCACCCGTTTCCTCTAATATATACATGTAAAGGACTTTTTTTTTTTCTCGGTTCCCTACAAAAATATGAAATTTTTAAATTTGGGGACTTTCTTTTTTTTTTTTTTTTAATAATTTTGGCTTATGTAAATTTATATAATTAGTGGAACATTTTTTAAGCGGGCATGCAATTTTATTAATAAGATGGTATATTTTTAGGCATGGCCAAATCAAAACGTAAACGAAAATTAATCGTCGATGAGATAAAAAATATTTCTGGCGAAGAAATGAAAGCGCAACTAAGCGATACGAGCGATATTATAACAACTTTAGATTTAGCTCCACCAACAAAAAGACTGATGCACTGGAAAGAAACTGGTGGAGTTGAGAAATTATTTGCTTTGCCTGGAAGATCTATTCCATCTAGAATTCTGTTTAAGGTAACGAATTTTCATTTGGATGAATATAACAATGTATTGAAGTGTATCTTTTAAACGTGTATTTAGAAATTAGTAAAAAAATTTATGTAATGCGATAACGTTGAAAATGCAAATTGTATAATTAGAGAACTCAAACGGAAAAGTGCGTCGTACTATGTGGGGACGCGGGAATGTATTTTCGTCGATTATTTATATTTCATGTATAAGTTAATAAAAAATAAAAGTAAATACCAAAAATAAGGTTTTTATATGCTTTAGCGCCAAATCAACAGTGATTATAAAAACTGGCGAGATTTTTAAAAAAATGGATGCTAGATGCGAGTGTGCGTATTTGGTATACATTTTATATTTTGTAATTTAATTTATAGACTTGTAATTTAAATAACAGTAGTTAAGGAAGTCTTTAGAAAACAGCTATTATATATTTATTTAATCATTTAAAAAAAAAAAAAAAAAAAAAAAAAAAAACAAGTTTACATAAAAAGATTTTATAAATTCTTTTTGGTTCCGTCTTCAAAGTTAACTGTGTATTGGAATACGTTTTTAAAGTTTTTCAGTTTATTGAAATACGGTGAATTACTGATAGAATAAACTACTGCAGAAGTTAATAACTTTATTTAATTGTTCACATTTATTTTTTAGTATTAAAACTCCGTTAAGCATGGTGATCAGCAGTATTTTGATTGTTGTTTTTTTTTTTGTTTTTTGCATTTAACAGAACTATCAGCGACACTTGACCTCGAGGTTAATACCGAATGAAGATGTAGCAGAAAATGGAGAGCAAATGGAAGTGGAAAATGCGAAAGAAAATATACCTCCGGCCGATGCAGTTAGTGATACTAAAGTTCATTATGAAGCAGAACAAATCATAACTACAACTGGTCGTCGTGGTCGTAAAAGAAAACATCAGCCAGAAGAAGAAGTTCGTCATGCTGACGATGTTCTCGATGATAAAAAGACTACACAAGTTCGTTATTTTACTGCTATAAGTTTTGATGATTTTTTATTTTGTTTTAAACACGAATAGGTTGCCATTTATTACCGATTAATATCTGCTTTAATAATTTTTCATTTCGGTCAATGTATATACAAATCATTTCATTCTAATTGTTTAAATTGATAAAACCAATTTTTTTTTTTTTTTTTTTTTCTAAATCAAATTTAATCTCTATAGACCACGCTTAGCAACTAAGTCTTCATTTTACATCTCCTCCGTTTATCTTTCTTAAGATCTTTCCCATATTTTCCGAGTCCTATTAATGTTTTTTTATAACTTTATATTTTCAAACAATTACTAATTTTTTTTCAGTAATTACAAATTATGGGATATATTTTTATTATTCATTAGCGTGCACTACTTTAAGCATTTTTTTTCTAATCAGAAAAAAAGGGGGGATTTTGTATTTCATTTTTCTCGTGAAGTGTAATAAAGTGGTTTCAAAGTTAATATTTATTATTTTCATGTTCTTTTTCAATAATATCGATTGTTATTTTTCATTGTTTGATGGCATTTGATTTTACTTTCTATATACTACTAGTTTAAAGTCGTTTTTTTACTGCATAATCTTTTCATAATAATAATAGAATAACGCTTTTATATTTTTTACCGTCTCCTTTTTTGCTGCATTTAGTTTTTTTGTGTATCATTTCTTTCATTTTTATTTTATATTATTTTTTATTTACTTTTTTTTTTTTTTCATTGTTTAGTCTACTGTAAATGTTATATTAGTCATATAATTTATGTTTTTCTCATTCCTTTTTTTCCATAAATTTTCTCGTTATTCATCTTCTTCGGGTCCTTTTCATTTTATTTTTTATGCTAATAGTTTGGATCCGTCGTAGATAACTTCCATTACCCACTTAATGTATTTTAATTGACGTCAATTCTTAATATTACGATAGTGTACTCAAAAGCAATCGGAATTGTTCAGTCAGAGCTGGACGCTTGTAGTATTAACTTCTTCTATCAAGCAAGTATTATCTAACTCCTAAGCTCATATTTGAAGTTGCATCACTTGAGAAGATTATATACAAGTTTTTGATTTTTTTTTACCTATCTCTTGTTCACTTTTTGATTTTTAAAATACCGAACCCTTATGAATAATGCTTGGCCGTGAAATTTTATTCCTTCCTTGAAAAAAAAGTCGCGAGCATTGTTATGTTGAAAAGCGCTTACCAAAAAAGTGGTAAAAGGAAAACTTAAGTATATTAGTTATTTCCTTGTTTTAGAATGTTGAAATATCGATCATCGACAACTAGCTCTTGAGCCGTTCATCATTTCAAATGAACAAAAATTCAAAAAAATTTGTACCATTTTATGCAAAGATCGACTTGAACCACTGCAGAATTCACAAAGATATCTAATCTGTCGTGAAGTTTAGTTTATTTAATTTAGCTGAAGATTTTCAGATAAAAAGGATGGCGATCAAATTTATGCTATTCATGTTAACGTTAGAGAATCAATGATTAGTAATTTTGAAGTGTGTCACGAATTAAAATACAACATTGACCAGTCTCAAGCACTCTGCAACATGTTTTTGTTTTCCGAAAAGAAAAGAAACTTAAAAAAAGAAAAAAAGTTATACAGACATTGCCAAGGTGAGAAGAAAATTGAAAGAAGCTCTATAGAGGATGTCGGAAAAAACGGGCTTAAAAGATGTTTCGAATAATAAAATAAAATATTAGGCAGTTGTATTTATTCTAGTGGAGTGCATTTTGAAATTGATTAATATTTGTAAACTCATAAGAAAAAGAAAATCCAGTTGTATAAAATTACAAATTCCGGTCATTTTTGGATATCCTTCATATTACGTGTCCTATTAATATTCATTTCGTATTATTTTGTTTCCTGATAGTTATAATGGATTATGGTCATCAAATATTAGCTCTAAACATGATTAAGGTCCTTCTAATTTGTTTGATTTTTAAATTTATATCTGAACCCATTTCTTTTACAGAAATCTAGAGAAAATTTTTCTCTTTGTATTCAGATAGATTGTTATGTTTCCTTTAAGTTGTTATTGTTTTTCTTAATTATAGTCTTTTACAGATACCCTTTAAAAAAAAAGTAGACAAAATATACGACGGCGCTGTTTTCTTACTTCCCACCGAAATGAACGTTAGTTTTTCTTAACGTGAACGGCAAATATTTTTAAACAATTCTAATAAGCGGTTATTCCAAAATTGTAATTTTGATTTTTTCTATAAATCGCAAATTCTAATTATATATCAATAGTCGATCAGTTCCTAAATTTAATTTATCTGGATTTTGTAAATTTTTTGTTTTAAAAATTATACATGTTCAGCTACAGTTTTATCGTTAAAAAAAAAAAAGAAAAGCTAAATGTTTAAATAATTTTTGTTGTTGTTTAATAGGAGGAAAGTCCGGCCGCGAAACGTATACTGCAAGATAATAACTTATCTGTTGTGGCTGAAAATTATCAAAATGGCACCACGGAGGAACATCGATTATCACCTGTTCAACCAATTAGATTTGATGAAAATTTACACGTTGATAATCTATCGGAAAAAAATCTAATACCAGAAATAGAAAATATAGAAATTAATAAAACGACTGAAGAAATAATTTCATTTAATGAATCAGTTGCACCCGAAATTGATATGCCGGTCGATATACCTGTCGATATACCAGTTGATATACCAGTCGATGTACCATTACAAGCTTCAGCAGTTGAAGAAGTAAACACGAATAATGTTCCAATTCTGGAGGCTTCTAATGAAATTCAACATTTTGCACAACAGGTACAAATTTAATGATCTATTTGTTTATCTCGACTTTTGGAAGATAAGGAAAAAAAGTTCAGTATAGGTTTTTAGCTGCTAGTGAAAATTTCTAATTTAAATATTGAAATAATTTTCGATGAACTCCGCATGAGATCTACAATCATAGATATTGTTATATTACTACGTTTTTTATAAAAATGTTGCATGATAAATGTTTTAAAACATACATGAACAACTAACTTATACTGTAGAAAGGTGGAAATTTAAACGGAATTCCGATTATCCTAATTATTGACGTTAATGCAAATTAAAATTTTAATGATAAATAGCTATAGTACCGTACCAACAGTGGCCATCCAACTGGGAATAAGCCGGGAATTTTGCAGACCGGGAATAAACCAAGAATTTTGTTGTAAAACCGGGGAAAAAACTAAAAATAACCAAAAACGATATTTTTAATAAGAAAAAATCGTTTGAAGCGAAAAATAAATGCATTTTTTAATGTACTTTACTCAAAATAAATTACGAAGTTCTGTTTTACTCATATAAAATATGATGTTACGGCAGTCAAAAGTCAATAGTAATAAAAAAAAAATCCCATTCTTTTTTTTTTACAGTTCTAGTAATCAGGAAATTGAGGGTGGGTGGGGGGAGGTAGATCGGGAAAACTGGGAGGATTTGGATCGGGAATTTAAAAATTATATTTGAGCAGCTACCATGTTCATACATGAGTAAATACATCCAATTGTGTGCACATACATGTCATTATTTAAAAACGAAAAAAAATCGCCTTCTTTTATTTTAAAACACTTAATTTTCGAAAATCTTAACTTGGTGAACACTTACACAATAAAAACTGTGTACCTTGCAAGTGTTTTATATTTAGGGACAATTTAAGCTGTTAGAAATCATATTAGGCTTGGATTTTTTTACTTGTGTCCACTTTCATGTGTATATCTGTATAAATGATATGGGAACGGCTAAATACGTTTAAACGTATATTGTCGTACTGGTTTTAAATGTTAAAACAGTTTGTGATTAATTCTACATTAAAACTGCAGTTCATTGTGTAAAGCTTACTGTTTAACAAAAATTTTTATAAAAATACCGTATAAATAAGCGAAAATAACAAAATCATCAAAAACCATGGTGTTCTAAATTGAAATCAGAAAAAAAAACAACTCAGTAAGTTGTTTCGTTTAGGCAGTTGTTTATGCTTTCTCAATTGAGCAGTTTTAACAATTTTTTTCAACGTGCACATTTGACATGCAAATGTGCCATCAAATAATTGCATGACTCTCCATTGAGTCTGAATTGAGTTATAGGCATTTGAGTATATTTTTGTTGGTGGTAGTATAGGATGCAGATTAGGTAAAAATATTTAATTTTTTACTTTTTTTTTTTGGTTCAGCTTTCAGCATTTGACCGTTTTTTTTTTTGTGTGTGTGTGTTTAACAGTTTTTGAAGAGTGTTTATTTCTTTTATATTTTTCCTTGCTTTTAGTTTTTATATTTATATTTTCCGATGCTTTATAAATTTATATATTAGTAAAGCTAAGATTTGAAGTCGGTTCACTATCTGAATTATGCAGTTTCAATAGTATTTCCGTTCTAAGTTTGTCTCTGTCTTGTTCGTGTGATTTATACTGTCAAATAATGTGGTCTATTGTATCCTCTACTCCGCAGCTACTGCAGGTTTCTTCATTAGTGATGTTAATTTCGGTCAGATGAACAGGGGATTTGTTGTCTCGTTTTCAGACTGGCTATTGTTACTGCATAATTTTTCTCAAAGTTTTTAAATGCCCTAAATCAAGGAGCCCTTGGAACAGACTTCTACATTCTTAAGTAATTTTTTCCCTTTTGGATTATTAATTTGTTGAAACTCGTTGTCCATTTCGTAATAACCTGTTCTCTAATTATCGGAATGAAAAATCCTACCAATTTTGTTTCAGGTCAATTGGTTTACCTAATCCGGTTCTTGAAGTCTTATTCGTCATTTCATTTCCTTCAATACCGCATTGTGATGGAGTCCATTTTAGTGTTATTTCCGTTCCCGCTTGCTGTAGTTTGTGTATCTATGAGGAATTCGGGGTTTGACATTTTCTTACCATTTCCACGTGATAGTTTATGTAATGCGGCAAAAGAGTCTGTTAGAATTAGTTTTTTTTTTTTTTGTTCAGTACGCTTTCTAGGATATTATAAACTATTTAATATGGTAAATATTTCCACTGTGAATAAAAATTCAATATATGTCAAACGAAAAACTTTAGAAAATCTTTTGGTATTTTAATAAAATGCCGCTGCGTATTTGTTCTGCATCAAGTCCAGCGATCCATCAGCGGAGAGGATTTTGTTATCATTGAAACGAAATCTTAATATTTCATTAAATACCGAACTGTTGCAGTTTTAGGAATGGCTGACTGGTTTTAAGGAGTTCCTTGGCATCCAGTTCAATTTGTGGGCAGCAGAACTATTCCTTAAAAATCCATCTACTATGGTGCCAGTTTAATATTTTTATGAATCCTTAATTCAGAGTAATTCTTTTAGTTTTTATAAATATTTGGGGGAACAGTAATGAACCTCTGGTAGTTACGGTTTTGTAGGCTGTCTAGTAGAAGTATCTGTTTATTAATTGAATGAAAGAGGAATTCTTTGTATTTCATATAAAATTTGTCTGCAGAATATTTTAGAAGAAATTTTATCGGAGATTCTGCACATTCGGCATTCTACAGCTATTTAGATAACATTTTAAAGATCAAAAAAAAAACCGTGAAGAAGTGTTATCGGAGAATGTAAATACAAAAATGTAACTAATAGCCTAGTTTTAGAAGGCAGTCTGAATGAAAGGTTCAACCTCGAATCTCACCCTATTTATGTATGTATACTGGGAAATGTTTTGCCCGCAGAAAAATATTTCCGTGGTTTTAGAAAAGTATATATACTACTTTTCCTTCCTGATATATTTTTCTACTTAATCTTACTATTTTGTGAATTATAAACATGCCGCAATAAATTCCCTCCATAATTTCTTTGTCTGCCATTTCCGTATCCACATTATTGGTGATTACGGACCTCGTTAAATAAAATAAAGAAATATACACAGTGATCCCGAATCATTCAGGTTGCCTTCTGAAATTAGGCTATTAGCTGCATTTTTGTATTTACATTTTCCAATAACACTTCTTCACGTTTTTTTGATCTCTAAGATATTATCTAAATAGTTCAATTTTTTTTATATTTTTACTACTTGAAAACTTAATATTAGATTGAATATTATTTGATTAGACAATCAAAAGACGTAGTCTATGCCATCTTCATATGTTAGAATAGGTCTATATTCCGGTAGTATATTTTGAATGGTACTTTTTTTTTGTCGCTCTCGTATAACTTGTATTTTCGTTATTACTGATATTTTCATTGTCATTATTTAATTCCACTTCTATATCTTAATTAATACTATTGGGACACCGTTATCAGAATGATCGGGTTCCTCTCCGTCCGGCGGATCACCATCCGTCTACAATCATCATTTACAATGTTGGCGTGTTACAATTTAAGTTCTTGTTGTACTTATATTAAATAATTTACAAAGATGTTACTATAATGATAAGACAAAATATAATTACAACGAACTCGGCTACGTGTTCTTTTTAGTGATGTTGACAAGACGATATTTAAGCGTGATAATTACACTTTATTATAAAACCGTTAACAAACTGGATGGCACATCGTTTTATTTACCGCTTCCAGATACTTGAAAATGTTTTGTACTCATAAATAAATACGAAGAGAAAAAAAGTTTTGAAACTCGCAACGCTAATTTTATTAATGTACAGTTCAAGAGCATGAGGTGTAAGTTGAAATATTTTACAAAGCTATGGACAAGTAAAGTTATTCTAATTTTGCATTTTAGAACTTTCCCAGTGGTAAAATTAGTGTTTTTTTTGAATTTTCTTGGTTGATTGTACGTGTGTACTTTTAAACTTATAATTTTTTGCCAGATCTATTAGTAAATAAGCGAAGTAAATAAATTTATCTATTTGGACACTAGTTCATGCTAAATAAAAAAAAAAAAAAAAAAATCGTGGGAAAATATTTAATTTATATAATTGACTTATTTTTATTTTTAAGTTATTTTTTACTCTACAGTATTTGTATTTATATTATAATTTTAGGAGGATAATCTCAATAACAATTTTGAAAAGGATGCTGGAGAATTAATTATTGCCGAACCTAATGCGGATCCAATACCAAAAAATATTGCCTTGAATAACGATATGGAACCTTTATTATCTGGGAACATATCGCCGGGACCAGAAACTTTACAGCCATACAGTAATGAAGATATTGACAATTTAAAATACGACTTAAACAACCAGGTAATATTTTACTAGCACTGAAAAAATAAATATTAGGTTAATTGCGAACGGCCGCTATACATATATACGTGCTTTATAAAAATCGGCGTAATAAAATAAAATATAAAATTATAAAAATTTTTATCTGGACACAGGAAAAAGATAATTTGAAAACTGTTTTTAATCTAATTTCGAGGTTTATCTTGTAAAATTTCACTGTTTTTATTTAGATATATTGTTAAAGTTTTCTGTCAGTTCGCTTGGTTTAACTCTTTTTGACAAAAACCATTGTTAAAATCATCAAATATGTAACCATATTTAAAGTCGGACCGAAATAAGGGGTGTCGTAACAAAAATAGGATATCGCATTAATTGTTTCACTTTTAACATTGAACAAGGAAACCGGATATACACAATAGCAATATTTTGGAGGAGAAATAAAATTCTAATTACAGAAAAGGTGGAAACAAAAAAGTCCAGTCGACAGAGGATGTATAATATTACATTTAGGAAAAATTTTGAAGTCCTTAAATAAGGAAAGAATATTTATCGAATTCATATAAGTTCGATAGCTCTTTTAGTGAATATAAAACATAGAAATTTCGGATTCAGTTTAGCGTTGATAAAATCCGGCTGAAAAACAAAAAAGAAGTTTTAAGGGGGAAACCGGTTTATGCAATCGAAGATGTACACCACTGAGCCACTTAGATTCGGGAAAAATTGTAATAATTTTTGTTTTAATATGGACAGTTTATGGAAGAATGGAATACCGATGTTGTAAGAAAGATAAACACAGGGGGCCTAACATGAAAGATACAGAAATAGAAAGGAATCGTTGGTGTAGTGCAACATAATCGGTGAATAAAAGCGAAATATAATCGATAACGGCCAATAATTTAAAATTTCACTAACAACGAATAAAATTGATGGTGGTGATTAAGTGGTAGGTTGTGCGTTCAATAATACAGATGCCTTGAATTTGAAGCGGATGAAAAAATTTCAGTAATTAATTAGATAAAAAAATTACCGATAAAAGGAAAAACGAGTAAAATAATAAAACGAAAGAAGAATAAAAAACACAAGGGAATATGTAGATGATGATATGTTTAATTTCAAACACTTATATAATGTAAAAATAGTAAAATTAGATACAGAATAAGAAATCCATCGACAAGATTAGGCTTGACGATTCTAAATTTAAGATTGTAACAATACTTATAAGAAATATATAATTAAAAAAACAACAAAAACTGATCACATAGCAAAAGTCAGACCACATTTTAAAAAGAAGAATACATAAAATTATCAAAATTTACTATTTACAAAAAAATTTAGATTATTTAAAAAAATGTTGTGGATTTATTTCATTGCTTTTATTTTTATTTTGAACTATGTTAGTATAACATTTCTCTGAAAATCTTACAATTTCAGTTTGACATGGTTACACTTGATCACTCTCCCAATTTTGTTCCCACACCTTATTCTGTAATAACTTCAGTCTATCATACATACATACATACATACATACATACATACATACATACATACATACATACATACATACATACATACATACATATATACATACATACATACACACATACACACATACATACATACATACATACATACATACATACATATATATATACATGTATATTTGTTTCGTTCAAAAGACATTATCGAAGAAAAATTTTATTAAATTCCGACGAAAATAACGTTAATTTGACGAACTGCTTAAGAAAAATCAATATAAAAAACGTTGTTTTCTGGACAGCTAATATGCGGAATGCAGTTACTGTATCTTGCCTTGAATAGTGCAGTGTCCTCTTCTGGATATCAGTTATGAAGATGAACCGATCAAAAAAGATCATCCAAAATTGAAGAAACCTTTGAAAAAATACCCGGTTGGAGTGACATTACTTCTAATGACATTTAAAAAATGGGTCACTAAAGATGAGCCTGAATTAATGACAAATGACCAAGAAATCATGGCGCCCGTGTTATCTCAAGAGAACAGCTCACTGAAAGATCTTCAAGAAGAAAATGAGTTGAAAATTTCACCTGATCAAGTGTATTCAACTTTACAAACATCGTTGGACTTCATTAAAAAGCAGCCAGACGTAAAACAGCGCATGAAATTTTAATTTTGGGGAAGTGGAAAGACGTTGCCGCTCTTCAACGATTTTCATCGAAAAAACAAACCGCTTTGACTGACTTTTTTAAGAAGAATTATACAAATTTTAGCGTATTGATTCCTCTTTTAAGAAAAACAGTCTTTACATCAAAGCTGTGTTAAATTTTGTGTTAAAAACTATTGTCGACTAATGATAATTGTTTAATAACATTTTAATTGTTCGCTTACTTTTTAATAGATTATCGAAGAAGCCGAGAATGTTTACTGCGACGATGGAATGAATTATAATAATGCCCAGTTAGCAGGAGGTTCAACACCGTGGCATGATGATTATGAATGTCCGCTTTCCGTTTCACAGGTACTTTGGAAAAATTTAACTTTTATATGGCATTTATATCAAGTAATTACTGATGAAATCTAGAAAAAATTACTTCCCTTTTGCTAAGATTATTTTCCATTTGCTTTAAAATGCTATCCCTTAAGAAATGACAAATGAGTTTGAACGTGAAAAAAAAAAACTTTTATTCGTCAACTTGTAAGACGTGATTTACAAACAATTTTTGATGAAAGAGGAAGTATGCTAAAAATTGATACACTTTACTTTTTTTTTCAACTGCTGTATTTTTACTATTGTTATCTTTCAAATGAAATCAATACTTAAATTTCAGTGTACGGAACAAGCCGAAAATGAAACCATCGAAGAATTCGAGGAACGTATTTTGAATAAAAGAGCTGCTCATTTGTACAATTCAATTCGAGCAGTGGTTTCTACTGAATCTCAGACTGTGTTCAGTACTCTAGTGAAAAGGAATAGTCGTAAACAGGTAAAATACAAGTTATTTAACTTAAAACCAATTTAATTTTTTTACAATTCGTTATTTCGTTGTTGTTTTTTTTTTTTTTTTTTTTCCCGTCACGAATGGATCCTTCTTATTTTCTACGTTTTGCCGAATTTAAGTATAGTCTTATGACGAAATCTCTCTATTCTTGCTGCTTGTATTAGTTACTTAAATTGATAGTAAATCCGTTGTTTAAAATTTTTTAATTCGTCAGGATTTTCTATTTCCCGTTGTTTTTTTTTTCGCCTAATAATTTTGCTTCGCGTGATTATGTGGACTATTTTGTATTTTTATCTTCGGATTACATGGTCGAAATATACAATGCCTCCTTTTTTCGGTTATGTCTATGTGTACTTTCGGTAATGACACTTCATATTTTTCCCCGATATTTTCAACTGTACGACTACATTTTTTTACGCTTAAAGATAATTGTATATTTTTACTCAGGATATTCGGCTGTTTTTGTATCAAGTGTGATATGTTGGGAATTGGTATCTGGCTTTTAAGCTTAATGAATTATTTATTAATGAGGTTTTTTATTTTTGTAAGGACCGTTTTTAATAATTAACTTTTTATTATATAATTACTACTATTATTTACTATTCTGTTTGAAAATTAATTTAGAGTTGCAGACTTTATTGAAGGTAATTTGAGCACTAGATTATATTTTCTCAGTATATACAGAGTATTTAAAAGAATCTGCGATTATTTATATGAAAATACTGGTTGAAGTATGCGGTGTTGCTCGCGTGGCATTTATTTAAAATTACTGATATTTTTACTTTTTAATGTATCGAAATAACGGGGGGGAAAATATTCGTTTTCGAGCGTTTTACTTTTTAAAAATTTTATCTTTATAATAATTACTAAAAATGATTGTTTGCTATCTCCTTTATTCGATGGAACACCAATATTAATCTGTATTTAATATTTTGCGTTTCTCTCAAACACTGCTTCGCTGCTCGTGATTCCTTGAGATTCGTAACGTCGCTAGTGACAATGCACTCTTAAAAGAGATACATGTTACCAAATCTAAATATAATAACAATTTGTTTATTGTTCTTTCAGGTTGCGCAAAAGTTTTATTCGTTGTTAGTTTTGAAAAAATTCAAAGTCCTGGAACTGGAGCAGGACGAACCATACGGCGAAATAATTCTAACAAAGAGTATTAATTTTGACGATCCTAAATTGTAACCTTATTTAAGTTCATATTTGAACTCATATGTTAATCTAATTTTGGTATGTATGTTTTTTTGTTTTTTTTTTTACACACATATATATATAGATACATATAACATGTGAGTAGTAGTTTAATGTATTTACTTTCTGGTTTATTCGTATGTGTGCGTGTACATTTGTATATTATGCGATCATATAAAACGGGTTAAAAAATCACTCATTGTAAATATTTTACATTCGTTATTTTTGGATATTGCTATGTATTTTTTTTTATTGTATAAGTTACATAAAAGTTATATTAAGACAAATTTTATTAATAAGTTGTGTACTATATAATTTATGTACCATTGTTGTTGATATGTTTAGTTAATTGATGTTGTTCTATTTTACTACTACATGTTTGTAACTAGTTTTTAATAGTTTATGTCTGAAATTTTGTGATGTGTCGCTACCGCTTTTTATCTACTGTGGTAAAAGCTGTATTGTTCGATACTTACTATTTCAACAATCGGTTCGAACATTCATTACGGGTTTTATTGCCTTTTAACGCATCTTTTATATACATATATATATATATATATATATTCAAATGAAAATATAAAATAATATATATTGGCCGTTAAAATTTTGTAAAATTCATATTCAGTATGTTTTCTTTTCACTATGTGATAATAAAAATAAAATTATCTTTTTTAAAAAAAAAAAATAAACCAATAAAAATTTGCTTTTTTTTTTTTGAAGTTCCTGTTAATTATTTTATTGTAGATGTGTTACTTTCGCTGTTTTTGAATATATATATACATTTTTTTGTTTTTTGTAGTATTTGTTTAACCGAACACAGATTACTTTTACTGAACTTCTCGATTCCCTAATAATTGTTGAAATTTTATTGTGGAATATTTCACCGAGTGTGCTCCTTTGTGCGTATTATATTAAACTGAAAAATGTAACCTGCAATATTTGTTTCGATCCTTTTTCTTTTTAATGCCCCATACAGATGAAACAAAATTCCATTTTAATGGGTTTTTTTTTTAATTATTATTGTTTTGGTAGTATTGGTAAAGTGTGATCTTGAAAATATTTTTTTTTATAATAATCCGCGAAGAATTTATTTTATGAAAACATTCTGAAAGTGTTTTTAAAATTTTTGAGAAACATGAACTATTCAGTTTACGATCTAAATGCAAATCGTGAAAGAAGTTTTTTTTTTTTTTTTTGACGTTTTCACATTAAATTTAAAGTGTTCTTAAAGCCTAAAATTTTTGAATGTTAACCTTGAAAATAAAAAATTGATTAAAACTATTAGGTGTTATATAAATTAGTTTATTAAAAAATCACTTTTAATAAATTGTTACCTATACGTTTAGCCTCCTTATAGAGGCGTGTAGTTTCTAAAGCTTCCATTTAGTAGTATGTTATGAAATGCACGTATCTAGAATACATTTTTATTAAACTGATTTCGATGTGTTTTACTTTCGAACATAAAAATATATCATATGTTACTATTCTAATTCACTTAGTGAATGTTTAATTATTAAGTATGTTAAATGAGATTAGAATAATTTTCTGTTTTATGTAAATTTGTAAATGTACTCATTTTATATATATGTATACATATGTATATATATACATATATATATATATATATATATATATATATATATATATATGTATGTATGTATATATATATATATATGTATGTATGTATATATATATATATATATATTTCGCGCGCGCGTGGGAGTGTATGTGAGTGTACATATACATTACATAAATGTATAATATATGTATGTATGTATGTATATATATATATATATAAATTATCGGTTTTTCGTTTACGATTTATTTCTGCTTTTTAAGAGTGTGCCTCATTATATAGGATAAGAAAACTACTCTCCATTGGGCAACTCGATTTTAAAAAGAATCGCGTAAAAATTTAACTTAAACAATTAATCTGGATTTTTCACCTTTTGGTTACTTCTTAGCCACTTTAACTGTTAAACATTATATTATCTTAATAGATATACTCAAAGTATCAAATAATTTGTTTCAGAACAGTGTATTTAGTCGTAGTTTTCTTTCTTTTTTTTTTTTTTTATAAGTCTTACTTATTTTTTTACAAATAAAAAACTTGTCACAACTTTTAGTAGATCTCTGAAGTATGTGTATATATTAATTACAACGTAATTCTTAGGCTACCCCCCATTAGAAAAAATGTCCCAATTTTATGTAACGTTTATTATATTTTATAGGATTTTTGTGATTATGTTATTACATTCATATGGACCGATTTAGAATTACGTTGTAAATTTTTATCATTTTATACAAAATAAAGAAGAGAAAGAGACAGAAATGTAAGCAAGAGGGGTCGAAGGATATAGCTCCTTGCAAGGCTAAAGTGGCCGAGTTTTATATATATATATATATATGTATATATTAATTACAACGTAATTCTTAGGCTACCCCTCATTAAAAAAAATGTCCCAATTTTATGTAACGTTTGTCATATTTTATAGGATTTTTGTGATTATGTTATGGTATTCGTATGGACCGATTTAGAATTACGTTGTAAATTTTGATAATTTTATACAAAGTATAGAAGAGAAACAGACAGAAATGTAAGTAGAAGGGGTGAAGGGACGCAGCCCCTTCCGGCGCCAAAATGACCGAGTTTATATATATATATATAAAAACACGTCGCGTTTGGCCTAGTGGTTAGAGCGCTTGACTTCCGATCCGAAGGTCTTGGGTTCGATACCGGGCGATGATAAAAGTGTACGGCGCTAGTTTCGTACACAGCACTATAGACACATTTGGACTGCATCTGTAGCGCGATAACAAGCGGCTATAATCAGTTCCGAATGTAGTCTTGCGAGTGCGCTAGCGTCGTATAGAAATATTCAGCCGGCAAACAATCGCACCAACGTGAGTAAAGGCCAGTCGTCTTGGTTCGCCTCGCCATTGGTACCTTTTTCACGTTGTCGGCAGCACGGAAGCCAGGTTGCGCTCCTGCTTACGTGCTTATCTATTGTGCGGCTATTCTATCCTCTAATTCTCCTCTGAATTAGGAGATAATCTCATACTCGAAATCGAGTAAGAATAGATGACGACGATATTTAAAAACAAAAAATAAAAAAATAGTATTTATCGTTACAAATAAAGTGTAAACATAATTAGTAAAACGGCGGGAGAATCCGGTTTTATTCCATATTAAAAGTATTAATAAACTTATTGGTGATTTTCGAGAAATCAGGTTATCCCTTTAATGGTGATTAAAAAACATGGAAATTTTTAACGGTGATCGGCGATTTTAATTTTGAAATTATTTTGGTTAACCGTAGGATTTACGTGTAATATTTCTCTATAGCTTTTAATAGTATTTCACGATTTACTTGGTATAATCAACTGTTTTGTAAAACACCGGTCGCATTGAAAAAACTCATTGTAATTATGTCTTTATTAAATTTGATTGAAAATGAATAATATTGCAATGACAGATAGAGAAAGGGCACATGCAACTACAATGTTATAACTACTTGTTTGAAGTTGCAAACTAGTGGATTTATATTACAGTAAATTTAATTTATTTTTCAATAGTGTGTTAAATAAAATATGAATATAAACTTTAAGTGACGTATGAACGACGATAATTTTGAAATACTGCCGAGCTAGCTTTTTTGGTTTAAAGTTTAATAAAGGGTTTACATGGATTCAGAAATATGCAGTAAAAATTAAGTTACTAAACTAAAATATTTCTCGCTGCGTTAAAATTCGAAAATAGAATAAAATAAATTATTTACCGAGTATTGTAGGTTCCGCTGAAATTTAACAGTTTTTTAAAGATGAAACTATTGCTACATTATTCAACGCAGCAATTAAAGCGTATTTTAAAAAAATAATTTGCTGACTTTTCGCGTAGTATTTAATCGCGAATTGATTTTTAAAATACTTACAAATCAAACAACGAAGTGTTGATAATGTTTGATGGAGCTTGGAAAAGAAAGACTATATTATTAAAGCTGTAAACAATAAAAACATTAAAAAAGATAAAGACTGTCAGCGTAATATCAAAGGACGTTGCTGGTGGCCGTTTTTATTTCCTGTTATTGTTGCTGAACAAATACAGTGTGCTTAAATTATAATTCCCTTACTTCAATCGTATGTTCTTTCCATCTTTTATTGCCTCAGAATCCGATTTCCCAGCATAATACATTCAAGTGGTTGGGTCAAAGTCAAGAACTAGCCCCCCAAAAATGAAAAAACAAAATTCTGTTATCCATATTTGTTTCTCTCATTCTCTTATTTCAAAATTATCAAACGTTGTTGTCAACATTTCATTATTCGATGTTTACACGTCTTTAGAATTTAATCATTGCTAACGTTTAGTGAGTTGGAAAGATTTTTAAATTACAGTAAACTCACTCAAAGGGATTGCCAGTTAAAAACATTAACCCTGGACTATAGACATATATATTGATCTAAGTGAGACAGTCATATGGCTGATGTGGCAAAAGAAAAGTGTTCTAGCCGGGGGCTACGAGGAATGTTTTATTCTTCTCTCCCACATACCCTAATATTTTTTATGAATAATTAAACTTTTAAATTTTTAATTCATTAATTTTTTTTTATTCGTTTAAAACTTGACTTTATTTAGAGAATTTAGTTTTTTAAATTTATAACCTTGTTCTGTTGTTCGTCAGCCTAGGACTTTAGAATAAAAAACCTGATTGGTCCTACCCACAGCTAAAAGAACAAAATTTTCAGAAAAATTTTAATTTAACTTAATTAATGCGCACGATATAATGTGTTTAGTGTCACAAATGCTAAAATTAATTGATCAAACTGAAACTGAAATATTAACGAGATCTGAACCGAAATGCTAAGAAAAATGTATTGCTTCGAACAAATAATTATTTTTAGGTCGGTGGTTTTTAAATTTTATAAGTCCATAGAATTTCCAGAAATATATTTTTTTCTATGAAACACTAACACTCAAACTCTTTAGTTCTTATTAACCCTGCGTAGACCAGGTGGGATGTACAGCCATCCCAGGCGAACCATTTTCATTGTGCGCATGTGTTGGCAGAGCGTATGTATCTCTAACCTTGTGTAACTTTCCTTCCAGTTGTGCTTTGCCTGTCGTCCAAAGCAGATCCACTTCTGAGGTATGTTCACCCTCTTTTTTTCTAGGTTCTTTTGAAAGAACCTTGTTGGGTTACGTGTAAACCCCACCCGGTACTTTATGTATATGATATTCTTCCATCATTTGGGTTTGAAAAAGTGATATTAACACCTCGTATTGTTAGACTGGTGTGCCCTAAAGTTTTTGGAGAAGATATGTCCATGATTTAGTGGCAATTAGGGGTGTTGAAAAAACATCGATATTTCCTGACACTGGAAAACCTGACGTCATCGAGTTTTACAATCTTATGAAAGGAGGGGTTGACTGCATGGACAAAGTGCGTCAAGCATATACAACAAAGAGATTCACTCGTCGTTGGCCAATGCGATATTTTTTTGGTATACTTCACATAATGGAAATAGATGCCTTTGTTTTGTTTGCGTTAGCTGGAAACAAATACACCCGAGCTGAATTTTTGAAATCAGTTGCCTTTGACTTGACTGTACCTCAGATGGAACGAAGGGCTGCTAATGTGAAAATTGCCAAAACTCTGCGTTTTGAAATAGAACTGATTCTTGGAAAAAAAGAAGTAGTACTTCACCACCCGTTGATGAATCTGAATGCAACAAGATGAAGCGATGTCATATATGCGAAAGAAAGAAGTCCAGGAAAACCAACAACCGGTGTCTGAAATGTAAACGATCAGTTTGCAAAGAACATGAAAAAGTGAGTCGAACCTGTTTGATCCGTCACACACGTGAAATGAGGGAAGGTATGAATACTGAAGAAGACTGAATTAACAAAAAGTAGACTAAGTTTGATTGTTTCTTCATGTTTGAGTTCATATGTTTCTGTTTTGCTTGTCAATTTACGAATTTCGCGATGCTAGTTGTTAACGCCAGCCAACTAAAATATATTTATTTTTTAAATTTTTAATCGATTTATTTTTATTTTCATTTTTCAGATGTTAGCATTAGAGTATATTTTTCTTTTATTTCAATCGATTTATTTTTTATTTGATATGTTACCCCCTTAACTACACGGAAGTATTTTTTAATTAAATACGTATTTTGGATTTGAGACGCAATTTCTTATCAATAGCCTTGAAAATTGAAGAATATACCTCTAAATATGATGTGCATAATTTTTTACTCTTGTTCAATGCGACGCCACGGCACCAGTGCCAATAAACTGAATGGGGTGATCAAATACTCCACCTGGTACTACGTGTGCCAACCGCCTACCTGGTCCTCGGAGGGTTAACTCCTCAACTCCATCTTCTTGATGTGTTTTTTTTTTTTTTTTTTTTTTATATAAAGCAGTAGGTTTAAGAATATATATCCAAACATAATCACAAACCCTTATGCTGGAAGCAAAAAGGGCACTGAATATAATTGTAAACATTCATTTCGAGACGAGAAAACCCTAAATTTAAAAACAAAACATTTATATTTCGATCATAGTTGTTTGACAGGGTGGCCACCGAACTGGGAAAAGGGGTAAAAATAGCCAGAAACAATATTTTTAATAAGAAAAAATCGTTTGAAACGAAAAATGGATACATTTTTTAATGTACTTTACTCAAAATAAAATACGAAGCTCTGTTTTATTCATATAAAATATGTTACGGCGGTCAAATATTATACCAATAGTAACAAAAAAAAGTTCCATTGTTTTTGTACAATTCTAGTAATCAGGAAATCGGGATGATTTGGACCAGGAAAACCGGGAATTTAAAAATTATATTTGAGTGGCCACCGTATTTGAGAAAACAATAGACTGAACATTGATGTAGTAAATGTTCAACGGAAGATATGAATGGAGGGCACGTTCTTTCCAATACGTAATGTGAAACTGTCGATGTGACTAACCGGCAACCAATTTATAACGAAGTATTATATACGTCTAAAGTGAGAGAGCGGAAACGGTGAGTTAGCGATTTTATATTTTTCGAGCGGGATGTCTGTATGTCCATTTAGCCTTTATATGCTGTAGGGGTGCGCCTTCATTTGACAAAATGGTGGAACACCTAAAGGCATTGTAGAAAACAGTGCTGACCTAAACGTCAAGTCAGTCCGTTCATGTCCAGCCATGTCAATAAGCACTTCCGAAAAGCATCTGTTTTAAAGTGTAATTAACTCCTTTAGCTTTTTTTCGTTTAAATTAAATAGTGTAAAGTTAACTCGCGCGCTCAATTTTAAAATTAATTTTTGAAACAAACAGTAAATAGCTCTGGTAGTTTTATCGTAAATTCACTTCTGCTGGTAAATAAGGCTTCTGTGTTCCAATTTTTGCATTTGCTACTCAATTTTTTTTTTATTCGTGTACTATTAAAAATGATTTACGATCAGTGAAAACTTCAGCTACTATATTTTGAATCAGTCTTACTCATTATATATTCAGGGAAATATATTTTTGAAATAAATATCTTAATTCTAGCAGATACTAACTCGTAACCAGTTAAAAATAAACCAGGTAAAGATTTCGTTAATCCAAAGTGATACTGACTAATAATAAGATTGCTTCCAGCATGTAGTAAAATATATGAAAATTTTTTAAATTCTAGCGAACTCTACTGATGAAACTAGAGAGAATCAACTTAAAAAAAATTCATAATACGGAAGTTAAGATAAGAAAATAATTCGCGTGATTAAAAGAACAGACCATCTTTGTCATGTTTATGGGAATTCGCGGTAACGAAACGGTTGACGCTTTAACTAATATTAGCTTTAGAATATTGAGACATATAAAATTAAGTTGGAAAGAATTCACATGTTTAATTAAAATTAGTTTACACGCAACTGGTGTGAAGATATTCAAAGTAACAGCAAATAGAAAGAAAACACCTGTAACATAACGAAAAATAAAAAAAAATTACGAACTCGTAGTAAGGATAGCATAGTCTATTCGGTGTTTACGTGGTAAAAATTATATCGGTCAGACGGGCGGAGTAGTAAAGGTGTGGATGAACAGGGCACGAAGTCCAATTGTACACATGAACGCGTAAAGAAATCCACCGTCGCACAGCACTAAGAAAGTGACTGTATTAATTTCGATAACGCTGCTACTTTAACAAAATCGGATAAATTAAGAATCAGCCTGATCGGAAAAACGATCGAATTATTAAGGTATTTAAAATTTAAAGCCAAAAATGGGAAGATAGAGCAGTGCCAACCGATCAGAAGCGAGCACATTTTTTTTTTTTTTTTACCCCAATTCCAAAAATTAAATATGCCCAATAGAATCAAGATAAATGGTTGCAATATTAGTCACATCAGCTACGCTGATGGTAAAGTCCTCATTTCAGATACTAGTTACAGAGCTTAGTCACAAGATCTACTCAAGAATGCGTCAAATATGGAGTGAAGGTAAACATTCACAAATCAAAAGTGATGAAATTTGCCAAACAAAAAACCCAGAACGAATCACCAGTAGTGATAAAAAATAGAAGGAGTACCACTAGAACAGGTCTCAAAATTCAAATATCTGGGGTTATCGATAACAGAAGATGAATGACGGAGAAATCAGGATAACAATCGGTGTGGTGCGGAAAACGTTTAATAATTTAGAACGGATATTTCGGGACAGAGGAATGAAGATCCAACGCCGGCTAAAATTACTTTCATGTTACGTATGGTCTGTCGTACGTTACGCGATGGAAACATGTGTATTCTTAAAAAACACAGAGAAAAAGCTACAAGCGTTTGAAATGTCGACGTAAAGACGGATACCCAAAATAAAGTGGACGGAAAAAATAAAAAACGCGAAGGTGCTGCGTCATTAACTAAACCGATTTTATTACCTGCCTTAAAGGAAAATAATTAGACATATATAAAGCAAAGACGGCAGGTCGGCCCCATCTTTTGTTTGGTCGTCAATGGAAAAATATTAGGCAAAGAAACTATCATTATTGAATTTAAGATGGTGTCTAGGTGGCGTGTATTTAAAATAGAGAGAAAATTTAATATTTTTATGAAATGTTAAATCAAAGCATTGAAGATGGAAGGTTGTCCGCAGACTTAAATTAACTGAAGTAAACAAGTAGGCAATGATGCTGCTCCCATTATAATTAGAGAAAGTTGGGGTTTTGTGATTCTTTATTATGAGGTTATTTGAATGAATCTTTCTTTATAGTGCCATACTCAGCTTCTGAGCGTCGGCGACTACCTATTCGTACATTTTTAGATGTACAGACATAGGTAGTGTACTAGGCAATTATTATATATGCAACGCAGGTGTACACACGCAAGACTACATTCGGAACTGATAGTAGCCGCTTGTTATCGCGCTACCAGTGCAGTCCCGTGTGGGTCTGCTGTGTACTGACCTAGCGCGCATATGATGTTGTACGTGGTGGTTCGCCATTGCCTTCCACGTGATTATTAGCGATTATTTATTTATTTATTTAATTCTTGTAATAAGTTCGTCGTCGCTCGAGATCGAACCCGTGACCGCCATATCGGAAGTCAAGCGCTCTAGCAACTAGACTATCGCGACGACTTTTGAATGAATAAGATCCGATAATAGATGGAAGTCGGGAGAATCTGACGTGAGGCTCCATGTTAGGAAGCCTAACGTTGAAATTACCAATGACAATCGGAGAAATATTTGGGAACGATTTGATCGTAATATCTATTGAATTAATAAGATTCTCTTTAGGTTCATTAGGGGATAGATATATAAGTGAGGATTAAAATAATCTCGCTTATATTGAGAGCAATTAAGTTTGATACATTAGTTAATAACCTATGTTTAATGGTTTTTTTAAATAATCAATGCAGTCCTATCACTTACAAATATAGAGTAATTTGGATTAATCGGAACGGCACCGCTAACTAAATATGGCTCAGCTATGGAGCATACATCAAAGTTTAAGTCATAAAATTCTTTAAGAAATAATAGTTGACAGGAACAACAATTCCCGACGTTTAAATAAGTACAATTAAGCGAGGCCAACATAAATTTTCGCCTTTAGCACATGCTTTAATAAACGAGGGGCAATTCTTGGAATGAGCGGCGTGGTCAATTTCAGACACAGACTCATTAATCATAGATGAATTCTAAAGGGTAAGAACTGGAACAAAAAAAATACATAAATAAATTATAAGCATTTTATAGATCTCTGAAATAAGTAAAAAAAAAAATGCATATCGATTGTTTAATCAAAAATGAATCGATTTGCAGTTAAAAATTAAATTAGTTTTAATGTTCGGTAAAATTAAAATTGATAAAATCTTTAGCGTAGAAATATACATAAGAGACAGTAAGTAAAGTAAAGTGAGTTCCATACCCTTGACAGGGCGTTGGGATTGTGAAGTTAAGGTTCACAATGTACTAAGCCCAACGGCACTAATGAGAGTAGGGGGGCCAGTTCCTTTCTCTCGGCCGCCTTTACTTTCTCAGATTTCTCTGGTACCCAATTATTTCAGGCTGGGTAGGCTTGGGAGCGATTTGGATCCGGGACGAGACAAGAAGAGACAGTACTAAGCCCTATATTTTGTTAATGTCCTTATGAGTACAGTATATACTACATAATGTTAATTACTAGATTCGATATAAAAAAAGTTGTATATACACGTCATGTATCAATGACAACACCATTCTTAGCTGGACCCCCTCTACTTTTTCTGTCACAAAAATTTGTCCTAAAATGTGACATTAAATAAAGAGTTATTTATTTTTCTTGACGTGCGGCCGGTAAGAATGACATTGTCAATTTCCCTTGTTCTATACGAAGTACAGAAGTGATAGAGCTGGAGGTCCGAGAGTGTCCCCAGGCGGGGTTAAGGGGCGGAGCCATTTGCGAGGCCCGGAGGGCCTAGTTTTATATATATATATATATGTGTGTGTGTGTGTATATATATATATATACATATATATCAAGAACGGATTCAGAGAGACATTTTGGGTGGGGGGATGATATAATTTCGTAATATTTTCTACCGTAGGCAGTAAATTTGAGAAATACCCCTTGCTTCATAAAGAAAATCAAATAACGACCTTTATAGAAATTTAAAAATGTTTTAAAAGTACATAATTATTACAATTTTTAATTTAACTTTTGTTTTACTTTTAGGAGTGAAAAATAAAACGAATTATAAAATTCTAGCTAAAATGGTAGTTTAGAAATAGTAAGAAATGTAGTATTTTTATTAGACTACCTCCTTTTTATTTTCGAATTCTTTGTTCGTGAACAAGTTTAAATATATATATCTCTCATTGAACTATTTTTAATTAAAATTGAAAAATTAAAATTAAAAATAAATAAGAAAGGCAAAAGATCGATGACAGTTGAGTTTAAAATAAAATTAAAACATAACATCAATCGTTTTACTGGAAAACAGTATTAAATATTAGTTATAATTAAATTCATAGGTAATATTTACACAAATATTTAACAGCATAAATTAAGTTTCTCTGTTATAAGAAATTGTTCATAGAGTCTTTGGTTCTTGTGGGAGGGGGATCTCCCCCTGTGTATCCTTCACTGTATATATATATATATATAGTGTTAATGATATAATATATATATATATATAGTGTTAATAATATAATAAAACAGTTCCCGGGCATATTCTTAAATCCATTTTCCTGAACGCCGATTTTTTGAATCAGAAAAATCCGGAATAGACACTTTGCTGAATATGAAAAATGAATGTACACGTATTCTGAATATGTGTTAATCATTTAAATGGAACGCAAAAAGGACCCCTAATGGTAACTGCTGTAAAGAGTAAGATTTCTCACAAGTTATACAACAGCAGGAAAAATCGTTGATTGGGAAATACATGTCGGCGACAACGTTTATATTCGGCCGAAATTTCAGCATGGAAAACGTTAAAGCTATGAACAACATTCCACTGCCTGAAAATGGCACATCGTATGTTACTCGACGAGTATTCGCTGTATATGGAAGAGTATACCGTTGTAATAGCGATCAGTTAAGTGAAACCAATAGCAGCCAAACATCCGCATTTGTTTATTTCCGTTTTGGATTCCATGGATGTAGTGCAGACCTTTCGGGAGTTTTGAGCCAAATACCTGAGCAAGAACCTTTGTCGAAAACCATAGGAAGAACGTATAACACGAATGAATTGATATTTATAAATGACGAGATCAAAAGAGTAGTGGGAGCCTAATTTTTTTTTTCTGGACACGACTACAAAAAACCGTCATCCAGAAGTAATATGAAGGAGAGAGAGAGTCAGTTAGATAAAAATTCTATCAGAGGTTGGTAGTACAAATACGTTGGGAGCTGATATGGTATAAGAAATAGGAAGAGATAAGATGTATGAAACACAATAAGGAGCAAAAAGCCCAAGTGATGGGGAGTAGGAATACAAAACAGAATGTTCAGTATATAAAGATTGAAGCACACGAAATATACTTTAATGGAATTGCAGGCGATTTCATTATTTGGATGAAGAATATAGTTAGGGAAGATGTTACACAACAAAGAAGACGAAAACGGAAGAGATAATAGAATATAGTTAAAAAGCAGGCGAATAACGGAGGTGACAGAAAAGGGTTCAAACAACGGAAAGTTATGGAATCAGGGATAAGATTGGAAGATTAAGTTGAATGAACAGATTGAAGAAGAAGGTGTGGGAAAGTGATGGAGCGTAGAATTTAGAATGGAAATTTTTATATGGGGGTAGCAGATTAGAGCCAGGAATTTTATTAAAAAAGAGACAAGAAAATGCAGCAAGGTGAGCCAGAAAATCTGCCATTTTATTTTCTCCGATCCCCAGATAACATCTAAAGCAAACAGATGTAAATAAAATGAAATGAGAAAAAATTACAAATAAGAGAGCGTAGATAAAGAATTGAAAATTCGCAGGAATGAGAAGGAAAAAAAGAACATACAGCCTTGGAATTAGAAATAATCAAATGATTAAAAGAGGAACGATGGGGGCAGATATAAATAATAGATCTGGGAATAACCGTAACTTTAGTAGTAAAGATAGTACAAAAGAAAGGAAGATGAAAAAAATTATTAGGGAAAGTGAAAGAAACTTCAACTCCATTAGACTTTCGAGAACCATCGGTAAAAATGGGCTTGCGAGAATTGCTATGTGAAAGTTAAATACGGGGTTTTAGATGGGACATGTAAAGCGTCTTCGGGGATATTCGCGCAGATTTTCACTATTTTCGGCTTACAAAAGAGGAACGTATTGACGACGATGAAGGCGTCTCTCTTCCGTTTTTGTGTATACTCTCCTGTCAAGAAAGATGAAAACCCAGTATGCAGGAGTTCTCAGAACTACAAAAATCTGCTGCGAAAGAGTACCGAGTTAATCAGTGTGTCTCACTGAAACTTACGTCCGTTTTCGAGCGGGCAACGTGTTTCCAGAAGTGCCGGTCTCCTGTTGGCTCTTTCATCTGGGTCAGTCAGCGTGTGGTAAAATATCGAATGAATGGCTGTGTAGATGCGGTATAATATTACCGATGACCGCAACATAAAAAAAAAATCATATTCACTCATGTGACTTTTCGTATTGATGTTCATTCTTACCGCTAAGTTGTAATACACCTTGAGATGGACTATTTCAGGAATACATGCTTAAGAAACGGCTCAACAACGACGAAGAGAGTTAATCCTCAGTGTTACATTTATTTGCCACGGAATCAATACACAGCAGCACCAAATAAGTCTTACAAGACAAATAGTGCATCTGAAGAATGACACAACCGGTTTTGCACTGTAGTGAGAGAACACTATCCTGACTTGTGTTCAGACCTTACAGAATTGAAAAATAATCGACATACTCGTATACAGAAGGACAGCGTGGCAGAATTTTCCCTTCGAAACGCAAGAAAGAAGCGGCTCTCAAACGCAAATGGTTAAAACTGCAAAATGGTGTGCAACCAATCTTATTAATACAAAATTACAAGGATCAAGAAATAGTGATGAACTACTTCGCACCAGCGGTCATGATATTATTTTAACCTAATTAAATAAGTAAACGAATGAATTTTTTGTCTGAAACAAAGGTGTTCCGGGCTTTTTGGTATTTTGAGAGAAAAAATCGGCACTTTCCCATTTTAAAAACCAATTGGTTAAAAAATAAATAAAATAGATTTTTTCATTTTTTTAAATAACTTGTAGATCCCGCTAAGTAACAGTGACCGTAACATGGGTGCCCGACACGCTTATCAACATTTATTCTCAAAGATTATTTATATCACCCAAATACCCTTATACTATATCCTTGCGAAGTTAACTATTAGTTCTATCGGCAATGACGCAACATCCAAAAGAGGGGGATACATATGGTAGTGAATTATTAGATTTATAAATAGCTGAATTACTTCAGAAAGAACGGATATAACCGATAGAAGGGATGTATACATTGTTTAGTACTGAGAAGTGCTTGCCCTATTTCTCACGCCACTTCATTAACACCACACGTTTTAACTTTGCTCTTCTACAATCCTATTTTCTTTTCTTCACGTATATCTTGTGGTACGACTTCTATTAATTTCATCAGTATCAACTAGTGGATATTTTAAATTTTACCGTTTATTCCTTCAGACTATATAAAATAAATATCTTCATAATTCCTTGTTGCTCATTCTTTACTTATGTTTAGGTAGATGCCTTTTTATAATCATAAAACCTGTAATAAAAATTATAAAAAAACACATAATTTTCAGAGGCAGCTCATTTTTTCACCGCCATGTTGAGCTATTTTTACCTGCCCTTCAGTGGGGCAAAATTAGTTTAGATATCGTCACTAGAATTTTTTCATTTTCTTTAGTTTTTCTTTTTTCGCTTCAAGCCAAATATTTATATTCCAGCAATGGCGGCTCGTGACAAATAAATCTGAGAGGCTCTAATATAAAATTATAATAATTTATAAAATATAATAACATGAACTTACCCCCTTACTTTTTGTCCATCTTCTAGACTAGTTTAATGCGTTCAAGTTCTGATTTAATTAAATTAAGTTCAGTCAAGTACGGTGTTTTAGGCGTTGTGAATTCTGTATTTTAAGTTAAAGATAACCCCATACATTTACATAATACTAAATTCAAAACGAAGAGATCTGATTTTTCGCGCCACAACGGGAGCGCTACACAAGTAATTTTTCACACTTTTTTGAACTTTTCGCCTGTTTCGACAGTTCCGTTAAGGGAATGAAATACGGTTTTGTTTCTGACAAACAACGATTTTTCCATCGAGAAATATCACATATCCGGGAAAAAAAATATTTTCGAGCTTCCGGCGCCCTAAAGAGCTAAATATAAAGTAGTGTAAGCGCGGCTATAGTTTTCCTACAAAACGGTCTTTTATGCATTTGGTTTAAGATACGTTTTGGTTTCCACAGCTTTTTTACTCGGACTATTACTTGCGTGAACATCCTTTTCTTTTTTTGCCATTTTTTGACCAAAAGGAGGAATTTAAATAACTTTTTTAACCGTAATTTTTTGATTTTATAAAAAAGCTTCCGCGTTTTGTTTTATATCTTGAATTTCATTGTAAGGGTGATTTTTGAGGTAGTTTTAAATTCCACATTATATATTCATGATGGTTTTGTGGATTTGTTGCCGACCCGGGTAATCGGTTAACTTGAAAAGTTATCGATATGGTTTTAAAGAGAATTTTAATTGTAATTTATGTTCCAGATTTCGAAATTAATAAGTCAAACCGTTCGTGAGCTATTACATATTTTAAATGGAATATATTTGTGTCGTTTCTGAACCATCTTATTAGGAGTTTGTATATTATGTGTGTACAGAATCTTAAAAAAAGCAAATTAAAACAATGCGCTCCAACGGGTAAACGAACGACGCGTGATATATTGTTAAAACCGGTTGGTTATAATCACGTGTGTAAAATGGACGATGACTCACTTAACGAGAGTTCACAGACAGCTTTAAGTTACGCTTGAGAAACTTCGGTTTTTATTCGCTTTTCCTGTATATATTTATATGCGGTTTAGAGGCTCAGTTAGTTGACTCGTTTGCTCGCTCTGCTTCCTATAACGGCAAATTTGTCAATAAATTTCCCGCCAATAATATCCTCTTTCCATCCAAACGAGCACACCTCAAATCATGGTTGGATACCTACATTACCTCCTTTTCCAATCCTCATTCCTTTTACAAACTCTTGCAACCTCTTCCCTCATCACGTTCCTGGTTTGCGCTGATTTCCCTGGTTTCAGTCGTTCCGTTATTTCCTCCGTAACACGTCTTCGTCTCAACCATAATTGTCTTCCTTCCTCTCTCTTTCGTTTTTCTATTGTTTCTTCCCCATACTGTAATTTTCATCCCTCGGATCATGACTGTGTTTGTGATGCAAATCATATCCTTTTTGAATGCTCTCTTCTTGTACAGCAGCGTTCCCTCCTCTACACTAAGCTTCTCCACCTAAAACTACCTACTCCTTTTTGTGCTTCCTACATACTTTCCTTTCCTTCACCAGATGTTGTTCCAATCTTAGCGGAGTTCATTTCCTCTATTTCTTTATATATCAAAATTTAATCCTGTTTTCGTAATTCTTTGATGATGGATCATTGCCCTTGGTTGGCGTTCCCAAAAAAAAAAAAAAAAAAAAAAAAAAAAGAGCTCACTTTCTACATTATTCGTTATTATTATATGACCGAAAAATCAGT
This sequence comes from Icerya purchasi, assembly GCA_039619475.1. Taxonomy (NCBI): domain Eukaryota; kingdom Metazoa; phylum Arthropoda; class Insecta; order Hemiptera; family Monophlebidae; genus Icerya; species Icerya purchasi. The sequence continues at coordinate 188,958,920 of CM077115.1, read as the reverse complement.
TCTTGACCGTATACTACACTACGTTACAGTTCCAGCGCAGTAACCACGAACCCGATAATTGTTAGCGGTTATTTTAGCTGTTCATTTAATGAATCACGCAAAATGCACATTTTGCAATTGAAAAATAAAAATTTTTTTAAACTGAAAATTCGATTTTATAACATTGATTTTTTTTTTTTAGTCGTTAAATAATATGCATTTTTTGAAAACTCACGTTGGGATGCTCGCACCCTTGAACCCCCTAGATAAGAAGAAGCGGCCGCTGTATTCCGTACGTAATTTCGAACACAATTATGAAATTAAAAAGTAACCGTACAGTTTTATGAGGTAACATTAATTTTAATCTGTGCAGTGCCAGAGTGTAGTTCGTCTTACTTTACTGGGCATTTCCTCGGTGTGATTTTTCCACATCAATATTTGATCTATTGTTAATCCAAGTTACTTACATTTAGTAACAGATTCTACGCGAGCGCAAGAACAACTCTGTGTATTTATATCGTTCATATTATGACGTTTTAGCCATATAACAGAGCATAACAGGAGTTTATTAATAAGTATATGAGACAGGAGAGGACCGGCAATATGTAATAGTAATAATAATAGTAATAGCGGTAAAAAAAGAAGTTTGTATATACAAATAATGAAACAAGTTTCCGGCTAATTATTTTATATAATTTCTGGATAGTACGTAGTAGTACGTAGAATAAGTTTTATTTAATAAGTTATTATATTATACATTTATAAGATTTTTTTGTTTTAAAAAGAATACGTTTTCACAATCAGTTATTTTTATTATTCGATAAAAGTTTAATAACTATAATAAAAAATTAAAATAATTTGAACGATTACAATAGTTATAAAATAAAATTGGTAGAACAGTTTCAGAAATAAAATATTGGACAATTTTCATTAATCCTACGGTAATAGAAGATCCAGAGCTAATTATCACGAAACCAATAAAAAGAATGGCTAGTTATGTAATAAATAGTTTATCTAGACGTTCGGCAACGTGTCAAGCCAAGTTCAAATCGAGAAAAACGAACTGGCGACAACGCAGCAACTGTGTGTATATTTACACGAACCATTTGCAGCCAATTTTAATCAATCCCGTAATAACTTAATATTTAATTAAACATAAACACATGAAATTTCGTTTATTTATTAAAACCCCCCTTAGATTAACTAGAACTGCAAATTTCATAAATACAACTCAAACAATTATTGAGATATTAACGTCTAAAAGTCGTCACTTTTTCCCCTGACTGACATATAGATCAAAAACCTAACCCACTTCCAGGTGACCGAGAAAGTTGAAATTTGGCGTCCAGCTGGCTAATTGTGTTCATAGAAAGGAAAATATCTCAGAAAACCGTGAAATTTGCATATTTTTTAACGTAATTTCGTTCGTTTATGTCACAGTTAGATTGTTAGTAGATGTAAAGTTCTGCAAATTTAAGAAACTCCGGAAATTGATAAGTTTCGCTACGTTAGAAAAATAACTGGCTCGCCAATCTTTTAACCCCGTCAATACGTTGTTCTTGTTTAACTTCGTTTCTTCAGTATGTCGCTTCGAAAATCGCCCTTTTGCCTCTCGTCATTTCGTATGTTTGTCACGATCTTTGCATCGCAGTTTATTTCGTAATTTACCCCCTTTAATCGTTTCGGAAACAGTCGACTTTTAATCAATATCGAGTATTTCATCTTATTTCGATAATAAACAATTTATTAATTGACCGGTGGTGGTACATTGTGTTAAACATCGTTCGAAATCATTTTGGTAGTTTTAGAGTTAGGGAACAGACGGACTCGATAACTTGACTTTCAAAAAGTGCTCATTTTGTAAGCCTATTTTGAAGTATAAACGATTTGAATTTGAATTTGAATTTGAATGAATAATAATAATAATTTATTTACAAAAAATAATGATATCCCATCAAAATCATAAGTATAAAAATTAAAGCCAAGTTCAATATTAAGCATATGCGTGGTTGTCGACTTTGCCGACAAAATAATTGAGATCTAAATGGGTGCCAAGTTCTGTAGATGATCCTGAAATTTATTTAAAAGAACATACAGCATTCTAAAATAAATTTAAAACACAATTTCTTGTTTTGTTCTGCTACAACAATGTTTGCTAGTTAAAAATATAACTTCAAAAATTTGAACAGTCGAATTATTTACACAAAGCAGATAATTTAGGACAAATTAAAGCTCATGGTTTGACTTGGCTAGTTTATACCAGTCGTCACAATAGCCTAGTTGCTAGAGCGCTTGACTTCCGTTACGGAGGTCACGGGTTCGATCCCGGGTGATGAAAGAAATTATTACAAAGAATTAAATTAAATACTCGCTAATAATCAATCACGTGGACGGCAATGGCAAACCACTACAAATACCATCATATGCGCGCTAGTTTAGTACACACAGCAGACATGAACGGGACTGCACTTTTATATCGATAAATCAAACATCTACAATCAGTTCCGAATGAAGTCTTGCGTGTGTACACTCGCGTTGCATATAACAATTGCCTAGTACACTACCTACCTCGTGGGGAAAATGGTTGTTCCTGCTAGAGCTAGTACTCTAGTCAGTAGTGAATACTATCTTCTGGCCAGCCCCCATTAGTATGTAGTACACGAATTGGAACAACCAGGAAAGTCGTGTACGTCCACGTCGTGCAGGGTGGTAATTCTCTTTTCGGTAGGCTTGGTACCGATGGAGAAGCTAAAGCAAAACTTTCCAACTAGTGGGTTGTTGGCGGGACTGTACCTGCCAAGTACAGATCTCATTAAATGCCACCTTTCGATCTCATCTGCAAGAACAACAGCAGACCACTAGAAACTCACTCATAACCCTGGGCCCCAGGCAAGTATTAGTACTTGGAGTGAGTAGGCGAGTATCCGGCGCCTTAAAACTGGAAATGGCCGGCGGAAATCAAGAAGAAACCACCGCTGTATACTTCTCGTACATTTACGATGAAAACCAAGAATAGAACAATGGCCCTTAGTTCAGGGCACCCTTTCAGTGGGGCGAGGCTGCGAAGAATATCCCCATTGCTTCCCAATGTAAATCAAGAAAGAGATCAAGAAAGAATAAATGTTTTTAACGATTCAATTAAAATTGCAACATGGAATATCCGGAGTCTATTGCAAGTAGGAAAATTTGCAGATGTAGTCAAAGAAATGAACAGACTAAACATCAAAGTTCTTGGCCTGAGCGAAATTAGATGGCCGGAAACTGGAGTCTTGAAAGCTGAAGAAGTCCGTATGTATTTTTCTGGCAGTACCGATGGCACAAATAAAAATGGAGTTGCAACTATTATTCCGGATAAATTAGCAGCTTCTGTTATTGACTTCATACTACTGGACAACCGCATTGCAGTACTTATTTTAGCAACATCTTATCGTCGTATGAACATTATCCAAATTTACGCTCCTACTGCAGATAAGTCAGATGATGAAACTGAAGAGTTCTATGACCAACTTCAAGAGGCTATCGATATTACAAAGCCTGGGGAAATTACAATTGTAACGGGCGACTTCAATGCAATTATTGGAGAAGATGAGGAAGGAAATCTTATTGGCAGACATAGGCTTGGCACCAGAAATGAAAGAGGCGATCGACTATCGCAATTCTGCACCGACACACAGCTTATGGTAGCAAACACCTTCATGAAACATCATCCAAGAACATTGTATACCTGGAAATCTGATAGTGAATATTGTTCGCAATCAAATTGACTTCATACTCGTAAATCGCTCATTCAAGAAATATGTTCAACCGGTCAAAACTTATCCCGGTGAAAATATTAACTCTGACCACAATCCTGTTATTATGGAATTCAAAATGGAACGTCAATTTGTTAAACGGAAAAGGGATTTCAAGGAGAAAACGGATGTAGAAAAGTTGAAAAATCAATCCTTCAAATCTGAAATTGGACACGCTATTAAAGAAAAGATTGAAATCTTGCAAGAGTCGAGTAAAAGCGAATGGAACGAAGTAAAAAGTGCTATTTTAGATGTACAAAAAGAAATCGGGTTAACGAAGAATGTCAAAAAACAGAAATGGATAACGGATGAGATTCTGTACTTAATGGGAAAATGAAGAAATGCAAAAAACAACCCTCTCCGACAAAAAAAAACCTGAATAAACTCATCCGAAAATTGCGTAGAGAAGCAAAGGAAACTGGAGTGTAAAATGTGCCGAAATTGAAGAGCACGAGAAGAATCATGATCTGTTCAACGTTCATAGATTAGTGAAGGCAGTTACAGGTACCTATCGAAAACAAGGTATGGGTTTTCTGCGCGATGAAAACTCAATACCAGTCATTGGGATAGCGAACAAGTTAACTGTACGGATAAATTATATCGAGCTTCTGTTCAATGATACAAGGAGTACTACTGCCTCAGAAGAGTATCTCAAATTCAGCGATGAAGGACCACCAATCACGCAAGAAGAAGTACGATATGCAATCATGAGGCAGAAAAATTGGTAGAGCAGTTGGGCCAGATAACGTACATGCTGAAATGTTAAAAGTTATAGCTGCATATAGCGAAAAAGGGCTGCTGAAAATGACCAGGGCCTTTAATCAAATCTACACCTCCGACTGTCTACCTGAAGAATGGGTCAAATCAACATTTGTACCAATCATAAAAAAGAGTAATTTGCTGTGATGACTATCGTTTAATTAGCTTGATGTCCCACGCCTTGAAAATCTTTCTTCACGTTATACATACAAGAATTTATAAGTGCTACGATGAACAATTGAGCAATACTCAATTCAGCTTCAGAAACGGTTTTGGCACCCGCGAGGCCCTGTTTGCAATTCGAATACTAACTCAACGCTGTCGTGACATGAATGTTGATGTTTACGCATGCGCCATAGATTACCAAAAAACATTTAACTGCGTAAACCACGAAAAATTGTTCGGAATTTTGAAAAGTATTCCTATTGATAGGAATGATCTGAGAATAATAAGTCACCTATGCTGAAATCAAACTGCCGAAATTCGCGTTAAAAATACCACATCAGAGGAAGTAGCGATCCAAAAAGGAGTACGCCAGGACTGTGTCATGTCTCCCTTGCTTTTTAACGTATATGCGGAGGCAATATTTCAATAAGTACTGAACGATAATATGGGAAATCTTAAAGTAAATGGAGTCACGCTGAATGATCTACGCTATGCAGATGATGGTTTAATTCTTGCTTCTAACGAGAAAGAACTACAACGGATGCTGAATAAAATTGTTGATAAAAGCCAAAGTTTCGGATTAAAAGTGAACGTTTCCAAAATAAAAGTGATTGTTTTTTCAAAAAAGCAAAAATCAAAAAACCAAATCAAATGCAAAATCAAGGTAAAGGGAGAGACGATTGAACAAGTTCAGTGCATTGAATACCTAGGAAGTATACTAGAAGAAAACTGTACATCAACTCCGGAAATACGCAGCAGGATTGAGCAAGCTAGAAGAGCTCTCACCAAAATGGAAAGCTTATTCACCCATCAAGAACTGTGGCTCGAACTTCGAATCACGCTGCTAAGGTGTTACATCTTCTCTATTTTCCCTTATGGCTGCGAGAGCTGGACCCTGAATGTGTCATTGGAAAAAAATATTAACTCATTTAAAATGTACTGTTATCGGCGTATTCTGAAACTATCGTGGGTGAAAAAAGTCACTGATATTGAGGTACTTGAAAGAATGGGAAAGACCCTTGTTTGAAGTAATGCAAACTATCAAGAAACGGAAACTGCAGTACTTCCGACGTATCATACGAGGTCCCAAATACGAGCCTCTCTAATTCCATCGTTGGACCTAGTCGAGAAATCTGTTAGAAACCCAAACAGAGAATTAATTTCCCGCTAAGCTTCTAGTCGCTGCGGCAATTCTGTACACAACATGTCTAGTACAGGTAAATACGTTTCAATTTTTAACTTCTCCTTTGCGCTGTGCACAACGTCTTCTGCAGATTCGTCATCGTGATGCCTTTTTCTTCTTCGTACACGCTAATTTTCATCACTAATCCTAACTGTGAAAGTAAAAAATCTAAAAGCGAATTTAAAAGATCGACTACCGTTCCAAGTTCAATAGTTGTTGTTTGTAGAGATATACTGACACCATTGATTCGATCTAGTATGACAGCCCAGAATAATGCCATTACGGAATTTTCTTTTTTTTCCAAATCCTTTAATAGACATCTGGCCTCGTGAATTACTTGTGATATCTGAGTCTCATCGCCAGCAATAGACTCCAAAGCTTTCTGGAAACTGTTGTAATCTTTTGGCAAAGCCTTAGTCGCATCGGCCCTTGCAAACCACCACCTTGTGCCGGATACTCTTTTCAGAACTAATGACGAGTATTACTTACGTTCATCACCCTTTTCAAGATGTTTGAGCATAAGTTCTCACCGATGAGTTGACGCTGAAAAAAAATTCTATAATGATTGTACTAATCCGAAGAATGAGATTGCTCCAACACAGCTCTCTGCAGCACGTTTTCTAACCAAATTCAGTGAGTGTGCTGCACATGGAACGTACTGGGCGAGATAATTTATTTTCTTAATATGTGCCTGTAAACCATTGTAACAACCAGATACATATTTGACGCATTATCGTAAGAATGGCCTCTTAATTTTTTTTATATTGATGTTATATTAGTTCGAAAAAATTTTAAATTATGGTGGCCAGTTCTTCCCGTTTGTGACATTCTATAGAAATAAATGTAAGAAAACGCTCTGCTACTTCTCCATTTGATGTAACATATCTCAGCACTACAGTCAATTGATCAGTTTGACATATGTCTGGTAATCGACGCTTATTGAGAAATATTTGGCTTCAATAATTTCATTAACAATGAATTTTAAAACCTTATTTCCGAATATTTCAATAAGTTCCTCGCAAAGCGTTAAAGACAAATATGATTGTTTTCCTTTTCTTACAATACTATATTTGGCTAAATGCGAACTAAGGAACGGGTCATACTCCGCATTAACTCCAAAAAATTCCCAAATATTTGTCATTAAGTTGAGAACCAAGAAGTTCATTATCACCACGAAATGCTAATCCACGGGATGATAAAAATTTAATCACTGAGACCACTTTTTGTAAAACTTTCATCCAATATTCTCTTTCTTTGTCTAATGTAATTTATAAAGAGGTGTCGATTTGTCCGTGAATACGTCGTCTACTAATCAGTGTCTGTACACAAACTCGGTGCGTTGCATTATTCTCATGCGATTGAATGCATTTTACCATCACTTATATGTTTCCGAAAAAGCATAGATTGAAAAAAAAATCTTTTGCTATCGTCGTATTGTCTGCTTGAAGCAGAAAATCGTACCCAAAGTGTTGACATTCGTTAGGATCTCCAGCACATCAAAAATCTTGTATTTCGTTGGTAGCATTTTTCCATAAGCCAATGTCATTCTGGTATTCTACTCCTAGAAGGACAACGTTTTGGTGTAGTAATTGGACTTCGGTTTCGGCCTCACTTTCCTCTGCATCCACTAAAGTAGCTGTTTCTTGATCCTGGGCCAGTCTTTAAAATTACAGTATTTGCTTTCGTTTCTGTGTACAAAAATACTTTTGATTTCACTTAATGACAATCTTATAATTCCTAGTTGCCATAGTACGTTCAAAAATAGGAAACTTTTGTCACATCATAAAGAGAAGATTGGAGCGCAAGCACCTAAAACATAGGTAGTTTCCACTCCTAATACTTAAAAATCCACCTGTTAATGGTTTTTGCAAAAATATTCTAATTAAATCGTCTCAAAATCAGTAAAAATATGACGATGTTATATAAAAAAGCAAGGCAGTAATATTGTCATTGAGGGTTTGCTACATACAAATAAATTTAATTTTCACTGGAAGAAACATTTTCAAAAAAAAAATTTTCGGGGCGCAGGGCCCCTAGCCGATTCCAAGGCAGTTGCCTACACTGCCTAATGGATAATCCGGCCCTGTACGTAACTAGCCATTCTTTTGATTGGTTTCGTGATAATTGGCTCTGGATCTTCTATTACCGTAGAGGATGGTGGATGAAAATCATCCAATATTTTTATTTCTGAAACTGCTCTACCAATTTTGTTTTATAACTATTGTAATCGTTCAAATTATTTTAATTTTTTATTATAATTCTTAAACAAATATAACAAATTTGATTAACACATTAATGAACTTTTTCGAATAATAAAAATAACTGATTGTAAAAACGTATTCTTTTTAAAAGTAAAAAATGTATAAATGTATAATATAATATTTAGTTTTTTGTCATATTTCGATATTTTTTATGCATATTTTTATATCTTACATTAATTGGGTTACCTTAAGAGCGCTTAAAGTAATCTTATGCGCACGAAACATAATTTTCCGATTTATCCATTCAATAAGAAGTAAAAACGCAAATGTTTTACATCAAATTGTTTGTTGAAATTTACTACAGGAAATAATTAAAACATTAATTTGTGTAAAAAGAACAAACAAATGTTACTCACAATATTGTAAAGGCTTACTGTTGAAAAAAATCTGTAATCTCCTTTTATACAGGCTTCTCAGAAAAATAAATCTTCTCTGTCGTGCTGCATACATCCTGTAGAGCGTTTAGTGTTTCAGCAGACGTTTCTCTGAAGTGGAAGAACCGAGAGAGAGAGAGAGTCTCAGCAGCTTTCATTGCTTCGTGAATGGATGAACAAACTATGTCTTCTTCAGTCTGGTCAGCATCTTCATCTGGACTATCTTCAGCTTCCTTGTTTTGCACATCTGCAACGATTTCCACTCAACATTTGGAATGTTTCCACATGATTATCTACTGATGCGTATGAATCGATGTCATTTCCAAAGTTGCTCTGGTCAACATTAAACTGTCCAATCCATGTTGAAAGAGGCAATTCGTCATTTTCGTCATAATCTCCAAGTGGGTCTGTAGATTTCAACTGTGCTTTGTGAACGCACTTGGAAATCGTCATCGATGCTACATTGCCCCAGGCATTGTCTAGGAATTCTGTGGCATCCAAGATTGAGATGTTTACGGGTTATGCGGTGTCCATGCAGAAAATTATTTTTTTCAAAAGGAACTTCCGGTAGTGACACTTCAAACTTTTTATGACGCCTTGATCCATGGGCTGAAGAACACTTGTGCAGTTGGCCGGAAAAAAACAAGATTGATGTTGGTTAAATTCAATTTTAGATGTGCTGCACAGTTGTCAACTAGAAGATTTTTTAATGGCAACTGTCGATCCCACTTCCTTAATTCTTCTTCAAAGATTGCAGATGTCATCCAAGCTTTTGTGTTGGTAGTGTAATTAACCGGTAGCTTTTTTATGTTTTTAAAACATCTAGGGTGCAAATTCTTTCCGATCACTAAAAGCTTTCTTTTTTCGGTTCCCGTCATATTTGCACAAACAAAAACCGTTATTCTTTCCTTGGAAAGCTTTCCACCGACACACTTTTCATTTTTAAGTTGGAAGGTCTTCTCTGGAGTTAATTTGAAGAAAATTCCGGTTTCATCTCCGTTGAAAATGTCTTCATCTTTATATCCTTCTCTGAGATTTGGCCATGTGTTCTGCACTCAATCACTTGTAACGTTATGGTCAACACTCTTTGCTTCGCCATAAATCTTTGCAAACGAGATCGAATGTCGAGCTTTGAATCGATCTAGCCAACTGTTAGAGCACGTAAAATCACTACCAAACATTTTTCCAAACTCAGTAGCTTTTTCTTTAAGAATTGGCCCACTCACAGGAATGTTCGAACTGCGACACTGTTTAAACCACGTCAGTAAAGCTGCATCCACATTACCATGTTCGCACTTTCTTATTTTCTTAATGTTTTGTCCGTCTTCCTTAAAAGCTTTTAAAATGTTGCCCTTGTTTTTTAAAATCGAACCAACAATAGAATTCACCAATCCAAATTCACGGCACACATCAGCTATTTTTCGTCTACTTTCACATGCTCTGATAACACGCACTTTCTCTTTAATCGGCAGTACCTTCCGTTTTACACCACAACTTGCCACAACTGACGAAAAACAATGAGAACGAACAACGCATAAACTACTAACAACACACACGATGATCAGATCACACGGATGTGGCAACGTGATTGATGTCCTAATGCACTGTGCCGTACAACTAACAAAACAATACAGTTCCACCACAGCCACTGACCTTGTAGAATGCACGGGTGGGAGGGGTTGAGGGTTCAGTATGACGGGACAGCGCCGTCACTAAGCAAATAATAAGTTCAACGTCCGACTAGCGACTTACTTTTCGGTTTTGCTGTTCCTACACAAGGATTTTGAGTGAACCTGGGGGGAGCATTACTCAAGCATAATTTCACTTTTGTAAATTGAGCATCACAAACTTTTTGACGCTATAGCCGAGGGGCAATATTTTTTTGACGATGTAACCGGGTTTTCTTATAACGCCAAATATTATAATTTGACCGGTCTAATCATAAAGTGACGGTAAACCCGAGTTAACGTTACAGCCGGCGCCGTTATAACCACGTCCCACTGTATATATATATATATGTATATATTGGCTTCGACAGCAGTTATATTTGTTTCAGTTAATACTATTATATTAATGGGTATCTTATGAATGTAAGAGATAAATTCATCCCAATTAAGACTTAGACTTCTGATATTTTTTTAATGCACCAAGAGCAGTATACGATTTTTATAGGTTACATTATTTACGCGGAACAATTTGGTATTTCCTTATATAAGTCTACTATACCTGCATAATAAAAGCGCAGTGCGGAGGAAACCATATTTGTAATTAGTCCAAACTTGAATATAGGCAAAACGGAGCATGAAGTGACTTATTAAAGAGCAGGATAAAGTCGTCATAATGAATGTAAGAAGAAAGACAATTAAAATACATCCAACGAAGTTGTTACGAGACAGATAAGAGAATGTGGGAATTATAGTTACGAACATATAAAAGCAGTTCATTGCGATGTAGAGTAATTTAATACCTTCAAATTAGAATAGAAGCGAAGAAGATAACGATTCTGAAGGTAGCATTCATGTTAAAGAACTAATCACATAAGTTATATGTCCGAAACGCTCCGTCAATTATAACAATTTATTTACATCCTCGTCGATTTTTATTCTAATCAGACGTTCAGTTGGATTCTTTTTTACAACAACTTCCCCCTCTTTTGTCCAGGCGAAATTATATTATAATATCATCGCTTGCTGGCTAATTTTCCAAAATAGTTGTTTTGTAATAAAGTGAAAAATTATTAATTCATCTATTTAGTTTCGCAATTACAGGCCCCTAGGTATTCTCGTATTTCTGAACGGCACCTGATGAATTGCCTCGATATCTTCTGCTTGAATGTCTCTAATTTCCTTCCTATCAGCATTAAAATGTTTGATAGACTTTAATGCCCTCAGATATTTGCCTTATTTGAGATTTCATTGCTAACATTACTAATTTTCCGTTTAGCTTTCTGTGGTTTAGTCATTATAGAGAGAATGTTATTTAAATTGTTAGCATACAATGTATGTGTATAATAGTCTTAGTTTAGTTAAATGCGACGTTCGCGCCGATAACAACGATGATAAACTGTTATCAGAGACAAAACGCAGAAATAACGGTTACCCCGATTGCACGCTTACTAAAGTTTTCTATTCGGTAAAAAAGAAGATATAATAATTACAAAAATCGCTTTAAATAAAATTTAAATGCTATCAGTTCTTAAATATAATGAAATTTTTATCCAACCGCAATTTCAATATTCATCCAAAACTACTAGTAAACATATACAAAACATTAATGCTCAGTAAAATTTAATCCAATATAAAACTCCGCGCTTCGCATTATCCTAGGAGCACACCGTACTTCACTTTCATCCAGTTTGTGTTCATTACCGGGGGCATTACCCCTAAAATACAGTCACTCGTTACATAGTTATCGTAGTTTATTAATGTAGCCGGTAGAAAACAAAATTGTTTGTCCCTTCAAACCTGCTTTCCCCAACGATGCACTCCCAAAAGTAAACAAAATCCTATGTAAATATAATTTCCCCCTTCCGTGTCTGGCGGAAGCCAATAGGATACCACTGCTCCCACCATGGGAACAGTACCCAGTAGAGATAAATAGATATCACTGTTAGAGTACAATAACTCACAAACACTTCCAGAAGATCTCAAACGGAAGGCGAATGGAGTGATTAACAGATATGAAGAGTTCACAAAGGCGTATACAGACACGGATCTAAGGCTTGTACAGGTAAATTGTCCCCAGCAGCGTTCGCTTATGAAATCGTTGGGATTCGTTTAAATGATGTATATTCGGCACTGAATGCAGAAATGTTTGCCATTCTGTTCTGCCTCCAGGAGTACTACAGTTCCAAATCTCAACGAAAAAAAGATACTGGTTATTACAGATCCTGTGACCACCAACAAAGTCGACAAATTAATAACGCAGAAGAATCAATTGCGCAAAAAATTTAAGGGACTCTGCTATTGCTAGATCAGATCAGGTCCAGTGTTTCTATGAGTTCCTGCGCTTGCTCAGATCCCAGGGAATGAGCGTGCGAATCTGGGAGTTTGGTCTGCTACGTTATCCCCGATGCCGCAAAAATCTCAAGGCCTAACAACGCTAGATACGTTTTTACGAGAAAGAATAACTGAGCAGTGGAGCAAAGAATAGATGCCCAAGACTACGTTCTTACGCCAAATAAAGCCGATGAGCAAATCATGGTGGCTGTCGATTAAGAGGCCGCGTGTCAAATACACAGCCATCAATCGGCTAAGAATAGGGCATACAGCTAAAATTCATGACCACATACTCCAAAAGATAACTCCCCCTAACACATGTCCACACTGTGAAGAATTAAAATATCTATCAGTACATGTCATAATTGAATGCCACAGTTTTAATGCAGTCCGCCCAAGCATTTTCATAACGTTAGCAAAAATATTAAACAACAAATAATCGTATAACACTTTAAAGAAGTATATACATTCAAGATGGCGGACTGTCAGGTGGTCTTTAAGTAGCTTAGGCAGCTCTCACCGTGATAATCTTAGTAGTTGAAAACGATCATTTAATGTAAAAACAAAAAAAATAAATAAATAAATAAAAACGAATAATAATAAAGTTACATCTTAGATAAAATGAAATACCTTGGCATAATTTGAGATAAAGCATTAAATTTTAATAAACGTACTAATGAATTTTGTTAGTTTTATAATGAAAGATAAAATTGAAATCTATCCAAAATATATAAAAATGGTAACCGGGGTAAAGTATATCATAGGAACATAAGAGAATCCAGTAAGATACATCAAGTTTATTTTTCTTCTAATTTTTAACCAACTTCAAAAAAAGAAGGAGGTATTCAATTCGACTGTATTTTTTTTTTATTTTTTTTATTTTTTATGTGTGTTACCTCAGAACTTTCTTCTAGGTGAACCGATTTTGATGATTCTTCTTTTATTTAAAAGCTGGTGCTTCTCATGTGGTCCCATTAAAATTTGATCAAGATCTGACCGGTAGTTTTTGAGTTATCCTTAATAATGCGGGAAATTAAAGCTTTTTGGATGCTTTTCATTCATGATTGGTTTCACCGTCGGGTTATTTTTTTTTCTTTCTTTTTGAGCTTGTCAACCGGAGACCTTTACCCAGAAACAATTAGAATAGGAAGGAATCACTTATATCTTGATACGGTCAGATATTGTTAGGAGAAAGGAACAATCTGTGGAGAGGGAAGAGATAGAACATAAGAGGCGCAATATGGAGTAGGAAGACCAAGTCTCAGCAAACTGACCGTCGGGTTAAATTTAGCTTCGTTTTTTTTTTTTTTAATATTTAATTTTTCATTCATGATTATTTGTCAAATTACCATGGAAATGTAGCTTTTGATATTTTTACCGTGGAAATGCGGTTCAAAATAAAGAAATCGAATTTTTTAAAGTATAAAGTATGGAGAATAATGTGAAAAAAAATTGATTTTTAACAAGAAAAAAATTCAAGCATAACGTTACAAATTGTAAAATAAAATAATTTTTTTATAAAAAATAAATACCGACTTCAAGGTTTATTATAAAAATTTAAAAATGCACTAAAAAGTAAAAAATAATTACTCCCGATAAAAAATATATATCAGAGTGACTTAAGGTGATATCGTAATTCTTGTACAACATTAATACTTATTAGAATCGGCATCAAATTCATATTAAAATAATAATTAAAAACTGCATTAAATATTCATTAAATTGTTCCTAGGTATTGTAACATGAATTTAATGCCGATTCTAATAGGTATTAATGCTGTGTGAGAATTACGATATCACCTTAAGTTATATCACTCTGATATATATTTTTTATCGGGAGTAATTATTTTTTACTTTTTAACGCATTTTTAAATTTTCATAATAAACCTTGAAGTCGGTATTTTTTTTTGCAAAAAAACATTTTATTATTATTGAAAAAAAAAAAAGAGAGAGAGAAAACATTTCAAAAATTCACACATGTTAATTTAGTAACTAATATGTAAACAACATGGCGGTTGTGTGCAACATTGTTTCGATTATTTTTACTTGTTCTTTTTTTTAAGAGATACTAGCACTAAAAAGAAAGTACAATAATTATTACGTTAAATTTAGTTTTACATCTTAAACGGGCAACAAAACTTGCGTATGTTACATGCGCAAACGTTTTATCATTAAAACCGGCGAAATTAAAACAACACTTGAAAACCTTTAACAATAATTTTAACAGATTTAAAGAAAATCAAACTCGAGCCCGATGGTTTATAATTTACTTCATCGGAAATACTAATAACTGCATCATTTGATCGAAATTATTAAAATCACATACAGCAGATGAAAATTTGATAAAACCTCTATTAAAAGTTCTCGACGTAGTTTTAGGTCCAGATGCCCAAAGAAAATTTCAAGAAAGAGCGTTATCAGATGTGTAGTGAAAGTACGAATCGAAAATATATTGAGCGACATTGAAAAAAAGGGTTAATAAGATACTAAACATGTGCCCATGCTTTGCTTTGCAATTTGACATGAATCTATAGATGTTGCATAGTGCATTTATTCATTTTGTCCCTTTTTTTCGATAAAATTTTTTCATTTTTTTTATATGTAAATATGTTTCGTTTCATGCACTAGCGCCCCTATAAACGAACGGCCATTTTCTAAGTGATGGCGTCAATCTTTGTTTAGACCATGGCAATTTTTTTTGTTTGGGTCGTGCAGTCAGTCTACTACAGGTAATTGCGAATGTTGCGCGTGTGAGATTCTAGCGACGGACTTTGTGCGTGTTTTGGTCGCGTAGATGTGTATGCACGTGGTACGAGATTTTTGTTTTCTCCTTTGTATATTAAATTGTGCGAACGTTTTGGTTAAATTCGTGCTGGTAATATTTGTTCGTCGTTTTCGTTAGTTCTGTTTTTGTTTCTCCGTATCAGTATTTTGTTTTGTGACCCGGCGCGCATCGAGGGTCTTTACAAATTATTTTCGGAATTGACTACTTTTGAATACATCATGTGAAACTATTCGAGTATAATTATTTCGGTTTTATTTTTTTTTTTTTTTAATTTGAACTTTACTTATAAGTATATATATTTTTTTATTATTTTATTTATAACAGTTCCGTTATATAATTCTTTAAAATTAGAATTACTATCCTCACAATAACTGGAAACCACATCGCAAAATGCTGACATCACGTGGTTCCTCCTGTTCAACACTTTTCTCAGGCTGAGTTGGTATAAGGGAGCTCATGTAGTAATATACGCACATGATGCGGCGATCTTGATAAAAATACTAACACCCTTAGGGAGTTGTGCGAAATGGCTGACCATTGTTTGTGGTTAGTTGTTTAATGGGCTATCTGAAATGACTTGGCTTTCATTGCTGGCAAGTTCGTTGCAGTCTTGGTTAATGACAAAAACTTTACTAGAAACCTGGCTTTTTGGATTGTTAGGAAAATGGTGAAACATCTCGGCATTCTTTGTAGACCTCGGTCGGATATAACAAATGAGCACATCCAGTATATCACAGCTAAAGTGAAGGCCGTTTTCTACTCCGTCGTGGTGCGGGCACAAACGATCTGGGATCCGAGCTACCGCACAATGAAGGCGATACAAAAGGGCACGGACAGTGTCGTACTGTGCTAGCGCTTTTTCATGACGGCTTGATGTAGCCAAGCGTCATCCGATACAGGCGGCGCGGAGACCTGCGCTGCTCGCACTGTGTAGATGTTATTAGACAACATGGACCAAAGCCTTGTTTGTCATCGCAAGAGTGTTGGGAAAGGGCGACGGTCTACTGAATGACGAAGGATAGGGGTTGCGCTGTAGGAAACATCGTTTTCCACCTCAGCGCATCCGTATCATCAAGGCTACCTGGAAAGTGGTAACAAGCATCGTCGCTGATCAAATGGAACTAATGCATGCAGCGACGATCCTTCTCCCGCAGTTTTTCATGAAGAGCAACAAAAATGTGATGAAATAAGGTACTTCTATTCACAGGCCATATGAAATTCCATTAAAATCCAGTTATGCCGACGGCGTTATTATTTTAGGGGGGTGTTTTCGTATTAACAAGTTTTGCAACGGACTAGTTTTAAATTAGTATATAATTTAAATCATCCAAACGGTAAAAGTACCTATCATATACTGGCTGGTTCAAACATTGTCGCCATGGCACTGTAGGATTCCTGCAGCCAATAAATCGTTACCGAAATTTAATAATTTTCATTGACCCCGCCGCCAGCTAGTTGGAAGTTGTTTTAATCGAAGATGCACCTGCAAGTTCCGTAGTAACGGCATTTCTTACAGAATGAATTTGCGGTTTTTTAACACAGACATTTTTGAAAACTGCCAGACGTATTCAGTTTTTGATGTTTTTCTTTATCCCAACCCAGATAAAATTGGTACACATCATATCCGTACATCGGCATAGAAGCCCGAAAGGAAATAGAAAACTCGAATGGATATATCGAACTTTAAAATAAACGACTCGATGTTGTGAAAGCTACCGCTATATCGTTTTACTATTGATATTTTAAATCGCGCCTGCCGAGTTAACATTCGTTTCTTAGCTACGTTCACGAACTAATTTTTCCCTCCACCGGCCGGTTATTACGACCAGGCGGTATTCTGCAGTCAGAGACAATACGTCCAACGCCTGTCCGAAAACATTGGCGTACAGTATTTGTATATCTTGTTCTGAATACTTGTTCTCACGTATTCATACGCCAGGATGTTGTTCGACAATCCTTACAAGCCTCTTCCAAAGGCCCGTTTCGAGTAATGGCAGAACGAAACACTTCTGTACCCGGGATATCATAGGTCAGTTCGAAACGATTCACATTGGCAATTTGAAGTCAGCATGCAGTATTATAAACCCAACTATGGGCTAAAAGTAGGAGTTTCACGCTAGGCCTATTAAGAAAATCACACCAAGAAGTGACCCGCCCTCAGCCGATAACAATAACAGCAAAGATCCAAAGAATATCAAGAGCAAGCTAAACACTTCTTCACCAGAACCAGAAATAATCCTACCTAAGCCAACCACCTCAACACCATTCCCAAAACATACCAAGGGGAGACGGATAATGAAATTTCTCGATAAACACTTGGAGTTAGTATACTTCTATTAAAATAAAAATTAATAATCGCATTGTTCATTATGGTCACGCACTTCTTTTTCCCGAAGTACCTTCGATTATCTTTATCTAGTGAACAAAGGCGACCAGTCCGGAAAACTTAAGTGAGCGACGGTATATGTACGTTTACGAAAAATCAACCGTTACATTATTTTTATATTAAAACCTAACTAAAAGTGTTAAACTTTAAAGATATTTTTTACAATTTGTAAGGGTTAAATCAATAACACTATTGCCCCTACACATGTCTCACGAATCATTGAAATTTAAAAATAACAGTTTAATTTACAATGCTTTTTCATATGCTGATCGTGCCTCAGTGATTACTATTCCTTCCAGCTTCCCTAAATCCTTACCACCTTCCGTAAATCTTTTAGTCCAAAACGCATTCCAGACGTTTTACACAATTTCCTGCCTTTTCACTAACCATATTCCACATCCCTCTTACTGGATGGGCTTTGAATAAAACTTGTTTCCCTTCCAATAACTCTACCATAGATTATAACACCTCTTTTAGTTTTAATGTCGTCAATCTTATCTCCGCAATCATCCCCAATTCTCCTTCGGTCACTCTAGCAACAGTTAATGATATTTTTTCGTCTGTTACGGAACTGATTGTTTCAAATACATTGCGTCTTTCTCTTTCTTTGCTAAATCTCCATCCTCCTTTTTCTTTAACAATATAAATTGAAATTAATTACATTTTCCCTTAACAGTATGGAAGAAAATGGAGGTTTGTTTCTTTCTTTTCTTTCTATAAAAATACTTGTACTTTTTCAGCTCGTCTCCGGGCAGTAAATTTTATTATTTTTTGCACTCTCTCTCTTAAGACATCTAGAGAAGTTTAACAGAATATACTGTTGCTTAAGTGGCCAACATCACTTGTTGGTAGCATTTATACTCATGTTAATCCGTTTATTCATGGATGTTTTCACACAGAGGGTTCTGATTATTTTATGGATTAAGATATGTATGCATAAGTATTGTTATCACACGTTCCCACATACACTGATGTAGTCGCTGTCATGAGTTATAGAAAATGGTCATTATAACACTTGAATAAATATCCCTGACATAAAACTTCAACTATCTAACCTTTTCTTCTCCTACTGATCTTAACTACAACTGGAAGACCCTGACTTCTATGGTCGTGATCACATTTCCATTTTATTTATTCTTCATAATTTTCCATTTTCCATTATCTTAAACCTCCCCGCTCTCTAATGTGGAATCTATCCAAAATCAATTGGATTATTTTTTGATCGTTTATGATCGGGTCTTCACTCCTCAACTTTCCAAGTTATTTGATCCTATCATTTAATATAATTCATACCGTCGTTTCATGACATTTGAAACACACAAGTTCGTCATATGTTAGGAAGGCGATAATTTTTAACCTTATACGGGAAAATAAAAAAATTTGACAGTTGAGTATTTTTGAAAGTGTTAATCTACTGATTTGGCCAACACATGATGTGTCCAGACTTGATGATTGGGTAATATTCTGAGGAGAACATATATAGCGTTAATTGAAGATTTAACTTTATTTTTAAAAATTATTCTGAAACGTTGTTTAGAATTATTGAACTAAACATTCAATGAGATTATTTTATGAAAAATTGTGTTTAGTTTCATGGATTTAACGAAATGTTTTTGAAGTACTGTCCCTTTCCATATATATACTATTTCAATGACTTAATCTTTTTATTCGTTAAAAATATTATTATTATATTGTTATTGACTTTTGAGGTTGCTAAAATTTTTTTTTGTCTTTCAAGAGTAATTTTGTAGTTTCATAATCATTTAATATTCAATATTTTTTGCTCTTCGCTTAAAATGTTATATGTGAATAATTCTATGTTAAAAAGATATATACATATAATTTCGCGCAGGGGGGAGCAGTTAAATTATTTCACAAAACTTGTACCAGTATTTATGTCAGATTTAGCTATACGTGTCATGTCAGTTAACACAAATCCCTGTCGAAAGGTGCAACAAAAAAGAAAACTTGCATCATGTTGTGGTTATCAGTCAAAAACATTGAAAATGTTTGTACCGAAAGCTCAAAAATTTTTTAGTTTTCTTTTAAAAGGTCTGATGATATAGTAAAGAAATAATGTGATTAAGTTTATGGTAATTTAGTGATAATAATTATTTTTAAAACAAATCAGTATTAAAGTTTTTTCTTTACAGTACTTCATATTTTCTGTTTTTGTCGATTAAAATTACGTTTATATTATGTCGGAAACAGCTACAGGTAAGTAAATTAGTTACTAATTATTACATTATTTACTTCAATCTTGACTGTTTAATTAGACTGATTATTTTGTTTATTACAATTTCAATTAGTTACAGATTGTTTAATATATTTTAAACTTAATTGTTAGGCATTAAAGATTAACGCGCGCGGGATAAAATTTTTGTTGATTGCCACATTACATACTTTTCAGTTTTATTTTAATTTTTTCAAATGATGTATTTTTAATTTTGTATCTTAATATGGATATAAGTTGATTTGCTATTAAGTACAGCTTCAAATGTTAAATATTTAATATCTGGAAAATAAGTAAACAAATTGTACTATTAGAATTATGCAGCGGTGATTAATTGGTTTTGTTCAATGTATTTCAAGTGTAATATAGAATTTATAAAGTACATATATACGAGTATATATTTGTATTTTTTTCACTGTTTTTCCTTTTTTAAATAGACCCGGAAAATTCTGTGTATAGTCCAGAGGAAACTGAAAATGAAGAAAAAGGCGATGGAATTGAAGGTAAAATCTGTTTAAGAGAGTTGTGTATAAGAAACAAATTTTTATAAAATTGAATTATTTCCATTTATATTTAACGATATTTTACTTAAATAATTAAAACGACATTTATTGTTTTACTCGAATTTGATTGTACCATTATTATTTAATATTGAATACCAAAACAAGGTTCTGTAAATCTGAATCGTGAAATGTTTGCATTTCGATGGTGAATTATTCTGCAATTAATGAAGGAACTTTCGAAAAGTTTAAAGAAAAAATCAAGGAATAACAGTAATTATAAAAGCACATTTTTTTTTTAAAAAAAAATCTATCTGATACATTTAGTTTTAGTATTTCAGTTGGTACATACTTTAGTTCAGTTGAACATATTTTATTAGAACTGAGTCCTTTTTTAGTTTCTTACATTTTAGAATTTCTGAAAGAACGGTATTTAGCTAGAGAAAACATTGCCTGTTGTCATTAGCTGTGTAAAACATTATCACTTAGATGTTGTGACTACATATACCTATAAAATATATTAGTTGAAATTTCCTGCTGCAATTATAAATAAAAAATTAAGGCTTGAACATTACCTAAGCAATACGATGATAATAGCCTCCGTCTTTTTTCTTTATTACTGTAAAAATACGAAATTTAATTGAATTACTCATAATATGCGATAAAGTGTTATTTAATTAGAGACTTATTAACAGAATAGGTACGATAGAAGGTTCGTTAGGGGGATGCTCTTACCACTCTTAACAATTTTAAGATATAAAATATAAAAAATAGAATAAGGTGTGATTTAAGATTTTTTATACGTAAAACTGATCAAGTGGAACGAAATATAAGAAAAATGCACAATTTATTAGTTCCAACTTAGGAAATTACAAACAAAAAATATATAAAATTACATCGAATGATTGGGGATCATAAAATTATAGAAATATCTAACGACGAAGAATTGAGTAAATTTAAATGAAAAAAATAAAAGCATATTACTTGGTTACTATAGTGAAGGTGAGAAAACAGATAAATATTTTATACTTTAAACGATAATAAGATGCTTCAGTAAATTATAAAAAATAAGAACACTAGAATAGCTAAAGAGGAAGTTGAATAATTTGTTACAAAGAGAAAAAAAAAGAAAATAAAATAAAGATAAAGAAAAAATATCAAAATATATAATTATTAGATATTATTCATAAAACACTAGTTATTATAAAAGTGTGAAAAATTAAGGGACAAAAAAATGTATAAAAATAAATAAAAGGAATTTTGGAATTGAAGAAATTTGTTATTTAATAGTTATCGTTAAGATAATTTAGCAACAAATACTGCTTATACGAGGCAAAAATGAAAAGAAAAATTACTCGCTTTGATCAATAACTCAGTTTTAAATAAAGACTAAGTTGTTTAAATTGATAACGAAAATGGACACCAAAGTTTGCAGATAAATTTATTTTATGATCTTATAGGCAATATTTAATTTTTCATAGCCCTCATAATGTCATTTACAAACTCCTTACCGATAGAAATATTAAGTCTTTACATCATGCGTATAACTTTCGATCATGTGGAATAATTTAAATGAATCTTTGTTTATTAGAAACTAATCCCGTTAGGGGTCATTCCGTGGGTACCGGTGAGTCCTAATTCAGCAATCATCAAATAAGTTTTAAAAAAGAAGTTTTCTTAGAAAAAAATTAAAGAGGCGATGAATATTAGCAATGTTAGTTTATACAAATGTTAATTCGAATAAAAATTATGAATTTGTAACTCTCATAGGGCAACTTACAAGCTCATTTCTGGCGGAAATTATACTTTTGAATATTATTCCTGAACTAATATCTAACTTTATAATGTATAGAAGGAAGCAAAATTTTTGGTTGGTTTATCGGATTTGCCAGTCAAAATTATTTATATTAAAAGTTACGAAATATGTTAAAGAAAAAACAAATTAAAGATTTACTCTAAACCAGGCCTGTGCTCAGAATTTTGAAAGGGGGGGAGGGATTTTCTTCACATATTTATTTTACAAATAACAATAAATTTTTCACTAATATTCATACTATTAATAATTTCCATCGTTTTGATTTATCTATACTAATATTATAAAGAGGAAAGATTTGATTGTTTGTTTGTTTACATTGAATAGGCTCCGAAACTACTGGACCGATTTGAAAAATTCTTTCACCGTTGGGAAGCTAAACTATCTCCGGGTGACATAGGCTATATTATATTTTTTTTAAAATTAGGGATCCTTACTAAAACTCCAATAATGTAACTCAAGGTGTAAAAAAAATGACCTAAACAATTCCTTACACCACGTGCGCTGCAAAAACTTTTTTTATAAAACATTAAAATATCAATGTTAATTACCATGGAAATGGAAATTCGGATAAACATCGCTTTAGCTTCGTTTACAAGCTCATCATCAATGGAAATAGTGTGTTAACGTAAGGAATGAAAATTTTCGAGCGTTACCGTTATCTTTTGTAAAAGGTACAAAATGCCCAAAAGATTAAGATCTCAACTTTCTAGAAATAGTTCCCAGGCGAGGGCATCAAAAATACGTCGTAATGGAGAATCTTCATCAGAAACTGAAAATCGTTTTGCAAGTCAGAGAGAATACGCATCGCAATCGCGTGCCAGAGAGTCGAGTATCGAGCGTTCGCAGCGGCTTGCTGAACAAAATTTGAGAACCTCTCAAGTACGCACTAGGGAGTCGAGCTCTGAGCGTTTCCAACGCCTTCGAGATCATAGAGAAAGACAACAGACGTCAACGACTAGAGTTCGCAATCGTGTTTTAGCTCACAGTAACAGATCGGCTTTCAGATACGATCCACAGATTGATTATGCTCAACAGTCTTCCGTGCAAATCGGAGCCATGCATAAGATCTGCTCCAAGTGTTCTGCCAAAAAATGGGCCAATGAACCTAATGGTATGTGCTGTGCTTCTGGAAAAGTTAGTCTCCCCAATATTCACGAGCGGCCACGGTCAATAAAAAATCTTTTGACAAATAATCATTTATTGATACTCTTACACAGTCATGAACTGAATTCCGCGCGGGTGTAATTTAACAAATAAAGTAATTTTTTAGAATCGTAATTCACGCGAGCAACGCCGCGGGCACAGCTAGTATATTAATAATTTACATAAATGAATTCCGTATAAACATTAATAAAAATTATATATGTTATTGATTATACCTGTAATAAAAAATTTTGCATAAAATATTAATGAAGCAGCTAAAAATATGGAGCATATTTTTTCTTTTTTCTTTTAAAGGTAAAAACACCTTAAAAAATCATCAATATTTATTTTAAATTTTTGATTTTTTTCAGGTTTTTATGTATTTATAATAACTATTTCAGTTCTCATGAGGGGTGTTACCCCCCCCCCCCCCCCCCCCCCCCCAAAGCTTCCGTGGACACGACCTTGCTCTAAACATTTAATAAAAATGCATTAAAAAGTAAAACATAATATATTTGAGAATACTATATTTATGCGTATTATAATTTTAAACATTATTAACTATTTGTAGTCGGTACCAGATTCAAATTGCAACAATAATTAAAAACCATATTAGATAAATATTTGGCTTATAGAAAATGAATGATTGTGTTCTTATATTCATTGAATAGTTTCTAATTACTATTGCAATTTGAATCTGATACCAACTTCAACAGGAATAATCTAATATTCTTAAATATATTACCCTAGAATGTATTCATTTTTATTAAATAATTACTTTTTATTTTGTACTGCATTTTAATCAAAAATATTTTTCTTTTGATTTTATAATTGATTATTTTTTAAGCTGTTCGACTCGAAGGTTATCGATTTATCTCGTTTTAGACTCAACTTACTACAATCTAGCTAGTTTGAAATAATTAGATACTAGAAAAATACGAAAAAATAAAAGCTGTCAAAGAAAAGTAGCCCCTCTGTTCTTAATTAGTGCTGATCGTCTTAATACGTTGTAGCCCTTAACTTCGCAATCTGTGGTTCCGTATCAAGGCACGAGGAGTCGATTTATTTAATGATTTAAATAATAAATTTATGTGATATTAGTTTAATGCTTTGGTGCCTACCGCACCATTTTTTTAAATTATAATACGAGAATGTTATAAATGTACAAAAAGAATATTTTCAATTCTGAACAGGTACAGGAAATCCTATATATACGTCGGAAAAAGTCGGTGATGATGAAAAGGGAGATGGAACTGAAGTTAATCCGTTTAAAACGGTTATGCAAGCAATGAATTTTTATGGAAAGCAGCCGTTTCCGCCTATTTTTGTTGATTCTAAAACTCCCGATAAAGTAATTTTAAAATTTTATGTAAATTTAAAAACGAAATCGTTATTCTATGTATGGGTTATATAGTGGTATTGTATATTAATTACTGTTTTTCGTAAAAGCTGACAGTTTTATCATTGAAATTTGTTTCATTAGTAAGGCAATTAATATATATATATATATATGTAATGAATTAATATTCGATTTTACATGGTATACTTATCTGTCAATTAATGTTAGCGCTGAAAAAGTAACTTTTTAGCTTGCTGCGTCAATTTTCAAAGAAAACTACTTTATATAGATTTAAACAATTAGGAAAATTCGCACAGTTTTTATGTCACTTGATATTGTAATTTTGAGTTGTTAATTATTGCTGTCGTTTATCCCCCCTTCCGCCTTTCTTTAAACTGTTGCTAATAATATTATTTAAATGAACTAAAGGTTTATACATTTGAATACAATTTTACAATATGTATGTATAAATAAATAAATATATATATATAAATAAAATAATCTATATACATTTAGCTTTTTATAATAATGACCTAGAATGTACATTTAAATTTTAGAAATATGAAATTATAGCTAAATCACAGTTAAGGAAAGTTCAAAAAATATGGGCTAGAAAATTCTTTAAAAATGTTAATGCAGCAAAGAAGGACGAAGAAGATGCTGTTAAAAGGGAAAAACATTTGGAAGATGCTAAAAAAATTAAAATAAGTGAAGATCCATCTTTATCTAAAGCTACGTTAATAAAAATCAATAAAACATCAGATTATAGAGATCATCGTGTTAAAATATTCGGTTGGATACATCGACTTCGAAAACAGAGTAAGAATTCAAGTGCTAACACAAGAAGTTTTTTAATATAAAAATTTATTAAATTTTGCTTTTCGATTAATTTTTTTTTTTTTTATTATTTTCTGTAATTCAATGAAAGTAATCGTAATTATTAATTGTTTAATAGTTTTATAAAATTTTATATTTTTTGGTATAATTTAATTTCTGTTAATTATTAAAAAGTAGACGTTAAATTAGTGGTTAATCGTTATTGGTTTTTTCAAGTTTTTAATTTTTGGCTATTTTGAGATTTATTTAAATCCTTTAATAATCTTTACAGAGTTATTTTTTAAATTTCTTTTATTATAATTAATTTTTAAAATTACTTATTGCTAATTCCAGAATGAAAAAGTAAAATGTAAATTGTATAAGCCACCCAAAAGACTAAACCAAAAAAAGAAAACAAAAATAAGATTGACATTTATAAATTAAGAGTTTTTTGAAACAACATTATAAGGTAATACAAAAAATGTTTGAAATTTTAAAATAATTATTGCTTAAATAACCTTAATTTTTAATAGACATATATGAATGGGTAAAATAAGCATTACAATACGTAGGTGTGAAAATAACACGGCAATTTTTTAATACGAGTTTAAAATTCAGAAGTTGTTCTCAACGAAATTATAAGCCGCTTTAGAAATCAGCATTTCTTAAAGAAGTGACTATATAGAGAAGTTTCACAGTGTATTCATTTTCAACTTTCCGTATTGTAAAAATTATTATGATCACCTCAATAATCGAAATTGTAAATGTGTGTATATATGCGAATGTGTCGCAGACGGAACTTTAGAAAACGTTTACGTTTAAATAATGCAATCGATGAGTTTTGGCGTGGAATTATCGCTATTAGATTTGAAATAATGTTGGTCCAGAATTTTTTGGAATAATTTAAGAATATGCAGAAAAAAGTAATTAGTTATTTCATAAAAATTAATCACAACATGGATTTGAATATGATATTAATTATAAAAGCTTAACATATAAAATAAAAAATAAAAAATTGTTAATGTGCGCAGGTGTATGATGTATCCTTGATGCATACATGATTTTATGAAGAATACGTGTATAATCGGAAGGCATCAATTTGACTTTTTAAATAATCGTGTATTGTCAGTCGATTTGTTTTGATTTTCGTATTATTATAGGTTGATTATTTTATATTTCCGTGATTTTAATTAAAATAGCCAAAAACATGAAGATTTCGCCACTGCTGAAATATTAACTTTATTAATAAAAATGAATGCACCGAACATTCAAAATCGTGTCAAAAAATTTATCTGCATGCATTAAAAAAAAATTTGCTAACAATCTATTACAAATTTATATAGACCTACATGTATGTGATTTTTTTTAATGCTGAGTATATAAGAATATAGTTAGCAAAAAATTGTAGTCAGTAAATAAGAAAAGTTTAAAAATAAATAGAATGACAAATTATTTTGAAATAAATTGAATGGTAAAATCAAGAGAACATGAAAAAAAATCAGATAAATAGATTTTTTATTGTAAAAAAATCAATATTATTATTGAATTTATTATAATTTGAGAAAAATAATGATACTTACAATACTGCGGGTTACCCAGTAATGGTAATAGTTATATGTTTTTAAACGTGTGAAGCTTTCACGGTGGACATAATTAAGAAAACAGTTTAGAGTAGACACCATGTTTAAAAATTTTACTTTTAAACATGGTGTGTTCCGTAAATTGTTTTCCTAGTTATGCGTTTTGTTTTCCTAAATTGAATTTTTTTCGGGGAGAGTTAATGAATACAAATTTTTGCCAGTTTATATATTTTTTGCACGTTTTAACTTAATTTTATACATATATTACGATATACATAATTTTGTTTTAATTTCTATTTTTTGGTAATTTTTTTGTTTTTCATCGATTTCTGGATTTGGATTTAAAAAGAAAAAAAATCGAAGTGCACTCATTTTTCATATTAACGCTGAAATCATAGGTTGCGTAGCTTTTTTTCCTACGGAGTCCGCTCTAGTTAAAATTTGATTTAAAGTACACTTTAAATTTTAAAAGCTCTTTTTTGGGGGGGGGGCTGTTTAGACGTATTTTAATATTGAAGCAAATTAATGTACTAATTGGTAAATTTTTATTCCATCAGATTTCATTATAAAGTGAAATCGATCTCTGTTGAAACTGTTTTATATGTAATTTTCTTTATGGAAGGGATTTCATTACTTCAGGAGATTTATGATTAACAATTAAATGAATTTAAATGTAACCAAAAACAGTGAAAACAAAACATTATTATAAAACACATAAAATTGTATGGGATAAAAATGAATCATTTTTTTTTCCAAAAAAGTAGGAATGCGAACTTGCATATTTATTTTCGAATAAGCAAAATTTATTTCGTAGTTCGAAAAGTTGTGAATAATTTTAAATAGCGAGAAAATATTTAAAATATTCGTTTTCACATATTGTTTAGAATCGGTTATGTTTGCAACATTGAGAGATGGATACGGATTTTTACAGTGTGTTTTTACTGGAAAATTGTGTGAGACGTACGAAGCTGTCACATTGTCAACAGAGGCGAGTGTTTTATTATTCGGAACTATAATGAAACTTCCGGAGGGAAAAATAGTAAGTATTTTTATTTCTTGGAAAAGTGTAAGCTTTTTTTCTTTTTCCTTTTTTTATTTGCGATAAGAAAAAAGAAAAAAAAAGAATTTATAAACATAATTGATTTTTCAATTATGTTAACTTTAAAGGACTAAGAAAAATGCAGATTGCATTCATCAGAAAACGTGTTTTTTTGTAATTTCCTAAACTGAACATTACTAAACAAGGTAGATATGCCCGAATAGCCCAATTTTGAAAGTTTGAACCTTAATGTTTAGCATTAAAAACAAATAATATTTCATTTCTTAATAAAAAGTTTAGTAAGTAATCGGATTAAACCTGGCAGTTCATTTTTGCCATGAATGAAAGTCTTCAATTTACTGTCATCTATAGCTCAAATTTATTCAAACTTAACCTGTACATCATTCATGCTATTTTAAGATTTTTAAAATAATTTAAAAAAAAGGATTAAAAATTTTAAATTAAAGGTACTTTTTAAATATTTTGAATTATTAATTTCCTAAACACATATAATTTGTATATCGACTGAACATTTACGAAAAGTTTTATTAAAGAGAAAGTTTTTAAATAATGTTTTTTTTTTTTTTTTTATTGTAAATTCGGGATTACAGTGCATGCCACAGGGCGCCTCAAAATCAACATGCTTTACGAGAATGGCTCGAAAGTTGCCATTTTGTAATATTTTTTGAAGAAAATTTTTTTTTAAATACTTTAATATATGCTTAATCACTATCTTGAATATTAATTTTCTATTTCCTTTACTTCCATAAAAGCAAAATGCTCAATACGGTGGCTTTTTAGTTATTGTTAAGTGTACTGCTTGATTTTTTTTTTTTTTAAACTTTATTCATGAATATTGTTTTATATTATTTTGCCAGACTTATATACATATTAAGTAATAAAACAAATATGTTCTATCCATACTCTTATAACATCGTTTTAAAACTAAGATTTTCCGTTGTACAGTGCAGTTCTGTACAATGTGACTTTATAAAATAACTATATTGTTCATATCACAGCATTTTTGTATACTTTATCATTACACAAATTCAGTTTTATTATTCATATTGATTTCTTCTCTTTTATTCGTTGTTTGCTTTCAGACGATATGGTTCTTGGTGAATTATGAATGTAATGCACGCCATATCTTTCTTACCTTCTATACTTTTCGTGTCATATCCTGTGCGTTGAGCCTGTTAATTAATTTACTTGATTGATGTTTCTGCTCTGTGGTAGTCCTCTTTTTTTAATACCGTTAATTTTTTCTTGAATTATTACTTTTTCCGTGCCCCATTTATAGCACATCCCAAAATATTTTTTTGAATTTCTTTTAATTCTGTATACTAATCAGTCATCATATTTCATGTTTCTCTATAGTCGATACATTTGCGCGTTTTGTTGTTCATGATATTCTTAGTATTCTCCTCCAGAGCAGGTAATTTTGAACGAATTTATTTCCTTTCAGAAATTATCGTTAATAATTCCATTTTTCTAAATTAAAATAATATAGTCTGAAATATTTTTAATTTCGTATATTTAGGGATATTGCGATCTACCTGTATTTTCATTAATTAAACCTAAAGTTGGTCTTGCAATTTCCGGTATTTTACATTTCCTCCTGTATTTATTGTTTGTTGATTAGGAATAATAAATAACAACTGTAATGAATGCGGATTAGAGGGGTCAATCGAACATATGGTCTGGCAATGTGAAAAATATAAAAAGGAAAGGGAGAAACTAATGAAAAAAATTTTAAATAAATATTACACATTACCGATATCTCTATATCAAATTGTAAAGGAGCCATTGTCCTTAGAATGTAAGGCGTTATATATTTTTTTAAAAACTGCTAATGTAAAAATATAAGAAGGTAAAGTTAGGTATTTAGATCTGAGTATAGACTGGCCAAAAGGTGAGAGCTGGGCCAAAAAAAAAGAAAAAAAACAATGTTTTATTGGAATGCCAATAATTAAATTTAAATGTAAAGTATTACTATCTATTTTCAGAAACGAGTACTTTGTTGCTTCTTTTAACTTCAATACAATTAATGAGCTGACTTCTTCGATTTTATGGAGCAATTAAGACATTTCTACTTTTGTGCTCGCTATTAGGGTTGTATCATCAACACATCAGAGATTGAAAAATTTGCTGCCTGCTATTAATGTATGACCATTTCGTCCTTCTGTATCCTTTCTAATTACCTTCGATAGTTATTTTAATACAACGCTGAAAATTGCTACATTCCTATAGGTTTTTAATGGAATAAATTTTACCGATATTTGGAAAAGGACTAGTGAAAAAAATAACTAAAGTAGATCTAATGGCAATGGTAGTTAGGAAAAATGAACAATTAGAGAACTGTAGTATATTTAAATTTAAGTAAAAAAAAAAAATAGTTTGAATTTACTATTGAAGATCAGTTTACTGAAGAACGAATAAAATCCGAAAGAAAACTTTCAGGATTGTAAAACGTAAGTTACGTTAGTATATGACTTCTTACCAAAAACTGAACATTTTGTCAAAAGAAATGCAATCCCGTTTAAAATTCTGTAGTGTTGAATAGGTTCTATTAATATGGTTTATTAGTTGTTATTTTAAAGAAATATTTGTTTAAGCTATGCAGTTTTTTATAAATTTTTACAGTCGATCTGCTTTTGTGTTATCTTCTTGCTTTCTATAATACTGTGGTCTTTTGGAATTTATAAATTATAGAATATTTAAAATTATAAGGTTCTAAAAATAAATTATCGACGATTTTATGTAAGTGCTCTCTGAGATAGTTTTAGTCTTATAAAGTGAAAGTAAAAAAAACTTGATGAAATCTATATTATAGGTTAGTTTTAATTGGAAGAAAATTACAATCTTATCAAATGGTTCATGTTAAAAGTTGAGAAATTTTAATGGTAATAATTTTTATAAAAAATAATTTCTATATTTTTTATAAATACGCTTGTAGCGATAAATATAATATTTTCATTTTGTTTTATCCCTTCAACTCGTCTAAAAAATAAATATATAAAGAAAAATTAATAAATACTGTTAAATCACATATTTTTAACATCTGATTTTAAAATTTTCTCTATTAATGACTAATTGCAAAATTAATGTTTTTTTCCATTAATTAAATCTAAAAAAAAAAATTATTATTTTAGGCTCCAGGAGGTCATGAATTACAAGTTGATTATTGGGAATTAATTGGTTCTTCACCTGCTGGTGGTGCTGATAATATTTTAAACGAAGAAGCTCTTCCAGATGTTCAGTTAGACAATAGGCACATTATGATTAGAGGCGAAAATGTAAGTTTTGACAGAAGCATGGTTTTCGATGCTTACTCTTTATTTTTCATTTTCAGCATCTTGTATGTACAATTAAAATTAATTTGAATTGTTAGATGATGTGAAATTATAAATTCATCTATTTCATAAGTTTAATTAGTTATATTTGGGATATATATATATATATATATATATATATATAGCGTGTGTGTATATATATTATTGCGATAGCTGAGTTGCTAAAAATACTGAAACTGAATTGAAGAGTTTCGTGACCAGCAATGATAAACCACATATACTTTATGCGCTAGGTAGTATATAGATATATAAATTTGGACTCACTTATGCCGCGATAATTTATATTGCGTATATAGTTATTGTGACCTCCACCTATACTCATATAACAAGTATGTAAAAATCAGTAATCACGGCACTCAAAATTAAAGAGCATGACTGGTAGTATACATATATGGAATAAATATTACTGTTCAGTTTGCAAGCAGCCATTTTAAAAATTTGTATTTGCTAAGTTAAAACCATGCTTATTGCACTTCTCTCCTAAAAAAAGTTTTTTTTTCTCCTTATTTTAAATTTAGCGTTAATTTTAATGTGTAATATATTTAATAAATTACATAATGTACATTCAGTATAATGAAAATAGTATTTTAATATGTTGAATGCACGTTATCTAGTTTATTAAAAACGAGTATGAATTTATGTTTTTTGTATTTCAAAAGTTTAAGTATATTTCGTAAATTATTTAATTTTGTAATATAAATAATTAAGATCAAATAATCAAGGGAAAAGCTGTTGTTCAAAATGCATTATGACAAGGAAGTATTACGTTCTTATATAAAGTAAGAAACAATTATCAAAAACATGAAGGTAAATCTATTAAATGTTTTCAAAAAGTTTTAAATGATAATAAAAGTGATGTACTTGAACGCTGGTAAATATTAACTAAATCGGAACATTAGTTTTACAAGTGTGTAAATGAAATTGTAATCTACTGGTAATACAAGTTCCACCGTTTTCTGTGAATATTCGCATTCTGCAACATATGCTAGTATACGAAGCAGTTTTCTGTTACTTCCTACTGAGGTTCACGGTTATTATTATTATTATTATTATTATATTTAAAAACTAGCAGAACAATTTTACCCCAAAATATATATATATGTATATATATTTTTTAGTGCACTAAAAATTGAAAAATAAAAACATTGAAGGAGATTTAATAAAAAATTGCAAATAGTAAATCATATAAAAAAAATCGGAACAATTTTCTTTACTTTACTTTTTTTGTATATATAACATCAACTTGAATCAAATAATTTCCAAAAGTTTTTCATGAAAAGAAACAATTATTTCTTTTATTATGCACTTAAAAAAGATTTGCGAATTTGTAATTGCCGCGTGTTGATTTTTTTTTTTTTTTTTTGTACAGTGACAATTGTTAATTTTCAAACCATTTTTAAATGCGTACTTAAGTCAGGAAATAATAAAAATATTTCTGCTTTGCAGAAAAGAAAAATTCTTAAACCTGATACCAAAACAGTTTTGATGTTTCGTATGACTCTAACTTATATTTTTCAATTTTCCCTTAAAATTCAACTGTTTTTTAATAATTTTTAGTCTGTTAAAAATTTTTCGATCTCTTTATTTTTATATTTTTTAGAGTTATTTTATTATTTTTTAGTATCCTATAACATTAAAAATTCTATACATAAATATACTAAAGATACATCGGAATATGGTTTCTAAAGAAAAGAAGAAAAAAATTAATGTCTTTCTTTTTCCATCTTATCATTCCACTCCGCATTTGCTTGGAAGCACATATTCCTAATCTCTGGGCTACCGTTTGTTTTTTATTTTGATTTTAAGGTTGAAGTAGGAACATAAACGACTCGACGCACGGAACGCTTTTATTAGCCAGATATATTTTTTTAAAAAGCCAGAATAAAATTTCTGAAAATTTTAAATTAAAAATATTTGCGCAATATTTTGACGTAGTGTAAAGATAAATCTATACCATTCTAACATACTATTTAACTTTGTACGCAGTTTTTGAATGTACCGCTAAAAGTTCAGATCGATCGGTAAACAGATCTCCGAGATTTCGTTAGAACGTGAAATTGAAGAGTAGAAAGAAAAGAAAAAATTTCTAATTTTATTTCTATTTTACATCGTTAGCCGTTGCTGGATTCTAGTTCAACATGCCTCTCCGACATCTGAATCGTGTATTCTGTTGTTTTAACAGTTTATTTAACAGGGTAGTCATCCAATAGGGAATAGACCGGGAATTTTATTTTAAAGTATGGGGAAAAATTAAAAATAGCCAAACAATAGTTTTGATAAAAAAAAAATCATTTAAAACGAAAAATAAATGCATTTTTTAATGTACTTTACTCAATAATAAATTACATAGTTCATTTTTATTTGTATAAAATATGCTGCCACGGTTAAACATTACCAATAGTGACAAAAAAACAAAAAAAAGTTCCATTCTTCTTTTACAACTTGCCTCTAATTTTTCGATTAAAAGACTTCTATAACGGCAGGTCTATTTTCTTGACGAGTAATATTTATATTTATTTCCTGTACATTTTAGTTAAAATTCTAACGAAATGCATAAAAAAAATTTTTGTTATACATTTCAGTTTATTGGGAAGGTTGAACCTTTTAATAAAACTTTTAGGAATGTTTAAGCTGCGTAAACTCCTTGAAATCAGCGCGTATGATTACAGATGTAAATATTAAGACGTTAAATAAATGTTGTAGGTTAGAACTGTTGAAAGGAGAAAAGGTAAATCAGCCTGTTATAAACTTCATTATTAACTTTTGTAATAATGAAATAAGCATGTATTGCTTTAGTTAGTTTTATAATGGTAAAATATTTTAAATGTAAATAAAACAACTTTTAAAAATTAAAAAATTTAA
The DNA here is from genome assembly GCA_039619475.1 of Icerya purchasi. Classification (NCBI taxonomy): domain Eukaryota; kingdom Metazoa; phylum Arthropoda; class Insecta; order Hemiptera; family Monophlebidae; genus Icerya; species Icerya purchasi. The sequence goes on along the minus strand of CM077115.1, from coordinate 188,924,559 downwards.
TTTGCAATTTTTTTGTTTCCATTGATGTTTTATTTGTCTTCGTTTCAATTTGTTAGGTTTGTTATTATACAATTCTAGTAACTAGGAAATAGGGAAAATTGGAACTGGGAAAGTCGGAAATTTAAAAAATATATTTGAATGGACACTATGTTCAATAATAGAGCGTGATCAAAAAAATCAAATATTTAAAACTTAATTTAATTCACAATTATTAGGGAGGGAGCAAATAAATTATAGAATACTTTCTTCAAATATCAAAACAGTTATATGTTATAACACCCCCTTCACCGGTAATAAAACTCTATGTAATAACATTTAAAAAAAAAAAAACAAACTAAATTTGTGTATTTATAATCGCGTGAGGGATTATTTGTTACGTATTCTTCGAATTTCAGTAACATACGGTGACAATTATGGAACTTTTAAACTATAGATCTGTACGAATTTGTATTTGCTGCTTGTAATTTAATTGCATACGTATAATATTTATTTATATTTTGACTGAAAGATAAAAAAATGAACTTTTCTGCTACCGTATTTTATTGTTCTGTTATATAGACGTCAAAAATTTTGAAGATGCGTTCCGTTGTTTTGCAAGCGTTTCGTGAACATTGTGAAAGTAGAGGCTGTACAGAAGTTAATCCACCTACGTTGGTGCAAACACAAGTAGAAGGCGGTTCCACATTGTTTAAACTAGATTATTTTGGGTGTGGTTATTTACTAAAATGAACTTTATATGATAAACTAGTTTTTTTTTTTCTGCCATAGTATCGCGATATGTATGTTTCTTTAAAGGAGTATGAAAAATAAGTACTAATTTTCTCCTCTTGAACAGATATCTAAATCATTCTTCTAAATTATACTTGTTTACGCTTTAATTCTTAATTATAAACAGAATTTTTTAAAATGCGTATTGAAATAATTATCGCGGCATATAAAAAAGATATTTAATTTCCATTGATTATTTAAATTAAATTATAGTTGATGTAAAAAGTTTCACAGATAGCGTCAAACCGAATAATGTCCGTCGGTTGATTTTTGTTTATCCAAAACTCATGGCCAGTGAAATAGTTTCGAATTTGCTAATTTTATAATAAATTTAAAATTTTTACTTTTATTGCTGACTAGTAATAGTTCCAATTTTTGCCTACCGTTCGAGTTTAATGACTTACTGTTTAATTCGTAATTTTTATTTCTTGTTATAACAAATTTAGCTAAGTTTATATTTTGGTCTCACATTAACACTTTGCATTAAAATTATTAACAGTTATCTCATGAACGGTTATAAAATAATTTTATATTTCGATTGATCTTGGTTGGCGTATATTTGTTTTCGGTAAACTTCTTAAAGATTAAAATTTATAAAAAGTATTAAATATAATTAATTCTAAATAAATGTATTCATTAGAAAAAACTATTACATAAAAATTAACGGATCTTTTTTTTTTTTTCGTTAATGTAAAAATATGAAAAATTTACAAATAAAAAAGACTGGAAATATTACAGTTTGGAAATTAAATAAAATATATGTAATATTTTCGCGTGAAATAGATAAAATTACGGAAAAAAAGAAGGAATGTCATTTGGTTTAAAACGGAATAAAACATATATAATATTCACGTGTAAAATAACTGGATAAAAATTACCAGTATATTTAAAGAGAAGAAAAAAAATGATGCGTGTATCAGTGTGTACACGCGGAGGAAATGAAACTTCTTTGGCTTATATGTATTAAATTCTATAATAAAGTTTTATTTTAAATTAGTTTTTAGGATGGAATAGGTATCGGTATAAACAAAATTTTCATTTTCAATAAATAATAAATCCAAAAAGTTTTATTATATACATTTATAAAAAAGTATCATTATCATTGGTCTATTTCAGTTATGCTTATGGGTGTTTCAGTACATACTTTTGTTATCAAAGGCTTGTAGTAACTAAAATAAAAAATTATATGTTTTGCACTCAATATCATCTAAAAATCTTGAAAACACTGCACCAATCGTTGTATTTGATTTTGTCGTTGATATCATCCTGTTAGTTTGTAGAGATAAGTTCAAATTGTCTTTTAAGAATTCAATCAATTGTAGAGAGTTGTCTAAAGCAAAATTGACATTAAAATCTCCACTTAAAATTACAGGTATTTTGTTATACACGTTGATTATAGCAAGGCGTCCATATGATTTAAAAACTCACTAACAGACTAAATGTATAATGTATCGTATCGTGAATATCTTTCTATAAAGTGATGTGTACACGTACTTATTACATGTATATATATATATATATATGAGAATGCTCATAAACTGTATACTATACGAAGTCCCGTTGTATAAATACTTAACTATACATTTACTCATTTTGGTATACTACTAGACCTAGACAGACACTTATACTGTGACGAGTTTTTGTATCCCAGCTTCATATTCTTCCGCCGCCAGTGTGTATTGAGATACGTAGTTACAGCTTCTTTTGGTTCTTCGTCACTTTCAAATTTCTTTCCTGTCTAAAAGTTCTTGAGTTTTGTAAACAGTTGATAATCTGAAGGAGCCGAGTCTGGACTATAGGGTAAAAAATGGTTGAAAGTTTCCCATTTGAATTGTTGCACAAGTTGTCGTGTTATGCAAGCCGTATGAGGCCGGGTATTGTCGTGGAGCAGAATGACGCCACTAGACAACAGACTTCATCTTCGATTCATCCGTACATTGTCTCCATACATCTCCTTCAATTGACGATGAATGTCGCAAAGTCGCACATTTCTTGCATTAAGAAATCTAATGACAGCCCTAACTTCACAACTGGTGGCGTTCTCTATTTTCTTGAACAAACACTCACAGAAACAACACAGTCGATGCCAGTGAAATGTAACTTTGCACACAAACAGCTGAAATACAATCGAACGTGTTAGTACTTGTCCGGCAGCTGCTCTATTCGCCAGCGTTTCGCACGGTGCAAACAGGTATTCCTTTCCGGATGACCCTCGTATATAAATTTATCGTTGCAATGAAGGAAAGAGAAACTTTGTACGATTTAGGTCACGAATAATATTGTGACCGAAGTTTGTAGGTTAAAGATACAAAAAAGTTTATGAGTAATTTTTATTTTGTTGAAAATTTATGTATAATGTATAAAAATGTCTGCTGTACAACTGTAGTTTATTGAATGAATGAACATATCTTCGATGCCTTCTTTTCCGTTACAACTAATAGAATATACAAACGATATTGCAAAATTCATTTAATACAAATTATAACACGCACGCAATTACAGATCGGTTTCAAAAATACACCCAAACATAAATTCTGAATTTAGTTGAACAAAATAATGATTAACGCATAAAGAGAAAGAAATAAAGTCTTGTCGCGGATACTAATAAAATTCATGCGACATTGTCGCGCGACGGAATCGCATGCATGAACGTAAAAACTAAATGCTTGGTTATACAATGTGTGACTTAAATTGATATGTGTTATACTTCCTTTATCTACTAGGCTAAACATTCATTTCTCATGTTCCAAACTCGCCGTATAAAATTTGGATTTTCTAAATGCAGCTCTTTGTTTCTTTTCGTCTAAATTATTAATTTTTTTTTTTTTTTTACTTCACCAAAAATGGAACATTGATTCTGTATAAAATTTGTATTTCTAAATTTATTGGGAAAAAAAAGGAAGAATGTATAATCTTTTTTGTCTACTTTTGATTAGATTATCTTTCAAATAATACATTTTTGTTGCTCTTTGAAATGCCTAAAAATCTTCACTATCAAAACAAATTAACTTGCCATTTTTTAAACTAAAGTGTTAGAAATACCATTAAAATTGTTACCATCTTTAGACGAACATTGCCGAGTTACCATTTTAAATGATTACAACAATTATCTTTCGTTAAAGTTATAATTTTTGTTAATCCTTCATTTAAAAAAAAAACAATAATTCAGTGAACGACAGTCTAAATATAAATACTAAATCATCTGAAAATGCTAATTTGTTGTAAAGTAAACTTTTGATTTTCAAAGCCAATGGTTCCAAAATGTTCGTTTATAACGATTTCTTTCCAATATCTCGTTAATTTCGAAATAAAAAAAAAAAAAAGAAAAAAAGAAAAGTTTACAGTTAATATTTAAAATGTCATAAAATTTAAATTTTGCAAACTGCCAGATTGAAAAATTGTACTTTAGATTTTCAGTTTAAATTACCGTGTAAAGTTCGAAGTTTTTTCAAAAAAAAAAAAAAAAAAGATTCTTCCGTCATATTTTTGCAACTTTGGTTAAATTAATATAAAATTTTCTGATTTAAATACTATGTTGATTTTAACTGTAGCGCATCTTTTAAATTTGTTAAAAGTCGGATTGCAGTTACTGCCGCCACCTTTGAAAGTTTGAAAGTTATAAAATGCTTTAGCGATTTTAATCGGTCATATTCTTAAATTTTCGTGCATAATTTTAATTCACAAAATCGACTTGCTGTAAAAATATGGTTTCTTTAAAAACAGTTTTCTACGCTTTTTTATCGCGTTAATGCGAACGGTTTTGATCGTGACGGAATTTTTAACTTTGCTGAAAATTCTAAACTGTTTTTACCGCTTTTTTTCAACCGATTTGGATTTAAATTTTTAACAGTCTTTCACAATTAAGTAACATATACATTTTCAACTTAATAGAACTAATATAACTCTGGAGATGTAATAAATGTTGACGTATTCAAGCAGTATGGATTTTTGCATTTATTTAACATCTTTTTAAGTATACATATATATTTTTGAAATTTAAAATTTAGCATCTGTTTATTAAGAAACTGATTTTATTTATTTCAGTGAGATTTTTCATGCGTAAGAAAATTTAACAGTAGACTAAATTAATCGTAAGTAACTTTAAAAACTAACCATATGCTTTTTATATATTTTAATTTTTTTAAATTTTCACACAATTATTTAATCCAACGCAATAAAACTAATTTTACTAATTTTTAAAAGTGATAATAATAACACGGGAGGGGCAAAAAGAGAAAAATTTTCTAACAAAATTTTCTAATAGTAAGAAAAATGTGATTAAAGTAGAGTAGTATTAAAAAGTGTACATTTTAGTATTTACGGTGTAGTTTTTAATTTTATTGATTATTTAAGAATACATGCTTGTTTTTTTTGTTTTTTTTTGTTTTTTTTTTATCTTATTTAGTTAATAATTGTTGAAAGATACTGAATTTTTGACCTTTCTGTTAAATTGTAATTTGATATATATGTGTTTTTTTTTTTTCTCTTTTGTACTTTTTAGAGAAGAAGCTTATCTTACTCAAAGTTCACAATTGTATTTAGAAACATGTATACCGTCAATGGGAGATGTATACACAACAGCGCAAAGTTACCGTGCTGAACAAAGTAGAACAAGGAGACACGTAGCTGAGTAAGAACATTATAATACTTCTATTGTGAACTATAGTAAATTTTAAAAACGGATATTTATTAATTTGTTCCTTATTTATTAATTAATAATAATTATTGAAATTTTACTGTTTCCTTTCTATGTTTCTGGAAGTTCATTTTAGGTATTTCAGTTAGCTCTTTGCTATTTTCGTATTATTTCATTATTGCAGAGTTCCGTTATTGTTTGTGCAACATGCTAACCATCTGTGATTGTATATAGGATTCCCCCATCACTATCTTTCTGATTTCTTGATTATGATTTTTAGAAATTTTCGATATTAAAAATCCTTCCGATGAAATTTTCCTTTCAAACAGATCAGTGATTCTTAGTATTTCTTTTCGTCAGTAGTCTCCTTTGATTGTTGGCAGCGCTCCCTGCATCAAAGGTAAACCTGTAATCTTATAATTTTATATCTATTATCAGAGTCTTTTTATTATTTAATTTCTATTTTTTGCAAACTGTTTTACACGAGTACAACTCAAAAATGATGCAGTTTTAAAGTGTTAAAAAAAAGGAAACCTTTTTAAGGAATATAATGAAAATAAAATAGAATATGATGTTTTTAATGCGAACCCGGGGATTGTTGAAATTTAGCGATTCAACTTCATTGTTCGGTTCAAATGAAGTGTTAGCGTATTAATCTGAAATATTTTTCGTTAACAGTTCCTTTTTTTTTGTTTGATTAAAAATAAAAGAGCTTTTCTAAAATAATATTCAACGAAATATGACGTTAGAATTACGCTATAACAAATATAACTGAGCTGGTTCAAAAAATTTGAAATATTGCATTCCCAGTTTAGAACTAATTTAAAAACTGTTTTTATTATTTTCAAATTTATCTCGACTTAAACTATTATTTTTTAACTATATAATTTATTTTTGAATTGTAACAATACTGACATTACGGATGCATTGCTGAATGGAAATCTATTGTTGGAACTTTTATTTCAAAAAAATCGCAAAAGTGGCAGGCTTTCATTTCGTTATATAGTTTAATTTGCTGTTATTTCCCACTTTTTCGCCGTTTTAAACAAATATGCCGAATAAGTGTTCAGACGGAGCTGTATAAAATTCTATCTAAAGATCTAAGAAATATTTTCTTTTATTTCGCTTAGCATTACCTCGCATAATCGGTCAGAATTATTTTAATTCCATTAAATGTAGTAATTTGGAACAAAAACATAACAAACAAATACTTAAATGTATAAACGACATATATATTAATTGGAAGGCGTTTTCGGGCATAGATGTCAGCTAAAAATTAATAATAACTCTAAAACCACGTAAAGTGTGTAAACGGAACAAATTCTAAAAAGCTCCTAATATATATATATATATATATATATATATATATATATATATATAAATAAATATATAAAAGAAACAATAATAGATTAATAACAAATAATTGTGTTTTTTTAAATATATTAACAGAGTTGAGGAAGTACTTTGCGAAAGTAATTTTATAAGTCCATACTTTTAACCAACGGATACGATAGGTTTGCTCATGATGAAAAGCTGAAATAAGCGAATAGATTATTTATTTAACATAATGATAGTACGAACGTTTGCGTCTGAAAATCGTTGCAACGTTAACTGTTGATTTTATTCGATGAAAGAATTTCGTTTGGATTAGAATTTTGCGACCGTCTATAACGTGTAATTATTCATTTAGGTATACACACGTTGAGGCGGAATTCGCATTTATCACGTTCGACGAATTACTCGACCGAATAGAGGATCTGATTTGCGATGTTATTCAACGAGTGCTCGATTCTCCTTACGGAGAAATAGTCTATCAGTTAAACCCGGTTAGTTATTAATTGTTTCCTTATTGTCATACGTCATTTTCGGTATGCTGATTTATGTACTGTTAACTTATGCTACTTTTTTCGAACGTTTCAGAAATTCAAGCTACCTAAGAGACCGTTTAAACGAATGAATTACAGCGAAGCCATTGCATTTTTAAAAGACAACAACATTACAAAAGACGATGGAACCTTATACGAATTTGGTGAAGACATCCCGGAAATGCCAGAACGTAAAATGACTGACCTGATTAATGAACCAATCATGCTCTGTCGTTTCCCGGCTGGCATCAAAGCTTTTTACATGTCTCGTTGTCCCGAAAATCGTGACCTCACAGAATCGGTTAGTTAATTGTTCCGTGCTGGGTTTTTTTTTCTTTCAGCTTTACTGGTATAGTTAACTGAATTAGTACGTTTATGGTTGAATTTACTTTTTATCCAAAACTTTATGTTTTTGTCGGCAGTTAAGCCAATTGAAATGTTATGCAGCATCGAAGATGACACATGTATTAACATGTTCCGCGAGTAACTTATTTTATTTTATAGATATATATCTTTGAGATAGTGTTTCGTGGTCTAAAAACAGATCGGCACAGACAACTAAAACTGTACTACTGTCATCGGAGTATATTTTTCCTATAATTTTAGTATTAGTTAATTTTTTTTGTACTCCTTAAGCGGGGTATATATATGTATATTATAAAATTTCCGATTGTCCATCCTGTTTAAACTTTTTGTTACTACCTACAATTTCCTACGCTGCTTATTACTCTAGTCGATGGTCAAGGTTTTCACTACAGAATAACGATATATATATATATATGTGCACATATATCAAAAGCCCTACTTTATTTAAACACGCAAGTTCATATACTAAATTATAAACCTGTATCCTCTATATAACTGATTATTCTTCGGTTATTGCTATATAATCTTCCAGACGTATGGATAATAGTGTGGTAATTTTGAATAGATAATCAAAAAAACAACGTAGTGCGACCAACACAATGCGTACTTTTAGAATCCTTCATTTGTAAACCTTAATTACGAAAATTCATAAAAAATGCACTTACTACTATAAATTTATAATTTCGCTTTAAAAACTGTATTCTAAGATTTAAAATTTAATTTTTCGTAAATTTATTATCATCGCGACTGTAGCAAATTCCTTATAAAAGGAAAGGGATATATAGTTTTAGAGCATCTCAAAAAAAAAAAAAAAAAAAAAGGATACTCCTAAAGGTACACGATGTAAATATGTTTATATATAGAAAAACTGTTTTCCCTTTTGTTTTTACTTATTACTTTTTTTATAGTGAAAATAATTTTAAAAATACGTACGAATAAAACCGGCTGGATCAACAGTAACTTAGCTAAAAATGGATATCCAGTACTACCCGACTAGTGTTAATTAAGGATTCTATTGGATAAAACATAAATTAAATTTTATTTTATCCAAACAGATTTATTTCACTTTTAATGTCTATAGAGACGATCAGAGTTATACCAAGTAAAATCGTTTTAATAACTGCTGTTATCAAGAGAAAGCTTGAAAATTAAATTTATCAAGTTTAATTTAATTATCGATTAATTATTTAGAATAACCCAACAATATCATACACATACATATATGTGTGTATATATATATATATATATATATATATATATATATATATATATATATATATATACAGATGTACAACTAATCAGTCTGACATCGCCATTGGGCACTCCTTGGGCTCTCAGATGATAGTCCGTAATTCTTATGGAATAGTTAGTTTCAATTAATCAAGTCACTTTTTACAAAATAATAACTTTTGGAACGAAGTTCTTTAACACGGGCTACCTAAACGGCGAAATCGTCAGTAACGTCTGCGAAATTGTCGCATAACAGTCGAGCATAATAAACGTAATTAATTTTAAATATTATTTTAATTTACGATGGAAACATAGGAAACTTAAATTTTATCAACTTAACCAAGTTATGAGACAGGCTAATGTTGTATTTTCTAATGTACCAACTAAAGTAGGCAATGGTGGTGAATCATTAGAACAAAATGAAATTAATTTGTTAGAATCAAGGTTTTTTATAAAAGCCGGTGCTCAAATATTGTGCCGTAGTGGGATTCGTCAATTTTTAAAAAATAATAATGTAAACACTTACAGCAATTTCAAGACCAAATTATTTCTACAGCCACTGATTTAATTACAGGATTTAAAAACGATAAGCAAGATGCTAATTTTAGAGTAAAGTTACATAAAATGTCAGTTATCGATACTGGTGGTTTACTTTATGAAATTACTTTTGTTAAAAAGGCGTGTTTTATATAATTACGACAAATATTGATGTATCAGATGGCTTATGTAATGGGTCAACTGGAAAATCAGTGCATTTAGATTTTGGCGCAAACAACACTATAGTTACGGGTTTGTTTAGAGTTTTGTGGTTCAAGAAATATCGGATGTAAGAAAAGGAAACTGCTCGATTAGCTGTACAAAGTAGAGTTAGTAATTTTTCGTAGTGATATAAAAAAAATTCAGAACCGATAAATTTCTATTACAACTTACATAATGCACTATCGTGACACAAAAATTTTTATATGATTTTTAAATAATGTAAAATCATCGCCGAATTTCTTATTACATCTAGCGTAAGAGTAACATAATTATCAATATGTATATTTATACATATGTACGATATGTACTAATAAATAGAACTAATAATATTACCAGAATTTTAAGCAGAATAAAATTAACTGAACTGACAATAAGACGAAGAATTTTGCAAAAATAAGGTGAAAATTAATTGGTAATGAGGTTCCAAAATATATCCGTATATTTACTTAACACGTATTCACTTTAAAAAAGTAATCTGCTTTTAAAAGATGCACGTACTTAACTAGTATAGTATTATTTTGGGATTGAAATTTTCTATTAGACTTGCGAACAGTTTGGTTTTGACTAATTTTCTTAGTTTATTACTATTTATTATAATCGCTTATTTACATATAGTAAGTAGCACACAAAAAATTCATGAACTGTAAAAGAAAGCTAATTGCAGACATGTTATTGGCATGCCAACACGTATAACTATCACTATTATATCGTTATAGTTTTACTTTCTTTTTAGGAGAGTATCTATAACAGAACAAAATAAACTGTATCTTGAATTCTGGTCCTATTTCAAAGCAAATTCTTCCACTTGCAAAGATTTGATTTCTCGCCTTTTGTTCTTTTTTAAATTTTGGAAGACGATTCCTTATTGAATCCTTGCTCGAAGTCGTCGTTCAATATAAAAATCCACTGAGTTGTAATGCGAAAAACTGTATACAATATTTTTGTTTTTTATTTTTAAAAAAGAATTAATTATAACACATTTGGATTTTCTTTTAATTACTTTAAGTTGACAAAATTGTATAAAATAAAAAATGTAACAGTCAAAATTGTATTACCCAAAATTGTAACAATGAAAAATTTGTGATAATAAAAATTATCGTAACCGTAATAACGGTGATTACTGTAACCATCGTAAGAAAACTTATTATTAACAAGTATAAACTTAATAAAGAATATATATATCAAAAATATTAATACAACAAGTGCCTTGGCACCAGCCAAAGTAGCCAGTAAATAATTTGAATGCCATCGTGTAAAAAGTCTGAGCCAGTATAAATTAATTTATTTAAAAAATAAAGTATCCTGCGATCGTAATTAACCCTAAATTATTTTACTACCGATCGACACGATTCACAGACTAATGTATATCATTACAATATTAAATCAGGTTCGTATTCGAACGCTTATGTGTAATGTTCCTTGATTAATATGTCATATTTTCTACACATAGGTTGATGTATTACTTCCTGGTGTAGGAGAAATTGTTGGAGGATCTATGCGTATTCAAGATTATGATGAATTAATGGAAGGTTTTAAGAAGGCTAACATAGATCCAACGCCATACTATTGGTACACAGATCAGGTAAATTATTAGCGTTAGACATTGCCTTCTGCGTAAGTTAAAAAGTTAGTTTAAAACCAGAACGCGTTTCTGTTTTGTTTTTTTTTGGGAGGGGGGGGGGGGTATTGATCATATAAAATTATTCGGTTTATCTATATAATTTTAATTTGCCAGTAAATAGATGCAATTTAAGAATTATCTAATATTTAGTGTACTAAAAACTGATTAAAATATTTGGACTGGTTAGTCGAAGATGAAAGAGTGTTCAAACTTAAGTCGCACGAGAATTGATAAAAGCATTTTTTTTTTTGAGTTTATTGTAAGCTTTTCTTCTTTAAAAAATGAAACGATTTCATATTCTCCAGTGAGCGATGCCTGTTATACAGTTAACCAACTTTAATAACTAGCGTCGGTATGATTTTCTTCAAAACCGTTGTGTTGATTTTCATTCATACGATTTCCGCAGCTAATTGAAGCATGAAACGTTACTCTCTTAACGCGATGTGTTGAAAAGAAAATGAGAATTGTTGATTTTACTAATCAGTTTAAAAAATTTTAAAAATCTTGAGTTTTCGGGGTTATTGTGGTATTTATTTTTTAAACATAGAACATTTTAAAAATATTTTAACTGGACTAATTTTAAACAAAATCAACTGTATATATATTTTTGGCGTTAAAACGTTAAATAGATTATTTAATAAAAATCACTTTATTTGAAAATTAATTAAACAATTGTTGTGCTACTATGTATAGTGAATTTTATATTATTAAACTCATTTTTTTTCTCCCCCTTCCCGTATTTAAATTTTGCGATTATTATGGTAGTGCAATGTTCATCGTTTTACATATTTATTATTTTTACATTGTGCTAAATGTGCATTAACTGTTATATGCCATTTTGCCTTATACGTGAATTGTCAATAAGATATTTATTGTTATATATGATATTGATGTATTTTAGAGACGTTATGGAACCTGTCCACACGGAGGTTATGGTTTGGGTTTAGAAAGACTTTTGTGTTGGTTACTAGATCGTTACCATATAAGAGAAGTTTGTTTATATCCTAGATTTTTGGAACGATGTAAACCGTAATTTGTGGTTAACGTTAAAATAAAATCCTGTTTATTTTTGTACATTGTTTATTGAAACATGTAATTTTTAAATAAGGAAACTGTCTAATCAGTGTAAAATTAGGGATTAATTTAACTGGTTTAGTAGTAATAATAATAATAGTGTAAAACTACTTTAATAAAACGAATTCTTAGAACGCGAGAAATCACACACACACATATGATTGATTGATTTACCTTACTCGCTTACGAGTATGAGTTTTATCCGTAAAGATAAAGTAACAGCGCTTTTGAGTAGCACAGAAACCGGAGCGCAACCTAGCTTCCGTGTTGCCGACCAACGTAAGACAGGTTGTCAGTAGCGAGGTGAAGCGAAGACGACTGGCCTACTCACGTTGATGCGATTGTTCACCGGCTATATATATTCATGCGACGCTAACACTCATGACTACATTTGGAACTGATTATAGACTGAACTGTGGGAAGATTCTGCACCATGATAACGCGCCAAGTCACTCGTCTTTGCTTGTTGGCCAATTTTTAGCTAATAATGAAACAGCCGTTCTTCCCTATCCTCCCTGCTCTCCAGATATGGCTCCGGTAGACTTTTTCCTATTTCCGAAACTAAAATCCACCTTGAAAGGACATCGTTTTCAAAGTGTAGAAAAAAATTGAAGAGAAATCGCAGGCACAGCTATAAGACACCACACATCAAACGAGTTCCAGAGTGTGTACGAACAATGGAAAAACGATGGGATCGATGCATAACAAGCAAGAGGGAGTACTTTGAAGGAGACAAACATGTGTAAAGTTGTAAGTATTATAATAAAGATTTTATGACGAAAGTTCGCTCTTTTTTTGAACAGACCTCGTATAGGCTGTCTTGTCCTCCTTGCAGCTTCCCTTACCTCCTCCTTTGTGATTGGGATAGCAAAATTATTTTCTTCAGATGCTAGTTCTTTCTCTTTATTTTACTATTAAAAATATAGCTAGCGATCAGCTTGATTAGTTGTGTTACCTTTGGCGAGTTTGATTCCTTGCTCTTCTCGTTATTTAACTTCCTAATAAAGGCCAGTCTATACGGCTGTTCTAAACGTTCTACGACATCGCACCAGTCTTTGCATTGTTCTTTAATCCGCGAGTAAGGTATTGCCCAATTCCCATATCGTTATCAAAAGGCTTTGCACTGAATTTACCGCAGTATTCCATACGACGATTTTCACCCGAATGCTCGACTAACAACATACCGGGTAATTCATGGACATTCGAAAATTGTCTTGTTACAGACTGCAGTCCTCTATTCAGCCTGAAGTGGGTCATGCAAAAGGAGAAATCGACTGCTCTTTGCCTTCGTAATTGTGGCATTTCGTGCGTGACACTTTACGTTTACTGCAGCGTAAGTTTTTAGCTCTACTCTACTAAGTGAAAAACACGGTTGAGTAAAAGCGAGCTTATTCTTTATTTAGCGTCGATGTAAAATTCAAATTTGGTTACAACCAAGTCCAGATGATATAATCGTTTATTATTTTTCCCGGTCCCTTGGAAACCGTCATTTACGGATTTTAATTTTAATTATTTTTCATAACGAAAGAACCGGATAATGGAATCGGTCTTTTTCTGTTCTTCAGACATTGGAATCGAAATTTTATAACAGAATTGTCTCGACTAAACCAAATTGGAATGAATTTTCTTAATTTCTGCTCGATGTGAATTTTTGATTATCTACTATTTTTACTATTTATGTCTATGCATTAGACAGCACGGTATTCTATAGTAGTTAAGATGCTTGGCTACCAAACCAGAGGCTACGAGACACTTGTTGTCTCTCGTTCCAGATCCAAGCTGCCCCCATGTTTACCCAGTCTGAAATAATTGGGTACCAGAGAAATCTGAGAAAGTAAAAGTGGCCGACAGAGAGGAGCTGGCCTCAATATTTTCTAGAGATCTATTAGGCTTAGTATATTACGAAAAGTTTAATTTCCAATTCCTAACGCTCTGTTAATAGTATGGGACTCACTCTGCTTACTTCTATGCATTATTAATAGCTAGTTTTTAAATTTCTGGCTGTGTTTATCTTCTTGTTTAATTGAGTTATCAGAAATATATTCGCCAGGAAAAAGTCTTTTAGTTCGAATTTCGATTTAAATGTATCTCGTTAATTATACGCATTGCGGTATATCTATACTAAGTTATAAATCCTCTCTTATTTCGCATTATATATTCAACACATGTTGGTTGATGTATTGTTTCATTAGCAAAAAATATTTTATTCTAATGTAAAAATTATAGTCGCGTCGCGGATATTTAAAACATCTTTTTAGTACACATTTCCCTTGTAAATACGGTATTTAAATGTAATCGGCATGTAGAACTGTAATCCGTAATTTTATCAGAATTTGCATATCCATCTGCCGTATAAATCGCTAGTTTATAATATTATATTCGTTAATGTATTTTCGTATCGTTAATTAAGCTGTTTTTATTATAAAATTGCATCGTAAATTCATGTAGCAAATAGTCATTAAGTTTTGCGCACGTTAGTTCAATTTTTCAGTAACAGTTCATTTCAATCTTTCTGTTTAATTTCTTCCGCTGCTACTTATATATCGTCTACACGCGCAAATATTTTCGAACTGCTGTTATGTCGATATCATTTATATCTTTCTTACATTATATGAGCAAAAATTGTGCATATGTATATATAGGATAAAGCGAGGCAGTATACCACATTTAAGAGAAAAATTCCAAATAAAAAAAAAATTAAGTAAAACGAATTTATATAACATGATTAAATTAGGGCTGGTGGTTTTAACGGGTATAGGGATAACCCGGTTAACCGCAGTATCGGTTTAAACTGATTATTCGGGTGAAAACCGGGTTTGCGGTTTTTATGGGTATGGTTAACGGTATGAAACGATTACTCGTATTAATCGCGATTTCGGTTAACCGTATAAATCAGTTAATCGTTTTAACAGTTATGTAATAAAATGAAATAAAAAAATTTAAATATATCGTTAGAACTATGATTTATTTAATTAACTATAAAATTTTATTTTAACATGTAAAGGGTCTAGCCGGTTAAGGGGGGTAAAAGTTCCTTTGAACCAAACTTTATTAAAAAAATATATAAATCTAGAGCATGAAAAAAGTAGTCGATGCTGAAAGTTTCCGGCCCCCTAGTCCCACAGGGGCTGCTGTAGTCACTATTTTGTGATTTTTGTTTTTTTTTTATGATAACTCAGCCATTTTTCAATCGATTTTAAAAATACTTGTTCGAGGATAAAGATAACGGAAAATTCTATAACGGAGAATTTTTTCAGATTTTTAGACGCTAAATCATAAAATATATTTTAAAAATTCAGTAACGACGAAAAAAATATATAACGTATATTGTAGTGTAAACTATCTACTGAAATTTTTTCAGATTTTCAAAAGTGATGGAAGAGGTTCAAAAAAAAATAATCACATGCATTTTTGGCTGCAAACCCTCTTGAAATTCAACTAATAACAACGGAATAGATATATGTTATGTATTTGAAGATAACAAGTTTTCCTGAATTTTTCCAGATTGCTGGAATAAAAAAATATAGAGAATCTACACGAATTTAAAATTCCCATAATAGTAAATTAGGTAACACAATGACAAATTATGTAACGTAGATTTTATAATTTGCTTCCAGTTGAAGTTTAAAAGGTTTTTCAGTCAAAAATGCATGTTTTCATTTTTTTTAAGATTTGTTTCATCTGTTCTAAAAATCTGAATGATTCCATACCCAACTTTGTTTTTTTTTTGGCATCTTGAATTGAAAATGATATCAGAATAAAACTGTAGTTTAAAAAAATAAATCGTCAAAACTCACTTTGAACCACTTAATACATTTTTTTCCAATGCGTTAGGAATAAATCGCGCTGATTGGAGCGGAGTGTCTTCTGTAGCATAGCATCTGTTGCATTGCTGTTGATATCTGTAATCTGCAGGCGTGTGCATTTAGGGACATCGCGGCTACAGTGACTCACACTCGTGAGCTGTGTGCGTACGCGAGGGATTATAAAGTTAGGTTTTAACTCACCAAGCTGCGGTTTTCCCGTAAATAAATAATTTTATTAAACTACGGTTGATTGTTATTAAATGACGAAGCGATAACAACAAAACACGAGCCAGTCCAACTAAGTCCCGCATTGATATTAATTACACAATAATCCAAAAAGAAACGAAAAAAAGATTATCATTATTATTATTATTTAATCAACTTTGCGATTAATACGAATAACCGTTTCGTACAATTAACCGTATCCGTAAAAACCGTAAAACCGATTTTCACCTGTATCATCGGTGTTTAACCGTATCCATGAAAACCGTAAAACCGGGTTTCACCCGTATCATCGGTTTTTAACAGCCCTAGATTAAATAGAAGACGACATAATCTATTAAATAGTCCAGAACTTTTTTGTATCACGTTAATTAATTATAAATTAACTACAATTAAAAAATGCAACGCAAACAAGCAGAATTATATTCACAGAAAATCTTACAAATCATTTTAAATGAGAATAAATTTTACACATATTACAATATTTTTACAATAAAAGGAAAATAAATTTCAAGCGTCACGAGTAGAACAAAATCCATTTTCGCAACAATCTTCGTACATCCGCATACTACATTTCCACACTGAACCCAATCGCATTTCGGCCTCTTCTTATTATAGTAACTTACTTTACAAACAGAACAAAAGTCTTCAAAATCTTCCTCTGCCATAAATTATAATTTTAAATGAAAACAAATTTAAAATTCGTAAGCCGGAAATATTACAAATTACCATAGTTCTGAGAATCGCTTCTTGCAAATTTTCCGCAAAAAAATAAAATTAATTGAAAATATACGGGTCGTGCTGATTTGACATATTTCCGGCTTCGGAATGTTGATTTTTTTTATTTCGGGTTTAATAATGAATAAAGTATAATTCGCTTAGTCACCATGTTAAACAGAAAATTGATATTTTGCGATGAAGTCGCGATTCTGAAATATTACGTAAACTAAAATACACATTCAAAACTGAAAAGTGTTAATTTACTATGGAAACATAATTTGGAGAAAAAATTTTTTTATAAAAAATTAAAATATCAATTTTAATTACCATGGGGAAATGTAAAACTTATTTGAAATCGCAGTAGTATCATTTGCAAGCTCATCACTGATCGAAATAGTACGCATCTTAAACGTTACTTATACAACATTTTTCGCTTCGGGGGTGAATATTTTCGAGCGTTACCGTTACCTTTTGTAAAAGGTGCTGAAAATTTGTTTTATTATATTAGTAATATTCCCTAAAAGGGGGGGGGGATACAGAAAATAAAACTTTTGAGAAAATACAGAAATCACCCGTATAAAAAAAGAGAAAAAATAAAAGATTTAAACAGATATTAATACACGGGTGAAGTCACGGGCGAAGCTTGTAGGTAAATGGACCACCGTTTATAGGATAAATGATTGATATAATAAAAGTGGTAAATAAGGGATAGGAAACAAATAATTACAATGATAAAGCTTTGGGACTTTCAGAAATGGCATTTGATTGACAAAACTGGAAACCATATTTTTAATATTTGCTACCGCGGGAATGTTATTTATACTCAAATTTGAAATCCTTACTCAACTACTGTGGTTTGCTGCTGTACGTGAAACGTAAAGACACTTTTTTTTGAACAGTGTTAAACATCTTTTACCTAAAAGAGAGAAAGAATCTTTACTAAAAATATAATTCTAGATAAAATAAATTTTTTTTTTATTAATTTCCAAGTACAGATTTAAACGGGCATTAATACACGAGTAAAGCCATGAGTTATAATATTATCATAAAGCAGAAATATTTTAAATATAATAATATTGAATCGAGTTTATCGCCCTTTTCATTTCAAAATTTTGATTTGTTCATATTTTTCCCCTATATTCTAATGAAAATTTTTCGGCCAATTTTTATCTGGCAGTATTAAGCAAATAAAATATATCTCTAAGAAGAACGCATTTTCCAACGTTTATTTTAATGAACATTGACCATCAGCACTAAATATAACTTTTAAAAATTTTAAAAAAGGCCGATACTAAAAATATTATGAAAGCATGTGTTTTTTTAAGTTAAGAATATTTGTTAAAAATGCTGCATAATAAATCTATGTTGCCAGGCTCATATGTATGTTTTCACATCTTCCAAGGGTCGCAAGCGACACTCATAACTTTTTTGTTTTAAATTACAAAATAAAAACCGTATAATTCTGTTGAATGCTTTAGATAAATGAATAAAAAGAACTGAGTAATGATGTTTATTTATCCATTTAAAAATATCATTGAGTGCAGTTTTATTTTTGCATCCTTGTTGTTCATGTAACAAAGTCAAGAGAGTTAATGATTTTTGCGTACGCTTCTATGTATAACGGTTGGTGTACGCATTACTTCGTGCTTCGAACGGTTATATTTTTCGTTTTCGTTCAATTATCTGTGAAAAAACGAATTTTTTCCAGTTTCGATTAAATTTTACAATGAAAATGTTAAATATTTGTAATTATTACTTTTTATTAAACTTTCTAGAACTGAGAACAGTATTTTTTTTTTAAATTAAATTCGATAAAAGCATTGTTTTCGAGAGAGCATATTTCATTGCTAATAACAAACGCGCTAACTTATTTGGAATAATTTTGCTGATTTTCGGAAAATTTAATTTAAACATCTCAGAAATTTTACTTTCGGCGATTTAAGCAATTACACAAGTTTCCATATTTTGTCTACTATTGGTGTATTTTCAGGCTATTTTGGTGACGTTCTATGCAATCGCCGATGAGTTCTTCCGAATGCGAATAACTCCATACATATAAGTAGAGTAAAATAAGTCCTATACCCTTGACAACATGCCGGGAATTGTAAAATTAAGGTTTACAATGTACTAAGCCTAATGGATCTGAAGAGAACATTGGGGTTAGTTCCTTTCTTTCAACCGCCTTTACTTTCCCAGATTTTTCTGATACCCAATTATTTCAGACTGGGTAACCTGGGAGCACTTGGATCTGGAACGAAATAAACATATATGTATATACATATATACATACATACATACACACACATATGCATATATATATATATATATATATGTATATATATGGCAACACAGCATGAAACGAAATAAATGAATAGTTCAACAGCGGAAAGCAAGAAGCGAATTGAAGATAATGACGCAACATATATAAAAAAGAATTATTGAAAATTTGGTTACCGAAAGAAGAAAACAATTTTTATAGGTCGTCGGTTCTCGAATTGAATTTCTGGAATTTTCTTTTCCAAATTATTCTCTCGGAATTGGTATAGATAGAGTTGGGATAGCCTTTAAGGTTCAGTTTTGCGCTGATACGCGGTCGAGCGACATCGAATTAACCAAGATGCGAAAACGCTGTCATCGGTAAATTTTTAGTTTGTACGTGTCCGCGCTATGATTTTTTTTTTTTTGTTTTTGTTATTCGTTTCTTTTTAATAAATTTATTTCGTAGTAAACCGTGTGTGTTGATTAAAGCAACCCACACACACACACACACACACACACATATATATTACTAATTATCTTTTCAATTTAGTAAAGAACGCTTGAAATTAAAAATAAAATATCGCGTAGTTATTATGAAATGATTGGAATATGAATTTTTTTTAAATGATTGCGTGATGCACGCGAATGGGATGGGAAAGTCAATAGTATTCTTGATAAATAAGAAAAGTACGGTACAGCATCGATATATCGCTTAAAATAAATGGACTGAATTTGAATTATGTTGTAGAATTATTTAAACTTACATTTTAAAAATGAAAAGGAAAAAAACTTTCGGTTCAATTGTGATTTTTGTTTCAAACAAATTTAGGGATTTCTTCGATTTTCAGTTCCGATTCGAATCGTTGATTTTACAAAGTCGAACGAGGTTGCACGGAATTTGGTAAATGGCGTATCAATAGATTGCTTTTGACAGTATTGAGTCAATATTTTTATTTTAGTGTTTTTTTTTTAAAATAATTGAACGGGAGGTTATAATTTCTTATTTTGTTGTTTCTTCTTATTTAGCTACATTACTCTATAAAAATAATTTATAATTATTATTATACAAATCAGCATCGCGCCGCTCCAACTGATGAGTTAAAAATTTTAAAACTTTCGACTTCATGTATATAAATATAATACATATACACATATATTTTAAAAAATTGTTTAATATTTGCAATTGCTTTACATGAACAAAATAATGGTCGTTAAAGTACGTTTTCAATTCCCCGTTTAGGTTGTCCGAAAGTTTCCCATTTTTCGATAAATAGAATTGTATAAGAACTTAAACGAACCTCGTCATGTAATAATTACCTCCATTGAAAAAAAAAGAAGAAAAAAAACGAATAGAGGACAATTATGATTTCAGCAAGAAGAAAAAAATAAATTTTTTAGTTGTATGAAGTTTTTTGTTTTTCCTATTTCAAATATTGTATTATTATAGTGACTAACTGAAGTAATATGTGCTCTAAATTTATTATAAAAATTAATGAAATTCAGGATTCACAATGTCGTCCCATTAAAACATATTTGAATTGCAAAAGCTTATTTGAAATATAATGTTAAAATTTGTAATAGAAGGCATCGATGATTTCACGAAGCCTAAGTGCTGCGCCCTTCCCCGAAGGAAAAGTTTTTTTTGACCAGGTTCAATCCTTCTGGTAAATTGAAATACGTAATACAAATTATGTGTTGGATAAAATTTAACTATTACGTACTGAAACATCGAATCCAAATTTCATTTAAGTTTGCTACGTGTTTTTTTATAGTTGTAGGAAACAATTAATGTTTTAGTACCGCAAAGAGTCGCTTGCTTTATGTAGAAAATGTAATTATATTAATATTTTAACTTTAATAAAAATAATACAAATATCTTATAGTTAAAATAACAGCGTACAGTGCAATTTTAAATTTCAAGAAAGGATCTTCATCCCCAATTTTTCTTATAAATTGACCTCATGCTTGTAATGTGCGAGTTTAAAAGACATTATTATTACCGTTTCTCAAGTCCTTTCAATTTTTTATATTACGAAAATGAAATCAATTATAACAGTTATTTAAACCCTTCGAAAAGTATCTATCTTCTATTATTTGATCACGACTATGAAATTATGTTCTAAATTCACGTAAGAGAATTAGAGGATAAACTAGTAGTGCAACTGAGAAGCGCGTAAACTGGAGCGCAACCTAACTAACTTCCATCTGCAGACCAATGTGAGAAGGGTGCTGCAGCGAGACGAACTAAGACGATTGGTCTCTACTCACGTTAAGGCGATTGTTCGCCGGCTGAATATTCAAAACGTTAGTAGTGTACTCGGAAGACTACACTTCATACTGATGTTGTGAACGTTTGATTTATTGATATACAAATGCAACTCCAAATGTGTATCTGCTGTTGTGAAAAACACATTTATAACCAATGTAATAGTTCAAAGGATTGTGATAAATACATCACCCGGAAGATAAACTGGTATTTTTCGTGCTGTAATTTTTACGATTTCATACGCTAATAATACACGATTTTTTAAACTCGAATAACCTTCGCAAGTAAACAATTTTTATTACGAACCAGCAGTAACGGAGTGTTACTCTGAATTACTCAGCTGCGCAGACGTGTTTTGTAGTATAAAATAGAACCGAAGGAAGTTATTATGGTAAATTTGATATGAAATTCATTTAAATAGAATGTACAGATTTTCTCGTAAGTGTAAACGAGTTACTCGAAGAGTACGTGTTTCAGTAATATTAATAATTCTTCAAAATCCTTGTTTAAAGTAATTTAGAAAAGAAAAAATAATTAACTCTTCGTATTACAAATAATTAGAATGGCGTGTATTTTAAATTAAATTAGAATGAAAGTAAAAACGTTAAAACTTAACCGAAATAAAAGCGTTATAAAAAGATTTATTTTCTAAGAATTATACATTTGAACGATTTTTTTCGTTCGAAATATAAAAGTGTAGATTTACCGAATCTGCTTTCATTAGTTCGAATTACGTTTAGTGCGTTATTTTAGTATATATTAATATTGTATTTTCGTGTTGATTTAATCGTCATCGTCGGCAGCACCCGGAGGTTTGGCTTTAGGACCGCCCGCTTTTTTCGCCATAATAATTTGATCCACTTGTAAAATTGTGCAAGCAGCATTAGTTGCATACTTCAGTCCCCAGTATTTGTTTAAGTACAAATCAACTATACCAGCTTCAGCAGCGTCTAAAGTAAAGGAATCTTGTCCGCCCTAAAAAAGAAGAAAATGTATCATCCAAAATACATGCTATAGCTACATATAAACATTTTTTGCAAAGCTGACGAATCCGCTACTTAATTTCACATCACGCGTGATTATTACATACGGTCTGTGTACAATGTAGTTAATACATATTGCGGTAACGTAAGCTGACTAAACAAAGAGCCACAAATTTGTTTTAGACCCATTTATTCGCGGGTCTGCCCCAAGCAAATATATAATTTTATGTAAAAATTTTACAAGGTTTCAGTTGTACGACAAAAAATTCACTTCCACATTTTATAGGCTATGTTTTATTTCATTTCAAAAAGTCTCTACAAACGCTATAAGAATATTTCTTTTTTGCCTCTAAATAATTTTATATTCACAGTACCGGTTACAATAGTAATTCATACTGGTGCAGTAATCTGCAAACCAGTATATATATATATATATATATATATATATATATATATATACACACACACACACACACATATACATATATATATATATATAACTCGGCCATTTTGGCCTCGCAAGAGGCTGTGCCCCTTGACTCCTCTTGGTTACATTTCTATACTTTGTAGAAAATTATCAAAATTTACAAAGTAATTCTAAATCGGTCCATATGAACATAATAACATAATCACAGAAATCCTATAAACATAAAATTGGGACATTTTTTCTAATGGGGGGGTAGCCTAAGAATTACGTTGTAATTAATATATAGTTCGGACAACTAGTTGCCAAACAGCTATATTTCATTGTAATATTTAACGGTACGTAAATTTTGTTAAAATCTCAAACCGAAACAACAAATTAAATGTTGCGAAAATAAATGGCCTAGGTAAAATATAAAAAAAAGGTTAACTAAAAAGGATCAATAAACAAAATTAACATTAATGAGAAGTGACTTAATATATATATATATATATATAAAAGAATTAAGAATTCTGACAAAAGTATGTTTCGTAATTTCGGAACTGTAGTTCTCCGTTCAAACATACATATGCTCAGTTAATTCAAGTTTTAATATATCTACGATAGAAAATATTTAACATGATTTAAATATTTATAAAATTAAAAAATGGGAATTTTACTACTAACAATAGTCAATAAAATGTATTTTTCTATCCTTCCGATTGTTTAACTGAAAAGGAACGAGCAATACTAGTTTAAAAGAAAAAATAGTGTTTTAATATTATAAACTAAAAGGAGTCAGCTTTATTAAAAGGCTTTTTTTTTTTTAAATGCATTACTCATACAGTTTGAACTAAACTTCTAAAATTGAAAAAAAATATTATGTATATCCAAAAGTCGTATAAAAATAAAAAAGTTTTACCTCAATGTTAAAGCCAATGTTTTTCTTTCCTTCATTATGGGCGGCATATAGTTTCGAAATAACTTCTCTAGCTTTGATACCGCAATTTTCAGCTAAAGTTTTGATGAATATTTCTAAAGCGGTAGCGAATTTTTTCACAGAATATTGTTCTAAGCCGGGTAATGAATCGCTGTATTGGCCAATGTGATAAGCTAATTCAATTTCAGTTGCTCCGGCACCTGGCACACATCTGGAATCCTGTTTTTTAAATTTTTCTTTTATTAATAAATTAAAAACTTTTCATTGTATTTCTGCGACACGTATTAACCTAATATTAAAAATACGAACCTTGGTAAGAGTTTTAAACGTGTTGACACCGTCATCAATTGAACGTTCAATGTCATCCATATAATTATCGGTAGCTCCTCGAACAACTATTGTGGACACTTGCGAGTTATCGGTTTCTTGTTTAAAGACAACAACCGATGTTTCTCCTAATTCATCAACGTAGACCAAATCCGCGTAACCAGTATCTTCTTTACTAGGAGAAACCTGGAAAATTTCATTTTGTTTTATTGTGCACATATAACTCACGCACACATTGTATACATTGCTGTCTAAGGTTTTCCGTAATTATCTTTACATTTAAATGTTTTTACTCTCGTTTCTTTAATATATGTAAATCATTTTTAATTATATACTACATCACAATGGCTGAGCGGCTAGAACGACTGGCTATCATCACCTTCCTATCCCTGAGATAAGTAAAAATTTTAAAACATATAAATAATCTTAGTAGTCGTGTGGGAGACAATGACAAATAATTACGAGTGGTATAAAATTATTTTTCACACATTCATGTTTCAAAACTACGATCAAGAATGCACGACAAAATAGTTACCATATTCGGAATCAAACAGTATCACTGATAAATATTATTACAATGAGAAAAAATAAGCGCTTGCCAGAATAAAAAAAAAATCCAACAACAGACAAAGATAATAGTATTATTGACCTACTACTTCGTCACTATGTACGGAGCATAAATAAAAAATCGTAATATGTGTAAAAAACAAAATAGAGTGCTAATTTTATATACGAAAAAAATTGAATAATTTATCTGGAAAGATATTTCGTTAATTATAAAGTATTAGTGAGCATACGCAGGCAGCAGAACTAATATTTTAACATATAAATATCAATATTATGTGTACATTAGTTTCAAGTCGGCGTGGAAAATGTACTAGATTGAAAAATGAAATTAAAAGATATAGACCATTATCGGCATCACGAGCACCAAATTACTGCGGAGTGGGAACGAAAAAATTGAATTTTATTAGGTTCGTAGAAATCCTTGAGATATGTCAAGTAAAATAAAATCAGTTGAATGTGAAAATAAGTCTTAAAATAAAATAGTTAATATTACTAAACTAAATATTCACTACTCTGCCATTACATGCAGTGCGACATTGAGAGTAGCTAGAATCCTACGCTTCAACATTAAATCTATCAGTAATATTCAGCATACTTGTAACAGATAGAATGATGTGACACTCGGCTAGTTAACTTCTAATCTTTGATATAGCACACTTAACTTGGCATGGCATAGGTTAAATAATTCGGATAGTTTAGGAATTTTATTTTACCGGCTGAATATATAAAATGAGACTGCAATTAGATAATTAGTAGCAAAGTGAACCATTAAAAAAATTTAAAAAATATATATATGGCATTTCATATAAAACTGTAAAACGAATACATTTGACAATTAAAATTTTAACTTGATAATATTTTTAGAAATATATAGTATGAGAAATATACTTTTATTGGTTGCCCTTTCATTTAAATAAAAACAAATATTAATTTGACGTTTTTTTACTGTATATCAAATAAAAAGGATATAAAAGAATTTATGGTTTAAACCATAATTACAAATGCCGCTTCATAATACTTTATCTCGCAGATTTTACTACCTTTTAAATCAAATTTATAAATAACTTTTATAACCTATTATTATTTCAACATATGTAATACAACAATTATTTAATAAAAATTAAATAATTGTTTTATATTGGTGTAAAAATTACTTACTGTACAATAAACATAAACAATAAGTGTAATAAACAGATATATATTTAATGAAGTAAAATTATAACATTCATAACTAATATAAATATATAAAATCCGAATAAATTATTTGTCGGAAAAATATAAGTAATTTATTTTTTCTTTTAAAATAGCATAATGAAAAAATGTTTAAAAAAAATGAAAGCAAAAACTACATGCATTATAACTAATAAATCAACGCAAATTTAATAAAATTTATGCGTTTTAAAATTTGCACTTATGCTCCGGGCAGACGGAGAGTTAAAATCGCGTAGTATTAAAATTGGTTCTTTTTCTTTCGCAACAGCTCACAATATTTATGATAGTACATGTTCCGATATATCGCTATTCTTATCAAAACGTACTTCACAGAAATAGAATGCCCGGTGGTAAATGTGTGATATTACCAACTTAAAATTAGGCTTCTTTGTTTTGAATTTAGTACTATGTAAATGCTAATTATAGTTATCTGTAACTCAACATACGGAATCCTAACATCATGCTTGAATGACTTTGTTTATTTTTAAACAATCACGGCAACTGACACTAGCAAAGACATTTTAGTCGGGTTACGAGTTTCCTGTATATTAAGAGGCAAAACAATAATATTTAATTTAATATATTACCAATTTTGGTAAAGCTGTAGCACCGACAGATTTACTAAGTCGTCTGACGTCAAATTTAGATACCAAACGAACGGCCATTAATCCGTACTTGTTAATATAATGCAGAGCCATATCACCGAATTTACCACCGGATACAATTACATCTATGCCAGCTTCTCGTAGACTCTTAATCTGATGTTCCAAATGATTTTCTTCGCCACGACTGAAGTTCATTAATTCTTCCGCGTTATTAATCAGGACTGTTCCCTATAATTTAATAGATATTTAAGTTCTGTAGAATAATAGTAGCAAACACGAGAAAAATATACAGTAATAGCTTTTTCGTATAACTATATATTTGCATACCCTTAAAATGTCCAATAAAGTAAAAAATGATAAGTTACTAAATTTTGAATAATTTTACAACACGAAAAACTCGACTCTTATTTAACAATGTAATCGCTTAATGTATTGTTCGTCAACTGTTAATTTTCTTTTAAATTACAAACTTATAATTACTGTCCATTTAAACCGCACTCGTGCATAAGGCGACTGCGATTTTTATACAATTTTTAAGAGTAAAAAAATATTTATATATAAATCTAATTATAGTTCTAACATTTTTGATATTTTTTCGGTCTTACTGCGCTATTAATTGGTAAAATAAAAATAATAGGCGTAGGGCCGTGTCGGAAACAATACAACGATCAATTTGTTAGATAAAAATAAAACCTTACAATATTAAACACCTCACATGCGATCGATCGCATATTTAACATCGAAATAATAATCTTATTGGAGTTGACAAATTTCCTTAATTTGCTATATGTTAATTGGGTATAAACGACACAGCGATGAGGTAATTTTTCCTTGCAGTTAATTTCGAATTCAAAAAGGTGTTAAACGACAGTTTATTTTTCTTTTCTTTCTAAATGTATTTACGCAACTTAATAATGCATTCAAAACGTAAATAAATATGTAATTCAAACTCAATTAGTCGAACAATCAAAGAGTTTATTCCAGTTTAATTAAATATTAGATTTTTTCTACAGAAGAACAATAAGAACTTCATAACTACGCCTTATTATTTTCATACTGGAAACAAGTTACAATTTCAAAATTTAAAAAATTAATTTTAATTGGTAATTTTTATTCAGTTGTTATTATGTAGGGTAAATTTCTTATTTTAAAGAATATCTAATGCGGCTGGGTTCAATTTTCCACGACACCTTTTCTCTGTTTAACGAATGCTAATGCGGAAATATGGTATATTTTCAAAAGTAATTAAATAAACTGAAGCAGTACCGTTGTTTCTGTTGTAGCAATGTCTATAGGACATGTATACACTGCAATATGAGCTTGTACTTTCTTGGTAATGACACCTTCAACATTTTTCTTAAAGACCATGCCTTTTATGACGATAGAGTTTTCTAGAGTGGAACCCTACAACAAAACAAGTCAACATGATTAATACAAAAACAGGTAATCACCAATGATATCGTTAAAACTCTTTATAAAATAAAACAATGTTAATGAGTTCACTAGGATAATTCTATTCAATTATTTTTCCAAAATTACGTTTTATCTGATTACTTTTTCTTTTTTTATTAATTAAAATCATGCATTTGGCATATTCCATAATAGTAGATAAAAAGAATTCGATCTATCTTCGAAGACCATTAGGTTTGTTTGCTTTCCCCTTTGTATAGGAAATTTGTACCACTTGGTAATATTGAGTTTGATGTACTATGTGTTTAATACTACCTTACGAATCTAAAATTTGATATGATCTAATTTTTAGGAATCAAAATTGTTTCCAAAAACTAAACGAGAATTTTAAAAAGTTAAATATACAGCTTGATTTTCATAAATCAGCTTATATACATTAATTAAAATATGCATGTACCAATCAAAAATCATTTTTCAACGCGCAATACAACAATGAAGAAAACAAAAAGTAAACATTGGCTTATTTGCATCACAATAGTTTTAAACTGAAAATGTTACGTACCAGAATTTTGCAGACCCTTACGTGATCAACATTGAAATAATTTTCCTTCGATACAACTGCAACTGAAACATTTAAAATATTAATAATGCCACATAAAATGCATATTATTTTATCATTATTTTTCCAATGGTAAACAGATAAATAATAAGAGCCGCGATGCAAAGAAAATTTCACTAATTTTTAAATCAGTAACAATTGTTTTGTTAAATATAACATTACCACCGGTTTGTAAATCAACGAGGAATGTGAAATGTGTTATCCCAAAATCGATTACCGCGCATTTAAATATAATACTATCCGTTATAGCAAGTCATATTGGAATAATTAAGAGACCGGGGAAACAAAAATTATTTTTCTACTTTGTTTCGTTTAACGTGTAAGTTTTTGTAAATAAATTGTATACGTTTTCATTTTTTTCTTTCTTAAGTATTGTTTATACTTGAATATTTAGTTATGTTTTAAGTTATTCAAAAACTATTGTTTACTTTAACTTGCATTATTTATTCTTTATTTGCCTTAATTTATATTATATTTGTTTTTGGTGTAATCTAATATTACTCAATAATGGAAAAATTGAAGTTGTTAAAAATTATGAATTTTTATATTACTTTTAGTAACTTACACCACTGCAAAGATACAAATTAAACATCGAATAAAGGCAAATTGTATTTATTATACATGCATTCATTTACTAGTAAACAAAAACTTTAACGATTATATATATATATATATATATATAAAACAAAGCCATTTTGGCCTCGCAAGGGACTCTGTCCTCTGATCCCTCTTGTTTAGATTTCTGTCTCTATCTTTTCTGTACTTTGTATAAAATGATCAAAATTTACGTCATTCTTACCGGCATCGACACAAAAAAAATAACATTCATTACATAAATTTATGACAAAATCTAATAGAAGTCGGCCTAAGAATTAGGGTGTAATTAATATTTACATATATATAACAATAATTACGAACAACGATTTTCTCAGCCAGCTAATTCATTGAAACAAGTAGTCGAAAAAGACATTTCACTTTCCTCGTTAAAATGAGCATAGATCTAAATGATTGTAAGCAATAAAACTGAAAAGCGTTTAAAGCAGCTTAACGATTGTTACAAATAACGTTATTTTTATTGCTAAACTAAAAACTTACTGCAGGAATCCGTTATAGTATTCGAAAGGAAATTTTCATTTCCATATTGTTTACTCATAACGGCAGTTTTAACTGGTTTTAACACTTGTTCCTTATCTTTGATATTTTTTACTTCGTAACAAGTTAACGAAGGCAATATTTCCAACGCTTTTTCCAAAGCTAATTCATAACCTAAAGTAATTTCTGTCGGTGTTAAACCCTGCAATATGAATTATTTATCACACAATTGCTAACATTACAGAATTAAAAGCATTTATAATTTTACAGTATTATATCGCACTATTTTCGTGTTGTTTTAACTGAACAGTGTTTGATATCGATTTTTTAAATAATAATTTAAATCGGATTACATATACAGATATATTATACATAAAATGATTCCACAGAAGTAATATTTTTCACAGTGAATAAGTTAAATTTACCATTCGCAATAAATCTTCGGCTTCTTGTAACAATGCGCCGGCTAAAATAATAATAAAATTCGTGCCATCTCCAACTTCTTGATCTTGCATTTCAGACGCTAAAATGATTATCTTAGCTGCCGGATGTTCCACCTACGATAAAAATAAATATTAATCGCGAATTGAATAAAAAAATTTAAAATAGTTTTTAAAACGTGCACTAACCTCCAATTCTTTAACAATAGTAGCAGCGTCATTTGTAACAAAAAGTTTTTCGATGTAATTGATTATGATTTTATTCAAACCATTTGGCCCATATGCGGTTCGCACAGTGTCCGAAAATTGTTTGCAAGCATGTATATTTCTATATACCGCTTCTTCTATTCCGGAAAAGTGCTAAAATAAAATGAATGTTTGTCAGTAACAAATTAAATCATATACATATATATATACAGCAATAATTCGTAATATTAAAAATTTAACATACCCGTGCGCCTTCCTTTAACATCTGCGCAAACCCGGGTGCTTTAGGAACATGTAACGCCATTTTAATTTAAAAATTAAGCAAATTTATGATAAATAATTTTTAAAATACTTCTTTAATACTTTCAGCGCAACTTTTATACAAATAAAAGCACGCACAAGTTCTCAACAATTCGGCAAACTTCAATTACGGATAACCAGCAAACTTTATTTAATGGGGTTTTCATGTTGACTAAATGATTATTTCACTAATACGTCGAAAATCGAAATCATACTTTGTAGTTTAAATTTTTATTCTTTATATTTTTTTCGATATCTCAGAATTTTGTAAATAAAAATATTTTATTAAATAATACCACGAATATACCGCTTAGCGTAATTTTTAAATTTGAAAAAACTTTTAATCTGTTTTCAGTTTCAGTATTTATTTTTATTATATTCATTTATTGTTACGCAATTATGATTAATTACCTAATTTAATATTCAGTTGTTTTTATTCTAAAAATTATAAATACCCATCAATCATATTTTGTGCCGGAAAAATTTGTGTGTAAACAAATACCTAAAAAAAAAATGCTCAAATGTTGAAGTGAAATCAATGTGAAATATTACGAAAAAAAAAAAAAAAAAGCGGTAGAGAGTAAATTACAATATTGAATTATTTAAAACGTGAAAAACCTATAAAAATATAGAATTCAAATAAATCGCTAATTTTAAAATGACTGACGGTAAGTTTTTATCGTTACTTTTTTTCTTATATTTAATTTTAGCCGATCGTAATATATAATGAAAGTAATTAATACAATTGTTTACAGAGGAGATAATTAAACGGCAATTATTAATCGATGGCGATGGAATGGGAGATGATAGGAGACTTAATGTACTTTTAAAGTTATTTGTAAAATGGTGTAACTTAAAAAATGAATCCCCGACAGAAATGTAAGTACAGATTTATTTATTTTGTAATTATAATTTTTGCACAAGTGGATTAATATATTTTCAGAAGTGTTTTATTAATTTTTATATATAAAAAACAATGGTATATATTACGTATATTTGGTTTTTAAAACGTTATTGATATCATTTGTAATACGAAAATGTATATACAAATCAAATATTAAATGTGGTAATGTTTATGTTAAATAGAAAATTGATGCAAGAAAAATTACTATTGCAGTTATTACAATGCAAATATATGTATACTAAATCGCAGTGCATGTCACGTGTGAGTAAAGCGGAATTAAAGTCATGTTCTCAGTTATCGACAGATATTGAACAGCAAATAAATGATGCTAATCTGGTTATAGAGCGGAGTAAAGAGGAATTAGAAAATGCAAAAATTCTTCGTAAACATCGTTCCGAGTACGATATAATATCGAACGTTATACAAAAACATCCAGCTCGGAAAGAAACGAATGCCAAATTAGTACAGTTGAATAAAGAACTGAGTGCACTTCAAGTAAATATATTTCATTTTAATATTTGTTATGTTTTATTGTTGTAAAATTTCATAAAAATTTTTGCTGTCAATTTTTGAGTTATATAAATTATAAATTTCGGAGAAAATAGAGAATGTAACAAAAATTAAAATAATTACATTATCAACGTGTTTCGTAGAATTAGCTCTATATTCACGGTGAAAATATATTTATTCTTTTCCTATTTACCGATAAAAAAAATTAAAAAGAAGAAAAACTATTTGTTAGGTATTAAATTGGAAAATGAAGAAATTATATAAAAATAAGTTCACATTTACGTGAACCTTAAAATTAGGGAAAAGCAAATATTAAATATGTGGAAAGATGCTTTGATAGGTATTAAAAATTTGTCTAGGATATCTCTGTGTATCATTTAAAGGTTACATTAAGAAAAAGGTTCATCGGCAATTGTAATTTATTGAACATTAAAAAAATAAATAAACAAAGAAGAAATATATATGAAAAACTTGTTATTTCTTAGTTTAAATTTATATATAAGAACAACAAATTTTCTTACATTACTGCCCACAGCAAATAAAGCAGAATGAAAAGTTGCACTGATCTGTATGAAATATAGCGTATGGATTTTGCTACACCGAATTCTAATATTTTATTATGAGCAAAATTAACATGAGCTTTACTTTAAATTCTAAATACGAAAATTCCTCCACAATAAAGTGGATCAAACAATATCTTTGTTGACTATATTTAAATTATAAATAACTTAATATTAAAAATAGTTTTCTTTTCAATACTCGTGTATAGATATATATATATATATATATTTGTATATATGTGTGTGTGTATAATTTAAATTCAATGAATGTAGGAAACGAAGCATGAGATTGACAAAAAATTAGAAATACGCCGAAAACATTTCCATGTCCTGGTGGCATCGTTAAACCAGTTGCAGACTATGTTAATTGAAGAAAATGAATTAACAATAGAAGATTTTCATATTGATATATCAGACGAAGAAATGGAATCAAAATTTGATAATTCTTCAATGATTGTTGATTAGTATTTTAAGGGTATATTATCACATTTTCTATTTCAATATATTATTATAATTATAATAGTTTTAAAGTTGTATTTTATTTCAATAATAATTATACCGGAAGTATTTTTTATATTTCGGCGTTTAAGAATTTATTACAATCTTCAATTTAACAATAAACTTTACACGATGATACTTAATATGTTTAAATAATTTACATTTTTAAATTATAAAAAATAAATTAACGTATGATTTTAAAAGAATAATGTATTAAAATAAATATTCTTATTCTTCAAACTAATGCAGGATGGCGATCCGACTGTGAAAAAAATTAAAACAGCCAAGTGATATTTTCAATAAAAAAAAATCATTTGAAACGAAAAATGAATGCATTTTTTAATGTACTCTACTCAATAATAAATTGCCAAGTTCTGTTTTATTTGTGTGAAATATGCTACGATGGTCAAATTAATAGCAATAAAAAAAATTCTAGGTTTATTTTCATGATAACTAATATTTATATTTATTGTCAGTAGATTCTAGTTAAAATTCTAACAAAGCGCATAAACATTTTTTTATTATACATCTCAGTATATTGGGAAGGTTGAACCTTTTAATAAAACTTTTGGGAATACTTAAGCTGCGTAAACTCGTTGAAATCAACGCGTATGATTACAAATGTAAATATTAAGACGTTAAATAAATTTTGTAAGTTAGAACTTTTAAAGGGAGAAGGGGTAAACAGCCTGTTATAAACTTTATTATTAATTTTTGTAATAATAACATAAGCATATATTGCCGGAGTTATTTTTATAACGGTAAAATATATAAATGTAAATAAAACCAACTTTAAAAGTTTTAAAAATTTAATTTGCAATTTTTTGATTTATCTTCGTTTCAATTTGTTGGGTTTGTTATTGTACAAGCGGAAGAATGTTTGTATAAACTCCTGTACAATTTTACTAATCAGCAATTCGGGGGGATGGAGGGATTTGGATCGAGAATAAACCGAGAATTTCAAAATTATATTTGAATTGCCACCATGTAATGTTAAAAGTATAACCGTATATTTTCTGTATTAATATAAATTATTGTAAACAAACCATGAAAACAGAAAATTGAATTATTTACAAAAGATATGAAAATATACATGTTTCGGAATCACGTACTCGGTAATCGTGGTAATAATGATTATGGAGTATGTGACTCGGAAACAAGTTGGTTTTTATGTATTTTGTGAATAATTAAATTTTCTATTTTGTTATAGTGCTTATGACACGATATTCTGTATGCGAAATACCGCTATATTCACATGGATATGATGAATGATGGTTTACCGTTGCCTTTTATACGATTATTAACAATTATTTTAAATTATTTTTACTCGTGCTAGATCTCGATATGACGGTCTGATCGTTCTATCAACTCGACTATCGCGACATAAAATAAGCATTAACGTTAATTCTCTTTTATTTCTGGT
This sequence comes from Icerya purchasi, assembly GCA_039619475.1. Taxonomy (NCBI): domain Eukaryota; kingdom Metazoa; phylum Arthropoda; class Insecta; order Hemiptera; family Monophlebidae; genus Icerya; species Icerya purchasi. The sequence continues at coordinate 188,889,967 of CM077115.1, read as the reverse complement.
TGAAACCGTGTCCATATTATTAATGTCTGACGTATTTGAGCAACAGTTGATCTTAAAAGAAAAATTAGTTAGAGTAAAAATTTATCGATCATTTGTCTTTAACAATGAACTATGTAAACATGTTCGAAATTTTAAACGTAAATGTTCTGTTTATTTGAAATTCATACTAAATTTATTACACGTCTGTTTTATTTAATTTTAAATATAGTCATCTGCATTTAATTGATACGAAGTGTTGAGCTGGCAATGAAAAGAGTATAAAACATTGATAAAATTTGGCACAGCCTTCCTTTCATTTTTATTTATGGTAGCTAAACTAGTCAGGTGAAATGAAGCCAGTATGGTCATTCTTATTTTATAATTCTTCGTAAAGTAATCTCTCTTTATACGGTTACCGAAGAAATAAGAATATTCAAGTTTTTTTTTAAAAATAGATACATGCTTCATCTTTGATCTGCTAATCTTGTTGCATATTAATTTCCATTTGTCCAAATTTCGACCTTTAATTTCTGTTGTTATATATTCCTATAATTTAGTTTTATACGTATTGCTGTTTTTTTTTTTTTTTTAATAATATGGCCATACTAAATTCACTTTCCTGAATGCTAGTATAGGCTGCTTCCCATTTAAATTTCTATCTAACGTTAACTTGTTTACTATTTTTCCTTATTTTAACTTCCATACCGGACACTTTTTTAAAGTTCAGACCACTGAATTGTTGCTATGCTTTTAGCGAATCAATACAAATTTGATTATTTCTGCGCCTCTTTTAAATAGATCTAGTGCCCTGTTAATTGAATTGAATACTTAACATTCGGAGATTGAGAAATATCTTTGATATTTTTTTGATCCCACATGAAAAGCCCCAATGCTTGTTGTTCAACTGATTATTAGCTTAAAAAATATGTCGTATTTCTTGTAGTCTTTACTTACCTTTCTAACCGAATTGCACATTATTTACTCCCTTAATTTTATTTAAAAGGTTTTTTTTCTTCTGTTCATTGTTTTTCAGATTTTAACTCAGTCCTTTCAAGTATTCGTACGTTTTCATTATTGCAAAAAGCATTATAACTGGAAGCTACCGCAATGGAACAGTTTTACACCGGTTCTACAATCTACCTTCCCGGCAAACACAAGCTACGTAGGGCACGGGGAGTGGTCTTATCGTTAGTTCGTTTCTTGGAAAGTTAGTTACATTGGATCGCTTCACAGAACCACAGCATACTTTTTGTTTCAAAACAATTTTATTTAAACAATGGTTCGCTCATTGTTGAGAGACGCTTAGATCGCGTTGAATCCTTTAATAAAGAAATGAGTTAGGAAGTTCGAAGAGACAGGATCGACACTGAATATGAAGCAAACCGGCGACCCACGGACTTCTCGGAGCGAAAAGAACGTGAAAAAAGTTTCCGTTTCAGTTTGACGTGATCCACATTTATCGACCCACAAACGTTCGGCTGAATTAGGATTATTCCGCACATCTGTACGCTGTATTTTGAAATTGCATCCATATAAAATCCAGATAATGCACGAACTAATTCGGTAATTTCGACAGCGTCTTGTTTTCCAACGAAGCCCATTTCCACCTCAATGGACATGTTAACAAAACAGAATTATAGATATTGGAACAGCGAAAATCCCAAAGCTAAACATGAGAAGCCACTTCATTCGTCTAAGGTAACTCTGTATAGACTGCAATTTCAGCAAAAAGAATCATTGGCCCCTATTTTTTCGAAGATTCATGCGGTTACTATTAATTCTTCTCTGAGTATGTGAAAATGTTACGGGAGTTCTTAGCATTGAAGTCACTGGAATTTGCTGGCCACAATCGTAACATATAGTTTCAGCAAGATGGAGCCACTTGTTACACATCCAACGAGTCCGTGCCGATGATCAAAAAATGTTTCCAGGAAAGCTGATTTTCAGGAGAGGCGACATCTTATGGCCACCGAGAAATTCGGATTTATCCGCGGCAGACTTCTTTTGTGGAGTTATTTAAAAAACCGCGTTGTCTACACATCCATAAACCAAAGATACTGCGTCAACTAAAAGAAAAAAAATCAGTGAAGAAGTGTCTGCGATCTCACTGTCTGCTGACGAGTATTCAAAAATTTTGGTATTCGCTTAGAAGAGTGTAAAAGTCGAGACGGGAGTCATTTAGATGGTGTTATTTTTAAAAGGTAAATTCTTCTCGTAAATGAATAATTTCTAGTATATGTCAAATAGTTTTTTTAATACGATTTTTTCAAATGTTAACGAATTCATGGCCCATCCTGCACTTTGGTAAGTGGACGAGGTTCTGTGTTATTTCCACTAATTTTTTGATTGATGTAGATAATGCCACTGATAGAAACCATATATACCTTTCAATTTAATAACTATTTATATCTTTCGATACTTCTCCAGTTACAATTAAATTAACGTGTCAATACTTAATAAAAATCTATTTTGAAGTATTGCAAACTGCATCCGGAAAAATCTTAATAGGTATCTCATCATTTTAAAAAAATGCTCAAGAGATAAACACTAAAACCAACAAATGCTGTAATGGACTCAGTTACCATGGAAAAATCACCGAGGAATCCACATATCGTAATCTCCGATCTTTCTAATGATACAATAACTGACAAAATAATTGAAACTGTGCAACAAGCACCAAAAGAGAAACCAATATATTCAAAAATCATTAAACGAAAAACTTCTGCTTGCTTTAAAATAACTTATTGCAAAAAAAAAATAGAAACAATATTGGATGCAGTGGCTGTGAATTAATGAAGTGTTTTTCGAACGGAAACTAGAAAGTTTTGTCGGAAATCCTCTATTCTTCTTGATATTATAATATCTTCCGGTTTATTTGGAATCCACTAAACTCTACATTTTGTTGGGGTTTTTTTGGGGGGGGGTAAAAATAAAACGATTAATTTTTCGCGACAAACTGTTTTATTTTTTTAATTATATTTTTTGATCGTTTTTTCGCTTTTCTGCATGCTCTACGCATTTTATAGCTTTTTTGCATCTCCTCAAAAAAAAAAAAAAACCTAATAATACTAGTAGTTTTTTTTTTTTTTACTTTTTAAAAAGCAATTTCCGATTTTTTTTCGAAATAAAATTAAAAATTGCAATATTCTTGAAAGTGTTTTATAAAAGCGTTTCTAAACTTTCAGGTCGTTGTCAAAGAAATCTCAATCTTTATCCCAATTTAATCCATCACAAAAATGCATATTTACAACTCTGCATAAATATACATACTTAAATTACAACTGGTACATTTAAAATTAAATCTTTTATTTCTTTACTAAAAATATACATTAACGCTCAAAAAATTAATCGTATACGCTAAATTATTATTGTATGTACAATTATAGGATTTCATTATTGTAAAAAAAGTTTAAACTTTGAACATTTAGGTACGTGTCTTATTGTTAGTGAAATACGAGTGCCTCGTTTGTATACAGTTCCTGTTTTATAAGTAGAACTGCACAATTCTAAATTGTTAATCGTGCCATCGATCTTGTCCTCATCGGTTTCTTCAATTCCATGCAGTAATTTAGTATACATATCGTGCTGCAACACAAGTAAACTTCTTCTTTCCAATAACAAAGTATACTTTTTTTTTCTAAACTCAAGACTTTCTTCATTACCGTCCTAAAATAAATTCAGAACAAGTGAGTATTAATATAATAATAAGTTTTAATATCATTTGTTACTTCTGGCTATTGATTTTACGAAAGAATTTTCGGATTAAACACTGGAATTACCGTCTTTAATTATTACCGGGTCTAGAAGCATGCAGCAGCAATTTTCACCCTTTTCATCGTCACAAAATTCATTTTTAAATTTTTTTCAAAACCCGTTTTTAACCGATACTATTTTCGGACTGTTTCAATTTTTATTAATAGCGACGTTTTTAAATTACTAGAAATTATTATTTAAAGTAGCCATGAAAGTTATTTTAACTCTGCTCCCTTTTATAACTACATATAGATACGAGACAGGCTTTTCAGCTTATGCCGAAAAATAAATTCAGGAGCAAAATTGAATGCTACTCCGGACGTGTCAGATATTAAACCAAATTTTAAAACTATTTCTAGTGAAACAGTGAAACAATTTCATTCTTCCCATTAATTTGTTTAAAATTTTTTATTAAACAACTTTTATTTACATACTGAAATTTCGATACTTTTTATTATAAGTTAATAGAATGTGGAATCACAGTGAAAGTTGTAATTAAGAAGAAAACAATCAAATTTTTTTTACATATCAACAATTACTTATTAAGTTTTCATTTGGCACTGAGGGTTCCATAAAATAAAATTGATTTTTTAAGGGTTCCACGATCATAAAAGTTTGGGAACCACTGCTCCTAGGCCATTGACAAATCATTGTTGACTATACATTTACGACTCCATTTAATACGTGTTTTACTTCTTTTCAATATTTATTTTCTTTTTATTTTATAAAATATTCATTTATAAAAAAAAAATATTTTTTCATTTAAATTAAATAATTAAAACTAACTGTTCGTCCAAATGATTTTTCCCTCAAGACTTTTTTGTTCATTTTGACGAACTCTATAGCGTAAAAAAAATTTCCTGAATTAGTTTCAGAACACCCTGTATATATATATATATATATATATATATTAATTACGTCATTCTTCGCCCAACCCCACTACTTTTTTTGACGCGCAGTCGGAAAGAATTACGTTGTTAATTTTTCCCGTTCTATGCGAAGTACAGAAGTGATAGACCTGGGGGTTCGGAGGTGTCCCTACGTGGGGATAAGAGGCCGGGCCCTTTTCAAGGCACAGAGGGCCGAATTATATATATATATATATATAGAGAGAGAGAGATCTTCTAAATTAGAGGAAAAAGCAAATGGATGGATTAAAAACTATTACTTTTGAGAGTTGAGTCATAATAAAGTAAAAAAAAAGAAAAGACAGAAACAGAAAACAAAAATACAAAACATCACGATCGGAAATACAAAAATATAAAACTAGTTGACAAAAAATCTTGATGACAATAATTTGTCACCAATCTGTTAATAAAATACCAAAATTTTAATAGTAACGTCAAAAAATAAAAATAATTAGAGAGACTAAAATAATATTCATTTTTTTTTTTTAGATGTTTGCACCAGGATTAGAAATATTAAGAAGGAATAAGTAATTAACATTAATGAGGCGGCTACTCCCCCGAAATTGGTGTCTACAATTAACCATAATTTATTATTTGTGATTATAAAAGCTCGTTTTTTATTTCTTCTTAACGTTTTTGTAATTACCACTTTTTTTTCAAAGCATGTAAAAAGAAATTAAACACTACCGAATTATTTACATATTGCTTCACTTTTATCTTGAATCTTTGGTGATTTTTAAATATTTTGCATCAGTGACCAATATTTTTCTTTCATTAAAATTACACATTTAAATCAATTTAAAGAGAAATTTACATTAATTTAATCTTAAGAACAATTTTAAATGACAAATATAACTTTTCTTAAAACTTGAGTACGTTAAAATGCATGCTAGCAATAGCTAGTTTAAAAATACTAAACTAAAATTCTAAAATTAACTATCTAAAAATCCTAAGTTAAAGCAGACAAAGAAATTTAAACACCGTAAAAAAAAATACAAACAATTTTTGATACGAAATAACGAAATGTATAAAATGTTTTTAAAAAACTCGCATAGTGCTACCTCCATCAAGAATAGAAATTATTTCCCCCCGCTAATTGTTTTCACTTTTTTTACTAATTTCTTCGCCGAAGTGAACATTTTATTAATGTATATTATAATTTATTTTCAGTACCCTTCGTACAATACATTTTTTCCCCTCAGATAACAATTAATCATTTTATTCTTTTCTTTATATAAATTTTATGTTTACCTGGATACCAATTTTTTTAAATTATTACACTACTAAATGAAAATTCAAAAAACGATTTTCCATTTGCATGTTTGAAATTATTAATGGATTTGATTAAACATTGGCATTTAAATTCACTATTGAAATTTATTAATACATTATTAATACTGATTCACTGTTGCACATTAAAAAATATAAAAAAATTAAATTTGTTTTGACATAATGTTCAAATTGAGAAACTAAAAGAATCTAAATAAAAGTGGTTGTTAATATATTCAGAAAATTTAATATTACAATAAATATTTCGTTGGTAATAAAAAACAAGTTTCCGGCTATTTTTTAATTTCACTTCGAACTTAATGCTACGATAATACTTTAAAAAAGTAATTATGTTAAAGGAAAACTAAGGATGAAATTGAAAAGTTACGTTAACAAATCATGACGTGTTGATTTGTGGCATTAAGATTTTATTAATGAAAAAAAAGATATATCTAATAAAACATGTTTTGCGTAGTTATTAGAAGCAATAGATTTTTGGATAGGTATAATTCAGAAATTCCATGAATAATGTAATCACTATTTAAAATTTTAAATATTTATAACATAAACACGACAGAACTCCACTTACTACATTTCACTTTTTAATCATACACACTAACACGTTGTTTATTATATTATTTTTTATTTTATTCCCAGCTAGAAATTATAATTGGTTCGCAATTTAAAAATAACAATTATTATTTAAATATGTCATGATTAACTTACGTTTTCACAACGTGAATAAAAATGGAGTAAAGTGTGCGAACCGCAGCTTATAGTACTAATTACAGGATAAAATAATGGACCATCCAAATGGGGCTGCAAACAAAGTATAAATATACATTTATTAAAGATATAAATGAAACAAAATCACTTAAATATTATTTGACTCGATAGTATTTTTTTTTCTTTCATTTTCTATTTCCAAACTGGTAAGTAAAATGAATAAGAAAAGTAATCTTTCGGATTTTCGTTATGTATTCTTTTTAAATTCAAAAAAATGAAATATTACTTTCTTTCTTAAATTAATACCAACAGTTTAATATATATTCACTGTTGCTTATAATTGACTTTTTTTCTCGCCAAGATTAAAAAAAAATAAATAAATCATTAGTTTTAAAAAGCCCAGCGTAAATTATGTACGTGAGCACGTATTCACGTAGGGAAATTTTATATATACATTCTCAAAATATTGTTCAAAAAGTAAACATGGATAGTCAAGCATGATGTTTTATACGCTGAGGACCGTACCTTAATTTAAAAACAACTATAATTTACATTTACATAATACCAAATTCAAAACAAAGATGTTCAATTTTTTGTGTTTAAAAATTTTAGTGACTTTATTGCTCTTTTTTGAATTTTTTAAAACCTAGGAAACTCTGTTAATGATTTCACAACCTCTAAATTTAATTATTTTATTACATTATATTGAAAAAATATTGTGCCCGATACTATAATATGATGTTTGACTTCTTTTGACAACAAAATTAGAATATACATATCTATATATATATATATATATATATATATATATAAATGCATTTATATTTCTTTTGTCTCTGCATATGAACAGGACTACGATTTCTCCATTGAAAATAATTATCGTAATGTAATATTTTCATGATATATAGAGGTACCTCTATAGTTGGGTAATTCAGGCACCCCGAGAGGAGTAAAATAAACATTTTTTGAATGCACCATTTTGTATATGAACATCACCACTTCGACTCCCTATATTATTGAGTGATTTCGCCACCACTTTTGGTATAGAGTAGTATGATACACCTCCAGCTATGTTGCCACGTATGAATAAGCTATGAGCGGTATAGCTGAAATGTTTATCACAGATACATATCGCAGTGAAATAAATTCACATTACAATGATCATTTGGTCGTGATGTGATTTTTATAGAAATTTTTTAATCTGAATTATTCTATTTATTTTAACAGTTATGTAATCAAGTCGAAAATATTGATAAGTGCCTAATTTTAATAATTATTAAATATGTTATTTTAAAATAATTATTTCCTCTAGATAGAAGTTCCTCTAACCTTTCTGAACTTCTTAAAAAAATATTTCTCTAGCCTATTTATTTTAAATATTACTTGATAAGTAATTTTCAAATTTAACAGTAAGCTTGAAATTTTCATTATCTGTATATAAATAAACAAAGACAAAACAGTTCGGTACCTTTTTCTTCTCTGTTTATTAACCGTTTTTTTTTCTTTTTTCTTTTTTGTTTAGTAGCTATTGGCGATCTTTAGTGTTACCAGTAAAAAAATTTTGGAAAGTTTTTTTATCCTTCTTATTTAAATAAAAAATTAATACAAAAAATGAAAAAAGAAATCGATGTAGCCAGTAAATCTGTTCTTATTAAAATGTTATAATTTTTCTTATCAATCATCATTACTGGCTTTTTTACTAAATATTAAGGTGTCACTTAATATCAATAAATGAGGGTTTTTAAATTGTGATTTACTGTTATTTTATTGAATTTATTTTTTATTCAGTTATAATGGTACTGAACTGTTTTGTATTGTAAGTACATAAGGGGAAAGCCAAAACAAGAAAAAAATATATACATATAAAAGTGTATGTTCTCAGATATAGTAGAAAATAAAGTTTCTGAAATATGCAATTCATATATTATTATTATTTTTATACTGGGTGTTTTTAATTGCTATGATTATTACACCGAGTGTCAGGTAGGTATTTTAAATGCTAGTTGTTAAGTTTAGTTTTCTAATCAGGGTAAGAATTTTTTAAATTTCGTCTTGGTTGTCAGGGATGGTTGTATTATTTAAGGGGATTTTTAGTTCTAGACAGATTTGATTAATGTTAGGGCATTCGTAAAGAAGGTGTTTGACTGCGATAGGGGTGGAGTTGCCCTGGATTCCGATATGACTGGGTATATACATTAATTTGATATTAATGTTTCGAGATTTTAGCTTGTTTAGTTGTTGGTGAATATCTTGGACAAATTTGTCAGTTGAAAAAATGTTCAGGATGGATGTTAGTGAGCTTACTGAGTCGCTCTGGATTAGATAATTTTTGCTTTTTTCTTTCGTTTTTATGCTTTTCAAACAGTGAAAAATTGCTTTTAATTCGGCTGTATAGTTGGAAAAGCATTTATGAAGTTTGAAGTTTTTAACCTCTCCATTGATAGAAAAAACATATCCAGTATATTGGGTTCCGATTTTTGACCCATCTGTAAAACATGGCACATAATTTGGAAAATTAGTAACTTTTTCGTGATAACGATTTTTAATTATATGGTAAGGGACTTCGGATTTACTGTAGTTTATTAAAGAAAAATCTGTCTGGGATGTGTAATAACCAGAATGGAAATTTTGGATATTCTTGGTTCAGGTTTGAAAAATTGAGCTCATTATTTTTTAGAAAAGACAGGAAATTGGTGATTGGTTTTTCAGCCTGCCTCGAAGGGTTTTTAATGTACGAATTTATCAAGTTTTGTATCGGATTTGTTGGGTTAGTTACAGCAGATAGGAGGAACCTGTTTGTGATCAAATTTTTCCTAAATTGTGGGGCAAGTTCAGTTGCTTCGCAGAATATACTATCTATTGGTGAGGATGGTAGAGCTCTGATACACATTCGTATGGCTGCGTTTTGTATTAGTTTTATGATGGCCAAGGTTTTGTCGGATACGTTATTGAGAGCTGGATACCCATATTCGATTTGTTTTCCTCAAATTTTTAATAATAATTATGGGCTAACACTAGTTTTATTTAATGTATCTGTTTCATTTCTGATTTTTCTATATAGGAGTGTTGACCACTTTTTAAATTGCATAACTGAACTGCCTTGCTGATAATATATTGGTGGACCCAATGGGTGGTAGTTAGACTATCTTACAAATGGTATTTTTTTTATGAGAATATTTATGATAGTAATCATGTAAACAATAATATATATCATTATTTATATTAAGTAATGTTAATTTTGTATGAAACTGAAAAAAATAACTTTTTTATTTATGGTTTAGATTTGATGAAAATAGCTAATAAACCAAAATTTGTTTTAGGTTTTAATTTGTATTTTTTTTTTAAAGAAATTTTTTTGGAAATGATCGATCGGGACACAATAATTTGAAGAAATGAGTAATAATTTTAGCTTATTTGCCATAATTTCCGGAAAAAACAGTGGGTGAATCCCAACCCCTCCCAAAGTACGCCACTGGTATTAACATTGATATAAAGATAATTAATTCGGGTAAAAAAGATAACCATAAAATACACCGAAACACAAAAAAAGGTTACGACACAATATTTTAAAAAAGAGAAAGAAAAAAGTAACGCCAAAAAAGAATGAATGTTTAGCATTAATTTAAAGTAACGACAGCTTTAAAAATGTTTATTAATTAAAAATAAAACCATTTATATACATTCAGCACAAAAACAAATTGTTTATATTGAGACATATGTATATTTTTTTAAGTTGTGAATGATTATACATAATAGATATATTTTACATTTACAATTTTTATGGGGATTTTAATAAATATACTATTTTAAAATTACATTATATTACACTTTTTTATATTTTGAATAATAATTATACTTTCAATTTTTGTGGGGGTTACTCATTTTTTTAATAGTATATTTTATGACGTTTTTCTAATTTTGAAATAATTAGAAAAAAAACATCACAAACACTGTGTGACGTGTAAAAAAAACTATAAATTTTTTAAATCATATAAGATTAATTATATTGTATTCTAAAAAACCTAACAAATTCATTTCTTAAAGGATTTGATATAACTGATTCTTTATTCTATGTCCTTACTTCCTTCGTTAATAATAATTTAAATAATTTTAGCGTAATTTTTAAATAACGTTTTTTATCGTAATATTATTTAAGTTCGTTATGTCCGCAAACATAAGGGAAAGATAAGCTAAACAAAATGGTACATATATCTGCATACAATCGATATATATTCGTACCCTTTTTGACTTTGAATATTATGTCAGTTAACTTTACTTTGTTCTGAAAAACAGCTGATGAAATTATACGCATTATATATGAATTGAAGTTGTCATTGCTTCCGACGTTGTTGCCAATAAAATAAGGCGGAAACGAGCTGTTTATGTATCACAACAATTAAAGGGTTTTTGAATAGAGGAGAAATAATTATTCTAAAGGAGAGAAGTCTGGTAAAATTTCTTTGAGCCCAAGTGCATCTTTCTATGCGTAGAGGGGTAATTTTTGCCTTCGAGTAAAATTTAGCCAAAAAGTGATTCATGATCTTCTAAGCCATCTGGCAAAATTTTGCATAGGAAACGTTTTCGCCTCCGAAATTGGGGGCGAACACGTCAAAACGGAGGTGGTTTCTACTTAATGATGTAGCATTCGGAGACGTATCAGTACCAAATGAACGTATATACATATATACACTCACACATACACACACCCAAACAAATAACGAATGCGATCCCTGCAAATAATTAAAACCGTAGATGTAAAAGAAACTTCAAAGAACATATTATCAAATAAACGCTAAACATGAATTTTAAAAAAAAAGATAAAATAACGAATGTGTATTAGAACCAAATTCAGTTTAAATGTGCTACGTTTTAAATGACGGGCAGCTATTAGTTTATAACTTTATAAAGATGGCTAACTGCACATATTGAATAAAAAAAAACGTTCGATAAAAAATCTAACTGATTATTAATATTAGTCATCTTCATTAATTTTTACTATTAACAGAACTCATAAATAAACGTCGCAAAAGGCTATTTATTTATATTTCATACCGAAATTGTTATTTCAAAGGAATATCGAACGATGGTGTAAAACAGGTCTCTATTTTATTTACAACGACAGGTTATCACAACCTTTTCCTAGTCTGTGTTCATTTGCATCTACATTGCATTCGTGCTTGCCTTTTAACATTTATCTATCCCCTTAGATATTATGTATTAATAGAAGTACGTAGATGAATAGCTGAGAAAAATTTTAAAAACGAACAATAAAATACAGTTTAATTCTTAACAAACAACAACCTTTCTGTCGCTACATTATACAACCGGAAAAATAGTATTTTCTCCGCAATTTCGAGCTTTCGGTGCTCCGAGAGTCTGATTTTAAAGTTGGAAATCTGAATGCTCCAAACTAGAGAAATATACGGAAATGCGAGTATTTCTATTTTTTTTTGTTTAAAATTTTTGACTAAAATACTCGCGCAGCAAGGGGGCACTTGGTTTTTTGTGTTTTTTTGAATTTTTCGCCAACTTTGAAAGTTTCGTTGAGCAACTGAAATATAGTTAAGTTCCTATCAAATAACGATCTTTCCACTGATATATCACACACCCGGAAAAATGCCTTGTGGGTCTAAATATATAGTTGTAAATTCGGCTAATATGATCGAAAATTATTAATTTAAAAAAATTATAAATGCATAACAAAAAATGGAAAAAATATAAGCGCTGCGGAACGGGTAGCCGCATTTCACGTATACATTTATTACTAAAAGTTTAGATATAAATATAAAATCACTTCTATAAATAAACCATAAATTAAATTACTTGATTTCTTTTATATAATACGGAATCAATTTTTTTTTATTAATCGTTCTAAAATGTGAAATTTAGACATTCGGAACAATACATACATTTGAATCTATGAGCAATTTACTGGCATTATAAATAATTACATAAATTGAACACATACCATTATTCCTTGATTTGGCAAATATTCATTTATCAACACATGATTTGGAATACATTTTTCATCGTAACAATTTAATTCAATTACTTTTCGTATATAATTTTGTAACCACTATAGAAAAAAATTAAATTTCACAAAATCAGTCACTGCAAAGAAGTTAATCTACATAAAATTCGTTGAATCATAATTATACCAACATTAGGAATTTTTTCAGGAATCATTCCTTTCTCATGCGGAATCCCTCCCCAGTTCTGCAATCTTCTGTTTAACAGTTGCGTCCATTTCGGTTTCGGTACGGAATACACTTTATTTATAATTTCTTCTTCTTCTTCCACTGTGATAAAATTTGGGATATAGTGAACTGTCTTCGGCAACTATAAATGAATATAATAAACATATAAAATTACATTTATTAAGATTAGTTCAATCTAAATTTCTTAAATTATTTCTATTACCTGCATTTATTAGTTCATACATTGTATAAATATATAAACAATTTAAAACAAGTGTATTCACGTATTACCTGATTCCATAATAAAGACCGTGAGATTAATGTTTGTTTTCTGTTAGTATGGTAAACAAAATATTCCTAAAAATATTCACATTTTGATGCTAAATAAAATTTCATCTGGAACCCATATTCTTATCAATCATATTAAAAATAGTATTGACGACCATTACACTGATTTGATATAAATTTATTACGAACAAAATTAGCCGAAAAATCTAATTTTAAAATATTTTACAATCTATACATTTTAAACCAAAACTAACGCATTATAAAGCATAAACTTTTCTTCAGTAAAACAATTTGTTCTGAAATAAAAATATAATTAAAAATTATGTTTAACTTATTACTAATTCATCTGGACATAAATTAAATTGTGTACTAACAGATTCAACAATATTTTTCATGTTCTTTTACTGAAAGTGCGATATATTTCAACAAAATTCTCATTAAATTATAAATTAAGCACAAATTTGATTTCTAAGAAATAAATGGATGCATTTTTGACTATTCATTCAAAGTTGGCAAATTTAAACAGTACTTAATTCTAATCATGATCGTGAATTGTGCCGGGCTAAGCATTAATTCGGAAAATTTTGTAAATAATAAATAAACAGGATTTTATAAAAGCATCTAGCGCCGTAACATGATATGCGCATGCGCGTGTAGTTTATATTTCCAATATTACGAAAAAGTTTTACTTATTTTTTTGATGATAAAGTACTTAAAAATTGTTCTGAATTGTTGTTACTGAGTTTATTGTTTCAACTTTTATGTAAAAGTAGCATTTTAAATAATTTTTTACACAAACAAAAATGATATGACGTAAAATATCTAAGTAATTTTTCGATCTGTACAAAATTTTTGTTGAAGTGATTTCTTATAGTTATTTTAAAATGGCTTTATTTTATTAATCTGAAATTTAAAATCAGAAAACAAATGAACGTATTTTACAAATCTGAAGTAGCAGAAAGTTCGATATTAAACAGAAGTCTTGGTCTTAGATGAAATGTGTGGGTTGAGTGTTGTGGAGAGCTAATTACATGTATCGAGAATAGAAAAACGATTAACGAAAATAAAAGTTGCAAAATATACAATGAATGATGATATAGGCAAAAACTAAATCTGGAATATTTACAAGTATTTGGATGCAAATGTTAGTATTGTTATAAATAATAAAAAGAAAAATGGAAACCTAAAAGCACTGAAGTAATTTTTATCGGCTGTGATGAAGAAAACAAGACAGATTTTGGAATTCACAAAAGGGATAAACAATCATAAATTATTTTTTTTCGTTTATTTTGTTGATGCTTAAAGTCTACTATCTACTTATAAAAGAATCTTTGAAATCAGATTGCGTACAAGTCCGCAATACAGTGAGACATTTTTATATTTTCCCTTAAAAGTGGGCTTTGTACAGCCATTCAGGCATCCACCGACATTAAAATGTTGTTCGCTTCACGACCTCCGTCGACATGAGAATGTCGCCGTGCAACCTATAAATGCCTTGTACATATTATATCGCAACGTATGTGCAAAAATATACATTTAACAACTAACTACCGCTAGTACAAGGTTCCTTATTTACATCATTATCGTTAGCAGTGGTAATATTGAGGAAATGACGTGTGAAATACACGAACCTACGATCTTCACAGGTCTTTACAAGTCGTTATAGGAAACACATTAACCTACTTCTGTTGAATGCATACTCATGTATGTGGGAAATCGGCTCATTAAATGCTCTCTTATTAGTAATCAGTCGTATCTAAGTAAATATATGAAATTTTCGTAACGCTTTTCGAGTTTATGTGCCAAAATAAAGACATAAAAAAACGTCATTCTCTCCCACTGTGCAACAAAAAATTATTAAATGTAATAGTTTTACCTTTAAAACGAGACTAGTTTGGTTATTGCGCCGTTATTAGTTTTATCTTATAGAAAATCCGTCCAATGTTGATGTTTTGAGACAACAAAGGGATCAAATTATTTTAGTGGAATTCATGGAGCGTGGACAGACCATTAACGGCCTAAACTACTTGAAACACTCATCAATTTAAGGAAAGAGATAAAAATTAAAAAAGAAATTCAACTGTTGCATGACAATGCACGGCCATTCACTGCGAACATTACCCAAGAACTTACCGCCGAGTTGTCAATTGACTACAGTTCGGACCTTGCCCAAGTGATAGCGCTTTATTTTCTCAATTAAAACAAAATATATATGTATATGTGTGTGTGTGTGTGCGGCGGATGACGAATTGCTTAAAAATATCGAGTCACTGGACCGGACGGAAAATGTTATAGGGTAAGTGTTGAAAAGTTGGTGGTTCTTATATCAAACACTTTGTAAAATGTTCAAGCAATAAAATGTAAGTTTTAAATTTAATTTTCGTTCATTATTACGCCAACACGACGGGTTTTGGAACCTTACTTTCTGTGTGACCCTCGTAGGCACAATGCATAAATTCGGATTCAATATTTATGACGCGCCATTCTACTTCGTAATGCTCCATTTCGTAACGCTTTTCGAGTTTTATGTGCCAAAGAAGAGACATAGACATAATATTAGTAATCAGTCGTATCCAGGTAAAGACATAAAATTTTCGTAACGATTTTCCGTGACGGTCCATTTCGTGACGCTCCATTTCGTAACGCTTTTCAAGTTTATGTGCCAAAGCAAAGACATAAAAATGTCGAAAATATGAACCAACGAACAATTCAAATGAACTGATGTACAACGAATAAAATGGTATCGAAGCATAAACTATAAATTACAGAAATGATTATGAAAAAACACTAGAAAATGAGAATAAAAGGAGCAGTGTAACAAATGAAAATAAAAATAATATACTCTTCAGGGTACGGATTAACATGTGATGCAAAAACCAGGCTAGAGCAAACTGCAAAAGAAGCAGCCATACATGAACAACATGATGAAATTCAATATTCAGTCAAAAATAATTAATAATGTACACAATTGCACCAAAAGCAGTGGTAAGAAGTGAATAAATAATGAAGAACCCAAAATATTTAGACCAGGGATGACTTCAGGAATCTGTTTCCGGAGTGGAGGGGGCAAAGATTTTTTTTATATTATTACTAGGAAAATTTTTTGGGGATTTCCCTAAATAAAACCAAATACCGCATTTACTCACGTAATTTACGCACTTTTCTGCCGTTTTTAACCTGCCAAAAAAGGGGTTGCGTAAATTACGCGGGGGAATCAGATCAACCTGCATTTTTCGGGTTATATGTAATAGGTGTGTATTTCAAAATTACCTCTTACCTAAACAAAACACTCATTAAGTGAAATCAGTTACCTTTATTTCGAACCAAATATATTTATATAATAATAGGTAACTATTACGGTAATTTATAAATTCACGTACCGGTAATTTACTTCTAAGAAATTAGACATTGTCTAGTAATGTTGAACCTATTAACGTATTTTAATAACGCGAAAATATGGTTTATATTATTTCTTCAAAAAAATGTGTGCAAAAATTAAGGTGCATAAACTACACGAATAAATACGGTAGGTAAAAAATGATTTATTATGTAATTTATAATACTGAAAAAGCAAGTAAGAACAATAAATTTCAAGTAAAATAACTGATTATAAACAACAATGTTTTCTCAATTAGTTTTAAAATCATTAATCCTAATTGTAGCATTAAAGAACATATTGTAAAAACATTCTAACGGGTTCATTATCTTTTTATAATAAACGAATATGTCGTGGTCATGGGCGTAGCTAGAAGGGGGCAAGGGTGGGCACTGCCCACCCTAGAAAACTAGTCGCCCTCTCTGGAAGAATCGTCTAAATGTCACACGGAGAAAAATTTGAAAAGTGTAAAAGTACAATGTACTTCGAAATTGATACCGTGATTATCACAATTGATAGTACCGGTTTACGCCGACAAAAAATACGAACTACAGCTGATATTTTTTTTTGGCTTGGGCGTATTTTACATCTTTCGCACATTTACAACAAAAGCATATCAATTTTTCCATAGAATAACAAGCAAACACCAAAGTCAAATTTTAAAAGATCATTTCTTTTTTATTGTTATTTTATGAAGTTTCATTTTTTCGTTAAAAATAAATCTTGTAATTTTGAAATTTAAAAATATACGACTAATTGAACCATTTCAAAATGTTTTGACAGCAACTTTTGACATAACTGTAAACAAAGCGAATGAAAATAATTTTATTTCTTATTAAATTGCTGCATTCTTAAACAGCTTGTATTAAGTTCTGGGAGGGGGGCTATTTTAGAGCTCTGGGGGAGGGGCAATGCCCCCAAAAACCCCCACTGGATTCATCCCTTATTTAGACAACTATGAGACAGATAATAGAATGAGTCTCCTTGAATTTCAGATACAGAAACCAAAGAATTATATGAGATGTGGCCACTAACGGACTGTTTTTTTAGGGCGCACCGGGAAAATTCAGAGGTAAAAAGATGCTTTGCAGCAAAGAGGCGGAGGCGGTGATAAAATTTTAAGAAAATTAGGGCGCAAAATGTAAATTAAATGCTTGGGCGCACCGGGAAAATGTCAGTTTGCCCGCATAGCCAGTCCGTCAGTGGGTGTGGCTACAAAATAAGAAGATTGATGCTTCTGCAAAGAAACTGTTCATGTGCCTAATTCATAAGACCAACAGCTGTGTAGCGTGAACATTTTTTTTTCTATTGGGACCACTTCTATGTGTATAGACATATTAGTCTGGCCGTGGCCTTTGTTTGTGTAAAGTATGATTTTATGTGTTGCCAAAAAAATAATAAGTGTTTTAATAGAGTAACAAACTGTTGTGAAATTTTCCATGAAACTTGGAAAATCTGCTGCTGAAACTTATCTTTTATCAAAAAAAGTATATTGGCAATGAATGTTTCTCGCATGAGCTTGTTTTTGAGTGGTTTAGGCGTTTCGAAGATGACCAAGAAGATTTGGCAAATTACGTATGCCCGGATCTTCCTGACACATCAAAAACGGATGAAAATATTGAAAAAATCAGTAAACCGATCCGATCTGCCATCAGATAGTTATTTATGCGATTGCTGAAACTGTAGGAATTTACACAAAGAATGCGTAAGGCAAATTTTACATAACAATTTCACATGCAAAAAGTATGCGCGAAAATACAATTGAACAAAAACAAGCTCGTGGAAATGTTTGTACTGACACTTCGAATGTTATTGAAAAAGACCCAAACTTTTTCGAAAAAGCGATAACATGTAATGAATCTTGGTTTTTCACTTATGATCCAGAAACTAAGCGTCAATCCATGATTGAAGGGGACCAACTTCACCGAAAGCAAAATAAGCTCGAATGAACAAATGAAAATTCAAAACAATAGTGATTGGTTTTCTTCAATATTCATGGGTTTGAGTAATTTTACTGGGTTCCTGAAGGTCAGACTATTAATCAGCATTACTACTTTGAGGTTCTTGCTCAGCTCTATGAAAAAATAAAAAAAGAAACAACCCAAATTGTGGAGGAACAAGACATGGGTCGTTTTTAGCAGAATACCATCCAAGGTCAAATCTGCGTTAAAAGAAATAAGATTTCAGACTATTGAAGCTGTGAAAGAAAAAGCGACATGCGTCATGAAGGTACTTACAGAAGATGACTTCTAACACTATTTTAGACTATGGAAAAATCGCATGGGGCGTTGTAAGGACAGAGCAGGGGTGCATATTGAAGAAGATAATAACTAAATACGTACAAATTTAGAATAAAATGTTTGACAGCATTGGTCTCGTTGTTTAATAGCCATCTCATAAAGAAGTGATTACTCGCATATGGAGTGTCAATATATTGTTTGCATGTCTCTCCAAAATAGCGAGACTAATCATAGACGTTTCGTAGATTTCAAAATATTTATGCATTGAAAATTTAAAAAGTAAAAAAAAAATGTTAGAACGAAACAAGGTAAAAAAATTTCCTTCAAAATTTTATATTCTGAATATTAAGACTCGTACGTTTTTGTCAGTTTTTATGTATTTCGCCCCCCCCCCCCCCCATATACATGTAAATCTACCTTTTATTATCTCTCCGGTATATAACAGTCTATTCATGCGATGCGATTAAAAAAGGAAAATGTTTAAAATAAAGTACAAAAATGAAACAAACTGCAAAAATGTTTTTTAGAAATGGTAATTTTAGTAACGAGTTTCGATTGTTTTCCGTTATCTCCCTGAATTTGCTCTTTCATACTTTCAGAAAAAATGGAATTTGGTTTTTCTTTATTTTGTATATGTGTGTGAGTAAACACAATGAAATATATGTTGCCTCTTTGAAAACTCTCAGAATTCGAATTTAAAAAGCAAAAAAAGAAAAATGAATTCTATACACATACTAGTCTTTGCGATAGCCTAGTTGCTAGAGCGCTTGACTTCCATTACGGAGATCACGGTTTCGATCCTGAGCGACGACAGAACTTATTACAAAGAATTAAATTAAAATATTCGCTAATAATCACGTGGAAGGCAACGGCAAACCACCACGTACAACATCATATGCGCGTTAAGTCATTACACAGCAGACACACACGGGACTGCATTGTAACGCGATAAATCAAACAGCTACTATCAGTTCCGAATGTAGTCTTGCGTGTGTACAATCGTGTTTCATATAATAATTGCCTGGTACATAACCTATATCTGTACACCTAAAAATTTACAAATATCGAACAATCATTAATAAGTCCTAACGCCTTTTCTTGTATTAATACCGATTTTTAAGATTGATTATCAGATTTCTATATATATAGTACGTGATCGACCACTTTTTATCGTTTATTTGTATGTCAGAAATTAATTTTAATTTCAAACTACACACTCTTACCTCCAAAGGTCAATATTACTATCTGTAACCAGGGGCGGCTCTCCGTAGGGGGCTCAAAGGCGCGAGCCTCCCTGTGTGAGTTTTAAAAAATACATATTATTTAATTACTTCAAGAAAAAAAATCAGTGTTACAAAATAATTTGTTTTACAAGAGTGTATTTTAAAAATAATTGCAAAATCCGCATCATTTTGCGCGATTTGTTAAACGAACAGCTGAAACATTCCCTAACAGTTATCGGATTCGTGCTTACTGCGCTGGAACTGTACGATCTACTCGTTGTGTAGTATACCGTCAAGGTCGTTAATAGCTGATTTTTTGGTCACATGATATTAGCAATCAATAATATAGTACGTGGGCTCAGAATATTTGAGCCTCCAAACCGCATATAAAATACTTGCGAAAAACGAATAAAGCCGAAGTTTTCCAAGCGTAACTTAAAGTCGTCTGTGGGCTCTCGAAAAGTGAGCCCTTGTCGATTTTACACGTGATTATAACCGGTTTTAACAATACATCCGCGTCCCGCGACGCATCGTCCGTTTACCCAGTGTAGCACACTGTTTTAATTTGCTGCTTTTTTTGTTCTATTTTTATCTTTGTTTCTTTTTCTAAATAATACATTTTGCGATATAGATTTTGTTACTTTTGAATGCAAGCACTAATTTTTGCTGACACTTGTTTTACAGTGATTTTTCAAACGTTCAGTATTTTAGAAACTGAATTAGATAAATTAATTGGAGACTCATCTTTTAAGCTTATTGCTCGAACTTACGATGGAGCAAATGTAATAAGCGGTTTTACAAATGTGGCATGAGAACGCGATACTTTTCTTCTTCTAACTGCGATTTTATATCATGAAAGCCTCGATCGAGTACAAAAACATAATTTTCTTTGCACATCAGTTTCTTCAAATTGCTTTCATTTTCATCAAAATTTTTTTCGTTTTCTTTTTGGCATAAAATGGTCCAAAACATCAACAATGTAACCATCAAAAGTATAAATTGTAAATGGTTTATACAGAGGAAAATTTTATAACCTGAATAAAATTTTCTTTGATATTCGTTGTTGAAACTCTTTTGGTGTTTTAAGTAAGTTCCATCAGCAACTAGCGCAAGATTATCATCACTTACGCCGTGAAGATTTTTGAATGACTACGAATTAAGTCATCTCGATTAGCGGTTTTCAAGCCAAAACGGGAAGACAATATGTCTTTTTTAAAAGAATTTAAAACAGATTTTGAAAACTCAGAAACTTTCTGATGATGTTCAAGGCCAAGAAAAATCAAATAATTTCACTTAAATTCCTTGTTCGTAATCTAAATAAAAAAACGAGGCTTGTGTAACACTTCGATTATCTGAGTTTCTCAATCGGATCAGCTCTTCCCAAATTAATTCAGTAAATGTACGAATTCTCTTTTCAGAGATAGAAAAATCGCCGATTCTGTCGTGTAGTTCTCGATCTGAAGTTACACTTCAAGCTTTGAATAATTTAGTTATATCTGCAGCCGTTATAGAACTCGAATATGAAACTATTCTTAAACTTTCGATTTCATCTGCATAAAATCGTTTCTTTGTTAAATGTTTTCGACAGCATCGATTACTCTTTGGGATGAATATTTGTTTTTCAACATAAAATTCCAGACACGCTTCAAAAAGAACGACAACGAGTCCAGAACTATACTCGCACAAAAAACAATAATTGTGCGTACAAACTACTCTTCTAAAAGATAACTCAATAATTTCTTTTTCGACTTTTTTCTTTTTTAGTAGTTGATAAGGTGGATCGTTTTTAGCTGGCTACGATAGTTTTTCTGAAGATGTACTGGACTCTTGACCTTCTGACTGAAGAGTTATGGTGATGTTTTGTGCTTCTTGAAGTTTTCGTTGTTTTGACTTTATAAGACGCGCAATGCCACTAAATCTGCGACACAGAATATCACTAACTATAATTATCTTAGCAAAACAACCTGAGAGAGTATTGGCTTCATCGTCTATACTGACAATTTCTTTCGATCCGACCATCTTTTTTTTTTTTTGATACATCACAACTTGCGCATTTTTCACCAGCATTTGTAGTAGACATGGTGACTAAGATTAACGAATGTAAGTAATCAGCACGGTCATAAACACTTGTCTGGAAACACCTTGGGTGGGGATATAGCATTTAATGTCCATCATTCGTTGTTACCATCTATTGGGTTCTCAAAATCAGCCGCAACACGACAGGGCGTTTCAACCGTTGAATGTACGTGTTTCGATAACATTCGCGATCGCAAAATTGACTACAACGCCAGTATCAAGTAATATAGCTTCAGGATTTTTATGATTGCTCCTATAACTATATATTTATATAATGGCCGATGGGTTGTCTTCATACAAGCTCCCTACCAAAAAAAAAAAAAAAAAACTATATATTTTAAACAATTTTATACATTCACAAAAATAACCAATGCGATTGAAAAAAAACATGCCATTAAACTATTATAATGCTATATCAAAAGAGACTCATAATAATGTTTCTAGGTGAAAGTGTATGGTTTGAAATTAAAATTGATTTCTGACATACAAATAAACGATAAAAAGTGGTCGATCACGTACTAAATGTATAGAAATATGATAATCAATCTTGAGAATCGGTATTAATACAAGAAAAGGCGTTAGGACTTGTTAATGATTGTTCGATAATGTGATTTTTATTGGTTTCATAATAATTGACGGTGAAGCGCCCCTACGGAAACAAGTTTTACCATCTTGGTAGTATAGAATACAGTCAGAAATGGCATTTGGAGTATCAAGCAGGTTACCAGGAAAGACTTAGAGGCTTGAATATGGTCAAAAAATCGAAAATATGCGGTTTTTAGGGTTTTTGAGTACGTTTTACCAATTTTAAAAATCTACAAAAATGTATACATATTTTTAGAGAAAAAATGCATTAAACATCTTTTTTTTTACAGACGAGTATATTTTTGTTTTCGAGAAATAGAGTTTTAAAATTTTTCAAACGCTATAAAAATTTGAATTTCGCGCCAATTTTTTTTTTTGAGTTGAACCATTTTATAGAGCTTGGAATCCGTCACAATTTGAAGCGGAAAAAAATTTCCTACCTCGAAAACTGACTGAGATATTGTAGAAAAACTAAAAATCACAAAATCGGGCCTTATAAAGCCCTATGAGGGTTAGGGGTCTAAAAATCTAGGAATCGGCGTTTCCATTAATGCCGAACATAATAGTATAATTATTTTTCCAAATGATTTAAGGGCTGATTTATCCATTTTGTCCGACTAAACCCTTTTGGGCGTTTTGTCGAGTTCAATAAAAAAAAATATATATTTTTACTATTCATATTTTTACATAATATATATTAATATTTTAAAAATATACAAAAATAAATTGGAAAAAAATAATTAAAATTAAAAAAATTACAAGTTAGTAAAGTTGGGGGTAAAAAAAAAGGGGGGTGTTCTGATGGAAACGATTATATTTGGTCATCTAAAATAAAATTTAAAAAAAATTCTTGATTAGTAAGAATATCATTATAACCCCTACCTAGGAGAAAACGATTTTTTTTTCGAAAATGGCAGCTGCCTAAAAAAAAAAACCCTGTGACGGTTTAGGGGTCTAAAAATCTAGGAATCGGCATTTCCAAATAATAATATCGGCAATGTCATTCCTTCTCTTTCAGGATGCGTACGTTTGGGATTTTTCGACGTTGATTGTTATTGTTCCTCCATCCTTGGTATAGCGTTCTTTGTCAGATTCCATTCCTTGTTACTCCTAATTGCTGCTATGTACACGAGCTGATAGGTAATCGTCCGTTGCTGACAAGCCCAGGGAAAAACCCAAACAAGAAAAGAAAAAAAAATACCTCCTTAATACTCAAGCAGTAGTATAATAGAATTATTTGATTGAAGATGAATGTTACTTGCATATCCTACATATTTTAAATATTTATTACTAAGTTTATCTTTATTAATATATTTTCTTTTCGCTTCTAGCTGAATATGAGACATTCTCCTGTTCCGTTTAAATATTTGTTGTAGTGTTTATAATTTTATTGTTTTATTAACTGTTTAACAAACGGGATGTATGAATACACTACCCACATTTATATAGTTATTTTTGTTTTGTTTTTTAAAAATTGATTATTTAAAATTAAATCACTGAATTTAAAGTTATTATAAATGCCTCTTTTAAATGATTTTTTAAAGAGAATATGATTGACTAGATCGTGATTATTTAATTTCGTTAAACTAATAATAAGACACTTCTGGTATAATTCGAAAGTGTAGAAATTTATGTCTAGCGCACTTTCAATGGTAAATCTATTTATTAATGCTATGAAAAAACGTTCGGATAGTTTTGCAAGTAAATTCTGCGGTCAAATGTTATTCATAATTACATTAATATCTTTCGTAAATATTTTCTTAAATCTAATAAAAATTTTTATTGAATTATACGTTAAAAAATTCAGTTACGTTATTAGTTCTTATACTAAACATTTTATCTTTAAACATGTACTCAGAGATCAAAGCCGATCTTATTTAATGGATAAAATGTTTTCTATTCACACTGAAGCTGCAGAGGTAGAAATTATTGATCTATATTTACTGAATATTTCCTTTATTTCGCTGTTATTTGTTCAACATAGTTATATTGAGTTTAGGCATATATAGTAGTTAAAACTTTTATTAATCCTTCATAAATAACAACTTGGCCTCTAAATTTAACGTCATCAATTTAAATTATTAATGCATATTTATGATATCGTACCGAAACACTGGTAAACAAGAATAATAGATGATAGTCAAAAAATAGATGAGATAAAATGAACTGAATAAACAAATGAAAAAATAGTACATAATGTAGTAGATGAAACCTACATACAGGGAAAAAATATTTTAATATACGATTTCGTTATATGATTAATAAAAATAAGTAGTCTGTAATTTATCGCTCTATATTTTATGGCCGTATTTGTTAGAACAGGTGATTATTTACGAGTAATTTGCTAAGAGTTTCTCTCTTTTTTTTTTTTTGAAAAAAAAAATGTATGAGCATATCAGACAAAGGTACTATTGATGTTATTAATTCTACAATCTGATTGGGGAGTTAAAGATCTACTAGGATTTTTTTCAAGTAAAATGTTGCAGGTATGTTTTATATTAGTGAATATTTAATTTGCTAATTTTTATAGAATTATTGAATTATTTTTACGGCCATAGAAAATGTATATTACACCGCTAATGAGGACAACTGATTTATAAAACTGCATTTCCGCTGATTATAGTTTTATGGTTTTATTAAAAAAACTTAATTCTATATTGAAAAAAATGTGAAATGGGAACTTTTAGTTGAAATTTCAATAGATGTTTACTCGAACAAGACGACGATTATAATCATTTTTTACAAAAAGTATAGATTAAATTAATTAAAACATAATTAGTTTGAAGTTAGCTCGGTATATATATTTATATATATAACTCGATCATTTTGTCCTCGCAAGGGGCCGTGCCCTTAACCCCTCTTGCTTTATTTCTGTCTCTTTCTCTTCTATACTTTGTATAAAATGATCAAAATTTACAACGTAATTCTTACTGGCATCAACCTAAAAAAAATAACATAATCGCAAAAATCCTATCCTAACATTTAACTTTCATTATATAAAATTAAGACATTTTTTCGTTACGTATTCCGTTACACAAAATTGTGACATTTATTCTAATGGGGAGTAGCCTAAGAATTATGTTGTAATTAATATATATATATATATGTATGTATTACAATTTTCACTTATCTTAATGAAATTTCGTTGTTTTTATTGAAATATTTGAATGAAAACAAAACGTAAAACATCGATTCGTACTAAAATTAAAAATTAAATATGAATACATCGGTAATTTTTTAGAAAATTTCATTAAGGATTAAGCGTTTAATATAAAATGATAAAAAAATAAAAAAAAAGAGTTGAAGTTAAAAACTGTAAAATTAATAACGAGTACTTTTTAAAAAATAATAGATTACTTTCTGGGAACTTAATTTTTCTTCCGAAGA
Source organism: Icerya purchasi (assembly GCA_039619475.1). Classification (NCBI taxonomy): domain Eukaryota; kingdom Metazoa; phylum Arthropoda; class Insecta; order Hemiptera; family Monophlebidae; genus Icerya; species Icerya purchasi. The sequence continues at coordinate 188,863,960 of CM077115.1, read as the reverse complement.
GATTATGAGTCATAATTTTTTTAAGAGACGTCGAAGGTTTTTTTGGGGGGGGGGGGGGCTCGCCCTTAATATAGGTATTAACCCATTCCAAAATAACAAATTAATCTATTTAAGTTAGAATCAAACACGGTTAGATACTGCGGACAAGAAAGAGGCAATTATTGGAATAACCGAAAGATGAGGAAATGTTAGTAAAAAGGAAGCACTGGAGGGGGGCGAAATATTAATTCTAAGTAGATTTGTGTATAAGATATATCGTTCATGATATAAGGAGAAGCACTCGAGAAAAACATGGTTAGCATCACAGTAAAAGTTGTCGTTTGGGTGGTGAAGCGGGCAAAAGGGGGTATGTGATAGAGATAAACGGTAACGGGAGGAGGGTAGTAAGCTATGTCCGAAGCGCAACCTGCACGTAGAGACATCGAAGGTTTTTATTAATAGAACGATAAAATTAATACGTAATCATCTCGAGTTATTGACATTTGTATATTTTTTAATATGGCACGTTCTGCGCACCTTGAAAGCGTACTTAATAGAAATTTAATTTGGTCAGGGCAGAAAAGTGAAAAACTTTTTTCTAAACTTTATCAAATAAGCGGTATTACAGACATCTAAAGTTTTTAAAAACGTAAAAATATTCATTTAAGTGTTCCAAATATATATTTTTTATGTTGGCCAATGATTATTTATTTCTCCATTTTTTATGCAACCCAATGGATGGTACCAATTAACAAGAAAGCAGTTACATGAAATTATGATAATTTAAAATAACAGCATGAAACTGAAGAAGAAAACCTTGTTAGTTTTGTGTAGCATTTCGTTCATTTTTATTTATGTTAATTTTTTTAAATGCCCTATTTAACATTTTTTTTTAATATTTAAAGAATAAAATAAGAATCTCTAAAGATAAACTAAGAAAATTAATGAACGTCGAGAACCAGAAAAATCATAATTTATGTCGCCCCGTTTAAATCACTTATAAAAATTGTATGAGTCTGTATGTTTAGATGTAATCTATTCTTTTTATTTATTTGTAAAAGTGAAAAAAGTGATATCGAGATGATGGAGTGGTCATATTGTTTTTTTATCTAAGCTTAGAAAATAATTGCTGTAAATGTATCGCAGAACTCACTAACTTCTTAAACCAACCGATGATAGTAAATATTTTCATATGGTAGGAATATAAGTTATACAGCAATTTAGAACAACTTCAACTATTCTTACACCTCCAGAGCTAATAATTCCATTTTGTACAGACATATTAGACGTATTTACAGCAGCGATTTTTTATAAATAAAAATCTCTTACATAACAACTCGTATTTATTTAAAACTTAAATTTTATACTAGAGTTGACTGACAAAAATTGTTTGGTTTCGTTGAGTTTCAGTTTAAGCTTACCTAAACTATTTATGATGTCAACTTTTTTTGTAATAGTTTTATTGTTATTTTTATATTTGTTTTTAAAGTAAATGGTGATATGTTTGCGGTTTGTTTGTTACTCCATACTGCATGTCAATACATATTAATATTTCTTGCAACCTTGAACCGAATTTTTACCATGGATTGATAAATCTGTTTCCACTACAACCTGGAAATACTGTGAACTAGTGATGGGCAACTTCGAAATGTTTCATTCGAATGTATTCGATTGTTCCGTAGTTGCATTCGAAATGTTATTTTATTCGAATAATTCATTCATATTCACAACAATCATTCGAAATGCTATTTCTCTTGGAAGAATCTAGTCGATGTTTAACGAATACTTCATTCGTTTGTGTTCGAATAGTTTCGGTTTTTATTCGAATAATTCATTCGAATGAACATCATTCGATTGTTTTTTTGACGATTGTCGATTGTTTCGATTGTAAAAACATTTCGAAATCGCACATCACTACAGTAAACGGACTTACTAGCATATCGAGAAAGGAGCAGTAAACAAACTCGCTAACCGCTCAGTCAGCTGTTGTGCAGGTCTGAAAACTATTTTCTCTCTTATACATTTAATTTATCGGTAAGAACCTACCTTGTACTGTATGGGACGAGATTAAATGATTCACGATGGAACCGGGAAATCCACAGACACAAAGTTTTCGATTACCAAAGATGGTAAAGTAAACCGGTAAACTGGTTTTGGCTAATAAATGCCCAGGAAAACACCTGCTAGGGACTAACATGATTTTTCTCTTCGTATCCCAGAAATATACATGCACTTGTATATCGATAAATCAAACGATTACTAACAGTTCCGAGTGTAGTCTTGCGTGCGCACACTCGCGTTGCATATAACAATTATCTTGTTATATTTTTATATTTTATATTTTATATTTTTGGTAAATAGAGTGTGTTAGTGTGGTGTGGGCTTTTCTTTTGTTTCTGTTTTTAGAAAAATGTGATAAGACAACAAAAATAATAATGTAATGGTTTTAAATGATGTATTTACTTCCGTGTATTTTTTAGTTTATGAAATTTATATTGAGAATTGTTTTAATTACGAACCAGTTGTGTAATGTAATAAATGTCGTTTATTCTTCTGCATTTTTCTTTCGGATTCGCGCTGATTAGCGTCATACAGATACAACAGTGGTGACGAGGAGGGGATGCCGGTGATTAAGTTACCCGGAGAATTACAATTTTGATAATACTCCGGTATGTTGTATACTTGCAATTTTACTAAGCAATTTTCGGATTACTATTTACAATGAGCGTATCTGTTGAACAGTTGGTTTCGGCTCTTACTACTGCAATACAAAGCATGACTACACAACCGACATCAATTGTACAATCTGTTGTTATTGAAAATTACAATGAAAGTATCGAAACATTTTCGAATTATTTACAACGCTTGGAAAATTATTTTTCCTTAAAGGGAATAGATGATACAAAAGATAATTTACGTGTACAGTTATTTATAAGTTATCTTGGTGCTAAATATTATAAACTTCTTTCCGATTTAACATTACCCGATTTACCGAATACAAGAACCTACAACGAATTAAAAAACCCGTTAATTTCATATTTAGACAAACCGCCAAATGAAATAATTGAACAAAATAGGTTTAGTTTACGTACACAACATGAAAACGAAAATATTTGTCAATTTATGGCTGACTTAAAAAATTTAAGTAATATTACAATTTCAAATGTCAGCACTGTAATAAAAATACAGAAGATATGCATTTACGATCACAATTTATTCGTGGGGTTTAAGACACTGAAATTCATGAGAAACTGTTACAGAAAGGTTCAAATTTAACATTTACTAAAGCTGTTGAATTAGCTGTATCTATTGAAACGGCTAAGGCCGGAAATAAACAACTGGAAGACTCAGGTCTTACACATCAGGTGAATTATATCAAAATTGAAATTAAGTTTAAAACAAATAAATCATCTGATTTCTCTTATGATGCCAAATCACAACCAAGATTGTACAATTGCTGTTTCCCATGCGGCGAGAAATCACACAAAGCGAATACTTGCAAACACATACATACTAGGTATGGGTAACTCCGGACACAGTTATATCCTCGGAAACATATCCGTGGTTGGACACAGTCGGATATATCTCCGACCACATACCACAACTCCGAAAAACGTCGCACAACGAACAAATATTGTCATTCCGGACATAGTTGAATTCACTTCTGGCGGAGTGATTTGATATATCTCCACTCCGAAAGGCGACAGCTGCGCGTGCAACTGTCAAAATTTGCCTTATCATTATTGTTTCACGGAATTTCATCATGTTCGTAGACTGCTGTAGGAGGGGTAATAGCGCGGTGTGATTTAAAATTTTTAAATGGAATGAGTAATATGATCCACGAATTTAATGCTATGTGTTATTTGACATGATGCGAACCTAGCTATTTTATGCTTATTGATAAGAAATATCCTATTTAGCAGAAAACAGCATGTATGTGTGAGAGTTTTGTATCTGCTGTCGGTAAAACGGAACTGCGCGAAGAAAATGCGCACCATGTTCAAAGACATTTTGTTGTTTTGTGCGTTCGGAGTGCTGAGCGGAGTTGAAGTTAAATATGTAACGAAGAGTGTGATTATACGCTGGATATGAGATAACTCCGCCGGAGTTGGAGTTGAGAAGCGGATATATATCCGCAGTCGGAACGGACACATATATATCCAACTCCTCTAGCGGAGTTGATTTGCGCATCTCTAATACATACTATATATAATTTTTGTAAAATTAAAGGACATTTGTTTTACGTTTGTACCGAACGTTATAATAATAATTTTCAGAAGATGGATGACAAATATGAGCGTAATATAAATCATAGTAAATTAAAACAACCTTATTTTAAAAATAAACTTGACGATTCTAATTCAAATAATGCTGTATCTCAGAATCAAATTAATGCAGATGAGTATACCAATATAAATGATCTTGAATTATATCCTGTAAATAATTTACAATTTAGTACTATAAATCCTATTAAGATAAATGTACTACTTAACGATGCGCCTTTTTTGATGGAATTAGACACTGGAGCTGCAGTATCCACTATGGATTATAAAATGTATTCACAAAAATGTAATATTAAATATGAAGCTACAACTGTCAAATTAAAAACATATACCAATGAAATAATTAAACCCGTGAGCATGGTACTTGCCCCAGTTACTTACAATAATATAACAAAAAAATTGCGTTTATTTTTACTTGATGGACATTGCAACCCCATTTTTGGGCGAGAATGGATATCAGCGTTTAGTATAACTATACAAAATACAGTATCTATGCCGGTCAACACTACAAATATTTGGGAAAATAATTACAAACCAATTATTGAAAATTTTCTTTATGAATTTAAAGATTTGTTTTCTGATAAAATTGGCAAAATTCCAAATTACAACGCTAAGTTGAAATTAAAAGAAGGAACCAGTCCTATATATTGTAAGCCCAGATAAGTACCATTTGCAATAAGAGCCCAAGTAGAAAATGAATTGGAACGATTAGAGAAATTAGATATTATCAAGAGAACAAACTATACTGCTTAGGGAACACCCATAGTACCTGTCATAGGTAAGAAAGGAAATATCTGTTTATGTGTTGATTATAAGATAACAATCAATAAATTCCTAGAAGATGATAAATGCCCAATTCCTCATGTCAATGAAATTTTTACTAAATTAGCCGGAGGAAAATATTTTTGTTCTTTGCACATTAACAAAGCATACTTGAATATGTGTGTGGATGAAGAAAGTACAAAATTACAAAGTATAAGCACACATAAAGGAGGTTTTCTAGTTAAACGTCTCATGTTTGGAGTGAAAACAGCACCAAGCTTATGGCAGCATTTTATGGATTCATTACTTAATGGATTAGATGGAGTTACATGTTTTTTTGATGATATTACAATTTAAGCAAAAACTATATCTAAGTTAATAGATCGCTTGCACACTGTATTCTCTGAATTAAAAACACATCACTTATATATAAACAGGGCCAAGTCCCATTTCTTTAAAAGTTCAATCAACTATTTAGGATTTACAATTGATGCAAATGGAATACATAAATCTATGGATAAAATCGAAACAATTTTAAAAGCAAATCCACTGGAAAACATATCATAATTATGTAGTTTCCTAGGTTTTATCAATTATTACAATATTTTCTTACCAAATTTATCCACATCAGTTCAACCACTAAATAAATTATTATGTAAAGGGCAATCGTTTAAATGGTCAAAGGAATGCCAACAAGCATTTGACACTTTAAAATCTGAAGTAGCTAGTGAATGAGTTTTAATGCCCTATGATCCAAATTTACCTTTGGTTCTTGCTACAGATACTTCACCTTATGGATTGGGAGCTTGCCTCTCGCACAAACCAAAGACAGGTGAAGAACGCTCTATTGCATTTGCATCCAGATCTCTTACAAAAACTGAAAAAGGATATAGTCAAATTGACAAAGAAGCTACAGCTATTTACTGGGCTGTAAAAAGATTTTTGTATTTATTTATATGGCAGGAAGTTTATGTTACATTGCAACCATAAACCACTTACTTCAATACTCAATCTTAATAAAGAGTTACCCTCAATGGTGGCATCAAGGTTGTTGCATTATGTACAAATCCTTAGTGGTTTTGATTATATACAATCCATTACAAAAATACTGTGGAACATGGAAATGCTGATTTTCCTTCTAGGTTCCTAGTAAAAAGTAATAATCATATTATTGATAATGATGACATAGACATTTTTCAATTACAATAGTTAGAGGTACTGCCAGTTACACATAAAGAAATAATTAAAGAAACCATAAAAGATCCAAAATTATGAATTATTTACAATGCTTTACAAACAAATAGAGGATTACAGGGCACTATATTTTAAGAAAGAGATGCAGATTTCAGTATTATAAATAACTGTATTTAGTATGGTATAAGAGTAGTAATTCCAAAATTGCTGAGGCCAGCAATCCTACAAGAATTGCATCGTGCTCACCTTGGAATTACAAAGATGAAAAGTTTAGCATGATCATATTGCTACTGAAGATTGATAGATCAAAACATTGAAGAGATAACTAAAGCATGCATGGCTTGTACACAGAATTGTAATAACCCTCCAACTTTCACAAATCACCCATAGAGCTATCCACAGACACCATGGCACAGTACACCTAGATTTCACTAGAAAATTCTTGGATAGCTACTTTCTGCTATTAGTTGACGCACACAGCAAGTGGCTAGAAGTAGTACCAATACCAAATATCACACCTCAAACAACAATCAAGATCCTACTATTCATACTACACCAGGACCCATTCAAGGAGAACCAATACTCAACAGTGACAACCTGGGCTTGCCTCCCACATTGGTTCCACCAGTACTCCACCAAATCGTTTGGATTTGTAGTTTAAAAATAAGTGTGGGAGACTGTTATATTTTTATATTTTATATTTTATATTTAGTAAACAGAGTGTGTTAGTGTGGTGTGGGCTTTTCTGTTGTTTCTGTTTTTAGGAAAATGTGACAAGAAAACAAAAATAATGTAATGGTTTTAAATGATGTATTTACTTCCGTGTATTTTTTAGTTTATGAAATTTATATTGAGAATTGTTTTAATTATGAACCAGTTGTGTAATGTAATAAATGTTGTTTATTCTTCTGCATTTTTCTTTCGGATTTGCACTGATTAGCGTCATACAGATACAACATATCTAATACAGTGTTTTTCAATCTTTTTCATGACGCGGCCCTCTTAGCATGGAAAAAGTGTTTCGTGACCCGCTGTTTTTAACTTGTACTGTTTTATATTACAAATATAGAATCCACACATTCATTTTACTCATTTTCCCTAAAATGGGCATATTTTAATATGGACTGCATCGCCAAACTCCTCCATGGAAAGCTAATAGTGACAATAGTAGCTAACAACGTGTATATGTTGGAGTCGCTGGTTTTGCCTCATGGGTGCGTTGAGTATGAAAGTCGAGTGAATGAGTGAGGCATGACGAGCACTGCGAGGGCTCTGTTAAGTGAGCCCTCCTTACATGTTTTTTTACCCTTAGAACCTGTATTATACCTAAAAGTGACTGGGGGAGCTAACTTGAAGCTCCCCCGCCCCTTGTAGAGACTGTTGAAACGGCTAGCGCATCATCTACATACCTAGTGCACCCTAGAGCAACCTTTACCTGAGGTAGCACACCCTTCAGTAACCGTCAAAACCCTGGGGGGTTCTTAAGCTAGCCCTCACATTTGTTTTAGAATTGTAAAAAAGCTAGAGCACTTACCTTCGACCTAGTATAACCTAGTATAACCATTATGAAAGCTTGGGCACCTATAGAAACAGTGTTATACCAATAATGAATGGGAGAGGACAATTTAACGGTTCTGTTAAGCTAGTTTCCGTGTTTGTTATAGAGCTGTAAAAAGCTAGCACACGTATCTTAGACCTAACGCAACCATAGAAACAGTGTTATACAAAAAGTGAATGGGCAGGGACAACTTCATGATATTTCTTTCCCCATTAGTGGAATATTGTTGAAACAGCCAACGCAGCATCTACATACCTGGCGCACCCTAGCGCAACCTTTAACTGAGCTAGCATACCCCTCACTAAAAGCCAAAACCCCCAAAATACTTATAATTAACTTTGTGTAAGTACACAATTGACACCAAATGTAAAAACATTAGCCTTATTTATTTCTCGCTGTTTTAATAGTTAAAGCAACATCTGCATCCTTTTTGCAGCTCGTTATTAAGCTAATGCATCCTACATTAATTGACAAACTTTTATAAAATCTGAAAACAATCACGTATAAGTGTGTAAATGACAGTAAACCTAGTGATACTAGTCCACAATTTATTGCAGCCCTTTTTACTGTGTACCTAGCACAACTATTAATTGTGTATTTGGCAGCTGCTTTATTGTTACATATCTCAAAATAACCGAATAAATTCAACTTTTATTCTCATTTAGCCGATTGGGATTAAGTTTTTAATGTTGTTGGTGAGGCATGAAAATTAAATGTTCATATAAGTGACAATTTTTTCATAATTATAAATGCAATGAAAACTTTTCAAAAATAATAATAGCAGGCGGGCAGAGCTGTGGAAAGAAATGAATTTTTGGCAAACAAGAGGTGGAAAAACTCACAAGTATACCTCTCTGTGACAATACCATTCAACGTAGAATAAGTGATATGACGACTAACGTTTGCGACCAGGTTATAGAAAAAATAAAAGGAAGTGCTTTTGCATCTCTGCAGTTTGATAAATCCACGGACATTGTGGTTTGTCTGCAGTTTGTAGCTTTTGTGCGTTTTCAATTCAATGAGAAATTGATAGAAGAAATATTGTTTTATAAAGCTCTTCCCAGGAATATAACAGATCGGTGCTTATATAACATGTTCCTTGAAGCTACACAAGACTTCTGTATTGATTGGACGAAGAAATGTGTAGCTACTATAGCGACGAAGTAAAAGCCATGACTGATTCAAAAAGCGGTTTTATTACCAAACTGAAAGCACTAATGCCAAAAGTTTGTTGGATGCATTGCTTCCTTCATCGGCAAGCTCTTAGGGCTAAAACCTTACCACAGGAATACGATGAAGTTCTCGCCATAATTATAAACATACTGAATTCTATTAAAGGTAAAGTGTTAAAGCCACGTTTGTTTCGAAAAATTTGTGAAGACATAGATTCGCTGCATCAAAATTTTCTTCACGATATATAAGTTAGGTGATTATTGAAAGGCAAAGTGTTGTCAGGAGTTATGGAACTTTGAGCTGAAATTTTGCAGTTTTTACAGCAGGTCAAGTCAAAATATGTCAAATTCATTTGTGACCGGGAATTCCTTTTAAAACTGGCTTTTCTTTCTGACCTATTTGAGCATTTAAATACCTTGAATAAAAGCCTTCAAGGGCGGAATGAAAATGTCATTACTGCTAAAGACAAAATCCATCGCTTTATGAAAAACATAAACCAGTGGTCATCATTCATAAAGCAAAACATCTTTGATTCATTCTCTTTGACTCAGTCTTATATTGGAGAAGTGGGGTCTCAGATAAACATCAAATCATATATGTATATCTGGCATGGAAAATGTTTTCAGAATTTGAAAGAAGAATTGTGTCATTATTTCTTGGTGCAAGAATTTTCAGGAAACACTTGACAAAGATGGATTATAAATCCATTTTTAAATGCAGCTATAAAGGAGCAAGTTTGGGAACCAACCTTTAAAAAAATTTGCTGGAATTATCTGTTGATGGAATGTTGCACTTGGAATTGAAATCTGTTACTTTGGATACCTTTCGGTTAATATCCACAATTAACCATAGAAGCTTTGAAGTGTTTGATGAAAAGGCAAACAGAGAAACCGCTTAAATTTAGAAAACAATTTAATTTTATGTGTATCTGCAATAGGAAAAATTGGTTAATGAAAAACAGGGGCAATCATCACATTAATGTGAATCTGTGATTCGTGCATATTTGTTAATCTGTGTTAATTTATATCCTGAGACCTAACCATTAATTAACGTTTGCTTAGTAAATATTACTTTTGAATTATAATAGTTTTATTTTTTAAACTGTGAACGCCTCCTTAAGGGAGTCGCAGTTACTTTAAATTTTTACACCGTTACAAAGTCCATCGAGCCATAACACCCTAATAAACTACAAGGTAGACTATTGCGCTTGAGTCATATGTGCCTGCTACTCAATGTTTGTTGAAAGAGAAGAAATATCTTTCCTTTTTCAATATCTTCTTCTTGAGCGTTATAGATTTCGGACTATTCAGATAATATGTAAGCATCAATGATCTAAATTCCGCCTCCCAAGCTAACCAATGAGACTAAAATCTGTCGTTTTATGAGAAGAACAGTTTAAAATTTATGTTACAATAAATTGATAAAGCTTGAACTTTAATAGCCTAGCTTTGTATGTCTAATATGAAAAAGAAAATACACTAACAGTCATCAACTACAGGGATCAATAAAAATGTTATTATTGATCTTCCGTCATAATAAAATCTTTCTTTAGCCAGTATCTTATTTGTTGAGCAATTTTACTTTAGTAATGTAATTTTCAAAGTTAAGCAGTATGTACTTATATTAATGTTATATAAAGAAAGAGTGTAATCGTTTTATTGAGTTTTTAATTCAAATGACAAAATCAAATACATATATATATATATATATTGTCGATGTAGAGGTTTCACGAATATTTAGTCCCATATTTCCCTTTTTCTTTTTATTACTTCGGCTTAATAAAAGAAATTAAAAATTTGAAATTGGAATTATTATAAGAAGTTAATTTAGCCAGCGCTAAAAATAGAAAGGAGACCATGGTACTTTTGGCATGTCATTTATAATTACCATATTGTACCTATATATGAGTTAGAGAAAATATATTTTTCAATTATTATTTTTCCATATTGTCGCTCGATACATATTCGTAATAAATACAAAAATTAATGTAGCAGCAATTTGTGCGTTGTTTAATATTTAACTTTTTTTTTTAAAATATGTATATAGATAAGGTTAATTAGTATCATCTTCGTAGCATTGAATATATTCGATTTTGCATTATCAACAAATTGGGTTTTATTAGTCGCAGGAAGTAACGAATATATAAATTACAGAGATCAGGTAAATAATTTTTTGATATCGTTTATGTATTTTACTTTTAAAATAAAATATAATTAACGACTATATACATAGATGTATTTATATTTTTAATTGATAATATGCCATCCAAGAGTATCTTTTTCCTTTAAAAATGATCAGATTATTATTTTTGTACTCTACGTTTGATTTTATTGTCTCTTCCTGTTAAAATGTTCTCTTGCCGGAAAGATACTGTACAAATCGATACAGAACAACGCACTTGTCGTTTTATCTCCAATGACACCTACATATTGGCCGCAGCATCTCAATAGGCTTCCGGACGTCTTAGATTTCTTTACCATTCGTGGCCTTCAAAGATACGACAGAGAATGCAGAACAATCATCGATCTGTCTTCCGATCATATTCCAGTGGTTGCCACCTTAGGTATAAGTCCTAAAACCGTACTCAATCAGCAGAGACTTACAAATCATACCAATAACTGGAATATCTTTTCAAGTATAATTGAAAATAATATTGACTTGAAGATCAAACTAAAGAACACAAATGACATTGACATAGCCGTCAAGAACTTTTCTAATCTCATAGAATATGCGTGTAATAATTCTACCAATCACGTATCAAAAAAATCTTTTCAAAACCTGTATATACCCGTATAAATAAGAAAATTAATAAATGAAACCAGGTCAGCAAGAAGGAGATGGCAGCGTGGTCGTTACCCATCCTTATACAACAGATACAAAGAGTTGCAAAACAAACTAAAGATCAGAATCAAGGAGTACAAAAATAAAACTTTTAATCATTATACGCAGTCCATTAATGATGGGGAAAAGCCTGTATGGACGTCAGTTAAAAAACTGCTAAGTCAATCAGAAGAATCATATAATATTAGATCGATCAACACTTGGGTTAAAACAGACAAGGAAAAGGCGAATACTTTTGCGGACCATCTTGACACGGTCTTTACACCACATTCTGATCGCAACAAGGAGCATTCTGACTATATACAAAGAGCATTGGAAGAACCTCGTCGGTGTGAACACGCTACTAAGGTCTTTTCGCCAAGAGAAGTTCTTGTATGCCTTCGGAATATACCACTACGTAAGGCTCCTGGCTTCGATAGAATTACTGGCGAAATAATCTCGCGACTACCGCGGAGAACAGCTATTCTTCTTTGTTACATATTTAATGCGGTTCTAAGGATGCGGTACTTCCCTAAAATATGGAAGAAGTCGATTATAATGATGGTTCATAAACTGGGAAACCCGCGGACAGAGCTTTCAGGCAGTTTGCTAGGGCCTTTATTGTATTCCACCTATACCGCGGACGTATCAATTTCTAATCTAATGTTATTAGCTACATTCGCTGATGACATTGCGATACTCGCGTCTAATACAAATGTTACGTATGCAAACGCTGCTGTTCAAAATCATCTGAATAGGCTAGAGAAATGGGCATGCCTCTGGCGCATATCGTTCAACCCAACTAAATGTCGTCACATTTCATTCACAAACAGACGAGTAAGGTGTTCACACTTGATATTTGAGAACACGCAAATTCCAAAAATAGACTCTGTGCGCTATCTTGGAAAACGTGGCGTGATCACGTGGAAAATACCAGAAAATCTATAATAATTAGGGCTAGACTGCTATGGCCGCTGCTAGGACGAAAATCAGTTCTAAACCTGGCCGTAAAGCGGAATGTATATTTATCGGTTATCGCTCTAATATGGAGATATGGATTAGAGCTATATGGAACAACATGTCGAAGCAACCTCCTTAGAATACAGCAACAGCAGTCCAAGATTCTCCGTACAATGGTATCTGCGCCTTATTTCGTATCCAACGACACATTGCACGTGGACTTGAATGTTCCATACGTGAAGGATGTTTATGCGGAATGGTACAAAAAGTTTTTTGAGAAACTTCAGTTTAATTCGAATCCACTTATGTACCGAATGTTCACTATTGATCTTCCAGCCAGATCCAGCAGGCGACTGAAAAGGAAAAAGTGGTGCCGGGATGCACTTCCGATAATTTCAGCGCTATTGTATTGCTGTCGGAGACACTACGTATAATCGTTATGTAGTGTGAAAATAAATAAATTAATAAAATAAAAAAAATAAATAAAAAAAGGATAAATAAACCATTTTCTTCTTAAGACCTGAATCAGGCATTTCGTTGGAACTGTCAGGTTAATATTCGTTTCCTTTTCCGTTTCTATTCATTCCACTTTTCCCCAATCTTCTCCCCCTTTTCTTCTATTCTTATATCATCATTGTTTATGGCAGGCTGCTGTCGGTACAATGAAAAAAATAAATAAATAAAAAAAAAATGTTCTCTTTCCAAATGATGTGGTGTCTAGTCAATGAAAAAAAAATCAATGTCTTTTTAACGCAAGATTTCTTTATTGATTTTATACCGTGAAAAACCAGTCGGAAACTAGCGTTATTGACACAGAGCGATCCAATGCCCAGATTAGTATTCTATGGAAAAAACATTTTATTTATTTAAAAATTAACCAACCGACGCTAAGTGTTATCATGTTTCTTTTTCTTTTTTTTTTTTTTTAAATAAGTTGCGAGTCCCACAAGGCATACTGCCGGTCTATGGATGCCCAACTCTCTTATCATCGTTTATTCATAAATGTAGTTATAAAAGTTTTTAATATTTAATTTACATTATAAACAGGGCACATCATATTATTACACTTGACGGACATCCGTCTTAATTATACACTTATGATCGATTCTCCACCATTTACCCATACACAATTAAGAACTAACTTACTACCACTCATTTATATTATCAACCAGCCACTGCTTAATTATTACTTTCCAAAGCCCTATCTCTGCGTTCGTTAAATATTCTGGAATTCATACCAGCAATTTAGTTAATATTGTCTCATCAGTATTGTGTATCTTACTATTTATACTTTTAGTCGAGTATAGTACACCGTCATATGTTCTACCACTTTTCGTGGAAGATAATGGAATATTATTAGTCTTATACTGAAGCAGCCGTTGATATTTTTTGAATATCGTACTTTTTACTTTGCCCCATGTTCCATATAAAGTTAGTGGTAGTGTTACAGCGTTAAAATATACACGAAGACCATCATATAGTATTGATTGAGCTAATCATTGCAATTGTCTTTACTGAATGTTCATCGTTATGGATTTGGAATATAATTCCAACTATGCTATCCATGCTATTGCAAATCTATTAAAATAAAAATGAGTTCACTGATTAAAAGCGCATACTGAATGTAATAAGTGGTTCTATTACTTAATATATTGCTTTTTCTGATAAAATTTAGTAAATATAAATTTAAGTTTAAAAAGATTAATGGTTTCTGCCTAGGGCCAGATTTAAGGGGGCCAGGGGGCCAGTGGCCCCGGGCCCGTCATCAAAAGAGGCCCTTCACTAAAAAGGGGCTACCCGCTAATCACTTAAAAATTGAAAATTACAAGTATGAAAAATACGCGCGCTCAGATGGTGAAACGATATATCATTCTGATTTTCATGGTGATGTTGAGTTCCGAATGCGACATACTTCGCGAATTAAATTTTGATGATCTAATTGAAACTTTTGCTATTAAAACATATCGACGCGTGTCTCTCGTTCAGAATTAATTATTAAGGATCGATTTTATTAATTTACTGAATAAATAAAATAACAAAATGTGTACTTCAATTATTGGGATGGAAATTAAAGGGGCCTTCAGCAATTATTTGGCCCGGGAGTGATTTTTCCTTAATCCGGCCCTGTCTTTGCTTATTGCAGTTTCATCCCTATAATCGAGTCGAAACATTAAGTATGAGAGAATTGTCGATAATTGAGAGGGTATAGGTACAGTTTAAAGGAAAAACAATTTCCGAGTACGGGCCTTTTGCAAAATTTTTGATACCATAAGTGTATTGATTGACTTTTAAAAAGTAAAGTATAAAGTAGAGCACTATCGTTTCGACTTACCTCTCTAAAAGGGTCAGTCGGATACAGTGAAATATTATTTATTATCGGAATCATTTGATAAATAAAACATAATTCTGTTTATTCAGAGATTATTTGTGTTGTTTGTTTATTTACTTACTTAAACCTGGAACGGCCATCGGCTATCGAAATGAGTAGTTCAAAACTGTTTCTTTCTGACTCCGATTCCAAGAACTTTTGGTTATAAAATTGAACTATCTCTGAATTTAAATATAAAGCCCGTGAACAGCCAATAATAAGTTATATTTCATCACTATTTCTTTTTCATTATTATTATACTACATTCTGAAAATGTATATATTCAGTAAAGTGAATGGCTTTCAGTTATCAAAATCGGAATTCGGCTTTCCATCAGACCGCGTTTACATCCATTCAAAATTCATCCAAAATTTATCACATTACCAGGCGGCTGGCGGCTCGTGTCAAGTAAACCTGGGAGGCTCTAATATAAAATTACAATAATTTAAAAGTGTAATGACATAAACTTACCTTGCTTTTTTGTCCACGTTTTAAACTAAATAAAACTGGTTTAATGCATTCAAGTTCTGATTTAATTAAAAAAAGATGATAATCTGTTGAATACATTTTGTATCTAGATTGAAATTTATTAAATAATATTTTCTAATCTTTCCCTTATATAATGTATAATTCTTTGCGTTGAGTAAGTTTCACTGTAGACGTGCCCCCCCTCCCCCCCAAAAAAAAGAAAAAAAAAGAAATCTACACGTGGAATAATTTTATGGAATAAGGTAAGCCAAAATATGAAATCCAGGTTTTCTAAGGTTCTTCGTAAACTATACGCTTTCTTGTATGTAATATTTTTATTACATTTTTCTTCCAGTTCTTCGAAATATTCCATTAAATTTTCTCGATTTTCGAAAACAATATTTACTGTGCGCATATTATAATTCTAACCTGTAGTGACCGTTCTAGGTAATTTCCGGTTTACAATTTCTTGCAGTACATCACATCTATGAACAGAATTTGAAAAAAAGCTTACTATAGCGGACAAATTTGAAAAAAAAATTCTAATTTTAGAATCCTGGCTTGTTGCTTTTTGCATAATTAAATTCAACTGGTACGCATAACAATGAATAAAATGACCGTATTTATCTTTTTGTTTTATCTTTGCCCCTGTACACACCATTTGTAAAACCGCTTATTACATTTGCTCCATCGTAAGTTCGAACAATAAGCTTAAAAGGTGAGTCTCCAATTAATTTATCTAATTCAGTTCCTATGCATTATGTTAAACCATCAGCTGACCTATGTGTTACTCTTAAAAAACTCCAAAACCGCTCATGTATATTTTCATTATGTAAATATCTTAGTATTATTACCATTTGATACTGATTTGATACATCTGTGGTTTCGTCGCACTGAATGGCTAAAAATTAATTTTCCTTAATCTTTTTTTTAGTTTCTTCTTGACACACTTCCAACATACTTTCTAGGATGTCATTTTGTATTATCTTAGACGTACCTTTGAAAATGGTGGCAGTATTTAAGTGTTCTTTTAAAATGATATCTAATTCTGATGAAAAGTCAATTAATTCCCTGAAAACTCCACGATTTTGAGAATCTTCTGATTTATCAGGTCCTCTTAGAGCCAGTTCTAGCTTACCACAAAACTTTATGCAGCTAATTACTTTTTTTATTTTTAAAGACTTCTTCATTATGTTTCATTACGTTTTAACCTATAAGCAGAATTTAATTTAAGAGCAATATTTACAGAATCCATTAAATCTAGTTCCATACAACAATTCATGTGACGAGCTGATAGTTCGTGCTTTTTTGCTCTTTGATTTAAACGTTTCAAATCATTAAATCCTAATCGTGCCCATGCCATGTCGGTTCCATTTTTAATGAAAAGTACACAAGGAAAACAGAACAAGCGATTAATTACCTCACATCCACAAATTCATTTGAATTTGTTATAAATTTCTTTTCGAAAATGTCTTGTAATTGCTGGTTTAAATTTAATATGGGTCTGTAGACTTCCTAGTTTCTTAATTCTAACTTTTTCTGATGATGGAAGCATTTTAAAATTTCCTTTTAAAATATTACTAATTTTATTATCCATCATTTTTTAAAAATTAACGTTAATTATAATTAAATTTAAACGTTTAATTAGATACATGAAAAATACTGAACGTTTGAAAAATCACTGTAAAACAAGTGTCAGCAAAAAGCAGTGCTTGCATTCAAAAGTAACAAAATCTATATCGCAAAATGTATTATTTAGAAAGAGAAACAAGGATAAAAATAGAACAAAAAAAAACAGCAAATTAAAACAGTGTGCTACACTGGGTAAACGGACGACGCGACGCGGGACGCGGATGTATTGTTAAAACCGGTTATAATCACGTGTAAAATTGACAAGGGCTCACTTTTCGAGAGCCCACAGACGCCTTTAAGTTACGCTCGGGAAACTTCGGCTTTATTCGTTTTTCGCAAGTATTTTATATGCGGTTTGGAGGCTCAAATATTCTGAGCCCACGTACTATATTATTGATTGCTAATATCATGTGACCAAAAAATCAGCTATTAACGACCTTGACGGTATACTACACAATGAGTAGATCGTACAGTTCCAGCGCAGTAAGCACGAATCCGATAACTGTTAGGGGATGTTTCAGCTGTTCGTTTAACAAATCGCGCAAAATGATGCGGATTTTGCAATTATTTTTAAAATGCACTCTTGTAAAAAAAATTATTTTAAAATTAAAAATTCTACTCTGTAACACTGATTTTTTTTCTTGAAGTAATTAAATAATATGTATTTTTTAAAAACTCACACAGGGAGGCTGGCGCCTTTGAGCCCCCTACGAAGACCCCCCCCCCCCTGGTCATAGATAGTAATATTGACCTTTGGATTTTATGTATTTTTTGAAAACACACAGGGAGACTCGCGCCCTTGAGCCCCCTAGGACGAGCCGCCCCTGCACATTACATATAATATACCCCTATGGCGTCTACATTATTACTACAGCAGTGGTTATTTCAATTTTTTTTTTTTTTATTATTAAAATGCTACTTTTCTCACTTCTATAGTTACTACTGTATGTCTTAGTGCCACCCACGCTAATAACACATTGGTTAATTTACTTGCTGTTACTTATAAGATTATATTTTTTTTCTCTTTTTTTCCCTTGCTGTTACTTTTACTATTTATAATATTTTTTTCTTACTGTTGAAGTCTTCGGCTTACTGTGCGGGTTTACAGGTGAAAGTTTGGTTAGTTTTATATCTATCTTAAGTTTCATTGTAAACAGGAAAGAATAACTTTAAATCTAGCCTAATAGTTTCATTGTAAACGTGACCCAATAGCTTCTTTGTTTATAGTTCATTGGTTCATGCAAAAATTATGGTTACTTTCATATTAAGCCAAATAAATTTATTGTAAACATGGACTAATAATTACTTCCAAATTTCTTTATAATTATCTACAAATTTCCTTAAAATTAAAATCGAATTAATCTGTTTATGGTGAATTGGTCCGTGTATATATTTCTTTGTAAGTTCACCTTATTCCAAGTTTGAATTGTGATTGTAAGAAATTTAGTATGAAATGCTGGATAGTAATTACTACAAAGTTATTATTGCATTAATGCATGATACAATTATAATTATTAAGTATTTTATTACTAGCTTTAGCATTATTGGGGTACCAGCCGGCTGAAAAGTAACAATTACTAGAGTAAGCTTAATTAATTTAACAGTTTAAAGATTCTGCGATCAACTACCGGTATTGTTATATTTAAGTAAATTTAGAAGTATGTGAACGTTTGTGTGTAAATGTATGAGTATGTTTGTGTTTGCGTTATGTTGCAGTAATGGGTATAAGTCAGTGAAGAGTGTGTATATGTTTTAAAGTCGGTATTGAATAATAATAATCCCCACAACTCGCGTAAGTGTGCGCATATGTGGTGTATTGTAATTATAATCGTAATTTCATATGAATTTTAAATGTTTTCACAAATAATTTAAATTGAAATTTTTGAAACTTATATCTAAACTAATACACATGTTTTGTCAGATATGCTCATAAATATGAAAACATTAATTCATTTACGTTTTCTCCTATAAAAGCTGCATTATTCTAAAGGTTTTATTTGACATTATAGGATTTTTCTTAGTAAATAGAATAATTATTAAGTCTGCTGTGAACACTGTAAGGTTTAAATAGTACGAGTTGCGATATGTTATTGCTTGACAAGCATCAAAGTACTGTGAATTTTTACTAACTTGTTGATAAAATATTTTCTGTTTACACTTTTGTTTAAAATTCGACGAACAGTTATTACCTATATGTAACATTTTTAAACTGCACGATACATTGGAAACCTTAATCTGCAGTTTTTCAGGAGTATTTTGTTGTACCAGTTTTAGGGATCTGATTTACTGTATTCAATTTTGAGTCAATAATTGATCTAAAGTCTCCATAATAAAAATTGAATTATGTCAGTACATTCTGTTTGCCAATTAATTACTAATATCAAATAATTAATAATTACATAAGCAACAATAACAAACATTAAAATTTCCATATCTATATTGGAATGACTAGGAACCCATAGAAAGTCTCTATGAGAATGGAATGGGACGAGAAGAAAGAGGAAACGACAGATCGTATAGAGAGAATGAGACCGTCAGAGGAATGAGAAGGAGGAGAAGAGATGGCTTGAAGAACGCCTTTGGGGTTGGAAACGATCAAGAATTTGTGAACCCCACTTGTAGAGGATATAAAATGAATGGCACGAAGAATTGAGATCGATTCGGCCGAGAAGATAGAGCAGAAAGACGGAAGTCTGAAGGACTCAGAGTGCAGAAACGTAGGAGACGTAAACACACCATCCACGCCCCTATCATTCTTGGAGCCATCCGTGAAGTTTAAGGCATGGGAAAGAAAAGAAGAGTCCAGCAGCTGAAGGAATTCGAAGTTGACTACATTGTGAGACCTCGGATCGGGAGGAAGAAGAAATTGACAGGATGCCATATGCCAAGGGCGTCGCCAGCCGATGGGCCAGGGGGGGGGGGGCAAGATGATAGAAAAAGAATATGAGTTATAGAAAAAATAAAATTTATAAGTTGTAAAGGCTTAATATTTTATTAAACAAGAATAAAATCTTAATTAAAACATAATTTTCGTGGGTTTCTGGCAAATTATTCAAGATTACGCGCCTATGAATACTCATTATGGCCAGTTGATTAAAAAGTTTCAAGGCTCCAGGGGGGGCAGCTGCCCCTCCTGCCCCCCGCTGGCGACGCCAATAAGAAAAGTAAGGAAGACTGTTATAAGAGAAAACGTAGGGAGAAAATTTGGAAACACGAGCGCTATATGCGATAGAATTGGAATTCTATGAGGCGCCAAGCGCCATTGAGTTTTTATATGAAGATAGGAAAGAAGAAGATTGGATGAAGGAATGGGGAGGCGTTTTATTAAAAAACGATAACCGAGGAGTGAACGACGAATAAATAGTGGTTGAGTGGCAGATTCAAATAAAATCGTAGGAATAGGAGAAGATTTTAAAGTGCCAATGCATAGACGAAGGTAGGAATTTTGAATTGAATCAAGTTTCGAAAGGAGAGATTTGGAGGCATTGCCATAGATGAAGGAGCAATAGTTGAGCTTAGACCGAATAATTCATTTGTATAGAATTAATAGAATGCACGGGTCACCATGCTGATTTGAATAGTATGTAGTACGAATGAAACAAAATTTAGTTATCATTCTTTTTCGACGGGTGTTCTGTCGAGTCGTTCTACTGCGTTCAAAAGTGAATAACAGTTTACGTAATCTTTTATTGGTTCGTTTTACGACTGGGCTGTATCTGTTAGCGACCCCACGACGCACTCAATCAGAGTGACGTCATGGCCCTAACGAATGCAGTAGATAATACCGCCGAAAATTACTACATGAAAGAAGAAGATATTACCGAGATAGGTCTTTTCGGCAAAATCAATGAAAACGACTACACGTGTTTATGCTTCAACTGGTTTGTCAACAACCGGCAGCAGCGACACAGATACCAACAAAGGTGGCGACTGGTAGCACGCCAAACAAAAGAAGCCGGCATCAAAGAAAGCAAAACGTGAAGCAACCCTCAATATTCCCACCAGGAATCGATTTGCACCATTGGCACAACTAGAAAATGAAGTAACAACATCATTAAACAATTCACAGAAAAAAATAGAATCGGCGCGGTTGTCACCGAAAAAGGACCAAGCAGAATCATACATATATCGAAAACGATAAGAGGAGGTTGCTTCCACCAATAATATTAAATATACCGACGCATGTAAACCATATAAAATTCATAAACGAATTAAAAATTCACATAAATGATAATATTAATATTAAAGTTAAAAATAGTAAATACAGCATCCAAACAGCTAATATAAATGACTACAATAAAATTCTAGAATTCCTGTCTAAAATCAATATAGAACACTACACACATACGCCAAAATTTAAGAAACCTGTAAAAATGGTATTAAAGGGTTTACCGCATAACTTAGAATTAACAGAAATTAAAGATTGTCTACAAAGAAAAATCAACTATATCCAAATGAAACAATTCGGTAAAAAAGATAAAAGAAACGAATGAAATAAAATTTTATCCGACGTACCTAATAACTTTCCCGGCCAATATCAATATTAATGAAATAAACGAAATCAAAAAAATATGCTACTGCTTAGTGAGATGGGAAAAATCCCATTCTAAACAAACAATCCAACAGTGCTATAAATGTCAATCGTATATGGACATGTATCTTACAACTGCTATAGGCATCCGAAATGTCTAAAATGCAGCCGAAGACATAATTCAAATGAGTGCACAAACACAAATATTATAAAATGCGCAAATTGTAATGAAAAATACGCCGCCAATTCTAAAGACTGTGTTGTATGTGTATATAATAAAATCTTACAAGCGATTAATAATAAAAAAGCGCGAATAACTCAAGAGCGAGGTAATAATACTTTGAGGCATAATATAATTAACCTAAAACAAAATAAAAATATAGAAAATAACAATAATACAATAAATACCATCCCCCGGCTAGGTATCCCCAAAAACATATGCCAGAATAACAGCTAAATCCAATAATAAAAGCGAAACAAATACTAACAATACCAATGACACCGATCTGTCATTTTTAATATAGTTATGTAAAAACCTAAATGTAACGAAGATAATATCGTGCATAAAAATTATATTAAGTAAATTAAGATCGTCAAACATTTTTGACCTATTTACCGTAATAACTACCATATTAGAGAGTGTAACAGGCGTGTTCGCGTGAATGATGTCAACAAATAGCACAAACCTAAATTTAGTAGAGTGAATAACTCAGTTAAAAGTAAAATGATAGAATTAGGACATTCCCTGGTATCTAAAGAAATATTAATTGCAGGCATTTGCGAAACAAAGCTAGACCCAACATGTAGTTTAAAAATGAAAAATTACAAGATTTATCGAAATGATAACACCACCACGAGCGGCGGGGTAGCTATCTTAATACACAGCAAAATAAACTGTGTACCTCTACCTAAACCAAATACTAAAGAAATTCAGGCAATAGGGGTTAAACTTAAAATTGGCACCCAAAATATCTCCCTATACGCAGTCTATAGGCCACCAATTACATCGAAGCATCTGGAATCGGATATAAGAATCTTATTAAAAACAGACGCCAGTGTACTTATAATGGGGGATCTAAACAGAGCTTGGAATTGCTACAATGCAAACCGTGCTGGAACTATGTTATCGCATCTTGCTAAGGATTTAAATATACAAATAAGTGCTCCCTACGAATCGACCTTTTTCCCAAGGAATCATCTTGCTAAACCGAGTATTTTGGATATACTAATAGCAAAAAATTTTACAAAATTTAGTACACCAGTATCGGTTAGTCAATTGTCTTCGGATCATAATCCAATAATGTTTTCAATAAGAGATTCGTTAGAAACACAGGAGGCCAAAGAATATTTTAAGTACTCAAAAGCTAATTGGAATAAATTAAAAAAAACACCGCAAAACTAAATTACAGTGCCCGCAACGCTAAATTAATAAATAATTCGCGAGAGATCATGAAGACCTTCCTCCAATCCATATATCCAACAGTAACAATAAAGTGGCATACTCTATAGTAAGCAAAGCTGAAATTATAGCAGATTGTCTTAGTAGAGTACAAAAACAAAATGAAGGGTTAACTACGCATAAACATAGCCGAAGTATTAAGAAAGCCATACATCAGTTCACTACTTCAAATACAGCCCAAATACCAAAGACAGCATATATTAACTCAGGGGAACTAGTGAAAAGTATCAGAACTTTAAAAAAATTCAAACTCAACAGGACATGACCTAATAACCGTACAAATGCTTAAACACCTCCCAAGAAATGCTACTATCCTATGCCGTGGAGAGTAGCTGTAACAATTACCTAAACCGCGAAAGAAGGACGCTTCCCAAGTGCAAAACATCAGACCTATAAGCCTATTGTGTAATTTAAGCAAAATATTTGAAAAATTATTAGGGGTGTGAATAAGTCTTTCCCGTTTTTTTCCAATTTTGAGCCTTTATTGTGAAAAAATGGTTACAAATGAATTATTGAAAGTATTGGCCATCGCTAGCTACAACTTTTTCCCATCTTTCTGGCAACATACGAATCCCGTTGCGAAAAAATTCGACCGGTTTGGCCTCTATCCAGTCATCCACCCATTTTTTGGCTTCCTCGTAGGAATGGAAGTGCTGGTCATCCAGGCCATGCGTCATCGATCTGAAGAGATGGTAATCAGACGGAGCAATGTCTGGACTATACGGCGGGTGGGGTAGGACTTCCCATTTGAGCGTTTCTAAGTATGTTTTCACCGGCTGTGCAACATGTGGGCGAGCATTGTCATGTTGCAAAATAACTTTGTCGTGCCTGTCGGAGTATTGTGGCCGTTTTTCTCGCAGTGCGCGGCTTAAACGCATCAATTGTCGTCGATAGACCTCGCTTGTGATCCTTTCATTCGGTTTCAGAAGCTCATAGTAAACCACACCTAGCTGGTCCCACCATATACAGAGCATGAGCTTGGCGCCATGAATATTTGGCTTGGCCGCCGATGATGATACATGGCCGGGTAGTCCCCATGATTTTTTTCGCTTCGGATTATCGTAACGGATCCACTTTTCATCGCCAGTCACGATACGATGCAGAAAACCCTTTCTTTTATGTCGCTGAAGCAGCTGTTCGCAAGTGAAAAAACGCCGTTCGACGTCTCTCAGCTTCAGTTCGTACGGCACCCAATTTCCTTGCTTTTGTATCATTCCCATGGCTTTCAAACGCTTGGAAATGGTTGTTCGGTCAACTCCCAATGCTTCGGCAAGTTCTTCTTGCGTTTGACACGAATCTTCATCAAGCAAAATCGCCAATTCTTGATCTTCAAAGATTTGCGGCCGCCTGGAACGCTCCTTGTCTTCCACGTCGAAATCGCCAATTTTGAAGCGCCGAAACCATCCGCAAACACTTGAATCATCGACGCAACCTTCTCCATAAGCTTCCTGAAGCAATCGATGCGCCTCGGCAGCAGATTTCTTCAAATTGAACCAATAAAGTGAAACTTCCCGCAAATGACGTCGACTCGGCTCAAATTTCGACATTTTCACGATATCAAAAATTAATGCTGCGAAAAAATTTTAGATAATGTGTTAGTGTGGAATTATTGACAGATGAATAAGCTTTGATTATGACATATGTTACCATTGAATACTGGCACAGTAATGGTATTGCCATCTCTTGCAAAAAAACGGGAAAGACTTATTCACACCCCTAATAATTTTACAAAGAATGCGAAAGTTTAGTGACGAAAAATTATTTATCTTCACAGATAAAAACAATTCGGCTTTAGACCCCTAAGTTTAATGACGTAATTCAACTGACCAAAATATGCGACAAGATTACCGACAACTTCAATACTAACAAACACACGGGATTAATATCACATTAGACATAGAAAAGTAATTTAATACGACATGGTTAGACGGGATAATTTATAAACTAATCCAGTTAATATTATTAGTAAAATCTTACTTACAAAACAGAAAATTTTATGTTAAGATAAACGAATCTAAATCCTCAGAGAGAACAAGTACTGCTGGGGTCCCCCAGGGAAGCATTCTAGGACCATATCTATTATTTTGTACTTAAATGATATACCAGTAACACCCAATGTAGACCTACACCTTTATGCAGATAACACCGCACCAATGGTATCGTCATATAGAATGGACACTATCAGAAACAGACTAGGCAGAACTACCGAAAAATTGATTGAACACTTCCAAAAGTGGAAAATAAATGAAAGCAAGATTAAAGCGATCCTAATCACCCGACGGAGACCGGACCTCAATAAAAAATTAAGGTCCTTAACAGCCATTTAGAATGGGACCACAGCCTGCAGTATCTAGGAATAACCCTTGGATAAGAGGCTAACGTTTATACCCCACTTACAGCAATCTATTGCAAAAACAAATCAAAAAATCCGTTCTATTTTTCCGATATTCAACAAAAAGTCTGCACTAAGTATAAAAAACAGATTCTTAATATACAGAAGTGTTATTTTGCCCAAATTGCTGCATGGGATCCCAGTGTGGTCATATATCAGCAAAAGCAATATACAAAAGTTACAAAGGGTACAAAACCAATGTTTCCGAACCAAGATTTTCAAGCATTAAATGGATGCACGAAAGACTAAAATTCCTTTATATTGAAGAGATCTTCAAAGAAAGAACAAAGAAGTTTTTCGAAAACTGTAGCTTATCAGCAATTCCAATAGTAAATGAAATAGGTTACTATGACTACCAAAAAATAAGAATCCAATATAAAAACTATAAGCATAGGCGAATAAAACATATACTACTGACATCATAGAGTTTTGGGTACTAAACTGATTATTGGCAGCATGGATCACGCGAACATGTCTGAACTTACTGACTAGATAAATGTAAATAATAAACATAAGAAAGTATACCGATGTTCTTTTTATTTCTTGTTTAAGGTGAACGGGTTTTTTTGTAATTTTTTCCTGGCATATATAGTCATAAGGATCTTACATATAACATCACCGCTATAAAATATCAAATAATGAATGTATATATCTGGTAAGAAATAGACGTTCTCAGTACGGATTAGCAATATCAATCTTACTTGTAAATTTCTTACTTGTTTATTGTAAATTATGTAAATACACATTATTATTATTATTATTATTATTATTTTTGAGTTTTGAACAAACGAACGCGATGTTTCTACTACAACTTTATTATCGAAACTGTTAACAATGAGACTTTACGACAAGTTTATATACAAAATGTATTGGTTTCTGGAACATTCCGATAATATTCAGAAACATCGATTGGACGATTACAAATATCGATATACTAGAAACTTCTAGATAAGTGATAACTGATAACAGCATAGAATAGAATTATGAGAATAGAAATTTCAATACTTTCCCCTAATCGAATAATTTTAGAAAAAGAAAACGAACGCAAATATAAAACTATACAAAGTAATAATGAAAGAAATTAAACTGGCTTAAGGCCTAATTTTCTTCGTAAAATTAAAAGTCGAATACGTGGCATAGGCTTTGTAAATAAATCTGCCAACTGGGATCCAGATTCAATGTGGCAAACCTTCAGCATGCTCTCCTTGATTCTGTCGCGGATGAAGAAGTGCTTCCGCTGAATGTGTTTCGTGCGAAAATGAAATTCAGGATTCTCTGATAAGCGTTTGGCAGCCTGATTGTCGATATACAAAATAGGAATTTCTGACAAACCAGTAATCTCCTTTAACAGCCTTGAAATCCAAATGATTTCCTTTGATGCGGCATTAGCTGCAATCATTTCAGCTTCACAGGTTGAGTCTGCTACGAGTTGTTGACGGCGACTAAACCAGGTAATTGCTGCATCAGCAAATTTGATTACAACTCCACTGGTTGAACGATAAGTTAAATGACATCCGGCAAAATCGGCATCACTGTAGCAACCAAGTGATCGACTATCTGGTTTGCAACTGTAGGTTAACTTCAAATCTTTTGAGCCGGATAGATAACGGAATACTCGCTTAACTCGTCCTACATCTTCTAATGTAGGGTTTTCTAATGACCGTGACAAAACACTTACGGCAAATGCGATGTCGAAGCGAGTACCTCTTGCTAAATACAGGAGTGCACCGACTGCAGATCGATATGGGAAATCAATAGGTACTTTCCCCGTCGCTCCATTCGATAACTTTTCTATAGGGGTGGAGACCGCGTTGCATCCGGACATGTTGAAACGCTCCAAAATCTTTTCAACAAACGCTGATTGTCCGACTACTATGTCGCCATTGACTTGTGAAATCTCAAGACCAAGGAAGTAGGTAAGACTCTTGGCTACAATCTTGAATCTAGACTTGAGTTCTCCGATGAATATGTCCAAGTCTTCTTGATTGGATGATATTACTAAACCATCATCCACGTAGAGTGCGACAATTAGTTTGTTTAAATTTCGGTGTCTAATATATACGCACGGATCTTCACGACTTTGTTGGAATTTTAGTTCAGTCATGAAGTCGTCAAACCTTTTATTCCAACACCGAGAAGCTTGTTTTAGTCCGTAGAGGCTTCTTTTCAGACGACATACACGGTTTGTGTCATCCGAGTAACCGATTGGTTGTTTCATATAAATTTTTTCGTCCAAGTCTCCGTAGAGAAATGCAGCGGATATGTCGAAATGCATCAGCTTCATTTTCTCCATGGCAGCGATAGCCAATAATAAACGAATTGTGTCTAAACGAGTGACCGGACTGAACGTATTTTCATAATCAATTCCGGGTCGTTGTGCACAGCCTTGAATGACCATTATTGAACGATACTTGTCGATTGTGCCATCTGGGTTTCTTTTTAATCGAAAAACCCATTTGTTGCCAATTGCAAATTTTCCTGGAGGAAGGTGGACTAAGTCCCAAGCGTCATTATCGCGCATTGATTTCAATTCTGTATCCATGGCTTTTTTCCATTCCGCGCTATCATCTCGTGTCATGGCTTCGGAATAAGTTTTAGGATCATCCTCGACAATGAATACCTCCGCACAAGTGACGTAATCTTTTAAATACTCAGGAGTTTTCCGATTTCTCTTTGGTCTATCACTTGTAGCTCGTTCCGCATCTTCATAATCACTTTCTGATGAGGATTGTGATTTCTCAGATTTGTCTGGTTTTTCATCGTCTTCAGACTTATCTGGTACTTCCTCTTCATCGTCGTCGTCGTCATTTTTGGTGGCTGGTTCCTTCTCCTTGAGTGGGAGGAATACTCGTTCGTCGCAGTCACCAATTTTCTCATGGAACGTAACGTCTCTGGATAAAACAACATCATGTTTTTCAGGTACATAAATTCGATATCGTTCATCACCATTGTATCCGACGAGGTAACCAACAATGGCTTTTGAGTCCATTTTTCGTCTTTTCTGCGCTGGTACGTGAACGTAACATTTGGAACTGACAATTCGCAAATGTTTGATTCTTGGTTTCTGGCCAAACCAAATTTCATAAGGCGTTTTACCTTTGACGGATGATTTTCCCAATCTGTTCAGTATATACCCAGCGGTGGTAACTAATTCTGCCCAGATTGCTGGAGGGAATTTGATGTCAGGATTCGAGTATTTGAACGTACGCGCCATCTCAACAATCGTGCGATTTTCCCTCTCCACTGCACCATTTTGCTCTGGTGTATAAGGCGCAGTTGCTCGGCGTGTTATTCAGTTTCTTTCAAGAATTTCATGAATTTCGGCATTATCAAATTCTCCCCCATTATCGCTGAGGAATTCTGTGATTCGATGACCGAGTGTTTTTGCTTGGGCAAGGAATGCTTTTAAAGCATCCTTGACAGCCGTCTTTTCCCGAGCAACGAAACATTGGCGAAAATGGGAATAGTGATCCTTGATAACGATCAAGTATCTGCGCCCAGTGAATGATGGATCAAATGGACCACATACATCACTTGATATCAGCTCGCCTGGTGCATTGGTTGGACTCCGCGTACCAAAAGGGAGACGATGTGCTTTCCCAAATTGGCATGGTTCACAAATATCATCATCCGGTTTGACTTTGATATTTAATTCTGCTTCGAGTTTAGCCCGGACATACCGCTTGTCCATGTGACCCCATCGTTCGTGATAGAGCTGTAGGAGTTGGCTATTCTCAACGATATTTGCACACACTTCTTGCGGTTGAATTGTGTGGAACGATGCACGATATAGTGTGCCGTACTGATCTCTCGTACCAGTGAAGATGGTTTCTCCATTGACTGAGAACTCGCAGTGTTTCAAATCTGATTCAAATTTACTGCCTGGATTCCGATCGTGGGCAGCTAATATTGAAAACAGGTTACGAGATATTGCAGGTACATACCAGACATCATGCATGGTAGATATTCGCATTTGACCACTTGAATAATCCGCGATTTCAATGGTGCCACTACCAATTGCTTGCAATTTCTCTTTTCCTGCTGCAATAACCGTACAATTTCGGACAAATGGTTTATACTGCGTAAACCAATTGAAATTGTTGGTACAGTGCTTGGTTGCACCGTTGTCGATCCACCAATCATCGTCTATCTTATTGGTTGATGCCGAGAAGACAGTGCTACTATCGGCGATTAGCGCTACCTTCGTTTCCGTATCATTGACTGAGGCTGATTTGCGACCATATCCAGGTTTACCAAGTTCTTTGGCACGGGCTGGGTATGGAGGCTGACCATCGGCTTTCCATCGTGAACATTGCTTGAGCCAGTGTCCTTTCTCCCCACAATATTTGCAAAGAACCTCCGTGGTTTGACTATTGCTTGATTCGGTTTTATGTGGGTTGAAAGGTTTTTTCGCTTTTGGATTGAATTTGCCTTTCTTGCCTTGTGCCTCCAAAACCTCACCAGAATCGGGTTTTTGAACTGGTGCCACATTCCGTTCGTGGAGAATGAGGGCAGCGGAAAGATCGTCGATTGTTTTCGATTCGTTGGCCTTCATCAGCAAGTAGCTTGATTTGAACGATTCAAGCCGTTGCGGAAGAATATGAAGCACTTTCGAGACGAAAAGTAACTCGAGAAGCTCTTCAATACGTTCGACTTTTCGATTTATTAAACCAGCCTTGAGATCGCGATACTGGTTTTTAATCCGCGCAATGACCGATGCAGCATCTTCATTTTCACGCCATTCAGCGCTGAAGAAGTTGAGACATTGACGGAATAACTGGTCTTCTGCCTTGTTGCCAAACTGTTGCAGAAGAATCTCCCATGCTTCTTTCGCTGTTGTCCGTCCAGCGATTCGTTCGTGAAGCTCGTCACTGACGCAGTGAGATAAGACGATTTTGGCCGATGCCGCGGCCTTATTCCAGGAATCGAGCGCCTCTCTCTCAGCTTTTGTTGGTGTTTCGGAGAGAGTGGGTTTAACGCTTGTACCCTCGACGATTTCCAACGCGCCATAATATTCTAAAACGTCCATTACCTTGTCTTTCCACAGTGGCCAGTCATCGGGACCCTTGAGCGGCTTGATACCTTTGAGAAATTCCATTTTCGATTGATGTGTACTCGCACACAAACGTGAATCGAACGATGCAATTAATTAACGCGATAGCCGATCACCACTGATAAGAAAAGAACCGATAAGAACGATGAAATACCGATTGATCGCAATAAACTATCGAACGAACTGTTCACTCGCGTTTTTAATCGATAGAATTACGAATCGCATTAAATACACCATCACTAACGCGTATCGAACACGAAACATCGAATCATTATACTTAAATAACAATTCACTTTCGAACTAGTACATTAAAATATTAAACATACTAAAATCGCGATAACTGTTAATTACGAACACGAAAATCACAGATTAAAGCGTCTGCGCCCATAACCTTTTGAGTTTTGAACAAACGAACGCGATGTTTCTACTACAACTTTATTATCGAAACTGTTAACAATGAGACTTTACGACAAGTTTATATACAAAATGTATTGGTTTCTGGAACATTCCGATAATATTCAGAAACATCGATTGGACGATTACAAATATCGATATACTAGAAACTTCTAGATAAGTGATAACTGATAACAGCATAGAATAGAATTATGAGAATAGAAATTTCAATAATTATTAGTTATATTGCTTGTTTAACGAAGGGGAAATTTTAGAATTCTATTCCAGATTTTGTGAATAAAGATTACAAGTCCCTAGCAGGCCCGTGCCCAGAATTTTAGAAGGGGGGGGGGGGGGGGGGGTGAAAATTTTCTTCTCATTTATTTTATAAATAAAAATATATTTTTCACTAATATTCATGCTATTAATAATTTCCATAATTTTAATTTATATATTAATAATTTAAATAAACGAATTACTGTATAAACATTAATAAAAATTACATATGTTATTGATTATGCTCGTAACAAAAAATTTTGCATAAAATATTAATGAAGTACCTAAGCTATTTCAGTTCTCATGGTGGGGGGGGGGGGGGGTTGAACCCCCAAAACCCACCCCGTGGACACGGCCTTGGTCCCTAGTTATAAATAAAATATAACATAAAAATTGTTCTTGTTTTTTGTTTTTTTTTAAACACACATGTATATATATATATATATATATATATATATATATATATATATATATTACCAATTTTTATATTTTTATGGAAATTTCAGATTTTTATTTATTTGTTTTTTATTAAGTAGTGTATGATGTGTAAATATATCATTCAAAAATATTTTAATTTTCAGGCTAACGTCTTTCGTGTATACCAGTCAATGAAAAGTCGAGGAATTCCAGATGAAAATATCATACTTATGTTATACGATGACATTGCATACAATGAAAAGTTAATATTCCGAATTTATTTTAATATTTTGATATTATTTTTTTACATTATATAATGTATGCTGTATTTTTAGAATGGATTTTGTTGAATATTTCTCTTTTTCCCAGAACTGGTGTAATGTATATATGAGCTACGTTTAGAATAATTAAAATAGCGAAATTTTATCTGTTACTGACCCCGAGCATTATTTCGGCGCAATATTAAACAAACATTGTTTGCTTTAATGCGAATGTTCTTCTACAATCATTATCCGTTTTCAGATGTCGCGTACTCAGAGTATGGCGTTGTCTCCTTTGGATCTGCATCGCTTCTAAAATTCCTAGTTTTGTCGAGTTTCTAGTCTGATTAAGACCTAAGTCTACTTGGTGTTCCTTTGCTTTTTTTTTTTACCGCTACTTGCATATTTATTTTTTTGGACAAAAAGTTTTATAGTATTTCTTCAAATTTCACAAAGTAGATGACCATTACTTTTTCGGTTTATAAAGCCGTTTTGTTTGTGAGATTTACTGCGTACACGATCTAGGTACTTCCCAATAATAAGTAATTTTGAAAACGTTTGTTTCTTCGTAAGAAATATGATGAACTCTTGAAATGGATAAAATACCAATAAAAAATAATTAACACGAAACGTTGATCTAGGATGCGGAGTTAAATATGGTATCATCTTCAGATAATGAGAAAATGAAAAAGTACAAGGTTCGCTTAGGATGAAAAGTAGATATTCAGTTTACTGAATTCTTTGCTTTTTTAAAATTTTCATCATTCCATGAATTTTCTGAGTTGAATCTGCTTTTGTTTTACATTTTTTTTTTTTTTTTTAATTTAATTTAACGTGCCGTATAAAGCGACTAGGCTAGAGGCACGGTAAAGATGTATTATAGTAACTGTAGCAGATCTGATTCTTTAAGAAATCCGAAAAGCCTGGAAATTATCCTTTCATCGTCACCAAGAAGTTCTGCAAGTGATGAAGGCAGAGCGAATTTCCCTCGTGCCGTTTTGAATTTCGTACAATCGATAAGCAGGTGTTGAACGGTCAGCGGAACAGTGCAGTAATCACATTGAGGAGGAACATGCTTATTTAGAAGGAATGAATGTGTCATAGCAGTATGGCCAATGCGAACCCGACAAAGGGCCGTTTCCTCTCTTCGGCTGCATCTAGTTGAGGTTAACCATGGCACTGAACGATGTTTAATTCTTTTTAATTTATTTGTTGATGGAACTTCCAGCCACGTGTCATGGAATTTTTTATCTAGACAACGAGTAACATGTTTCTTAAAATCCGCCGTCGGTATTGGAATGTCTGGAACAGGGTTGAAATAGGTTGCTTCTTTGGCAGCTTGGTCCATTGATTCGTTGCCTGGAATTCCTCTATGACTTAGAGTCCATACGAAGACTATTTGGAAGCGAGTTTTTTGCAAGGCCGAGATAATTTCTTTTGCTATGGGATGTTGTTGACGACCATGGTACTTAAGTAAGCTTTGTAGTGCTCCTAAGGAATCTGTACAAATTAAATTTTTGTCTGAAGAAATATTAAGCACAGCCATGAGAATAGCATAAAGCTCAGCCGACTGGATGGAATAGAGTGCAGGTAGCGAGCATCGTATTGTATCGAGCTGATCTGATATTATTGCGCAGCCGGTGCGATTTTCAATTTTGGATCCATCAGTGAACATTATTTTGTAATCTGGATATTTTGAAACTAGTTGCTGGAAGGCGCATGCAGCATTCTTGGTGAGATCTTTTCCTAATTCTAGTAAGGTTAAATCACATTGGATTTGAAGATCTGACCAAGGTGGTAGCACTTGTTTTAGGTTGCTGAATAAATTTTGTTGAACTATATTAAGCGAGTGGAGCAGTTTCGATGTCTGAGTCAAGAAATGCATATCTGTAAGCGAAGATCTGGCAACTGTAATAGTTCCGCCGGCTGGAGAGTAAGATGAAGCCTTAATATGTGTATACAGATTCAGCAGGAGTTGTTCTCTACGCAAGGAGAGTGGTTTTTCGTTGGACTTGTATAACATGGTGATTATTGGTGAGGTACGAAAAGCGCCGAGTGCCAGCCGGACGGCTGAATTTTGGATCGTGTTTAGTCTGTTTAAAATATGGTTTTTAGCGGAAAAGTAGATTCCTGCGCCATAATCCCATTTTGAACGAATTAGAGTGCGGTAGATTCTTAATAATGACGTTCTATCTGAACCATAGCAAGTATGGGCAAGCTTCTTCATTAAATTAAGTTTTTTTTAATCCAGATCTTTTAAGAGAGTTGATGTGGGAAGACCACGTCAGTTTATTATCAAAAATTAGACCGAGGTATTTGACTTCATCTACTTTCGAAATCCTTTTTCCATTTATTTGAATACAGATGTCGTGTTGACAATTTCTGATTTTACAAAAATGGATACTGGTCGTTTTAGAGTCGGAAAATTTCAGTCCTTTGTGCAATGCCCATGTTTGTAATTTGTCCACTATTTTTTGTAAAATTTGTTGACCTATTGCTGGGTCTGTGCAAGATGTGAATATCGTGAAGTCATCCGCAAACAGGGTACAGTTGACTGGTGCTTCAATTTCTTTAACTATATCGTTTATAATTAAGTTGAAAAGTGTGGGACTAAGTACCGATCCCTGAGGAACACCGTTCTGTAATTCGAACCTTTTTGAAGTTGCTCCACCAATTTGGACAGTAAAGTATCGTTTAGTGAGAAATTCCCGAATAATTTTAGGTAAATTTCCTCGGAAATTGAAGCCATGAAGAGTCTGAAGGATTTTATTGCGCCATACCGTATCGAATGCCTTTGACATATCGAAAAATATAGCCAGTAAATGTCTTTTTGTGGCAAAAGCGTTGATAATGGAATTTTGAAGTAGTAGCAATTGATCTTGCGTGGATCTTTCAGCTCGAAAACCACACTGTTTACTAGTAAGAAGGTTGTTGGATTCGAGCTCCCAACAGAGCCGATTTTTCACTATTCGTTCAAATACTTTGCAGAGAACTGATGTTAGTGATATTGGGCGATAGCTGTCCACAAGAGTGGGGTTTTTGTTCGGTTTTAGCACAGGGATAATGATTGCAGATCTCCATTTGTCTGGAAAAGCATTGGTAGCCCAGATATAGTTGAAGATTTGTAATAACTGAATTATGACTTTGTCTGGCGCTTTTTGCAGTAGAAAAATGTGGAAATGGTCAGATCCTACTGTGGCTGGTTTTGTGGTTCTTATGGCATTTTCTAGTTCCTGAAGTGAAATGTTTTGATTATATGTCTCTGAATTTAGGCTTTCAAAGTCGAAATCCGATAGGTATTTATTCTCTTTTATGGCGATAAATGCTGGGTTACAGTTTGAATTACTAGACATGTTCGCAAAATGGGAAGCGAAACAACTGAGGATTTTGGCTTGATCGGTTGTTATTTGATCTCTGGTTAGAATGGCCGTTGGAACATGGAAAGCTGAGGATTTTTCTATCGATCTGATTGTTTGCCATACTTGTTTTGTTGGCGTATCAGCATTGATCGAAGAAATATACTTCAACCAAGATTGACGCTTTGATTGTTTTAGGATCCACTTAGCTTTGGCTCGTTTTTTCCTGTAGTCGAGATGGTTTTCCATAGAAGGAAATGCTTTCAAATTTTTTAGGGCCTTGCGTCTGTTTCTAATTGCTTTAGAGCATTCATCCGTCCACCAGGGACGTGACGGAGTTTGAAATTAGTGTTGTTAGTTATTTTTGTAGGCGGTGAAAATTTTTCAGCCGTAGAAGTGAGTAATTCAGTAAATGAGTTCACTGTCTCATTTATATGACCGAAAATTTTGCTTTCGAAATATCTATCACAGTATAATTTATACGAGTTCCAATCGGTTTTTTTATAGTTTATCTTTGTTTGAGATGAAGGATATTTCTGAGTGTGAAATTGGTGTTGAATAATTACTGGGGAATGATCACTGCCGGCCAGATCTGTGTGGGTGTGTACTAACGTGGAACTGCTAAGGTGAGGAGAAGTGATTACCAAATCTAAGTTCGACCATTTTCGGGAAGAAAAGTTATAGTGCGTGACTGTGTTACAGTTTAAAATGGTCAAGTTCTGATTCGCAATGACCGATTCGATGATCTTGCCATTTTTATTGTATTTCGAACTTCCCCAGGACGGACTATGAGCGTTGAAGTCTCCACAAAAAATAATTGGCTTTGGTAGGAACTGCATTAGGCTTGTAAGCTGATCTTCCGAAGTGCTTTCTCCAGGCGGTAGATAGACGGTGCAGATTGTTACAGGGTTTTTTATGAAAAGTTTTGCGGCTACTATTTGTAGATTTGTTAGAAGATTAAGTCTTTGAAAATAAATATCTGATCGAATGGCTAGTAGTACCCCACCTTGAGCTTAGGTTGCGGGAGCTTTGGTTAGACTGATTACGTTATATGATGGTAAAGAGAAGTTTTGATCTGATTTCAAATGCGTCTCTTGGAGGCAAATTGCTGCCAGTGTGTATTGGGAGATTAGGAGTTTAAGGTCTTCGAAGTGGAGGTAGACTCCATTGCAATTCCAATATATAATGTTACTTAAGTCCATGATTTAATTTTCAGATTTGAGAACAATTTAGGAGACTGGAGGCCGAGCATTTAGCTCATCTTCTAAATGCCGAATAATTCGAGTGAATTTATTCTTCATCTTTCGAGTTTTGTAATAGTTTATAATTATCTCTAAGCATGAAGGCTAGGGCTTTAAGGTCGGGTGTAAACTCGTTTGCGATAGTTGCCGCTTGACTATTATCTTTACACATATTTACAAACATGCTGAGATTGTCTAAGGTCAAGACATATTTGTCTGGAATTTCCGGCACACTTCCGCGAAGAGGAGCGAGGGTTTCCTTTATTGATGTTAGAGTATCAGTTTGTAGCTGCAATGATTCTTCAGTGTCGCTCCCGGTCTCATTTTCTTGATCTGTAGGTGTTTTTTTCATCTTTTTGTTTTTATTTTTATTGTCGGTTTTTGTTTCTTTAAGTTCTTGAATGTTTATATCTGGTTTTGAGGATGAGGATGACGAGGAATTCGTAGAAGGTGGAGAACGTTTTGTTGAATTTGTAGATACTTTCGGCAGGTCGTTTGATACTTCATTTATTTGAGAAAATGTAATTTGGTTTCCGTTGGAACATTTTTGTGGAAGAGGTGGGAAGAACTCTGTTTGTGTCTTATCTTGAACGGTTTTATCGACACTTGGTATCCCAATTTCTTGTTCAAATACGTTCATTATAATTCGGACAGTCTTCGGCTCGGTGATTTTTTTGATGACATCGGAAGCACGTAAATTCATCGAAGGTTATGAAAATTCTGTGTTTTTGGTCGTTACATTCAATGAGGAATGACCCGGGCAGTAATTCTTTATTAATCTCTGTATTGGTATAAAATTGTCTACGCCAGGTAACGATATGGCCAAATAATTGATCGTGTGGATTCAAACGGAGGAAGGAAATATTAGAGGTCATGTTCAGTTTTAATACGTTTTTAATATAATCCTCGAGAATTTCATTTGGTATGGTTGGATTTACATGAGAGAGCACGATTTTTTGTGTTGGACTGATCAACCTTCTACATTTGATGAAGTTTGATTCAATAGTAAAACCTCCATGTTTTTCTATGAATTCTTCTACAAATTCTGGAGTCTTTAAATGTAAAATGATTCGATTCTTACTTATCTTGGCAGCAGTAATAATATTTTAATAAAAGAAAAAACAAAGGTAATTTAACGCATAAAAACTAGTTTCTAGCAACACGTGAAAGCGATAGTTTAACGCGAGAACGCACGACTGTTCACTTTAACTGTTCACAAGTCACAAGTTTTTTTCACGTGATTTTTTAATTTGCTTCGTCTTCTGTTTTCACGAAGTTCTTATAATCTTAAGCTGCAAAAATGTATTCGAGCCATCTTATACTCCTTTTTTCTTTTGTTTTTCCTGATACGTGATCCATTTTAAAGTTTTTTCCTCTTTTATTCAACTTGAAGACTGATTAAAAATCCTTGATTATTCGGAAATCGATGTTAATGATTCGGCGAATCTAATTTTTAAATAGCGTATTATTGCTTTTTGTATTTGCATTCCACAATAATGCTTCATCATCCTTATATTTGTTTATTTTACAGACCTACGATGTATCATCTAATTATTTTCATTTTTCAGTTTTTGTTTTCTCATTTCTCTTTGTTTAACTCTTCTTTCTCATCTTTAATTCCTTGTATTTTACTCTCGTGGCTATCCATAATCTCGGTTATTTGTTGTTTTTCTATTAACCATAATCCTCTTTTAGCACTTTTCCTTTCTCTTCATTCTTCTTTTTCCCAGTTTCTTTGTGACAGTCATAACATCTGATACCTGGTGCTCGCTCTTATTTAAATCCTTTCTTTATTCCCCAGTTTTGAAATCTACTCTTTCCGTTCTGTTTATAAATTTTTGCTTTTTACCACTGCCATTTTTTCCTTAGAATCTTTTGTATTTTCTATTTCTAAACGTATAAGGGACTCTTTTCTGATTTTCTTTTTCTTTTTTGATTCATGAGGGCTACGTTATCTTCATCGACCAAACTAGAAAAAAATACATAAGGTAAATGTCAATGTAAATTATAATGTGCAAACAAAAAAGTAAGCATATTGTTCGGTTAAGTGGACTGATAGATGAACGATTGCGGTGTTAACGCGGGAAAGTAAAAAGAATAAATGAGTAGTTTAAAGGAATTGTGAATTACGGAAGTTTATTAAAAGAAAGGAGAAAAAGGGAGGAAGATGCGAACTGGGAAAAAATAAAATTGTAGTTTTGTAAAACGAAAAGTGCTAAAGATAAACGAATTTAAAAGTTCCGATAAATCTGGTTAATTGAAAAAATGTTCGCTAAAAATCATATAAAAAAGCAATATTGGATACTTACAGAGCAGCTGGAATATGAGAGACATTTAATGTGCCGAGCTTGAGGCGACAGGAATTTGGGATGCAGTCAAGTTTGAGAAGGGGTAACTTTTAATAAAGAAAGCAGAAGTAATCAAGTTTAGATAGAACGATTGTGCATAAACTATAATGAAGATATTATGATCACTCCTTTGTAAACAAGAAAGCAGGGTTTTTAGTTGTTTCATGGAAAAAATATGCAGATAATTTATGTGATCATTTCCTTAAGAAATAATTGAGAACGGAAACTTATTATACTATTTTCCAATAATGGGTGTCTCTAACTTTTTTAAAGCTTTTTCGTTTGGGTTTGATAACAAATGGACATCCAGATGGCAACAACTTATATCATACTCCGAATTTCTCGTCGTGGTAGTTTATTTATAATAATGATTAAGAATTTCAATTACAAATATTTACACCGTTGTTGCGACATCTTGGCTTGCTAGAATATCGGATGTTACTTGCGACAGTATTATTTTTTAATAATTTAATCTTTAAGTTTGAGCGGAGGATTCAGAAGTGCCTTTATGCAAAAGAATTATCACAAGATATTAGCTATTTTCTACGTCATCACTGTGATCATATATTTTCACAAAGCTGATTAGTTTTGGAAACGATAAGATCCAAAGTTAACCTGTAAAAAAAATAAAAGTGCGCCGGCATTCTCGGATAGAATAGTTAAGAATTATACCTTTTAATATTTTCCTTCTTACATTAATGCTTCTACGAGATAGAGAATGTACATTTGGTCAGTCTAGTTCTGATTTATCGTTTCGTCAATTGAAAGATAAATTGAACATACTGTGTTATGGGTGACTAAATGTAATTATGCATTTGAAGTTCAAAATGGAGTGAGTACATTTCAGTGATGACTTGAGCTTTGTCTGCAGTCCAATAATCGGATGCTTCGTGTGATATAAGCACTGTGAATGTATTAGAGAGCTCGAAGAAGCGATTCATTTTGAAATGTGTTTTTTGAAATCTGATGATTACAGGAATGTGCATAGCTTGCAAAATTTGAAAGAATAAAATACTTTCGTAGACTACTTCGCAGTCTAGCGCTTGAAGTGGTAATCGTCGTTTCAGCATGATTGAAAATTTTTTGTAGTTGAACTGATGTTGCCTCTATTGTGATCAATGAATTACGTTTGTTGATTTGTTCGACTGTAAATTTACTTTACGTTTTTTTTACTATTATATGTATTATAGATCATCTAAGTAAGTGTTTAAGAATGTTACTAGATACACTTGAAATATTTATCTGTTTATTTACATTTATTTCAGGAATCCTACAACCGGTAAAGTTATTAACCAGCCCAATGGTCCAAATGTTTATAGCGATGTTTATATAGATTATTCTGGCTGTGTAAGTTCGTTTGCCCTTTTTATTTTTTTCTCTTGCATATAAATTTGATGTATTTTAATTGGCTCTGGAAGAAAATTTCAAGCTTATTTAGTATATTTTTACAGGAAAATTAATATTAATTGGGCCTGGATTAATTATAATGCTCAGGGGGCATCATACGTTTCTTTTAGGATCTATCGATAATAAACGAAAAAACATTTTCCATTAAAACCATCATTAGACTTGTAAAATTATAGATACGAAACATTTTATTTCTAAAGCGGACATGTCAAGAAACGGTTAATATATTTCATATGAACTTACCACCTTGTTGTCGCGTATTGGAATAACTACAAAGAGTATGATCAAATTTTGAATGAAGAAGTTAAAAGAAGGAATCTAGAGGGTTACGGACACGTTGAATGAATTTTTTTTCATTTTATTTTCACTTTTTTAAAGAGTGGTACAGTCTTAATTGTTTAATTAAATAATTATGAGGTTATTTAGTCTGGTGACTATAGCCTGAAAAAAGAAAAGAAAAGAATATATATATATATATATATATATACGAGTACATATATATATATATATATATTGTTACGATTTGAGGTTTCCTCGGTTCTTCTTTTGGGAGCTAATGTTACGATTTTAAGATTTTCTGGTCCCTCTTTCGGGAATTCAATGTTACAATTTGACTTTTTACTGTTCTTTGTTTGCGGGCGCCAGTGGTAAATTACGGCCTACCACGACCGAATCAACTCTGCCGAGCAGAGCGTCAGGCTTTTACGATAAGGAATTTGCCGATAAAGATTAAAAAAATAATGAAGCCGTTCTTTTTGAACATAACGTGTATATAGTCACAACTATAACATAACAAAAAAATGCAACTGCGTAACAAAAGAAAAATTCATTCGGTGAGGACTAGAAAAAAAAGCGTTGCATTCGCGGCGATGACTTCGACTAGATCTCAATATTAATAAAAACGGTAACACAGGTATCGACCGCACAACAATATTAACACATAAGAAGACGACGACTAGATCAGTTAATTCGCAACAAAACACGGCTTGATATTTTACTCTAAAACTAACGGTACATTACCGAATCCTTATCAATTAATAATATAGCCGTTACAGCGCTCATCTTCACACACGGCTCACGCAGCCGACAGGCACTATCCTGTTGTCGCAGACCACACATACCAGGACATTTACACAACCCCTTAACACTCCCCGAGCCGAGAAATTCGACGAGAATCGGAAATTACCTATTCGGTCGTGTAAATATCCCGGCCGTATTCTCTGACGACGATAAATAATAGGATGACGCCGAGAGATCGAAAATTAATGATTTTCATCGGAGAATAATTTCTAGCTCGACATCATCGCTAGATAGCGCCGTAAATACCGAATCCGTATCACTACCCCACCACCATTTCCATCCAAAACGAAGGTTTCGGATGAGAACTTAGGTGCACAAGAACCAACGGATTCGGACCACCCGTTGCCGAGCAACGGAGCCCTATACAAATCTCTACCGTCTCACGCACTTACAGAAAACACGTACGTCACACTATCACCAGGGCAACACACACACCAGGTCCTTAAAACAAAACGAAAACAATACGCCAAGATACAAAAAAATTAAATTAAATTCAAAACTTTGCGAAAATCTCACCTAAAAAATCTATCAACGACACGACAGGTGACTAAAAATACTCGAGGACACCGAAGTCCGAGACCAAAATAATCAAACGATCTATCTAAAGGCCAGCTCAGGGACACCGAAGTCCGAGACACGAGCAACCAACACAGCACCAACATCACATCCTTTCAACAATTTCCGACGGCGTAAATCAGGAAAAGTGGAGGAAAGAGGAAAGCAGAGAAGAGTGTGCACGTATTCGCCATACCAACACACTAAACAACATTGTGGTCCCGCCACGAAAAGTTTGTGCCCACGCACCAAACCAAAACATGAGCACCAACACACGCCCAGGCGCATCCAACCAACATGGGCCCCAGCACGCGCGGCCTCGACTGCCAAAAAAAAAACGACAAAACGGGCACCACAGAAACATGAAGATATGGCCGAATACGCACCCCACCAGGAAAACTAGGAAAAGGATTAGGAAAAGAATGAGGAAAACGTACCTTGAATACAGAATGGGAGATATAGGAAAAATGCCGAAAGAAAACCATCACGATAACTGGTCCCAGAAATGAGCCAGCTTTTATCCTTCCGAAGGCGATAAAACTACCTTGCATGCTTTCCCACGGCGCATGCCACCGGAAACTAGGAAAATAACAACAAAAGAACTACTAATAAAATACATCTAAACCTGGTGTAATCACACACTCCCAATGCTAACACACACAGAAATTCGCTGATCAAAAACGGTTGCGCATATATTTTACTAAACGCATGCAAGATAAATCATAAAAATATATGGTCCGTACGACGGCACCTAAACGAAATTTTATAAGCGGGACACTCGCCCAACCCGGCCGCTTATAAAGGAAGAACACGAAAATAAGCTTTCAAGGAGGTCGCGTTCAGCCCCATAGCCACGACTGCATGAACAGCGCCAACGGAACCGACGGACTACGAAAAACGAGCAGGACAAAGTAAGGATCTACCGCCCAAC
This sequence comes from Icerya purchasi, assembly GCA_039619475.1. Classification (NCBI taxonomy): domain Eukaryota; kingdom Metazoa; phylum Arthropoda; class Insecta; order Hemiptera; family Monophlebidae; genus Icerya; species Icerya purchasi. Next base: position 188,821,064 of record CM077115.1, on the reverse strand, counting down.
ACTACGGCCACGACTGCCTGAGCAGCGCCCACAGTGCCTACGAATCACGAAAGGGATTATAGGAACGACTAAGGATTACCTACCGCAAGCCGGGTAAACAACTTCTCTTCCGGTGCCTAAAGTCGGAGAAAAAAAACATATACTATAAATAAACAAAATGTAAAACTAACAATTTCGACCGTACGGCCAAAAATCGCACGGCAGGAAATCGCACAAAGAAAAAATCGCGCAAATGACTAAAAAAAATCGCATAGCGATCACGAGCGAAAGGATTGCGCCAAACTTTCGGCGACGAAAGCCATCGCCATTACGCCATAGCAAACAAAACAAAACAACTCAAGGCACACAAGCAAAACGAAACAACAATAACAAACAACATAGAAAAAATCGCAGCAATCTCTCCCGACGGGAACACGTCGTCGGAAGGGACGGAAAACTCGCCAAGCGGCAAAACCAACGTCAACACTCGACGATATGCGCCGAAACACCTGACGCCAGAACACAAAACAAAATCTCGCTAATACTAAAAGTATGGAACATAAATATATTTATATACACGCCGGCTATCAAATATCGCACGGCGGGAAACCGTCGGAAATTATAACATGACGCACGGACGCGTCGCACAATGACAGGAATAACATAGAAATGGAAAATGTCGCTCAGGCAAATAAATATATACAAAAACCATACCAAAATAGAAAAAATGAGCTGATGATTGGGTATTGGCTCAAGATGATAAGCGGTTAAGGAAGGACACAAAGATGTTAAAACAAGCAAGGAGCACGGAACAAAATTTGAAAGGTGCGCACCGGACGAAATAGGAATGACTAACTCTAATACATACAAAGATATCGGATTTAACTCGATCTCGAACTAGCACTCTGCTGGGAAGCGGCTTCTCTCGCTGTAACATAGGCCGATTTACACTAATTTTATTTATTTTTTTACTGATTAATTTGATTTTACATTTGACTAGAATGCATTACCTATTACGTTTAAACTTTATTGTTGACTAAAGGATATCATAATATTTATTTGAGCCAGACGAACGAGTTTAAATTTTAACTTGAACACATTAGTTATCACTTAGTTTTGGCAACGTCATTTTCGGGAAGAGTTCGGCTCGCTTCATTTATATTAATCTTTTTTACGTCTATACCTCCACCAGCGGAAACCGCAACCGGAACAACGTCCCTTATGGCAGGAATTATTTATATTAAAATATTTTAGATTTTTAAGTCTGTTATTAATATTGTTTGTTTTAGGTTGTTCTTTCCCTTCCTTAACTTTATGTACCTTATTGTACTTTATTTTTTTCAATTTTATGTATAATTTATTTTTTTTTATACTTTTCCCGTTTCTCTTCTGACGTGCCTTTCGATTATTAAATGATTTTTTAATGTTACTCGTCCCGGCCATTTTTCGAGAATCTTCACTAATACTTATATTATTATTATTCGTAGTATCGTTGTTATTAAAGTTATGGCTATTTTCATGATTCTTATCGTTATTATTATTATTGCCCATATCATTATTATTACTTATATTATTATCCCACCTAACATTATTGTTATTATTTTTGACATTGTCGTCATCCTTATCCTTAATATTCGTATTCTTACTATTAAAACGATTATCATCGTAATTAACATTATCATTGTTGGTGTCTTTAAAATTATTATTATTATTATTATTATTATTATTATTATTATTATTATTATTATTATTATTATTCCATTCATTCTCTCCCGTTCTCCCGCTTCACCATACTCTTCTCAGTTTCATTCCGCTGCACGCGAAACTTCAGCTCGACTCTTTGCGATTTCCACTCACTGGTGGCCTGCTCTAATCGACTGGCCAGACCATCGATTTTCGCATTATTCTCTACGATCCATTTCTCGATTTTCTCATTGTTCTCTGTCATTTGTTTTTTCATTCCCGCAATACTCTTCTCAGCCTTTTCACTGCTCTCTCTCTGATTTTTTATTAACGTGCGCAGCATTGATATCATTATTGGGTCGGACACGATGCATCGTGATACCTCCTTATTCGACATCTCTCGTAATAATTAAGATTTGGCGAGAGCGGAAGACAAAATAATCACTAAAAAGAGACGAGAGAAAAAAATCATCAATGGTATATTCGCACGTGCGAAATAGCCTAAAAATATAAAGAATAAGCGAATCGCAACGGAAAAAAATAAAAGCTTATCTGTGGCGTCTTTCTCCTTCACTGATGCCGTCCAATTCTGCCTTGATTTGCAGCTTGGCCCTTCCTCAATTTTTTACCGCAACCAAGGTTCACCGCCGGTGTTGATTTGCTTGGGTCCCTCTTTCGGAGCGCCAATGTTACGATTTTGGGATTTTCGGTCCTTCTTTGATAAAAGTACGTAATAATTTTAAACAAAAAAAGTTATACCGGACAAATTACGGGCGCCAGCAACACTTGCCCACGGTGTGTTGCAACCGGAATCGCTCTGCCGCGCAGTGTATTAGACTTTTTATGATAAGTAAAAAAAAACAACTTCGCGAGCCCGCCGTGAAGTGACGGTAATATCTTCGCGACGGAGATATTGCGATCTGCCAAACACCCGCGTTCAATAAAATATTTCTAATGTTCCGAATCACGTATATTTCAAAAAACACAACAACAAACAGAACGAACGTGTACCAAACTGATTTAGACTAGAAAGAAAAAAATTGTATACATATAAAAAAATTTGACTGGTTAACATAAAATTTTGATTTCATGAGAAGAAATACGACGACTAGATAGTACGCGACTTTAACGGTAACACAGGTAATTGACCGCACAACTAAATTTAACGCATAAGACGAACGACTAGATGAGTTAATTCGCAATAAAACGGCTCGATATTTTATTCTAAACTAACGGTACATTACCGAATCCTTATCAATTAATAATATAGCCGTTACAGCGCTCATCTTCACACACGGCTCACGCGGCCGACAGACACTATCCTGTTGTCGCAGACCACACATACCAGGACACTTACACAACCCCTAACACTACCCGAGCCGAGAAATTCGACAGAAATCGGAAATTACATATTCGGTCGTGTAAATATCCCGGCCGTATTCTCTGACGACGATAAATAATAGGATGCTGCCGAGAGATCGAAAATTAATGATTTTAATCGGAGAATAATTTCTAGCTCGACATCATCGCTAGATAGCGCCGTAAATACCGAATCCGTATCAATATATATGTACACAGTGCGTCCTATAAATTGTGGGACAGCCTTTCTAAAATCAATACTATTTGCGCCATTTTCATTAAATTTTAGGAACTAGTTTGTACAACCCTCTTCTCTCCGCAGGCTAAGTTTTGAAATAATCGGATTATTTGTAACAGCGCAGTAACAGTTCGTGCAAGTGTCTCGAACTATCATGGCCGTTTGAATCTCTTCAACTGAAGTAAAATGGTGGCTCCCCTTTAATCTCCATTTTCAACTTGGGGAATATAAAATAATCTGGAGTGCGGAGAGTGGTTGAGCACTGGAACCATTTTTCTTGCCAAAAATTGTGTGTTAATTGCAGCGGTGTGAATCGGTGCGTTGTCATGCAACAAAAAAAAAAACGGCCGATCCTCTCAAAATCGTTCTTAGTAATTCATTAAACGATGCTTTTTGGAATGCCGATTAGTTCTCCTACCAGCCTGCAGCCAGCAATTAGATGTCCTTTCAAAACAGCTGCGACCCGAGCGATGTTTTCATCCGTTTCCGCTGTGCAAGGCTACCCGCTTCTCTTTTTGTCTTCAATCGACTCTCTACGCGACAGAAATCGGTTATACCATCGAAGCATGCCAGTACGAGACATTACGGACTCCGAATAAGCCACCTATAACATTTCGAATGTTTCGGTAGCATTTTTAACCGCCTTAAACAAAACAAAATGTTGTTTCAAATTTTTTTCCATATTAAAATTGTAACCGCGTTATCAAGAAACGCTTGCACGAACTGTGTTACTGCACTGCTACAAATAATCCGATTGTTCTGAAACTTCGGTTGGGTAGGGAAGAGCGTTGTATGAACTAGTTTCCGAAATTTCATGAAGATGGCGTAAGCAATATTAATTTTAAAAAGACAGTCCCACAACTTATGGGACGCACTTGTATACATATTATAAAATGCATGTTGAAGCGAATTGGCATTTCTGGCGACGGATAATTTCAGTTATTTATTCGGACTAATTTGAAATCTGTGTACTCAGCAGTTTCAAGCTGTTGAAGTCCTGATTTTTAAGCCTACATGTTTCTGTGATGCTTCCATCTTCACATGCCTCTAGGAAAAGTTTCGGTGGAAGCCGCGGCGCATGCAGTACCTGCGCAATGTTATGTACGCATGTGCAGTCCCATGCGGTGCACTGCGTTAAACACAGCGATCTTGTGACCGTACAATGGAAAATGTCGCATACAGTAATGTTGAGCTTTTTCGCACTCAACCGTTTTCAAAAAAAAAGTAATTCGTTTTGGAGACTAGCCTGACTACTTTTTTTTTTTTTTTTTTTTTTCTATAATTTGGTTTCGAGGTTATGTTCAAATATTAAAATCAATTTTTTCATTTGCCGACTGGATTTCGTTCATTTTATATTTTTTAGCATCTTCCTCCAGTTACATCGTGAACCGGGCAAGTAATAGTCGATGTAAAAAATAATTTTAATGCAATGTCGCGAAGGCAGGATTTAAATGTAAATTTTGTATGTTCTTTTTTTTTCTGTTTTTATCAGCTCCCGATTTTTATCGTCGAATTTCTTTATCGTGGCATATTCCGTTAAAGGAGTCAGCAGTCAACCGCTGCCAGTTTATATCTGCCACTGAAAGGGGGGGAAGAGAGCACTTCCATTACAATATATAATGTACGTGACATTAGTAACTACAGAACAAGGTCCTACGGCTGAAGTTGCTTTAGACATGTTTACAGGTAATCGATTACGTACACAACTCTATCCAGAACATTTTAAGCTCGTGGAGTCGATCATTCCATGCGCGACCAATAATAGTATTTAGTAATTAGTACTTAATCCTTTCTTGTTAAAATTAAGATCATTAATAATATTTAGTAATTAGCATTTAATTAAGCATCGAGTGATAGCCACAAGGCATTAAATACTCGTTAAAAAAAAAAAAAATCCGCAGTCCCATTATCTCTTTATTTATTCCTATCTCCTTGGTTTTCTCATATTTCTTTTAATAATACATTTTTACTATCTTTCGCTTATTCTTCGATTTTAAACTCTTTTCGTCTTACATTTTAATCTTTTCTCTTTGTCACTTTTATCTCGACTCGCTGCATAACTGCTATAAAAACGATATTTTCTTCAAATGTATCTCTCTCCATTTAGAACGTTTTTTTTTTTTCTTCTTTTCTTTTTTATATTCTAACTTATTACACCTAAACCTTCATACAATTTCTTATTAATTATTTCTTTACCATTTCAGTTTCTAATCTACATTCTAGCTTCCTTTATATATTGTAAAATGTAAACTATAATGCGTTCTTAAATTCTAACTTTGCTTCTCATCACAGTGCCCTAAAAAGAAGCAATTGTAACAACATGTAATGTTTTGTAAAAACCTTGAAAAATTGGTGTGCATTGAGTGTAAAGAGTGTGGTGCTGATTGATCATGCATGACGCTTTTACATTTGATTTAATTTTCATTCGTTTTTATGCATCTTCAACGGGGCCGATGTCGCATTATATTTTTGCCAGTAAAAGGAACGTTATAAAATTCATCTCTTGCATGCTATTCCATTGGTTGACATGAATCGACAGAATATACCCTATTCAAAATAAACGTACAATGTCATATGCTCGTGTACTCCACACAGCAGGTTCAAAATATTCGTTAAAATATCTCACATCTTATATCTTACAATGTCCTCTTTTCCCTAATGAGTAAAGGTCTCAAGAATACCTATTAAAATCATCTATTTACAAAATTTTCAAGGGTGATGTACTTTCGAAGCCTCATCTCACTTTGTCGTAATGACTTCGAAAAGTACAATTCAACGGTTAAAAATGTGCGAGTTCAATCTTTTAATTAGTTGTTTGACAGTTTTTTGCTACTTCCGTAGTAAGTGTTTAATCGAACAACGCGATAGCAGAATTTTAATTAATTTCCGCATTTACGTATTACGTTTTCAATTAAATGTTACAGTGCGTAACTGCTCAGAACATTTTAAACGTATTGGCGGGTATGGAAGAAGAAATGATAGGTGTTGGAACTGGAGAAGTAATAAAAAGGTATAATGGCGTATGTTTTTTTTGTTTATTTTTTTTTTTTTTGTAAATATCAGGAAAAGCACTGATTATATCAATATTATCCTATTTAATCGAATTGATAATATTAAAAAACGTTAAAATCTAATTCTTATTTTATCTACACCTACACTTTTTCTAGCAAGCTGATTTTCCTTACGTTTAATTCTTGTATCTTGTCGACTTCTTCTTCGTCCGCTATTGCTGCTATCAGTTCTTTTATGCATCTATCTCTTTCTTTTTTTACTAAAATTTCTGCCTCTAATTTGCTACTCTCGTGTAAAAAATTCCATACCAAATTATTTTGCAGCATTCTCTGCCTCTATCTGTCCGTTCAGCTTAGTCTTCCATTGTACATCTCGGTTTCACGACTTTCCGTTGTTCCGTTGCTTTGCTGTCAAAAATCAGTTGACGATCTCAATGAAAAACTTTCCAAAAAACATAGTTTATTCGTTTCATTATGGAATTAAATTTTTCTTTCTGCTTTCTACAATTTCATGTACTAATTATTTATTAGACAAAATCATTTATAATAAAGCGATTTGTTCATATTTTCTTTACGGTTTTCCTTATATTAATTTTACATATTTACAAATGTATATACGTATATCCTCGTTACAGCCGTATTCCAAAAATGTTTCCAATAATAAATTATCATTGTATAATATTGAATTTCCATCGAGTCATAGTTGCGATCATCTTTATTTTCATATTTTTAAAAATTAATGTATGTAATTTTTCAGTACCGAAGAAGATAATATATTTGTATATTATTCGGATCACGGTGGAAGTGGAATTTTAGGTGCTGTTGAAGATCAGGTGTATGCAGAAGACCTGTATGAAGTTTTAAAACAAATGGTAGAAAACAGGAAGTTTAATAAAGTAAGACGGCACTATGAAACAATTGTTGAAACTTTAATCGAATTTAAATGCAGGAAATTACTGGTTTCAATAAGTTTACCGTATTTCACACATTTTTTTGATTAAAAATATCACATTGAGCACTTTCATTTAAACTAGGAAATATATTTACATCTTAACAATTAGACAGTGCTCAAGTAGTGTATTTTGTCACAAAATTTCAACACATATTCACTGATTTATAATAAAATATTCGGTTTAAAAAATAATACGGGTTCTTTTACGATTCTTCTTAGATGGTTTTATTTGTACAAGCTCGTTATGCCGGATCAATGTTCGATTGGATATTAGAAGAAGACTGGAATAGTATGTAATTTTATTGAAATAAGGTTGAAAATAATTCGTAATTTTTATGTCGCGAGTAACGTTTATTTTGAATTATATTATTTACGTATTTGGTTAATAAGCATGAAAAAGTAAAACAAACAGCGCAGAGCAGACACAGAAAAAAGCTACCGACGTAACCCTAATGTACTTTATCTAGTACTTGAAGGGGTGTTTTCAAAGTACAGCGGTAAAAGTTGAAATAACGGAATTTTATTCAGAACAGAGTCATGTAAGCTCGAGCATTAGAAATGGGTGTTAAGTCATGAAGCGTTTTAAAATGAAATCCAAATGTACCGTTAAATTCAACCGAGAAATTGCAGGAAAAATTAGTAATATGTTTTACTAAAGTAAGAGAACAACGGTATCTCGGATTAGAAGTGTCGCCGAAAAATAGATGAAGTTAACTCGCTCCGAATTTTATATTCTAATATAAATATTTATTCGACGCATGCTGTTAGTCTAAAGAACAATTTAGTACTGGAAATGAAATGGAGAATACTTGAAGAACTCGAAGTAAGTTATGAATAAAGAATTTAGGACAAGCCTACGTGATCACCGCTCTTTAGACTGTTTCGGTGAAATAAATAGTCGATAAAAGTAAACTTCATTAAAACATAGGGAAGTACAGCCCCGTGCCCATAATTTTTAAAAGAGAGAGGGGGGTGGGGGTGAAAATTTTCTTGACACATTTATTTTATAAATAACAATACATTTTTCACTAATATTCATACTATTAATAATTTCCACCATTTCGATTTATATATTAATAATTTACATAAATGAATTACCCTGCATATGAACATTAATAAAAATTACATATGTTATTAATTATAGTGGTAATAAAAAATTTTGCATAAAATATTAATGAAATACCTAAAAATATGGAGCATATATTTTCTTTCCTCTTTTAAAAGTAAGATAACCCTAAAAAATCAATATTTATTTTAAATTTTTGATTTTTTTCAGATTTCTGTGTATTTATAATAACTATTTTAGTTCTCATGGTAGGGAGGGGTTAACCCCCCACCCCCACCCCTCGCCCCTACCCGGGACACGGCCTTGGGGAAGTAAATAAACTTTAAGCTCTGTAAGCGACGAAGCGCTAATCACGGAAAGAAATGTTGAATAAAGTTGATACTGAAACAAGACGAGGATGGAAGTGTGAAATAAAACACAGATAATTTTATACTAAAATAGTAAAATTGCAGTTATGGATAAGCAAGCGCGGATCTAGAGTTAAAGTTTGGAGAAGGACAGAGATTGAAGTTTCTCTACACTGAACATATTATAAATAATAAGAAGAGAAATATATTTTCTTACGATAATTGCAAAGTAGTGATAGGGTAAAATAAATTGAAAGACAATTATGTAGCTTGGACAAAAAGAAATATATACAGGTACGTTAAAAACTTCATATAATGTTAAATGATAAATTTCAATCTTCTATTCTTTGTTTTTGCGGATGACAAAAATTTTTTAACTCTCCCAAATTTTTAAAAAGTTTTATTTTCTTAAAATTTGTAATAAATTATTAATGAAAAATATTTCTGGTTATGAAATTCGGATTATTTCAATTACGTTATTATAAAAACGTAGTATTAATCTTGAAAAAAACGTTCATAATTATTCTTGAAAAACTTTCAAATTAAGAATTTGAATGAAGAAAACCGGATTTTGTAATTAATTAAATATTAAAATGATCAATTTTTACAACTGGAAATAAAATATTACTTACGCTTAAAAAATAAATAAATGTAATGAAAAAAGTTAATAAAAAACTTTAAGAAATATCAATTGTTAATTATTCAAATAACTGCTAAACATTATTTCATTCGGTTGATAATTGAATTAATTTTCTTCAAATATTTATTTTTATTCTTAATCAAAAAATAATATTATATAAACCATGATTATCAATAACTAACTGAAGAATATTTGCGTTACTCGTTAATTGATAAAGATTAATTAAACAACCATATTTTTTCAGAAGTATTACATAGAACTCTCTAATCTTCATTCACAGCATTCTTTCATCTCAGTGTAAGATTTGAGTAAATAGCGAAGTTCTAATTTAAAAAAAAGGTTACACTCAGTTTGGCTGGGGTCATGCATGACCTCCTCCCTAGATCCGCCTTTGCGGATAAGGCGAGAACAGAAAGACTTGCATATTTCACTTTCAGTAAAAACTTTAAAGCTCCTTAAATCGGGACATCAATAAATAAAAGTATTTTCTTGCTTTTTGGACTCACCTACTGAGGGCATTGCGTTACGGTTGGGGAAATTATCAGTGGGCAAAGAAACTAGATTTTTTTACGGTTACAAATTGAAAAAAGAGAGGAGACAATCGTAGCGACTGTAGAAGATGCAAAAGGGGTTAGGAGGAGAAAGGCTTTAAGAGCTAGGTAAAAGTATGAACATTCGGCAGAAAAAGCGGAAAATTTGAAAACAAAATATGATCGGAAATTAAACTGCAATCATCTGAGTAGAAAGGGCAAAATGGGAAGAGAATGAGTGCCAAAAAGGGAGGAAGGAAGTAAGCTGTGATTAAAGCGAAGACGAGACAGAATTGCGAAGATGTGGAAAGTCGTGGTACCATGGTCTAGATGGCAGGCAGGGCTAAAGCGACACATAAAAAGACGGAGAATTTGAAAAAAGGGAAGGATAGACAGATCGCCGTAGTTTAGAGTGTCGGTATTTGGAGAGGAAATTTATGCTAGAAGCTAGGAATTTAGTAAGGAATCGACCGTTATAGGCAATTTAAATATTTATTTAATTCATAAAATCCTACTTGAATTGGTGATAGTATATTTTCGTTTAGCTTGAAAAAAGTGCGGTTAAAAAAATCTTTTGTTGAGGTGAACGGGCAATATATTAAATAAAACATGAAATTCTAAAAAAGATAAAGAAAATACTTGTTTTAATCGTGAACGTTGAAATTGTACGATTTTATTTAACAAAAAACGGTAATTAAATGAAATTTCTTATTTCTTTCGAGCTAGTTTTTGTAATGACAGCAGCCGATCCGCATGAAGCCGCTCACACTTATTATTGGGACGATTATCTTGAAGCTTACATAGGCGATGAATTTTCAGCAAAAACCTGGGAATTGATAGATACAGTTAGTATTTTTATTCCAAGTCAGTAAATTTTTAATACCATATAATCGCAACGTGCAGAAAAGTATTCAGTGCAGCACGATTAGTCGGCGTTAGGTGCATTGAAAACGGTTATTCTAATGCAAAAAATCACCGAATAAACATTTAAAATGTAAACGGTAGAAAATGTTCGTTTTTTTACGGCCAAATCCATTAACAGTAATGCAAAAAACGGCAGTTTATTTTTTCTTGACGTAGAACGAACACGGTCAGTCTTCTTATAAGTCGGAGCAACAAACAAGAACATAACGAAATGCTGTAACGAAAAAAAAGAAACAATAGAGGAATTTTGTGTATACGTGTTGATTACAGTCATTTTTGTCGGGCATGTCCTTACAGTGCTCAAATATCGACTTTTGGGTAGTCAACATTTCGTACACATATAGAAAGCGTATGGCATACTAGAAGACCGATTCAGAAACGACAAATATATCAAACTGAAATTTTCAATAATTCAGGAATGACTCGACATTTCTTTTTTTTGAGAGATGGAATAATCAATTTCTTCGGAATGGAATTTAAGACTACCTAAAAACTCACCCTTAAAAAATTCATAACACACCATCGTAAACGACCAATTAAAAGTTAAAAATCCAAGACAAAAATCGAAAACTGTTCCGTAAATTAATTTAGCGTAAAAAAAAATAGTACATTCTTGCGAGTAGAGTAGCTTGAGTAAAGAAATTGCGAAAAAATCAAAACTTAAACGTGTACGTAAAAGTGTTTTACATTAAAGCTTATACAACGTGAATCTCCTAAAAACTCGGAAACTTCAAAAATCGAGTGTTTTACATGAAAAATATAACTTTTGGATCTCCTCAAAATTCGAGGAACTTTAAAAATCGTTTTGGAGCTAGCGGAAAGTTTAAAAAAGCGCGAAAAATGAGATTACTTATTATCATTTAAAATTTCGAAACAGTTTATGAACGCGCGATTCAAATTTCTGTATTTTCAACTTCAAAGTTGGGGCCTCTATAAAATTTAGAAAAAATCATACTCCTGTTTCTCAGGACAACTTACTTGGTCTTTTTATTTATTCTGCCGACATAGCTGATAAGCTCACATCGAATCAAACAATGTTAGCTACGCAAAAACATATATATATATAGAACGGATAAAAGTTTCGATGGATAATTTTCCATACGAATTAATATTAACGAATATCAAAATAAATCCTAAAACGATAGACACGTTTTATGTATTTTGTACACTTTTAAACCGAACACGTTTCTCAATCACAAAACACATGCAGTGACACACACCAATACGATACACGCAACGTTTTTCAACGACGCCATCCCTTAAAAAAATATGGTGACCTTTTAAATCTAGACGCTAGCATACAAATTACTAAAATAAAAATATATATGTACATATTGCGGGTGGAATAAAATAGTTATTAATTACAAACGAACTTCGACAAACAAAACTGGAAGTATAACGATACTTAATTTTAATAATTTAATATAAAGATAAATAAAAAGAAATGTTTAAAATAAACGAATGGACACAGGAAAGCGAAAGCAAAAAGTAGAAAGGGATAGACAAGACAAGAGATCGGCGTGGAAAAAAAAATTGACCACAAGAAGCAGTCTTAAAAAAAAGTAACACTGTGTTAAAACATATATTAAAACTATTCGATAATTTTGTAAGAAATATAATATTAGAAGGCAAAATATGCAGGAAAAAACCGAGAGAAGGGAAAATCGATATTAGATAGTACCTACTGAACAAAAAATGGGATGCTACACATACAATGAGTTACATAAAAAAGTATTTGAAAGGAACAAGTGGCTGCTTTAACAAGACATTGCCTTTACATAGGAAAACAATTTACAGCATACCCAAGATTCTCGATATAGAGATTGGGCTATATTCTAGTCAAACTTTTCATAACTTGTAATATATACACCGCTGTTTGTGTCATGCATACATTTACACACGCGCCCGCGCACACACATACATCCACATATATATATATATATATATATATTAGTACAGTATAAACAGAATAATAATAAAAAAAAAAAAAAACGGTTTATTGCGTACGGTTGAATTTAAATACCAGAACTCGGATTAATTTGGTTTTTGTCGACTTTCATTTCGTCGTTGCATTTGTTTTAAAAAAGAGTGTCCAATTTTTCACCTGATGTCTTTTCTTATTCCAAGCTTCCTACTTTCCGCATGTCTTTACCAGCATTTGGCTGACTATTAATCTTTTCTTTCTCCCTCTCTAGACCAGCTCTATCGCACATTCTACAATCTAAGCCGAATTCCTCCACTTGTTTGATACATCTTTTCCTTCTCATCTATCATTCTTTACTGACGGCTCTAAAAATGAGAACGGGGTGGGCGGCGCGTTTACCTCCCTCTCACTGCATCACTCTGAATCCTTCAAGCTCCCTTCCTTCTGTTCTATCTTCACAGCGGAGTCTATCTTCATTTTACGCGCAATCCCCTTTATTCCGTCCATAAGAGAAATCAGTAAATGTCTCATTGTCTCCAATTCCAAAAGTAGTCTTCAAGCTATTTCTTCTCCTCCTTCACATTCCTCCAACTCTATTATTCTCTCAATTTGTTTTCTCATATCTAATCTACTCTCATCCCTCTCTATTACTATTGACCTTTTGTGGGTTCCTAGATATTCCGGCATCGAGGGCAACGAGTTAGCCGATTTTTTAGCCCCTTTGGCTGCCCGCGATGGTCCTTTGCTCTGTAATTTTCCTGCCCCGAACATCCTCCTTCTTCCCTCAGCGAATCATTCCCGACTATGGTCCTTCTTTATTTTCTAATCCCGCCTCTCATTATCTTTAGATTCAGCCGGTTCCCTGTTCTCAACCGTGGTTTCATTCCTCTTCTTATCAACGCTCCGCGATCGTTTCCTTAATCAGACTGCGTTTTAATCACTCCCTTCTGCCCTTTTTATTCCTTTTTCCCCGTTCTCCTTTCTTCATTGTTTCCTTCATTGTTCCATCTCTTCTCCCATACGTGATGCAGACCACATCTTCTTTGAATGCCCTGCCCTTGATTCTGAACGCTCTCTTTTGTACTGCAAAATCTTAACACTGGGTCTTCTTACTCCTTGTAGTTCTTCCTTTGTTTTTTCCTTTCCATTTCTAGATATAATTGCTGTACTTTAATCTTTCCTAAGCTCTATTTCTAATCGTCTTTCTATTTAACCCTTTCCATAATTTCTGTAGTTGTTGGGTCAAAGCCGCTGGCGCGCCCAAGAGATAATATATAAAACAATATTATTATTATTTTATATCTAAAAAGAAAACAACAAAAAAACCTCCGTTGTATAGGTTATATTTATGGGAGTATTAAGGTGGGATTTTAATTGAAATGTAAGCGCTTTCGCAATATTAAATATAAATAAAAATATTATAATTTTAAAATAAGTTTAAAGAAAAACACCGGCACCCGTTTTATTGTAACTAACGCCACACGTCATTGATAACAACAAAACTTCACTCTATTAACACACCGCATACATTTAATGAATACATTAGTAGATAAACATTTTTTAATGTTTATAAAAGCGTTTGCTTTTTTTTTATTTTAAATAATAGTGACAATTGTCCGGTGTTTGTTTAGTATATTTTAGGAATTTGAAGCATCTGGAGTATCGGCTTGTAATGGAGTTTTACGCAATAATATTGTCTTCTTCAGTTATTGTCTTTTATTTATTTATTTATTTACTTTTATAATAGGGAGAAGCTGATGATAAAACACTTCACCATGTTTTTGCAAAAGTACGCACTGCAGTAGAATATAGTCATGTTCAAGAATATGGAAACCTGTTGTTAGGCGAGTGCAAGTTAAGCGAATTCATTGGAGTAACTCAGGCACCATTTAATATTACTGAAGAGTATGATTCCAATGGACAGGTGACGTGAAATTTTTTAAAATCAGACAACTTAGGCTTGTTTAATTATTTATTTAACTAAAGTTTTATTGTTTGTATATTTTTTTTTTCAAGAATTGCGCCAATATATATATATATATATATATATATATATATGTATGTGTACGTATATATATATATATATGGTATATATATGTACATCAGTGGCGGATCCATGACATTTGGGGGGGGGGGGGATTATAAGAAGGACATTTTAGGGAGAGAAGTTACATAATTACGTAAAATACTCTACGGTAGGTAGTGGATTTGAGAAATACCCCTTGTTCAGGCCTGGATTTAGAGGGGTCTAGGGGGCTGCAGCCACGGGTCCCGCCTTATAAAGGGGCCCCCAAGGGACGCCCACTTCCGACATGTAACAAAAAATTAATCGTATCATTTGTCATATACATCAACTTTTTAAAAAATAAATAGAATTAACTTTACAGGAGCAAGTGCATTTTTTGATACATTTATTTGTTAATAATTTTGTATCCATTTTTATTTTCTCCTATCCTACAGGAGGAAACTTGGTAATAGTAAAATTTCGGGTTTCGTAAAAACGTACCAGAAATTTATTTCGAGATATAACGAGTCGGAATCTACGTTTTTAGGAAATGTCTGTATTAATGTGTGTGCGTGTGTACACGCGCAACACACGCGCACACACAGTCCTTTTATGCAAATCTTTGATTAAAATTTGCTGAAAAATTCATTGTTTAAAATTATATATATGTATTATTTTTTTTCTACCCATTGTCTATATGATACTTAGTTTTGTTTACATTAATAATTATATGTTAATTCGTGAATTCAAAATAATGTAATTAAATTAAATTAAAGAAAATTAAGGGTTATTCTACAAAACTGATAATTTTATCACTTCCGAAAAGGGCCCGTAATATTTCCGTAGTCCCGAACCTATGATACACTTAACCCGGGCCTGTAAGGGTTTTATAACGGAAATCAAATAGCGATCTTTATAGAAATTTATAAATGTTTTAAAAATACATAATTCTTACAATGTAATTTAAATTTAGTGTTATGTTTAAGTGAAAAATATAACGAAATCATAAAATTCTAGCTAAAATGGTAGTTTAGAAATAGTTAGTATTTTTATTAGACTTTATTTTTTTTTTTTGTATTTTTCTAAGTAATCCGATCTGAATTCTTTGTTCGTGAGCAAGTAAAAAAAATATATGTATTTCTGATTGAGCTATTTTCATTTACATCGCAAAATAAAAATTAAAAATAAATAGAAAAGATAAAAGATCGATGACAGTTGGGTTTAAAATAAAATAAAAACGTAACATTAATAGTTTTACTAGAGAACACTATTAAATATTAGTTATAATTAAATCCATAGGTAACATTTATACAAATATTTTATAGGATAAATTAAGTTTCTCTGTTATAACAAATTTTTTTATAGAGGCCTTGGTTTTCTGTGGAGGGGGTGTCCCCTATTCCTCCTCTGCATCCACCACTGATGTATATACATATATATATACATATACACATATGTAACATAGAAGACGCTTTTCTACATATTTAATATGTAAACACTGTAAATTTCGTAACATTTTAATGAAAGCATTTCAGACATTTTCCCTTTAATTTGAATATATCTAGATTGATACACAATAAGTAGTTTGCAATCATTGTTTTTATTTTTTTAATCGTAAAAGCGTTTTCGCGTACATTATCTATCTAGTTATAATTCTCGCTTTGTCTCCGTATATGTAGATAGCATACTATCAGTTTAGCAATTAGAATCCGAAAACGTTTTGTTACGTTTCGTTGAGAAACTCGGTACTTTACACATTTTCATCTTAATCATGTTACCTATTATTAATCAGAAACTATAAACTTCTCTCAGAATCTTTAAAAAATAATCGTTAAATCTTATTTTACAATCTGCAATGCCGAATCTGTCTCTTCCCGGCGATTTTTGACGATACTCGAGTGATCAGTTTTGTCCCAAATAAAAATAATTCACATCAATTTCCAGCTCTTAACCCCAATTATTTTCCGAGTTATTTAAAAAAAACTTAATTTTAGTTTTAGGTTTTTTTTTGTTTTTTTTTTTATGTTAAAAATGAAAATTAACGAACGGTAATTTTTTTTTCAAATACTACGAAGTAAAAGACGTGCTAATAAAGTAATTTTATGATTCTCAAATATAAACACAATCTTTGGTTCGAGCAATTATTTATCTTTCAGACAGTCGCGGTTTGCCTTCGGTTGAAGAAATTGTCTTTTTAAAAGGAGTTGCAAATTCATCGTTTTAGTGAACAGAGCAGTTTTTTTTTTATTTTTTTTTTCATTAAGCAATAACGTCTGCAGCGCGAAGTAGTGAAAATTTCCAGACAGAATAGTTGAAAAATTATTATGTGAAGAAAAGTTAAATTAAAGTCGTCTCCATTGCAATACCGAAATTATCGAATAAAAGTAACCAAATATAAGGCCTGTTAAAATGCATTTCTTCTTTTTATTAATTTCGTCGTTATCGCGTTTTGTGGAGTAGTAAAGATTTTATAAGTGTATGTTAAATTATTACTCAGATACATTAAATCTGTTAAACGTAAATTTTTTTATAAGTACCGCGTATTTTGCGCAGCTCTTCTAACCTTTCTAAAAATTTAAAAAAAAAAATACTTTACTGAGAAATTTGTCCGATGAGTCTGAGTTTTTTTAAAAATATTTTTTCATCTGTGGCCGTACTAAAATCTATTTTTCCATCTTAATCCGATGATGATGCCCGAAACAAAATTAAAGCATGAAGAAAATAATAAAAATCCTGTCATTGGTGGTCGCACCATGAACGGCCGTCACAGCAACATCGTATCCATTGGGTCCGGCTCAGAGACGGTAACACTGTGTCAGTTTGCGCTCCCAAATTAAAGACGCAAGTTAAGTTAATATTAATATCATACGTCCTTTGTGTTATTCAACTGGGAACGATAGTAACATCGTTTCTATATATACGTATATATAGCAGCATGAAACCACCACATACAACCATCATATGCGCGCTAGGTCAAGGTACACAATAGACACATTTGTATAAATCAAACGATTACTAATCAGTTCCGAATGTAGTCTTGCATATGTACACATACGAACTACATATAAAAAATTGCCTAGTACACAACCTATATCTGAACAGCTAAAATGTACAAATAGGTTGCCCACCAACAATCGAATGGTTGATGAGATAATGATTATGTGCTTTCAAGTATGTTTAGTTTTTATGGCTAGTTTCGGTTTAGTTGCATAGTAGTGTATATATATATATATATATATATATTGTAATAAATCCCTCTTCTCGAGCCCCTGATTTCGGGTGCCAGTTGTACTAAATTAACTATGGAGTCACTGTTCCGGACGCCAGTTGTAATAAATCGACTTTTAGTTTCTATTCTGGGAGCCAGTTGATATAAATCGAGATCTTGTTGATGTTAATCGATTTTTTTGTTGCATTTGCGAGAAAAAAAAATATAAATAAAAAACAAAACAAAAAAACTTGCGGGCGCCAGTGTACGGCTTGCCACTACTGGAAAACTCTGCCGAGCAGAGCTCTAGGCTTTTATGAAGAAGAAAAAAAATAAAAACTCGCGAAATCCGCCGTTCGATGGCGGTAGTTTCTCCCGGTGGAGATATCACGGGCTTACCACGTGTCCAATAACGAAGCCTTCTATGAAAACATATGTATATATATATTCGAAACAAAATTTACACAAGAAAATGAGCAAAAACACAGGTGAAACAAATTCTGAACATGACAATTAAACAGGAAAAACGAAAATTTCGATCAAAATTACGATGACTAGGCTGAAAATGTAGATACACGCGACAGCGTGATCTTCCGACAACGATTAAATACGAACGTTCATTATTGACTAGCGAAATAAACCGACTCGCGTGAACAACCGAATTGAAAACTGATTATCGACTTATAGTGCACTGCACGGACGAAGATTTTCGGTACACGATGGGCTATTCCAAACGATATAGTCGAATCGCTGAAAATTACCCCGTACCTTATCAATTAATACGAACGCCGATTTTTCTAGAGCATTCTTATATTATACTATGTATTTTAAATCGGCTGCTACCCTGTCTGTTACGGGATTTCACCAATTCTCTCGCGACTCTCGTAGCTACACGCTCTGTACTTATATACATTTCGACGGTAAACGCGACCACGATTTTCCCCGCGCAACCAGTTCGCCCCTGCAACACAGCCGACAGAACGGCTGCGTTCGGGATAACCAGGCTTCTCGGTCAAAATAGCTTCTCTGATCGCAATTCACCGTCATCTCTGCTGCCCGAGAAAAACCCGAAATATAAAATGAATTAAAATCGAAATAATAATTTCTACCTCGGACAGCATTATCAAAAACCGTATAAAACGTAATTAAAACTGCTACAACTGCCGAATCCGTCTCAATATGTATATATATATATATATATATATATATATATATATATATATATACATATATATATATATATACATATATATATATATATATACATATATATATATATATATACATATATATATATATATATATATATATATATATATATATATATATATATATATTATGATTAATTGAACTTTTACACAACTTAGTAATTTCTAAATATATACATACGTAACCTGTGATAAATAAAAGTGTTGCGGGAAATGTAGGTTAATTATCGGCGCGAAAATGAATTAGAAAATTAATTACGTTTACTTTGTTGACAGTTCAAAGACAATAGTGCCCCCATATTCGCGGTTAATGGTTCCGAGTCATACCGCGGATAGCAGGGAACATTAGGCTTAATACGTTAACATACATACTGTATATACAGTATTTACAGTATAAGTATATCTTATATATCGTTAAAAATTATTACAGTAAATGGGGTACATATTTACGTTATTATGATTATGTGCTCACCATTACGTCCTGTACTCTATTGTTCTTGTTCATGTTGTCCAACCTGATACATAGTTATGATAATTGTGGATGAGAATATTTTTATAATTTTTTAAATGTTCTTTAATTTAATTTAAAGTTGTTTTTTTTTGGGGGGGGGGGGCGATGGCATTACCCATCGTTGTATGTACTATACAACACGCTATAGTTTACACTTCAGAAAATGAATTACTATGTACATGATGAAAAGTTGAAAGTTAGAATAAAAAAAACTTAGTCAGAAACATCATCTAAAAATGGAATAGGTGCAGTGTTTGGAAAAAATTGATTTAATACGCTCGATGATGCAGACAGCGTTGATGCGACACAGAATCTTCGATGGCCGACATTTTTTGTTTTACTTGAAGACCCATTACAATAGGATTTCTCTTTTTTTTCTTAGTCGTGCCGTGACAAACCGCGGATATGGAAGCGCCACCATATAGCTTTTAATGAGAATTCCGTTCTTTAGTGAAATAAAATTTAATTTCGAATATTACAAAAAATTCCCTATGACGTGGCCAGAACGGTTCGGTTATTTAGATTTTCTTTCGCAAGCCGACTGTTGCTCATTGGGAAGTGGCCGACTTTTCAGTATAAAGGTTTTTCTGGCATCTTTTTAATAGTTGTGTAAGGTAAAGAGATAAAGATATTGCATTTATTAATTTCCGCAGTGATAAATTTAGTTATTTAATTATTGATTTTCTATACGTGGCTGCCGCGTATCTAAAGGTAAGATTCTGTTGTTTTATTTTCGGCTTCTTTTATTTAGACAATCGTCGCTCAGTTGAAGATTTCGCGTAATTTATAAATTTCAGGACATGGCTATAGATCCCATTGACATTCCTTTAGCGATGCTGCGAATGAAAATTGGGTTAACCGAATCAGCTAGCGACCAGGAACAATACGAAAGCGAAATGGCAGATATTTTAGCGGTAATTAAAATTTTATTGCGATAAATTTAAATATGCGATATTTTTCCACTTACTCATTGAAATGCAGCTGTAGACCGACTAATGTTATTCGGAACACTCTCATTTCTGGGCGTGACTGTTGGTGGCAATGTAATTTATCTAATTATAATATATGTGTTTATTATTTAGGCGGTAAATCTATTTTTTCTATTTTTCTTTTCTAATTTCTAGCGTAAATTCCACTATTTCTTTCCAACAATTACCTTTTATTATTATTTAATCTTCATACACGGAGCCTGCTACATCATAAAGGCGAGGGAATTTTACCTATTTCTGTCGGTTTGTTGTCTTTTTCGGCGGTAAATAATAGCAAAACGGACAGTAAAATAATTTTCCTTCACCAATTACGTCTGCGTTTGCGTCTGCACTGCTCTGAAATATAGTTCTTGCTTTGCGGTCACAGCAAAAATTTGCTGGCCTTTTTAAAGAATGCAGATTTCATTATTTTCAATTATTATATTTCATCAGACGCGTAATAGCAATCGTAATACTTTCCTCGCTATTTTATGGTCATGATGAATTCGTAGAAGATCTGTTGCAACAGAGTCCTCCAGCCCCCAGTTTAATACTTTTTTCCAAAATATAGCGTAAACGTTTGTGCGTCGCCTTCACAAAGGAAAGCATAAAAAGTTAAAATTCTACAAAATAAAACCTGCGCTTTTACATATATATGTAGTTGCGAAGATTACACAACATTTTGGTCAATTATCTTGGAACTAAAAATTATCTTTTTTTTTTATATGCACACTTTTTTAAAGTCAAACAAAGGAAGAAGAAAAAAAATGGTGGTCTTCTCAACAATTTTTTAGACGTTAAACTAAAGAAAAATTAAAACAATTAGTTAAATACGATTTGGCTGCGTAATTTCAGCAAAAAATTAACGATAAGATTGCTACGATTTTAATTTATTCAGTTACGTTCTTGCAAACAATTGCAGGTAAAAATGTTACTAACATTCTCGGTGATAAAGTCAGAAAAGTATAAAGAAAAAAATCCATTAATGCACGCATCGCTTTAAATGACAATCCTTTGACCGTTTCTCTTCCAATTATAGTGTGCAGTTTAAATGTGTGAAAGCGCTCAAACACATTTCTCCAAACAGTGTCCAACACCGAGCAGCAACGTAGATGTTCTGGAATTTAACTAGTTCAAAAGAATACACGATGTAGATTAAAAAGGCTTAAATCGTAGGTTGTCAATTAAGGGAAAAAATAAAACAGTCTTTTTTAATATCAACTTTTCAAACCTAATTAAGAAAATAACAGGTATCAAAATCTGCGCTGGAGCGGTTAATAACCAAAAGTCACTGTTAGCGATAGAAATTCTACTCGTAACATGAACTTCTCGGAAATATTTAAATTTATCAAACAGCTGAACATTTCTAAAATACAGTGATAGCTTTAAAAATTTTTTATTTAAGTTAACAAATGCTAAAGGCAATTTCTTTAAAATAGCAGTAATATAATCTTGGTAATATTGCAAAAGAAAATCTGATTAACATTTTTAAAGAGTTATCTGTGAAAACTGTTACGCCGTTTGACTGGGGTCTCAAAATTCATGATTTTACCAGATTCTGGTAGCATGGCCGCCATATAATGCAGCATCTTATAGACACCTATTTCGCTGATTCCGTGTCGAAGGCATTTCAAATGGTGATTAGAAATAGACATTTATTTGTGTGGTGGACAGAAAAATCACGTTGGTTTTAGACGGGATATGAGTTACTTTCGACTACACTGCCTACTTAGTAAATGACATCTGCGATTCCTTTTTAAATAAGCGAGTTCGTTATGATCACTTTTTTAGATATTAAAGGGGCTTTTGATGACGTAGCAATCAATATACTATCTCGATAATTGGTTATCACTGGAACTGTTATCCCACTGGTGGCGAAGTATATTGATATAATTTAACAGAATTTGTAAAAAATCCCGATACTAGATAATTAATAACTAAAACTGCCTTTAAAGGATTGGTTCAAAGATGTGTCCAAAGTCCTATTGTATTTAACATCTATATTAATGATCTATTTAGTATTCAATTATCAGGTAAGTCGCACGTACCGTCCTATGCGGATGATATTTCATAGTTTACAATAAAAACGGTATGTTCTATTATTTTCTTTCACACCGATTAGTAAAGTAAAGAAATAAAAAAACCTAATAACATAATGAGACCTACAACAAATTAAAATTCCTTAAAATAACTATTTGTTTTGTATCCATTAATCTATTTTAATCTAAAGATGAGGAATACGCGCCTAATAATAAAACTTTTCCTCTATTATTTATTTTCAGGAATTTCCATTTGTTATCAGTTTTGTAGTATTTTTATTTGCTTTACTTTAGCATACTGTTCCAGACTTTTATACTACATTTAAAATCTACTAAAATTGGGATGGGTACTTTTAGTTTTAAATAACGTGATTTACTCAATAGCCTGAAATAATTGGTTGGATTTTTATTTTTATTTGCATTTTTTAATCAGTCTTTTCTAACCTAAAACCCTATGTGTATCTGCAGCATCCTAAAAATTTTTTCGCAAACTTTGTACCGGCCCAGATCTATCTAGATAGCAATTTTTATTTGTTGTGTTTTTAATAACTGTTCGATGATTATTAATGATGTATATTCCATAACTACATTTGTAAACATGTAAAAAGTACTATTAATTATATATCGGAACATTTGAGAGCCGGCATAACATTACATAATATCTAACCTACAAAATATATGTAAACAAATCATAGCACATATACCAAATTGAATCAGTGTGACCATAACAGTCACCCCCCTAATTAATAAGATGTACACTTAACAAAGAATCAACAATTAAATGGAAAAAAAAGAGATAATAAAAAATGCAAATTATAAATTTAACCGCTGTACTACTGGTTTCCTTGGTCTTGATAATCGGCGGAGAATTGTTTGTTGCTGTTGTGCTGGTACTACTGGAGAGCTTACCAAATCTGCCGATTGGTGTGTGGGTTGTATAGCTACAGGATCACTGTGTGCCTGCTGAGGTGTACTGATATTATTAAATCTAACTGACCGTAGTGTAAATTGAACTGTTTTTTGCTGTACGTTTCGTTGGAACTGGATCACTTAGAACAGGAGCGCATTCAGTTGGTCGCAACTGATTTACATGACGTTTAGTAATGTACTTGTACACGACCTAATTTTTCAATTACAGCCGCTACACACCATTTCTCTGACCCAAAGTAATTTCGTGATAGTACTCTTGTGCCCACTCTGAACTGTGGCACCGCTGTCTTTACTACTGTTGACTTCAACTTAGGACGATCCACCGGTTTTAATAAATGCAATCGCGTATGCAGCTGTCGTCCGTAATGTAACTCTGCCGGCGACTTCCCATTTGCAAGAGGAGTCACTCGATATTGGAATAATATCTGCTGCACTTTTTCTTCTACATTATACGGGGTTACTGCAAGCAACGCCTTAAGTTTCTTCTTAACAATCTGTACAGCTCGCTCAACTTGGCCATTGGTCGCTGCGTGGTACGGTGCTGCTGTACGATGTGAAATTCTAAGCGATGCACAAAATTCTTCAAATTCACCTGAGCGAAAATAAGTTGCGTTATCTGTTACCAAGATGTGTGGAAGTCCTTGATTTGTGAAAATACGTTCTGAAACCTTGATTGTTGCCATGGATGTTGGTGCAGATTCAAACACTTCAATATCCATCCATTTGGAGAATGCATCTATTACAATAAAAATATGCTTGCCGTTAATGGGTCCAGCAAAATCTGCATGTATGCGCTGCCATGTTGCTGTAGGTGTTTCCCACGGATGCAATGGTGCTTTTGAAGGCATGTTTTGTACAGTTGCACAAACAGGAAGACATGACTTCACTATTGATTCTATGTCTTTATCATTGTTTTGCCAGTAACAAATTGAGCGTGCCAATGCTTTCATCTTAACAATACCACAGTGGGTACTATGCAGTTCCTGAAGTACATATTTTTGTAACGACTCAGGAATAATGATACCATTATGTAAAAAGTATTCAGCATTTCTTGTTTTGGATGATTGTAATTCTGCATACAGTTTACTGAGCATTTCTTCATCTTTGACCGTTTCCCTTTGAAGCTCTTTATACGCTACTGTTTTATTTTAATTTGTCAAAATCTGTACGCGATAATATTGTTACAGGACTATCTGTATCCAGTTCAAACCTTTGTACTTTATTACTTAATTTAACATCAACAAAAATTTTACGTGCGAACCGATTATTTTGATTTAAAGATAGTTCATTAATTTTTATTTGGCCTGCTTTTACTGCAAGCGTGTTTATCGCGAAATTTTCATCAGCACTGCCATCATAATAAACTACTTTAATGTCTTTTTTATTTTTAGATGGAATACACCCACTTTTGCGATATGCCCATTTTTACCACAACTTGTACATTTTAAATTATTACGTATACGACACTGACGTGCAGTATGATTAGGCTTACCGCAAGCTAAACATACATCTTCTAAGCCTAATTTCGAAAGTTTTTCTCGATCATACGGTCGGCTTTTCGATGGAAAACGATTAACATTAAAATTACGATCGCGACTGTTATTCTCGTTTCTGTACGACGTTTGCGATCTATTTCTAGAATAGGAGCGAGAACGTCCTCTAACGTTTAAATTATTCATTCCAGTTTTACTAACTTTGTTAACAGACGATTGCATGCTAGGAGGCTTTTCACCATTATACTCCTGGAGGTTTTGTTTATGCGCTGCTTCCAGTGCTCTAACGTTTTATCTAAAGTCGCATCAGGTTGCATGGCCAGAATTTTTTCTCCTATGTGATTATTACGAACGTCTCGAATAAATTGCGCTTGGAAAATTGAATCGATCTGACATTTGCAATTGACGTTCGGACAAACCCAGTTACATATTTTCGTGCCATTACTTTTAAAGCCGAAATGTACGATGTTAACGATTCGGTCTTGTACTCGCGATAAAAATTTGTGACGCTCTGCATGCACGTACGTTATCGGATCGAAACGTTTTTCAAGAATGTTAACGAGTTCATCATACGGTTTTTCAGAAGGCTTTTGCGGATAAAGCAGATAATTGTTTAAATTGTGTTCGTTTTAAACAACCTAATAAGACGACATTAGGTTTGCTTTTTTCCATTTCTGCATTTGTACTGCTACTAGCATCTTTATTTAATCCAATGCCACGCATCGATAAAAAATGTTCTAAGCGCTCTTTATAGGAGGAAAAATCTTCCTCTTCAGGATCGAACGGTTCTAAAGTAATATTGTGACTTACCACTGCCGGTAATATTTGTGATGGTGTAGGTACAGCATCCGCTTCTGTATTAGACGATGGTAGGCGTTGTAGTATATTTTGAATGGCTTCACTCTGTGTACGTAGAGATGCCATCAGCTGCATTAACACTTCTTCTCCGGCCATAGCACTATTTTTGGCTGATCACTTGTACGAACGAAACGAACTAATTTTAGACGATAACGAAAAATAGAGTTGTTGGAAAAATTTTCTTTATACACTATTTGCATTATAATAAATGTAACAACTTACTGAATTAAACAAAAAAACAAAATACGGTTACCGCGTATTTCCATTGTATAATATTTAGATGTAATATTAATTTAAGTCAGTTTATCCTCGTCGCCAAATAACTGTTGTGTTTGTAATAACAGTTCGATGATTATTAATGATGTATATTCCATAACTACATTTGTAAACATGTAAAAAGTACTATTAATTATATATCGGAACATTTGAGAGCCGGCATAACATTGCATAATATCTAACCTACAAAATATATGTAAACAAATCATAGCACATATACCAAATTGAATCAGTGTGACCGTAACATTATTAAAATTGGCCTCGCTATTTTCGAGATTCTACCGTTCCAAGATTTGCATGCATACAAGAATACAAATAAATCGGTCTAATAAAAGCCTTCAATATAAAAAATATTGATCATATTCTATTCGCGTTGTAATTGGTTTAAAAATTTGAAAATCAATTAAATAGTTAGAATTACTAATAATTGAGAACATTAAATAATGAACAGAGATGAATTTTAAAATTGAATGTGCTCATGAACAGAAGAGCATACGAAACATTGTATGTGAGAAAGTATTACTTGGCAAGATTCAGTAAACAAAAGACATTACGAAGATTGACGAGTGACCAGGCAACAATGCTCTCTAATAAGTGTATACACATATATATTACTAAGAAGAACTGCATGTAATCAGAAGAGAGTATTAAATATTTTTAGTACATACCCTTTTTCATATTAGAGTAATTTTGTTTTTCTTCTCATTGAAGGAACTTCACAGATTTCGCGCTGAATTTAGATATCCAAAATATTCGGAACTTAAAATATTTCCGAAGTTTAAAATATAATTACTTGTGTTTTATTATCAGAAATATTAAAACTTTTAAATACGATGATAAATACGTCTTTACGAATATATGTTTCAGTATGATAAAAATAAACAATTTTGATGATTTTTTTATTTTTATTACTAGGTTAGAGTACGCATTAATAAAGCAGTAAATGATATCATAGATTATTTATGTGGCGGTGATGATGAAAAAATATCTGATTTTGAAGACGGTGAAATTTTGAGTAATATCAATCAAGGAAATATGCACTGTGCTAAAGTTGTAGTTCAAACATTTTCGGATCATTGTTTTAACATCGTGGAGGTAACAAATAATATACAGAAATATTAATTTAAAATTTACCGAATGAATTTTGATTACTTTTTCTTTTCTTTCTCTTTTTTCCTTTTTTTAATTTTAAGGGCAACTTTAGTAAATATTATAATAGATATTTATGTTTTATTTCGCTTTGATAAAAATTAAAAAATAATTTAAAATTAACGTTGACAAAGTCAAAGAAATCAGAGTTACGGACTCTCTAGCTCCCCCCCCCCAATTGTCACGTATGATTTTTTTTTTTATTAGATTCATAAAAATTAGACTCGAATTCTAAAAATGTTTATTAAAAACTTAAAGTTTATTATAACTTTCTCGAGAAATTTGTTGACATTCTGCCTCCTCCATCTTGTAGTTTCCGTGGCGATAAAGAACAAAATTAAGGAGTATAAAAATATATAGCTTTCAATCATTATATGGAATCTATTAATGATGTCGGAAAACTTGTATGAACTTCACTTAAAAAACGGCTAAGTGAGCCAGAATAACCGTGTAATATTAGATCAAATAAAGTTTGGTTTAAAATAGACAAGGAAAAGGTGAAGACCACCTCATCGTGGTCTTCACCCCACATTCTAATCGCGGTACAAGGAGCATGCTGATCATGGGCGCCGGGAGGGGGAGTGCAAGGAGGTGCACTTGCACCCCCCTGTCGGGAAGAAAAATACACGGAAAAAAATGAAGAATTTTTTTTTATGAAGTCATTGTCGGAATAAAAACTTAAGGCATCTTGTAGGAAATTAACTGATCGACAAAAATGGTCTCTACAAAAATATGTTTTGCTCATTTTATGAGTTTTATTAATTAGTGAGTTATAAAATTAAGAAGAAAAAAAAATTTCCTCCACTTTTCAAACTTTGACCTTCAATATCTTTTAAATGGTTAGATTAATAGAAAAAGTGTAAGAGATCTCTTTTGTAGAGCGTTCAACTTCCTACAAAAATATGTATTGAGATTTGCTGTACGTTCAATTAATGGCAAGATATGAATTTTTTCATATGGGATTAAGGAAAAAATGGAAAACTGATGAGGAGGACTTTCCTATTAATATTAACAGTTCATATTTCGAGATAATTTTCTAGGGGTGCATAGCAACCAATTTTTCAGTATCGGAAGTAAGAAAAAATAGTCGATTTAGTGCAAATGCAGATCATGATGCTGAGACTATATATAAAGTTCATTAAAAGAGCTTTGTCGATGTGGCTATTAAGTTATTTTCTCCAAAAGAAGTTCTCGTATGCCTTCGTAATATACCGTTACGTAAAGTCCCTGGTTTGGATAAAATGACTGGAGAAATAATCTCGTGGCTACTACAACGAGCGGCTGTTCTTTTTTGTTACATCTTTAATGCCGTTTTAAGGATGCGATACTTTCCCAAAATGTGTAAGAAGTCGGTTATAATCATGGTTCATAAAATAAGGAAACCGCGGACAGAGGTTTCATCATATCGACCGATTAGAGCTTATTCTCCTCTTTACCGAAGGTTTTGGAGAAGCTAATTTTAAATCGTATTGATCCGATTATAAGAAACCGACGATGTGCTACCGAGTCATCAATTTGGTTTTCGCATAGAACACTCTACGATTCGTCAGTGTCACCGATTAGTCGATGCAATTTCGTTAACTTTGGAGAAACGCGCGAGGTATGTTCCGCAGTATTTCTCGATGTCACACAGGCATTCGATAAAGTCTGGAATCCTGGATTGCTGTATAGATTGCGACAAATCGTTAACGAGGATATTTATTTGTCGCTTAAATCGTACTTGTCTGAATGCTCGTTTGTTGTTAAAATAAATGACACTCATTTTCCGAAGTATTCATCAGGTCATCGATACCGCAAGGCAGTTTTCCGAGGCCTTTATTGTATTTCAGCTCTACCGCGCGGACATGCCAATTTCTAATCTAACGTTACCGGCTACGTTCGCTGATGACACTCGCGTCTAATTTGAATGTTAGGTATGCAAACGTTGCTGTTGAAAATCACCTTAATCGACTATAGATATGGGCATGTCTCTGGTATGATATAATTTTAACGCCAACTAAATGTCGACACATTTTGTTCACAAACAAACGAGTAAGATGTCCAAACCTGACATATTAGATAACAAGCAAATTCCACAAGTGGAGTGCGTGCGCTACCTTAGGATGCATATGGATAAGCGATTAACGTGACGTGATCATGTGGAAAATACAAGAAGATCTATAATAACTAGAGCTAGACTGCTACGGCCGTTGCTGGACGGAAATCAATTCTAAACCCGGCCATAAAACGGAATGTTTACTTATCGGTTATCGCTCCAATACGGAGATACTCATTAAAGCTACATGGAACAACGTGTCGAAGTAATCCTCTCCGAATACAACAACAGCAATCCAAGATTCTACTTACAATGTGGTATGTGCGCCTTATATGCGGACTTGAACGTTCTATACTTGAAGAATGTTTATGGAAACAGCACAAAAGGTTCTTTAAGAAACTTCAGTTTAACTTGAATCCATTTATATACCGAATATTCACTGTTGACCTTTCAGCCAGATCTAGCAGGCAACTGAGAAGGAAAAAGTGGTGCCGCCATGCACTTCCGATAACCTAAGCGGTTTGCACTGATCTCAGGGACACTACGCATAACTGCTATGTACCGCGAGGGGAAAAAAAAAAGATAAATAAATCGTTTTTTTTTTTTTTTTGTTTTTTTTTTTTGGAGACCTAAAGCAGGCAATTCGTTGAAATTGTCAGGTTAAAATTCGTTTCTATTTTTCTTTTCTTATTCATTCCACTTTCCCCCAATCTTCTCCTCCCCTTCCTTCTTTTCTCATAATCACCATTGTTTATGGCAGGCTGCTGTCGGCACGATTAAAAAAAAAACAAAACAATTATCGAGTTAGAGTTTTCGCGATTAAACTTTGTGTGAAATAATATAATCTTTGCGTATTTGGGAAGGAGCTTTCGAAATTCATAAGTTTTGTTATATCAATGTTAAATATCAGATTGACGATTTTCAATGCTCTTGCCAGATAGGTTAGGATTTTATTTAAAACCCTTATTAACGATTTAATTGTTGAGTTACGATTAATTTTACTACCGTACTTACCGCAATTTTTTCTAATTTTAATAATCGCGTCACCGATAATCGCTCGGATGACAATTTCTTCACCCATTAATTTTTTCTTTCCTTTATGTATGTAATTTTTTTTATGAAATTCGTCAATAATACTAACGAATTTGGCTTTAAATTCCATTACCGTTGCTAGTTTAAAATTCTACATGGTCACAAATTTCAGAATCAATATCACCGAAGCAAATTCGTCGTTTTATCGAGCTTAAATGAAGTAAAGTAAAGCAAGTCCCATAACCTTGATAAGGTATCTTGGATTGCGAAGTTAAGCTTTTCATAATGGTACTAAACCCAACGGCATTATTGAGGGTAGCGGGGCCGCGTTTTAAATATTTTTTTGAAGACATTCTTACATTCGTGATTTTCAAATTGCTCTTCAATCTTTCTCACCCAATTCAAATGAAAAAAATTATAAAATAGATACTAATGCTGATCGGCGTCCTTTGACCAAGAATGAACAAACGAATTGTCTGCGCTACTCGTAGTTCAATAATATGATAAATGGACATAATGTTTCATAGAGAAATATATAACATTCTAAAGCGAATTGCCGAAATCACAGATCATATGATTCACTATAGTGTTTGTGTTTTTTTTTTATGGTGAAAACGGATGTAATTTTGCAGTGGATCCCAGTACAGGCCAACGTACTTTTAATAAAGGAGTTTCAGCCTTACAATACTACTGTTACCGATTAATAGTTGAACAGAATGAACACAATCATTTGCATTATTACAAACAGTTGTTTAATCAGTACCTAGTATATATGTAAAAATCTAAACCGAAAAATTAATTTTTTTATGAACTAATCGGGAAAAGCTTAGAGTGGAAAGTCATATTCACTTTCAAGACGCAATTAATCGAAATGAAAATACAGAGAACTTACGACGATTAGTAATTTTGTCGTCTTCTTTTACGGGGGAACCACGGTATGTGCATGAAGGCACACAGGATACATTTTGTTACGTCACAAAATATGGACGTGCCGATCTATTCATAACGTTTACGACCAACCCTAAAGGAAACGAAATTACACGCGAACTTTTTGATAAGCAATCAGCTTCTGATCAACATGATATTGTTTCGATAGTTTTCAAATGAAAACTTTAAAAAACGACGGATTTACTGGTGCAAAGGAAAATTTAACCTTTCGTTGGTTGCGCACCACTTTACATGCGAACAAAATTTTACCTACGATTGTGGTCGCACAGTGAAGGAATCCCCGCGATTTCACGGTCTACTCACAATAAAAAATTATTATAAAAGAAACTAAACTGATTACAACCATATAAATATTTTAGATCGACTTATGACACTTCAATACACGAATAGCCGAACTATTTTATGTAAATTATAAGTAGTTTGTTAAATATTTACATTTAAAAAAAAAAAAAAAAAAGGCGGGGATTCCCTCATAGCGCGACCAACGAAAGGTTAAGGGAAAATTTTCGGTTCAGTTCGTTGCTACGTTTATGATGTAGAATGACAAAAACGCGGCTTACCGTATGCCCACATTTTGATACGGTTAGAAACTGACATAATGGCCGACCAAATTCTCCGCGCAGAATTATCTAACCAAGAAGATGATCCAGAGCTATTTTAAATAGGAAAAAACACACATGGGGTACACGGTCCATATGACGCTTTTAAGTCTCAGTCTCCCCCTGTATGAAGAATGACATTTGTAGTAAAAGTATCCCCAAAAAACAGTAACAGATGAAAATATGGTTATTCGTTTTATAGACAACGTTCGTCTGAAAACATGTACAAAATCATAATTACGAAGTGGCTTCATATCGAAACAGATTCTTTCTGTTCGTGCCTCTATTTCTAACTTGCGCTTAGCACGTTCTATACTTATTGACTTTTTATGGATTCCCGGTCACTCTGGCATCGAGGGCAACGAAGCAGCTGACTTCCTAACTCGCTCAGCGTCTCTCAATGGTCCACTCCTCACCCATTTTCCTGTTTCAGACATTCTTTTTCTCTCCTCAAGTCTCCATGCCAGACTATGGATTGACGTCTACCCTTCTTTTTTCGCCAATCGTTCCTCCTTCTACCTCCTCCTACAGCCTATTCCCAACTCACAACCCTGGTTCCAATTTCTTCCCTTTTCTCGGCGCTCGGCTATTGTTTCCTTAATCAGACTAAGACTTGGTCATTCTCTCCTTCCCTCTTCTCGTTTTTCTTTTTCTCTTTCACTTTCTCCCTTTTGCCCTCTCAGCTCTACTGATACACCCTTTTATATGCGATTCCAAGCATATCCTTTTTGAATGTCCTGCTCTTTTTCCCGAGTGCTCTCATCTATACGCCGAACTCTTGGCGTTGTATCCTTTATCCTTCCCATCTTTAGCCGTTATTCCCCTCCTACTTTCCTTTATACTCTCTATCTCCGATCGCCTCAGAATCCGAGTAGGTGATCTACGCTCATGTAGTTGGGTCAGTGCTGGCACCGAACCCATTTAAAAAAAAAAAAACAAACCTAAGATAACAAAGCCAGAATTGGAGCGAGAATAAAAGGTGTAAATTAGAAAGCGGATTATTTAATACGAATAAAAGAATTCCAAGTTTTTTGTTTACAAAAATTAAATTTGAAAGGTGAAATAGAGAAGTATGATTAGGAAAGAAGAGGTGTAGAAAGGTGAATTAATCGATTTTAAAAAATTTAAAGAACAATAAAAAACATACTACAGGAGTGTTGTAAATAAAGTAAAAAAAAATATAACATACAGGTAAAGTTAAATTCGAATTATAGAACCAAAATAATTACACTCAAGTAGTTATCAGACGATGTATTAGAAAGTAGTCAATCCCGAAACGAATTAGCTCCTCGTATGGACCCTCAACGCGCGCCGGATCACAAAAAAGAACGAATGCCGAATAGAAGAAAACAACAAAACGAGCCTATGAATAAAAGAGAAAAAAGAAAACACTGATATCACACGACGAAACCAATTTTAGCGAATCCTCGATTAACTGTAACTACGACGGATGATCACTAAAGCGTATTTACAATAATCACCTTAAACAAAAAAGGAACAACATCCACGCGCTCTTTGACATAAAAATAAAATAAATAAAAATAGACGCAACACGTTGTTTTCGTACATCTACGTATAACAAAGACAAACACAAAGCCTCGCTAGTTGTCGATCTACACCTACATTGTCCAAAACTGAACTGAACTAAACACGTTTCTGCGAAAAGCAGCCGGTCGTCCAAATGGAAAACGGACGCCATCCCTTCAAAAAAAATGGTTACCTGTTTATAAGGCACCAGCGTTCGACTTAAATTTTAGTTTAAATAATTATTTATAAATTTGATAACTGAATAAATTAAATCAAAATATAAACAAACGCGTCGACGCGTAAAAAAAGGGAGGAGAAAATATAATATGAGATTTAATAATTTGAAATACCGACAAAAGGAAAAGTCAGTATATTAAATAAACAGGCATGAACTTGAAAGCGAAAGAGAAAGCGAAAAACGGCAGACACATAGGCCAGAATAAAGAAAAACAATCGGCAAGACGAAAAAGAAAAATAACAAATTAAAATTTATAGGGAGCTTGATGGAAAACATTTTATTTTCTAATGAGAGAAGATGAGCATTGTTTGAAACATTGGAAAGGTCAAAAAACGTTGCTGAAATATACGTTTTGTTTAAAAACGACTTATAAATATCTAAGACGAAAACAATAATACAATCAGAAAGGCCAAAACCAGCGCGAAAATACTGGGAAATAAATGATTGCTTTCCAGCCATCAAACAAGATGTCCGTTTATTAGGATACTTTTGAAAAGCTTTCTTAGACGTGAAGAACGAGAGATATTAAACAAAACGAAAATTTTTTGTTTAGATATTGGAATAATAACAAATAAATTCCGAGAGGGAAAAAGAGAACAAAAGACAAAACAGAATTAAAAATATTCAATAGAATTTGAAGAGGCTAATTACACAAGTTTAGAAGAACGCGGTAAGGTAAGATTCCTGGAGAATAATTGTCCGAATTATTTAATGAATAGTGTAGTTCAAGGTTAGAAAATACGGAGAGGGTCATTAGAAAAAGAAGGAGGAAAAAGCTCTTCAACGTTTGGTGCATAAGAGGAAGAAATAGAATCAATGAAAGGAAATAGTTTTTGTAAATGAATGTTCATATATATACATATATGGGATGATGAGAGCACGAGGATACGAGGAATTTTAAAAGCTCCCATCTTACAAATCTGTGAGGAAAGAAGAGTGTTATGGGAGACGGAAGAACAATGCTTTTTTCAAAAGTTTTTATTAACAGATTTGGAAACAAATCTGATTTTTTGTATTAGCCAGTTTATAGGCTATGAATTAATGATTGATGGGCAAGCACGACAAGATTTAAAAGTAGACACATTAGCGTCATAAGCAGTTTTAAACTTGCTGTTTTGATCATATAGATGAAGCATTGAGTGCTTAGGATTTTTACAAAAGTTGAGTGAAGATGAACAAGATGATAAACTCGCATAGAACAATTGAAGTTTTATTTTTTTTTATAAATTTAACTGATTGTGTAATGAATAAACCTTAATTATATATATATATATATATATATATATATATATATATATATATATATATATATATATATATGGTAGTTTTAAAGTGTTATGCTCGGTAGAGAAGCAAAACTGTTATATTTTTAGTTTTGGTATGAATGAATTGTAATAATAATGTATAAATATTATTTATGAATTGTGTAATTAATTTATTCTAAATCATTTTTTTTTTTTTATTTATGAAACTAATTGAAGTACTCCGATACTTATTATGAGACTTTTATGTTCTAAAAAATTGAATTATTCCTGCGCCTTCATTTTATGTTTACAATTGCGTGTTTTTGTAATATTTTATATAACAGAAATTAATATTACTTGGTTTTTAGTACCCCTATGTGAGGTTGGTCACTTCTGATTTAATTAAAGCGTGCAATGCCGAATGGATAACAACAGATGATGCTGTGGAAGCCATTAAAGCGGTTTGCTGTACGTGAAAATTAGCCACTAAAAAAAGAATTCGTATCAATGTCATATTCGGAAAAGTTATAATTTAATTACAGATTTATAAAACACCGCTTTTGTTATTTCATTTTTTTTAACTTCAAGAATAGAGAGTAACTTTATCAGGCAAAAAGTAAATGTAACATAAAAAAAATGATTTTCTATACTAAAAAGCGTTTACACATGTTTCATCATCATTAGAAAAATTGAATCATCATCACCTTAATCCAGAAAATGTTTTTAGAACGGTTGCTCGGCAACGTAGTAGTTCTCTTTTGCTTTGTACAAAAATAAAAAAAGGTTATATCCCTTTCATTGTGAAGCGTGAATGCGGGTAACTAAACATGACAGAATAAAACGGTCTCATATACTAATTTAAATACAAACTGGTGACATTTAAAAAACATTTTGGTTGTCACGCTCGTGACGTATACTATACATGCATGGGCGTAGTTAGAGGAGGGCAAGCTAGAAAACTCGTTGCCCCTTCTAGAAGAATCGTCTAAATGTCACGCGGAGAAAAATTTGAAAAGTGTTTAAAATTACAATGTACTTCGAAATTCGATACCCCGTGATTTTCACAATAATTCCCTATGCGTATTCAGGGTATCTGACGACGCTTTGCACACTATTCTACTACAACAGCGGTAGAGACTAAGTAGACACATCAGTATTTACTTTCGATTATTTAAAAGCTTCCTCAGTACTACTTTCAGACTGTACTCACTTACGTAACGTCGGAGTAAGTTGTACCGTCTGAACATAGTCACTAAGAAAAGAGAACTTTTAAATAATTGAAAGCTAGCACTCTGAATGTGCTCAAAAATATGTGTCCTAGCAAAAATCTCTTAATGCTGGAGATGTCTGTCAGCAAGTGTTCTAAGGCAACAGGAGAAAGAGGTTATTCAAAATAGAAAATACTCATCGATGTTATAGTGACTCTTGTCGGCCAGGGTTTGCCTCTAAGAGAATATCGAGAAAACATGTTATTATCTAAAAATAGGAGTAATTTCTTGGAATTTCTCAACTTTTTTCAAAATAGGACAAAAATTTTTCTCTCCACTTCGAAAAACATTTTAATTATTTGCGGCCCAATTATTGACAAAACAGCATGCCTAAGTATGGAAGAAATCGTAAAAGAAGTGAGAGAATGTAGTTTCTTTTCCTTGGATGCAGATAAGGTGGAATGCTACAAAGAAGAACAACTATCAATCACCATCAGATATGCGCAGTCAAGTTAAATATTGTAGAAAGATTTATTTGTTTTATCGATTGTTCTACTTCTAGAGATGCCCAAGGACTGGCTACGCTAATTTTAGAAGAATGAATAAAAAGCAATTAGGTAAGATTCCAATTATTGCTCAATCCTATGACAACGCTAGCATCATGTCTGGAAAATTTGGAGACTTGCAAGTGATTATTACAAAATGTAATCCTTATGCCGTGTATATCCATTGTTTAGTACAAAAACTAAATCTGGTGGTTGTTGATTCGTGAGCAAATATTTCGTTAGTAAAAACTTTTTTCAACGGAATCGAATCATTACACAAACATTTTTCACATCCTGGCCATCATGCCAATCTTAAAAAGATACAAAAGTCCTTAAAAATAAATACAAGTCGCGAGATCGGAAGTTTAAGAACTACAAGATGGAATTGTCGTTTTGAAAATTACAAAGCAGCATTGACCAACTATGAAGCGATTAAGTTGACTTTAGAGGAAGAGATTAATCGTGACAAACACGCTGTAGAAGCACTGGGATTGTTAAATACTATAAAAAAACCAGAGTTTATAGTATCATTGCATATATTTTACTCCGTTTTTGATACTGTAAATGTACTGAACAAATTTTTTCAAACTCAAAATGCAACTATAGGCCAAGCTAGTGATTTAATATCAAGTACAATACAAATTATTAATGAATCTAGAAACAAATTTAAAATTTACAAAGACATCGAGCTATTTGCTGAAAAACATGAAATATCATTAGGACCTATTAAAATTTCAAAAAAGAGGCGCGTAGAAAAGGTCTTTTACACCGAAACAACTGTTGGCAAAAGTAAAACTTTGGATTTGCCATCCAACACGCAGCCCAAGGACTACTGGAAAATAAATATTTATAACCCGGTTATAGACAACATAAATGCCAACTTAAAACTGTGGTTTGAAAACCTACCATTAACAAAGGCAATAGACGTATTTCTTAAATTAGATGTGGAGAAAGCAGATGACTTTATTAATAACTAGCGGACCCGGCAGACGTTGTCCTGCCTGAACGTTGGCTTGTCTGCTATTAGTGAATTGAGGAAACGTTTTTTCGATATTCCAATTTTCTTCTGTGGCCCAAAGTAAAATCCAAAAAATAAGTGTAATTTCTCGTTATCTTGCGCTGTTCAATTATCATAAAACTTAAAATTTTTTCCACAAATTTAATGAAATTGTAAAATGAGGGCCAACTGCAGAGCTGGAATTTGAATGAGTGCCAAGTTAGATGATAGTAACAGATGGCGGCCAGTAATTTTTTTGTTTTTTTTTTTTTGCTAATTGTGGCGGTACGTTACAACTCTAAATTAAATATGATAAACGGATCATCGCTAGTTAGAGATGATCTGAAAACATAAAAATAATGGAGATGTCGTTTAATTAATGGTAAATGTTTATTGTTGATAAAACTTTGCGATCTCAGAAGAAAGGAAATTCAAAGAAATTTGTTATGATAAAATACAAATACAATTTTGTATTATTTCGTTACAAAATCTAATTTCATTCTATCCTAAGAAAAATTGTTTAGTTTTCCTTTATTCCCACTTGCGTTTCGTGGCCCGTTCCTTCGGACTTTAAATTATTTCATTTTGTAAATTTTCATAACAATTGCAGCGTTCACATATATTTATTTAAAAAAAAAAGAAAGGTACACGAACACATCAATCAGAAAAGCGAAATTTAGATTAAAATATTTGAAAACCTGAAACCGCTGCAAGAGCAATATATGTGATAGGAATATGTTAAATTACATTTTTTTTAATGTAAGATATTAGCAATATTTGCTTTTTTAAATGCAATGAAGGAAATTCGTTTTTTTTATTAAAATCTAAGCAATAATATATTAAGTCACACTGTTGACCATCACTTTAATCATTTCAGAATTTTTATGCTTAAATTATTTTTCAAAATTTGGACCCTTTAATCATAAAATTTTTGAGGCCTCGTATTTTTGCTATATTCTATCGATTAAAATACACCATTTAAAAAAAAAATGACCTCCCAGCCACCATGGAAAGAGCTATGGACTATTTTTTAGTTTCCAGTCATTCCGCTTTAAAGGTGTATTTTTTAAAATTCCGGTCCCTAAATATCAAAATTTTTCAAATTTTATATTTTCCCCGTATTCTAGAGACCTTAGTGCGCCGGTTAAAAATTAAATCAATACCATCATTCATACAGAACTAGCTGTGGAATATTTTAAACATTTTTTTTTTTAAATTTGGACTATTTAGTTTTAAAATTTTGAGGGTTTTATAATTTTCTTATCATCTCACGAAAAAAATACGTCCAACTGAATAAAAAAAATTAACTCTCTAGCTACTATGGAACGGGTTGTATGATTTATTTTCTTGAAGCTTTATAAGGTAGTTTTTTGAGTTTCTACGGATACACCTAAAACAATACTTAGTTGTTTTCTATATTCGCTTATACGCTCCACTATTAATTTAGGTCGGAAACGCAACGGGCATTTAGCAGTCGATGTGACAGGCGTCTTTTTACAAAATTTTTAATTTTTTTTTCTTGCTAAGATAAATAATAAATTGTAATTACGGCTGAAATATAAAATTGTCACTCACCGCACAAATGTGAATATACACGCGGATGAAGAATATTTACTGAAATGAAAATGGGAAGAGGTCTGAATAATTGGGAACACGAAAAACATACAAATAATGGTTAACGCACTATTGTAATGTTCGCAGTCGATCTTTCGATTTCATGCCGCTCACTAATTTTTCGGATCAAGGACTTTTCAGTTGTTATAAATGTCTCATTGTTGGGACAATCTTTTTGTGTTCCTCAAACTTTTTTCCTGGCCTGATTGCCGAGACATGTGAATGTTTTATTTTTCGTGATTGTTCTCATGGTATTTCTGAAGTCGTGTCGTTTATTATTTTTTTTCTTTTTTCCGATTTAGGGTGTGCCGTGCTTAAGAGAAATGCAGACCGGTTTGTACCGTACTCACTAAACAATCATTCGCCTACATTGTTCTCCTACATCTTTTTATTATATATTTAGTTTAACGTTGCGACCATTTAACGACAGTAAATGTGGTCCGCTACAATTCACAAATGTTAGAACGGCCTTTTCTGTTTTCTTTTTCGGTGAATGGTGGAGGTTTTCTTTCTGTTTTTTTTTTTTTTTTTGCTAAGTGTGGTACGCTACAACCCTAAATTAAATATGATAAACTGATCATCGTTAGTTAGAGATAATTCCTCCTTGGAAAATAATAATTATGGCAACAAACGAATTTTATCTGTAACCCTTTGTTTTTATTTATTTATTTATTTATTTTTTGGCTCGTCAGCTATCGGGGCATTAATCTAGCGCGCACTATCGTTTTTGTTTACACTTTTTCGTTAACTGCAGCAGCATTCGGACCGTCGAACGAAACATCGTTGCCTAACCGAATCACGCATTGTGTTATTTAATTGTAAATACCCGGCGCACCGAGCAGTTATTCGTCTCATTAAATCATGCCGCTCTCAGAAATTAAATTATGCGATTCACCTTTTTTTTCTCTTTTGAATATTTTATGAGAACATAACCAAACGTTGCGAAAATACGGAACACACATTAAACTACGAATACGAACGGATAATATGCAAGTAACAGATGGGCGGCGAAAAAAATAAGCGCTTACCATGAGTGCAGATTACGAAAGAAGAGTAGCTCTGGTGTTTCCGGCTACTCTAAACATCATAGACCGTTCATGTAATAAATGCGCCAGTGATAGCAAGAATATGGGAACAACGAAAACTATTCGAAGGTATTAAAAATCGAAAAATGAAATATCCTGGCTCATAAAATAAGAGAAAACGGTTTGTTTACGATGGCGGTATAAGGAAAGATACATTTCATCTTCTTCTTCATGCAACCCGATTCGGATATAGCTTAACCACTTTTCATGGACTCCACCATTTGACGAAATTTGTTTTGACTTCTTGCGACCTGAAATAATTCTCCTACTTTTGTAACTCCAGTTCATGTCCTAATATTTTGGAATCAAAAAATCCTTCTTCCACGTCCCCTTTTCCCTTCTATCGCTCCCATCATTATTGTTTGCAGAAGGTAAAATGTTGGTCCTCTCATAAAATGTGCAAAGAAATTTGTTTTTCGTTTTATAACTATGTCCATTAGTACCGGATCTATTTTCATCAATTGTAGCGCACTGCCGCATTAGTGTAGTTGCGTAAGGATTTCGAATTTGAGTATGAATAACATTTCCCCCACAGCAAATATTAAAAGTTCCGTTGCAGGATTTTTTATTTCTCTGTAAAAAACGAATAGAAAACGCTACCTATTAGCTCTCTGCAATGAGTACAGTAATTAGGCTAGGTGTGCGACTTGTTTGTTTAGATCATGTCATGGAGCTTTGATGATTTCGGTAACGCAAAAAGAGAAGTAGCGGACCGCAATGTATTTATTACACTTATGCCAGAAATTAATATAATGTTATTCAGAATCATTTTATTTAAATTTTAATCGATGAATTTTATGGTTTTGAATGCATTAAACATATGATCACCACCAATGAAAGGACACTAATTCTTTTTCTCAGAAAAATATCAATATTCAATGTGGAATTTGTTGTTGTTACGGAATCATGTGACAGTAGAATAAAACTGAACGTCACACTGTGACGCCATTTATACAATTTTTTTTTAATGTTCCGACTTCTTCGATAGATTTTTCTAAAATTTTCTTTCATACAAACCTTGTCCTCACAATTACAAACACAACAAAAAACAAAAAAAAACAGCCAAATCACTCGAGCCGTTCTCAAGTTATTATCTTTTATACATGCGTAATTGATTTTTATATATACATACTATTAAAGGAGCCCGTCGAAACCGGACGAACGACAGAATTCACGACCACGATCTAAATAACGCATACCGGAATAATTTCTTTACTGTGGCGTCATCTGTTGGGAATGTTGGTAATCAGTGTTTTGGCGCTAGTTGGCCCCACTTTCGATCAGTTTTTATTAATTTTATAATTTATTTATTTGTTTTTTTGACCTTTAAGTAGCCTAAACTGTTTCCCCTAACCCTATAAATAAACTGTCCAAATTTCATAAAAATTGGGTGGATAGTTTCAGAGTCCATAGAGAACATACAGACATACTTTCATTTTGATACTTAAAGTCCTTGGTTAGGGGGCCATTTATTACGAATTGAGACTCCTGGTCCCTCTTTTTCAATATTATTCGAATTTTGTAAAAATGTTAAATATAAAAAAAAAAAACTAGAAAAAAAATATAAACAAAAATAACGGGCGCCAGTGGCAAGAAAACGGCTTGCAACCACCGGATATACACTCTGCCGAGCAGAGTTCTAGGCTTTTAACGAGATAAAAAAAATATATATAAAAAAATTCGCGAAATCTGCCGTTCGAAGGCGGTAGTGTCTCCCCCGTAGGAATGTCATGGGCCCATCACGTGTCCAAATGAAACCTTTTATAAAACGTATATATTCAAAAAATCACAAACAAAGCGACGAGACCGTGTAATAAATGCGTAAGAGAAAAAAGAAATGCAGTATAGACTAGTAAAAAATTACACAAAAAAACGAAATTTCAATCAAACTATGATGAAAGCACACAGAAATTAACAATGACTAGGGTAAAACAGATACACGCGACGACGTGATCCTATGACAAAATTAAACGAACGACCCTTATTGACTGAACAACGAATTAATTCTCTATCGCATTATAGCACCATGCACACACGAAGATTTTGGTGCACGATGGGCTATTCCAAATAACATAGTTGAATCGCTGAAATTACCCCGTACCTTATCAATTAATTTGAACACCGCCGAATTTTCTAGAATATTTCTATATAACACGTATTTTAAAGCGACTACTGCGGATTTCATAAACTTCCCTCAGCTCAATGTTCTCGGGTCAGCTGCTACCCGACACACACTCGCCCCGGACTCATAGAGTACTCTCCGCTATCGGCCACTACCAACAATACACACACACACAGTCTCACCTGACGCAGCTGTCCGTTCGACCGTGCCCGGGAATTTCGATTTTAGCTGATAAGCATCTCCGATACCCACTACGATCT
Organism: Icerya purchasi; assembly: GCA_039619475.1. Classification (NCBI taxonomy): domain Eukaryota; kingdom Metazoa; phylum Arthropoda; class Insecta; order Hemiptera; family Monophlebidae; genus Icerya; species Icerya purchasi. The sequence goes on along the minus strand of CM077115.1, from coordinate 188,778,312 downwards.
GCGATTACGTCGAATAAAATGCGGTTTTCGATAAATCATGAAATAAATGATTTTAATCAACGAAATATATTTTTATAATTCGAACACTGCTAAAAGATAGCGCTGTAGGTATCGAATCCATTACAATTTTTATATATATAGATTACAAGACCAATTTAGAAATTGATCCTGTAGTACTAAATGAGGAAGCTACAATAATCAACAGCATGCTTGAGTTAAAAAATTGTGGAATAAATGTAAAAAGTTTAAAAAATCATATTAAAACAGAATTTTGCCCTAACTCGTACAAACTGCTCTAAGCAGCACTAGCGCTTCCAATGAGCTCCGCCAAAAGAATGAAATAGTCAAAAGCACCATAACTTCTGAAGCAGTCTTGAATCGGTTCAGTGAAAAACGCAGAAAATTCAAACTTATGTAAGAAATTTATAAATCAGTAAAATATATTATAATAAACTGTATCTTATTTTGATTCTTTGGTACAGATTTGCACAGTATTTGAAAATTAAGTGATCTGTAAACAAAGTCCTTTTTTAAATAAGCTGTTATTTATATCGGTTATATATTTCTTTAAGTTATTAATTTTACATCAAATTTTTAATATAATACGATTATATGTGCGCATACACATATGCATATATATGTATATATATATTCAGGTGGTCAACTGCTAAAACCTAGGAAAAATTAATAGCTACGCCCATGTATTCATGCCCAAAAGGTTTTTTATTTCAATATTGTCAGTTTTATTAATTTACTTGATAATTAAGTATCTAAAAATTGATGGGAACTGATGTTACTGAGTTTATTGTTTTAACTTTTACATATGATAGCATTCTAAACACAGCGTGATATAAAATATATAAACGATTTATCATTTTGATTTGTATAAAAGAATACACTATTAAAATGCTATTTTTACATAAAAGTTAAAACGATAAACTTACTTTCACACATTAGCTTTCTTTGTGGAACAGTCACAAACTGATCAGAAACGTTAGTGCATACGTGCAGTACTACACAATTCGTTGTAAAGAATGATTTTCACACTTCTGATTAAAAATTTACTGTTCACGGAAACCTTCAAACTGATCCTGGACTTGTAAACTGTCAGAATGGTCCATTAATTATAATTTGATTATGTTGTAATATTTAGTTTGAAACTTACACAGTGTAGCCGAACTATAAGCAAAATATCAATAAGCTTATCAGGATATTTTCCTGGGGGGTTCTCAGGGTTCAACCCCCCCCCCCCCCCCGAAATGTCTGCAAAATAATAACTGCTTGAATTAAATGAACCGAAATTCCAAAAGAAAAAAAATTTAGATTTTTATGAATTCTATGGAAACGACTATTTTTTGTTTTCATTGTAGTGTTCAAATATTGCATATACAATAATTGACTACAAGGCTTTAGTGTACCATTTATAAATAAATATATTTCATAATAATACACACACGCACACGCGTGCGCGCGCATATATATATATATATATATATATATATATTTATAAAAATATTTCCGTAACCCCTACCGAAATTTTGGTCTAGGTATGGCCCTGAAACTTATAATATTCGAATAAAACTTATTTCGAAATAAGTTTATTATTTTTTAACTTTTGTAAGAGACAAAAATTTACCTTTTAATTATCTGTAGTTTATAAATCAAAAACTTAGTATTTTTACATATGCAGCGTAAATTAGTTATAGACACATTGAAGAGAATGATGAATAGAGTCTCGTCAGTTGGCCATTATATCGAATTTCAAATAAAGTATTATAATTTTTTTATTTCTAAGATTTTCTATTCAAATAGTCACTCCGTTATAAAACTTCCATAAAATATTTTTTTGTGTAACTGTCGTTATGCTGATGTTATTAGAGAAGTATAGATCAGATATAAGACTGGACCAAGAACATTATATTCTGTCACGCCCATGTGTATTATGTGTTAGTGATGAATAGGGCCGGAAGGATGCATATCCGCGGATCTGTATTCTGCAGCGGAGCTAATGATGTAACTCCGACTACAATTCCAGGCATGTATCCATAAATCCAATCTCGTAAATACAAATTGAATCGATAAATGTTATACAAATCTAGGTTCACACAGTTTTGCTATAGAAGCTAAAATATAGACCTTGAGCAGAGAGGAATAGAAGCTAGAAAAGTGAAAAATGATAATATTGGAATTAGAAAGAAACTTTATCGTTTTTTCTGTAGACATCAGTCTCCATATGATTATACTCCTACATTAGCTATTTTGCAATTCCCTTTTTTCTTTCTAACACACTAATCTAACCGAAAGCTGGTAATAGTACACTACATCGACAACCAATGCGAATTAGTGCTAGTGTTGATTGTACAGTACATATAAATTCCGGATCTATCTAGGATGTAGTTCTCGAACCTGTGATTCAGCTCTGATCTGTATGCGAAGAAATAACGAACTTAATCATCACTATTATGCATATTTGTGAATGAACACTGCTCATACTGAAATGAAAATAAGTTTGATCGAACAGTATAGGTAATTCTTGTTCTAGTTCATAAAGTACGGCCCTTCATATACATTGGTTCCTTGGTTATTTTTTGGTCAAATATAAATATCATATCTTTTAAATCGCATAAACACAATAGATGATTCAAGCATATGTAAAATATACATCAAATTATACACACAAACAAGAACTGCTAACAAAGGTTAATCTAATTTAGATTGCATATCAAATCCATTCTCAGAGACATATTCATTAAAACAAACATAGGAGGAATACCGGGCTAGCAAGTTATATTAGCATTGGCTGGTTATAGATATTGTAAAGCACATACTCAAAGCACACACATAAGCAGATTTGGTAGGGGTTAAAAAAGTTTAAAGGTAGCCAATCAACAGTAAAACATATTCTCAAAGCATATGCAGTCATAAATAAATAGTGCAGGTTGCAAATTATTACATTGATTATGTAATGGCAAATGCATCAACCCATATGCAAATACACAAGCACACAAAACAACTTAGCACAGGTTAGCAAATTATCACATTGGTTAGGCAATGGTAAACGTATCATCAACACACACACACAAACACATGAGCACACAAAGCAACTTGTATGTGTTAGCAAAATTATAATTGGCTGGTTAAAGTCTTTCCCTTGATCGCTGCTTTGGCTGAGTGTTGTTACTAACTGAGGAATATTCCCGTACTGTTGTCAGCAGAGAGCAAGTGTTTGATTTGATGCACGGTGAGTGTTGAAATATAGTTACTGCTTTGTATCACTGAAGACATATATATGCAGCAAGCAGAATGTAATTGGTGTAAAACATAATGGCGTGGTAGTGAAATGTTACGGGGTCGGGGGTTTAATGTAAAAGGGAGCGTGGTCATTTAAGCAAATATTGACTCTCAATTAGTTGTGTAAAACCAGGTGGATTATGTGAATAAATACTGGCTTCTGATTCATTGCTTAGAAAGAAGTGTGATCACATGGTTAAATATTGGCTCCCAATTGGCTATTCTCCCTAAACACATAGGTTTTCTATCTATTCTTGTGTGTATCCCATAGCCTAACTTGTAAGACCAAGAAGAAATATTGATGCCGTAGTTATTCAGCCATCATAAGAAGAATTGCATCAAAATCAAATTGCATATGTTGGCCACAAGTTTGGCAAAAACATTATATTTTAAGATTTAATGTTGACTTATGTTAATACTTGATACATGCTGTTTTGATTTAGTTCTGCATTATTATTTTTATAGTTTATATTAAGTGCATATGAATATTACAACCTGGCAACGTTGCTGACAGTAAGTATTATAATTCATAGGTTTCCACGACAGTCAAAAAGTAGATAAAATCTATATGTCTTTGTTGGAAAACTGTTTCCGGATACAAATTGTTAATAAAAAGTTGGTTAAATGTTATTGTTCTTTTAAAGGCGGGTCTACATTACGCGAGCGAACGCAAACGAGCAGGAGAAAGAATATAATCTTGAAAATGAAGGATCTTCAGTGTTCTTCACTGCTCGCGACTGTATGATCGGCTTCCATCCACACCTACTGATTACTTTTATGATCCTTATTGATCGAGATGCTCGTTATAAACAAACATAATCCGGTGTTCTTCTTTCATTATATTTAACTGTTGATTGAGGCGCTCAATCGCAGAAGCATGTCCGGCAATAAAATAATCGCGGGTTCTTCTTTTACTATATTATATAAACTATTGGAACGAAAAAAATGAAGAAAGCTGCAAAGAAGATGACGCAGAATTTGACATTATTTTAAAATTGCAATTTGCATAGTGGCAACAATTTACTGAAAGATATGGAAGTATAAGATTTAGGGAAATTTTGCAAAATGCCGTCAAAGGATTTGTTATGGTTTTCATTGATTTCAAGGAAAAAGGCTATACTAGAAGTATCATTTTCCTTCATGTAATAGTTTTCATTCTTAGATTCTGCTACATTTCTTAGGTTCGAGAAACCACTCTAATAGACACAGCCTTAGTTATTAGAATCATTGGAAAAACTTAAAAACTGGCATTTACTTTGAACATCTCTGCAGAACACAAACCAAAAATGAAAAAAAAAAAAAACAAGTTTAGTCAAGCATGATGTTTCATGCGCTGAGGATTCTATATGTTAAGTTAAAGATAATATAATTTAAATTTTAAATTCAAAACAAAGAAACCTGATTTTTTGTGCAGCAAAAAGAGAGACATCGTTTTTTGTGCTTTTTTGAACTTTTTCTCAACTTTGAAAGTTTCGTTAAGGATATGAAATACGGTTTCCTTCACCAATAAATTACATGGTCGAAAAAATAACAAAAAAAATCAAACATTTCGAGCTTTTGACGCCCCGAGGGGCTAATTTTAAAGATGGAAACCCAAATGCTCCGAACTAGAAAAATGTATGGGGATGCGCATATTTTTAACCTTGTTCTGAACTTTTAATTATAATACTCGTGCCGCAAATGGAGGTTACATGCCATTTTTCACACTTTTTTGAACTTTTCGTCAACTTCAAAAATTCCATTCAGAAAATGAAATACAATTTCGTTCCCGACAAATGGCGATCTTTCCACCGATATATCACATGACAGGGGAAAAAATATTTACAATAATTTCGAGATTTTGGAGCCCCAAGGAACTAAGTATAAAGCTGTAAGCTCGACTATAGTTTTCCGATAAAGTGGTCCTTTATGTATATGTTTGAGATAGTTTTGGTTTTCACAATTTTTTTACTCAGACTATTGGAGTTTAAATAATTTTTTAACAGTAATTATTTGATTTTATGTAAGAGCTCCTGAATTTTATTTTATTTTGAATTTCACTTTTAAATGATTATCTAGTAAATCTTATTGAAAAGTAAATAAATACACTTTAAACAACAAAACTGTTATTTAATTATTTAAAATAAAAATAAAACACCGACTAGTTTCGGATAGTATTATCCATCTTCATGGTGTTTATATATATATACACCATAAAGATGGATAATACTATCCGAAACTAGTAGATGTTTTATTTTTATTTTAAATAATTAAATAACAATTTTGTTGTTTAAAGTGTATTTATTTACTTTTCAATAAGATTTATAACATACCACAAAAGTATGGAACAGAATGATATTGATTATCTAGTGATGAGATGAATTTTTAAGGGATTTTTGAGATCATTTTAAATTCTATATTATATATTCTTGACGGTTTTTTATCACCCGGGGTAATCGGTTAGCTTGAAGTTACAGATTGTCTTAAAGAGGATTTTAATGTAATTTATGATCCAATTTTGAAGTTTATAAACCATTCGTGATTTATTGATTATTATTTTACATCTGTGTCATTTTTGAACCATCTTATTAGGATTCCATACATTATATGTGTACAGAATCCTAAAAATCAAAAAAATCAAAATATATAAAATTATACAATTTTCTTACCATTCAATATATTCAACTCATATCACATTCTTCACTTCAGTAGGAACTGTTTCAATTCCATCCATCTATTCTATGATACTTTTTGAATACGATCCTTTTTCCATTTATTTTATTTTTTTGTCTTTAAACAAAAAGTACTCTACATACTTATCATATTTCAACAATGAACATATTAAATTATAATATACAATAACATCATATATAATAATTTTAAAATACAAATGTTCGAATCCATTTTCTGTCTTATTCTTTATTAAAAACATACAAAACTCGTATTACAGAAAATGATTGTTATTTAAAAAATATAAAACAGCCGACATGTTTCGGAGTTACCATAATCATGTCAATAATAAAATAAAGTAAAATGTATAATGAGTGTTTAAAATGTGACAGTTCTGTTGAATAAACAGTTAAAAAATGTATTTTTAAAAAAATGAATATATCTATATACCAAAATTTCTATTATATCTAAGCCATTACAAATTATTTAGCAATGATGACAGTTTATGTTTAATAATAAAAAATAACAATAAACATGAGTGGACACCCAAATTATGAACTAGCTGATGTAGTCGTTTCTTCGAATATTTTAGTTACTGTCAATAAATCTTGGTCTTTAACATTCCATTTCTTCGAAGCATTTATCAATTTATCCACATCAGTAAAAATCCGCCAAAAAACCAATAGGACCATACATTGCATTATTTAAAAAACATATCAGCAATGCAATATATTTAGAGATATCTTTCGCCTTATACACTTTGAAAGCAATTTGCTTCTTCTTCAAAAAAAGTTGAACACCTAGTGCTTTCAAATTAGTTGGAATCTTGTTCCGCTTTTCTTGGTTATCTTTGAAATTTTCCTTAGTTTGATTATATCAATTTCCGGGTATATCGGTGTCTTTTATCACAAAACTCGTTCAGGTTTTAGGGACATTCGCTTAGTTAACAAACAGTTTCATTCACCTGAAGGTGTTGTAGTGCAAAAATGTATTATTGTATTTTTTCTAAAGGTTTTTCCAAAAAAGGGTCGTAGAAGAATTGAGGAGGGGAAAAAATAACTAATAAAGCATTCGGAACGAAAGAAATTCAACTTGGCGAAAAAATCGATAAAATAAAATGTGAAGCGGGTGAAGAAACTGGGAGGTTAAAAACAGAACTGAAAACAATAGAGAGCTCGCTTGAAAAAAATTGTGTATTCCCTTACCTCTGCATGAAATTTGAATTATATGCAGCGACATGGGATGCTGGTTGGCAACAAACGAATTTTATGATAAAAGACACTGATATATGCCCGCAAATTTATATAATCAAACTATGGAAAATTTCAAAGATAACTAAGAAAAACGGAAAACAAAATTCTAATTTGAAATTTCTTTCAAAGGATGAACGGTGAAAGATATCTCTAAACATATTGCATTGCTGATATGTTATTTAAACAATGCAATACATGGTCCTATTGGTTTCGATGTGGATAAATTGATAAATGCTTTAAAAAAATGGAATGTTAATGACCAAAATCTATTAACAGTAACTAGAATATTTGAAGAAACGACTATATTAGCTGGTCCATAATTTGGGTGTACACTTATAAGTCTATGATGTGATTGTATCGTTTCTTTTTATTATGTAAATAATAAACGTAATTAAAAATTCTTATTCCAAATGTAGGACTAGCAAAAATTGATACAGTGTCATAAAATAAATGCAGAACGAGCATAACTGATTTAAGATGTCAGGAACTTCGTGCAAAAATCATCATAATTTAATACTTGTCCGTAACCAACATTTTCGTCCATGCTAAGAAAATCATCCAAATTATGATCCACATCTGTAAATGAAAAGAAATAAGTAAATTATTCTAATATAAACTTTTTAATTTGTTGATTCATTTTTATGATTAAATAAATCAGACAAAATATCAGTTCAATTAGCTCCACTTTTAAACCAGCCTGATTTAATGAGATGAAATTTTCAGAATGGTTTTACATGTTTTTATTCTACTCAGTTCGTAATCTATAATCCTCACATACTTTAATGTCTGTTGAATTTGAATCCCTAAAAAACAATAATACTTTCAGCACCTGCTTCTTCTTTTCTATTTAATAAAAATCCTGAACAACTCATATATAATTTTTGACATTCAAAGAAGGAAAATTCAGCCAATTAGTTGAATTTTTATAAGGACGTTTGAACAAATTCATTAATCATATTTCTTTACTGTTTAAATACAGCTTTAGTAACAAGTTTGATTTAAATATGAAAAGCAAATCAAAATAATTGTAATTTTACTATCCAAAGGATTTATTTATTAATATTAAGAAATAATCATAAGAAAAAATAGGATTATGAATTCAAAATTCATGGTAAATTCCCTCTCACTCTTTTATACAAAAAAGTTTTCTTGATAATAAAAAACTATTCTTCTGCCATTTTCATCCATTTGTGCAGGAAGAGTTTTGGACAACATGTTAGTAAGGGTTTAAAAGAAGGCTTTTAAAAGTAGCTTGATTACCTCACTCATTTGAAAATAATTTTGTTAGTAAATAATTTTAACAATACCGATTAACTGATTAGCAAATGGATTATTTTTAGCAATTATAATTTGAATTTGCATAATATTGTGAAATATGTCTAAAGGCAAATTTATAAATAAAATATTTATATCATAAGATACTATTGTATTCTTGTTGTCTATTTGTATAGTGCCAAGTTTATTAATTAATTTTTATGTTATTGATAGAAAAAATATTATTTAATGATAATATAGTAGTGAGTAATTTACTAATATATTTAACAATTGTATAAGCTGAAGTATTTCCATAATTAATTAATGGTTTAATAGCCATATTTTGTTTATGAATTTTAATTATTAAAATTAATGATGGCGCACATTTTTTACTAATCTATACCTAGCACAGTAGGTTATTAATAGATTCTATAATATTACTTAATCACCTGAATGCTCACCTACTGACATAGGACCGTAGAACTTATAAGTATTTAAATCTAATGGCTTCTTCCTATACAATCGACCAACCTTTGTCAAATTATCCAACAGAGCTATTGTCAAAAAATTCAAATGAGCCTTGTGGTCGCCTCTGCAAATAAGTTCTTTTATATAAGATGTGTTTAAGTCTCAGTAAAGAGTTCTATTATTTGCAATGATGCAGGTATGATATTAATTTTATATTTGTATTTTGTATTCTGATCAAAAATTATTTTACTTACAGTTATTGTTTGTATAATTATTTTATTATATTTTTAGCTAAGATCTTTTATAATAATTTTAAATTATTATTGGATATAAATTCTACAATTTTATCAATAGTTTTTTGGAATTACTGTTCATCATAGTATTTTTTTTCTTTTTTTTTTTCTTGTTTGGGTTTTTCCCTGGGCTTGTCAGCAACGGACGATTACCCATCAACATGTGTACATAGCAGCAATTAGGAGAGTAACAAGGAATGGAATCTGACAAAGAATGCTATACCAAAGATGGAAAAACAATAACAATCAACGTCGAAAAATGCCAAACGTATGCATCCTGAAAAGAAAAGGAATGACGAAGGTAAGAGCAAAAGGAGTTAGCTGTCCCATACCATGGCCACATCTGCAATTACAGAACCCACAGTACAAACGGACAAAGGAATCTGGCTATAAATAATTAAGGAAGAAGAAACACGGGATGTTTAAAAAGCAGTTAGATCCATCAAGCACGAAACCTATATAGAACACAGCGCTTAGCGTTTCATCATAGTATAAACTGTATATTATATTACTTTCCTTAATTTTTTAACATTATCAAAGTATTATAATATTGCAAAATTATAATATATTTGAAGAAATTTAGTTGAAATCCCCTTTTTGTTCTAATGATTATTCAAACATATTTTTAAGGCGCTACGTTCAAAAAAATCATAAAAATATCAAAAAGATATACAAAAAATATCCAAAAATTAAACGTTCTTGTGGTTCAGTGTTTCTGTTTCCTAAACTTTGTATTCATTCATGGGCTACTTTTTAAATGTGTTTTAAATTTTAACGTAATGTTCTAAATTTTAAATTACATTTAACTTTGTATAAAATTATATAGCCCTCCCTTTGGGGCCGAAAACAGCAAAAAAAGGATGTTCATGTAAGCAAAGCCCGAGTAAAAAAGTTAAGGAAACCTAAACTTACCTGAAATATACATAATATTTATTAAGGACCCTTTTTATAAGAAAATTATAGCCGAGCTTAAAACTAGATATTTAGTCTCTCGGGACGCTGAAAGCTCAAAAATATTGAAAAAAGTGTTTTTTTTTTTTCGGGACATGTGATTTATTGATGGAAAGATGGCTGTTTGCCGGTAACGAAACCATATATTTCATTTCCTTAAAGAAACTTTCGAAGTTGACAAAAAGTTCAAAAAAGCGTGAAAAATGACGTGTAGCCCTCCCTTTGCGACTCAAGTATTAAAGTTAAAAATTTTGAACTAGGTTAAAGATTTGCGGATCCCTATATATTCCTCTAGTTTGGAGCAATCGGGTTTCCAATTAAAAAGTATGCCCCCGGGGCGCCGAAAGCTCGAAATTTTTAAAAAATATATATTTTTTTTGGGCATGTGTATATTGTTAAAAAAATCGCTATTTGTCGGGAACGAAACTGTATTTCATTTTCTTAACGAAACTTTTACAATTGACGAAAAGTTCAAAAAAGTGTGAAAAATGAAGTGTCTCTCCCTCTTCGCAGCGCAGAAAATCAGATTTCTTTCTTTTAGATTCACTATTATATAAATGTAAATTGTAGTTATCTTTAATTTAACATACGGAATCCTCAGCGCAAGAAACATCATTCTTGACTGAACTTGTTTCATGTTATTTGATAACAATTCAGTCTGTGTAAATTAATATTCCTCGGTACTTATATAATACCACACTGATCCATTCACTTTCAAACGAACAAAGAATTATTAAAATCGGTCTACATAGTCATATAAATAAACAAGAAATACAAAATAAAAAACATGTAATATAAACTCCTCTTTTTGAATTCAATGAAAGTATTCAAATATTGAAATTACTCTTTAACAAATAAACATAAAAAAAGAAAGGCTATTCATTTGTTCACATAATTTAGTTTCTAGGAAACGTGTTCTTTTTTTATAATCAAACAGATTTTGATGAAAAGTAGAACACCTATAGAAAACGAACAATACTGTGATAATAATTTCAATTAAAGTGAAGTTTTCTTTTTTTTTTTTATTCTTTAAACACATTTGTAATTTGTATGTAGAAACTACCACAGTTTGCTTTCTACTTTTGTTTTGAAAACAGTAGAGCGCTCGTAACCCAAACTGCAAGCTTATAAAAAACTGCATATATTTATTTCTAAATTTCTAATTCTGTGATGCCTCATTATGGTTCTTACATTGTATAATATGACTTATTGCTATTATATAACTTATAAAATAACAAAAAATTAAATGCTTCATAAACATAAATGCATATGAACACTCTACTTTGAGTATTTAATACCAGAGGCTGTTGATCAAAAAAAGTCATTGAACACTTTTTGGTTCTGTGACATCTTAAAGAAATTTATTTCATCATACATTCCGCAAACTGTAGTGATTTAGTAGTTGTGAGTGAACAGAAATAATACATATTAAAATAATTATATTAATTTACTGCACCCACAGCTGTGCAATACAAATTTACAAAATCACAATTTATCTTTTAATTATCTTTTTATAAAATGAATTGTTTGAACTTTGTTAATTGTCTTGTGGGAATAATAAATTAATCTATTTGTAGTCTGCTTAAGTGTGTAAGCAAAATGATAAACCTTCATTTAAGCTATAATGTGCACTAGTTTAAATACATTTGTTTAGCAGTTTAAAGTAAAAAGCAAAACTGTATACAACAATAAAATTATTTTTATAAAATTTATTATATTAACAAAATTAAATTTTATACAAAAATTTGTGAAATATTTACCGTTAGCTTTAATTGGCGGATACATTGGAGGTGGACTGGACCAACCATTGCCACTTTCCAGACGCATGTGACGTCTATCAGAAGAAAATCTTTCTATAAAAATTTTTCCAGGAATTACACGAAATTTCCTACAAATCATGCATAAGTAAATAATTCCAAAATAACAAAAATGATTTTCATCGCATTTATTATCAAATAAATTGACAAAATGAAGTTTCAAAATAAAATTATTTTGCTAGTATTTGCACGCTGATTGCTACAGAAGACCTTAACTTTCCAACGTCAGAAAACAACTGGCACAGTATCAAAATAAGCAAATATTTATATGTATTAAAACTGATTATGTATTTAATATATTTTAATTACTAAAATATACTGTTACACAATAATATTCATTTAAAAAATTGTTCAAAATTATTTGATCAAAATTTGTTAAAATAGTATGTGATATATTTATTTTTAATCACATTTAAATCGAGTTTTTTTTTCTTTTTTTTTTAATTTACATATTCAATAAATAGTTTTACATTACGTGTAATAGACAAAAATTTTAAATTTTATAAAACAAAATTACATAAATAATGACAGTTTTTCACAACTTCGTCTATGTAAAACTCATTTTTAAAACAGAATAAACTAAATTTTTCTACTTAATAAAGAATATGTCAAAATATAATTGTTTCATTAATTTAAAATAATAATCCTTTCTTTCTTAAGTATGTTATTGTTTGTTTTCTTTACTTGGCAATTTTTATCAAATTAATTCATTCACTAATTTACTTACTTTAACATACCTGATGATTCTGTATAATAAAGCAAGCCTTCTTTGCGCATAACATCCTAATTAACTAGTGAAATAAATTGCACTGAAATTTGTAGAGCAGTTTTTCAGGTTAGGCCGAACAAACAGGTATACGACTTTCAAAAAATTTCATTTACGTAATAAAATAATTAACACTGTTGTCACGGCTTCTTTTATTTTTATTTTTTTTGTTTTTGTTTTTATTTTTTTAAGGAGCAGTATAATCTTAATTGTCCAATTAAATAATTATTACTAACTCTTTGGAATGCAATAGTTAATAGTAAAATATACAGATATATGTTTAAAATTGATTAGGAGCTATGTTGTAATAAAAGATAATTGTTATTCATTTAAAATAATAATTTTGTTCTTTAGAACGCGATTTTTTTTTCAGTTACCGATTTTTATTGGCTTATTTCTTCAAAATTGTCTTTGTTTAGATTTTGCGCATATAATTCAAAAACTGAAATTTAGCTAATAAAATGTAGCCACAGCTTTAAAATAATAGTAATAATAATAATTATTATTATTATAATAATAATTCTAAAAGAATATCCCTTAAATGGATTGATAATTTTTAAGTTAAAGGAATCTAATTGATCCACTTCAGCATTATCATTCTTTTTTTTTTTTTTTTTTGCTTTCTTCAATTCTCTCATCTTTATTAATTTATCATTATGTGTCATTTTCATTACTTTAATTCATCTTGTTCTAGGTGCTAGTCACTTTTAAATTTACTTAGCCAGAAATCGATTTAAGTATGAATTCTATATACAATGCACCTGTATACAAAACTTCATTTGAAATTATAGTAATTGCTTGTGATCACAATACAAAATAAATTCAAAATATGCCTACCAACCTGCACGCCCATTACCATTGTCTTTCACACAGCTATTAGCGATTATTTTTCTTTTAATTTCACCTTGTTTTATAACTCAAGACCCCAGTATAGTAGTCACGATTATATACATATGCAGATGTTATATAATAATGACCAACAGTAAATAATAAAAAATAATGATTTTACATTATTAAGGTAAAATAAATTGATATATACATATATATATATATATATATATATATATATATATATATTGAAAATTTATAAAAAAGAGGCACTTAATGTTTCTGAGTAACAAACTTCTTAAAATTAATGTATTTTATAGTCGTTTTACTAAATTATGATTTCGTTCGCGATTTAAGAAAATATAGTAATTTCCAATCTACAATATAACAGTAGAATAATAGTAATAATAATTTCAACTTTTAAGAAAAAATTATTTTACAATCCTGGAATAATTTAATCTTTATTATACACTTCGATTTTGTCCAGCGTTTAAAATGAAAATTTAATTTTAGGATATCATAAATCCTAATTTTATTTCTCTATAAGTCGTCTTTAATTTTATAACTGTTTTAAAGACGACTAATGAGAAAAAAATTAAATATTTCCAGGCAACTAATACTTAGTAAATAGTTTTAGAAAAGGCGAAGACTATTTCACAGATCAAAATAATTCGCTAAAACAATTTTTTACCCTGAAACTTAAAAACGAAAAGAAGATATAAACATATTACAGACAGATTAAATAAGGTATAAAAATAAATTATGAGAGCAGAATATAAATAAATCGAAAAATTGGTACTGTTAATGACGCCAATAAATACAATGCAACAACTGATCAAATTGTTAAACTGAAAAAGTTAAAATGAATGCATAAATCACTACAAAGAACATTGTATTTTGTTATTTTATATCGCTAAGCTGAAGATGGACTCTGTCTGAAAACGTTCCTTTCATATTTGTTTAATATTTATTTGTTAAAATTTATTGTTAAACTGGAAAAGTTAAATTCTTATAACTTAAATTACTTACCCCTTAGATATAAGTAGTTTTTTATTTAAAAAATGATTAATTATCAATATATCTACTGCATAGAAAAATATTAAAATCTTATATACAAACCTCACATTCGTACAGTTATCCAATTCGAAAGTATTGTTACAATAATATTTAAAGTCTACAGGAAATGGTAATAAACTGTCGGAATCAAATACAACATATCCTTTTTCTTTTTTCCCATAAATTAGAATTACGTGGTAATCCTATAAAATATTGAATTTTTTAGAAATCAAGGTAAAATATAAATGTGTAAAAAATGATGATAATTGTAATAAGAACGTGTCAGCCTATACAAAATTATATAAAATTATTAAAAAATTTAAGTGTATTCTAGAAGACTTTTTATCTAAGAGTTGTTGCCCAAAATATTTAAATAAAACTTTCACCAATTTTCATTTAGAAGGCGATGGGCACTTCTCTCATACTGTTCCCAATTATTTCGTTTTAAAACCTAATGTTTTCCATTTCATTTATTAGCAACAAGAAATTACAAATCCAAAACTGGTACTCGTAAGAGAGAAAAAGAAAAAACTATTTACCAAAATTTATTTACTTTTGTTACTTTTTTATCAATTAATGAAAAAATTAATATTTTTTATAAATATAATATTATTCTGAGGGCAAGTATAAACGTAGGCAAAGAAATAAAAACATTTTACTGTTATTATTTGATTCGTATTAATCTGCTTTGCTTAAAAGTAAGGTGACTTGGAATTCGCATATTCGGTAGCTCCGACCAGACGAAACTAATTTCGTGGTATGCTTAATATTCATTGCTTCCGACGATATTGACGGCATATGGTGAGGTATCCGTGCGCATAAAGCTTTTAAACTTTCACCGCGTAAGTATGTAAACTCGAAGAGAGCACTGCGTTTATGCAGCGGCTATATGGCTATAAACGAAGAGTTAGTTACTCGGTTAGAGACAAACCTTGTCACTCTTATTAAACATTTTTGCACCCGATTTACTATTGAAGTAAAGATTTCATGATTCAATTCTAATGGCAAACAAATACGTACCTTAAAATAATGATCTATTATTGGCGAACTAATGCTTTATGTTCACAAATAAATGAGAAATAAAAACAAAAAATTTAAAATTTAAAAAATAGTAAAAAAAAGTGAACGAAATCATAAATAAGGCTCGTATGTGGGTTATATTAATTCTATATTCTGTAATATAAGTCTATTTCAATTGTGGTCTTCTTATGAAATATTTTAGGTTTCGCTGGAGGGTGAACTTCCATATACCTATCTTGGCTATGAGCCTGAATGTTGACGTCAAATTTGGAATATTGAGAAGACACGACCAGATTAATAACATTAGGAATCTCCGTTTTTTACTTTCTTCCCAAAACAAAATCAACGTCCACTATACATGAAATTTAATGTAAATAACAAAAACAGTGTAACAAGTAATTTAGTTTTTTCTATACTAAAAATCAGAATACACATTACCCAGCAAACGTATTTGCAAGGACCGCACAATTTATGGTTCCAAAAAATTACGCTTTTTGCTTCATTTGAAATAAACACTACGTAACATTCTTCCGAGTATCTTTTTGGATGAAGCAAAATTTTTTCACATAATTTCCACACATTTTCTTCGCTAAAAATCATAAATTATTATATGAAATTTCTCAAATTTCCTTACATTTCAAGTTTATAAATTTCCATATATTTTATTTCGTTATTTTAAAATCAGATAACTTTTTTAATAATAAATGAACTGAAGTATTAAAAGTTTACTTAAATATTGTTATTGACAATGCTTATAAAATGAATTACAACGGAATTCTATGTATTACTTTTGTTAATTACATATCATTGTTTTGTGTTTACTCATTTTTTAATTCAGAAAAAAAAAGAAATAAAACCTTACATTCAAATTTTTGTAAAAATAAAAGGGAATTATGAGAAATTTTTAATATACGTCAAATTAACATAACTTTAAGTTATTCAGTATTAAATCCATAAATATGTTTACCAATAGCACGATGTATAAACACAATCAGACAACTTCGGATAATTCGGAAACTTTATTTTCGTATTATTATCCCCCATTTTTTGTAATGTTTATTACATAACTGGCAACTTCGAAAAAAATTTTGACGGCATTCAACATTTTGTTTACAAACATCAAATGTAAATTTCGCGCTACTGGTATTTTCAGTTTTGTTTACATTCATATTGCAATTCAATAAATTCAAATTTTAATTGTTTCTATATAATTTTTGACTCATTGAAATTTGAAATTTAAACTTTAAATGACTATATTGAAAATACACATATAAGGATTTATTTTATTTACAAACTTATTTTTTTAGTTACTGCAGAAGTTTATTAGCTTTAATTATTATTTTTGAAATACAATTACTCTTAAATGTTATTTACACGGGTAGAGTTAGTAGTAGAGTTCACTCACTTCAACTAAGGCTGATTTTGCATTAAATTATTTACTTTAATTTATTTGTTTTCACACTGAATTAGTCGTCAAATTTGTAATTAAATATAATTATTATCAGTTCTAAAAAAGGGATGAAGTTATAAATGTTATAATTTATACATTACAAATTCACTAAAAGTGACGGAAAAATAAATTATGAATATATCTACTAAATCTAAAAAGATTATCTTAATAAATCTTTTTCATGATTTATTTTTAGATTTATTAGGTGATCTAAAAAAATATATAATTATTTGTGTTTAGCACCAAATCAATATTTCGTAATATTAAGATATATAAAAAAACAAATTACAGAAAAACAGTTTCTGTAAAAAAATGATCAGCAATTTTTCTAAGTTAAATAAAGTATTTAAAATCCATTTCACGCTAAATTAATCAAGGCAAGACAACGAAGACAAGACCGACTAAATCGATTAAAATAATTAAAATTATGTTTTAAAAAAAAGTTAGAATTGAAAACATGTAGTCATATCGTACTTTATGAGTGATTTTAAAAATATGTTATACTATATAAAAGGGTACAGAAATACTATATAATTTAATTTTTATTACTTGGATTTAATATTCATTCTGTGCCTTATATTATATTAAACGTTCATTCCTATGGTCTTTTTTTTTTTTTTCTAATAAACTTAAAAAGAAATCAGTAAAAGAAGTATGATACACAAATTCTGTCAAAGAAAATATTTTTTGAAGAAACCAGTTTATCATGTTCATATCGGGCACTTTATAGCTTAATATTATCTTTTCGGTTGTCATTACAGTTAACCTCATTGATTGATCAGTTGTTCTGGGATTAAGTTTGGCGATGTAGCTCTGCTCAAGGCATCAACATGTACCATTTTCATTTTTAGTCTGTATCGTACCTCGAATTGGAATTTCCTCCAGAATAACTGCGTATTATGGTAATTGTGACGATCGACTTTTTAAACCACTGACTGATTGTAGATTACAATGGTAAAACCGGTATCTGTAAAGTAGCATTTGAATTCACTTCATGTTCCGAACGACGGCTAGCAACTGTAATTTGTTTGTGTGGTATCTTTGTTCTTTTCGGGCCATTTTACAGCTAATATAACACATCTGGTAGTTGTCTGTGTGCTGAAACAGAATAGTTCCACTCCCTGTAGTGCTGGGATCTGTATAAAGCTCAGTATCTACGTTGACTTGATATATCTTGATGACAGGTTTTGATGTTAAGGTAACCTTTGAGCCATTAAAACGCGACACTTTCTTAGGATATCTAGTCAAATGGTAAGTTCTGGCACAACAGCCTTGGAAGTGGTTCCATGTACTTTATGTAAACCAACTATATAAAGAAAAACAACAAATAAATTAACCGAAACGAATGCGACCTAACAGTTTGAAGTGTTCGTATTAGCAGCGCAAAACGAGGGAAAAAAAAGGAGAAACATCACAACCAAAGAAAAGAAACAAAAAGAAATAGAACAAAAAGAAAACAGAAAAACCGGAAAACAAAATGAGAAAAAAAAATCGTTATAAATAATTGAGAGACATCAAAAACTTAACGTCCTTGTAATTAATGTAATTAAATTCACTTTGAGGAGATAATTTGTATTTGCAGAAAATTTCTAGAAACCCAACTTCTTAATTGTTATAAATCATTTTGTTTAGGTACCCTTCCAGATATATGCAAACCAAAATTTATCGAACAATACTGTAAAACTAGAACAAGCAAAGTCCTGTATTTAATTTTCTATATTTGTTCCTGTAAAATTACAGATACAAATTAAAAAAAAAAAACAAAAGAAATTAGAATCATACCTTTTTTTTCTTTTTCCTTAACCTAATGGTTGGTGGGTACTACCTATTCGTACATCTCTGCTGTACAGATATAGGTAATGTACTAGGCAATTATTATATGCAACGCAGGTATACACATGCAAGACACAATCGTCTAAAACGCTGGAAGTGTGGCGCCGAAATTAAAGACAGTTAACCTACGTCATTATTTGATGAAATTCTTAAATTTTATAGGCTTTTAATAGTGAATTACACTTTTTTTCATTAAAATTAGTGTTAAATATTAAAAAAATACTTAAAATATAATAAAAAGTATTATTTTTACAATTATTAATTAATATTTTATAGTTACTAATTATTTTTATATATGTGTATATATATATATATATATATATATATATAATTTAATTTATTTAACAATTATTAGATGCAATAAAATTGTTAGTCTAATAAATATGTTTTAAATTGATTTTAAAAAGTGATGGCAAAATATTAATCCATGAAAAATATGTGTATGGATTTCTGTATACTGTAAAAAATTGTAAAAATAAATTATGTAGAATTATTTAGAAAAACTATCTATTAAATAGAAATAGAAATTGAATGGAAATTTTTGAAGAAAATTATATATGTATCTGTATTACTGGATGATTTTCAACATAAATTACCCAATGCTGTGTAAATTTTTTAAAAGCACTGATTTCAATTAAATATATTATGAATTACTTAAAACAGTAAGATTAAAAATTACATAACTTAATAAAATAATACTAAATGAAAAATAATCCAAAATATACCTAATAAACTGTTTTCAATAGCAAATATTTTAATTAAAAAAAGTAAATATATAAAATAAAAAAGTAAAGTCATAATTTTATTATGCCAAATACAAATTTTACAAATGGTTTTTATATATGTAACTAATTTATATCTAATGTAAAATATTAAATTCAATAATGTTATATTATTTTTAAATAGAAAACTAGGTAGAGATAAATAAATTTTGTACAATAAGAAATAATTCCTATTGAAATCATTATTTATGCCAGAAATTTATTAAAGGAAAATTTAAACATTTTACATGCATTGAAAATGGATTGTAATAACATTGTAGGAAATTAATGATGCAGTCATTATAAGTGGTTTATCATTATTCTTGAAATTAAATAAAGCGCATGTTTCATTTAAAAACTTACTGTTACTGAATGATTGCTCTGATATAATTTTTTATGAAATATATATGGAATAAGTTTTAACTGATTAAACTAATAATTTAATTTCAGTAAGAAATGTATGGAAGGAGTAAGTTGGAATCTCAAAATTTTATAAACACTTTTTTCTAAGACTGAATTATTTGTGCATAACATTTCAAAACAAATTAAGGTTGAACACTAATCAATTTCCCAAAAACTTTGTTTGGAATACCAATTACTTTTGCAGTGTTTTTTGAAGAGGCATTACAATGGCATTCACAAAACTGCTGTATTTATGAAGATGAACAATAAAAATTATGTACACTTAGTTTTTCAGCAAATTTGTTTGTTTGTTCTGTAAAATTTGGTCTACTAGTATGAACATTAATGGTTTATTGAAATTGAAACCATGTAAAAATTTTTTTTAATTAAGTACATTTACTTCAACTAGTTTTCCTTTATTCTGATTTACATTTTCTTTTCGATTTTTTTTTTTAATTTTAAAATTTTGGTATGAGGAACATTGAACTATTTTGTTGAATTTTAATGGACTTGCCATTTTCTAAATGTAAAGTAATATAAGTTTGTTTTTTTTTTTTAATGAATAATATCTTACATTTATGCATATCCAAAAATATTTTAATTGAACAAGCTTACTGATAAAACATACTAAATAAAATTCGTCTTAATGATGGAGTCGAAATAAAATATGTTTATGACCTTCGCACTAGTCACATATGTATACATAAAACAAAAAATACCAATAATGTGGAAATTACTTAATATGAAATGCAAATTTAGTCTGGAATGGAATCAGTCTATTTATAATTGTATTTTATTATAATAGTAAGAAAGCTGTAATAATCCAAGTTAATCTAATACAAAAATTTAAAGGTTCCATATACAGTCAGACACATTAATATTCCGTCACGGTGTTGTGGTACAAATGAACGCATGGAACAGGTAGAAATAAAACTCTATTTGTAATTTTTATTAAATGAAATAACACAAAGAAAATTTCTCTAAAACATGCAGGAAAAAAAAATTACAAACGAAAACATATCACAGCTCTAGTAACAAGGAACACAAAAAGTTGAAATTGGTGTGCAACATTAATATTCGGTTAG
This sequence comes from Icerya purchasi, assembly GCA_039619475.1. Lineage (NCBI taxonomy): Eukaryota > Metazoa > Arthropoda > Insecta > Hemiptera > Monophlebidae > Icerya > Icerya purchasi. The sequence goes on along the minus strand of CM077115.1, from coordinate 188,757,135 downwards.
TGGCAAAATAAGACTTACATTATACATATATTCCTGCCATAGGTAAAAAAATGAGCATATCAGTACTTTGTATGACAACCCTTCGCTTGCATCACACTTTTCAACGGATATGGCATGAAGGAAATCAAGTTGCGGCAGTAATCTGGAAGAATTTTGTTCCATTCCTCCAGTAAATGCTGTTTTAGTCAGGTACAGCTGGTAATTGGCTTCTCATGTAGTTTCCCTGTTTAAGAAATCCTACAGATTCTCTAGGGGTTCAAATTGGAAAACGGGCGGGGGTGGCATGATAGAGCTGCAATTATAAAGCAGCCATAACCGAGTATTGTGTGCAGTATATTTCAGGTCATTATCCTCGTACAGCTGAAGCATGTTCTATACACACACTTTCTCGGCACTTGCACATAAATTGATTTTCAAAATCTCAAAATAAGAGGCAGCAGTCATAGTTCCTTCAATAAAACCCAAAGTCCTGACGCTGGTAACCATGAAATCCCCCTCCCCCAGGTTTAAGCGACACAGTCAAATTCTTCTCCAATGCCATATTCTGTTTACGCCATACTTTTTGTTTTCCGTCAGCACCAAAAACATTAAACTTTGATTCATTGGTAAATAACACATCATGCCAGAATTCCTCGATCTCATGCACATACTTTTTTGCAAATTCTAACCGTTTTCTGCAATTGATGGGAAATATGAAAGATTTACACCCAGCAGTTTTTGAATTGTATCCCATATTCTTGAGTGCTCTGCATATGGTTTCAGCTGAAACCACTTTCCTAGTGTTTGTATAAGGCTGTTACTAATTTTGGAGCACTAACTTTTGGATCTGCTGATACATGTCACCAAATAAACTATATACCTATGAGCCCTTTTTTTCGGCTTCCCTTTTTGCAGAATAAAGTGGATTCAACCTCCATTTGAACTGGCGATAAATGTCATCCACAGTGTTTCACAACATATTTAGTAACCGACCTATCCTACTGCCTGGTACACCATTCTTTTTATGAAAAATTACGAGTTCACGAGTCTCAATCGAGGTATTTTTGATCTTACTAAACACTTTTTTTCTTGTGCAACTGCATTTGCGTTTTTCCATGGTAACTGGAACTACATATTCATCGATGACTCACATGCAGGCAACATACTTACCTCGCTGCATTAACGCCATTTTTCATGTTGGGGGAAACCCAGGGTTGCTCATGCATTGCTCCGCCGTTTACCGAATATTATTGTGGCACACTAATTTTGACTTTTTGTGTTCACTGTTACCCGAGCTGTGATAATTTTCTGTTTATGATTTTTTTTTTTGTACATATATATTTAGGTTTTTCTTTGTTATTCTGTTAAAAAAATTACTAATAAATCTTTATTTTCATCTGTTTGGTGCATTCATTTTTTCCTCAATGCAGTGACCGAATATTAACGTGGCTGATGGTATTTCACCAGAATCTGGCTAATAACTTACTTAGTAGTGGTAGTTAAATTCGCCAATAAAAACTTTTAGAACTACATATTTAGCTATATCATTATACGCCATAATTTATTACTTGAGTAACAAATTTTGGTTTCAATATTGAATAAAAATTAACCCATAGTTGTATGCATTTCTTCCACTTACAGCAATACTCATTTCTATAACCTGTATGCCGCTATTATTCACTATAACACCAAATTTTTGAGGCAATATATGAAACAAATTTTTTTTTCCCTCTGATTATATGGAATTTATGATTGTGCATAATAAATGGATACTTTATATTAAAAAAGTATTAACCATTATATAAAAATTAATTCCTACACGTTATTATAAATTATTTCAAAGACTGAACAATTATTTTACTTAAGAAAATGTAGAATAGAAAACATATCTGCAAGTCTTGTTATAACTTTGTGTAGGGACATGTATATGAAACATAATTAAAGTCTTAATTGCCGATTTCTTATTTTACGCTATAAATCGCTACTTTAAAATCATATTATACCTAATGAAGGTGTACAGTTTTGGAAAATAAATACATGAAAGTAATTAACATGTTCTATCAAAAAATAGACTACAAAATAAAATAAAAAATTATATTTAATATTTTATTTACTTTTCTCTTGTTTCTGAGTTCCATTTTCATAACATTTATTAAAGCATCTGTTAGGCAAACTGCACAAATTTTCCATTACAAAAAAAAAAAAAATGGTGTAATTTTGTTTATATCAATTTGTGTGCTACTTTCTTCACTTTAGGATTCATTCCTTATGCATTAATTACCAAAATTTAAGTGTGGTTCGATTCAAAATAATGAAACGATTGTAAATATTCAAGATCATTGTTCAGACTACCAATCGAACAAATTTGAGTAGGTATTTAATGCCGATTTAACAACTTTCTATTCAAGGAATAATCTCTTACAATACATTGTATGAAGTTTTATAGTTATTATTTAAAACGATGTACAAAAAAATTTCAAATATTAATATTTAGATTAAAACTATTATTAAATATTATCTTCCCATCCTTCTAATGTTCAATTATTTTAGATGGTCTTTTAATTTACTCATCCGCTCAGGAATTAATTTGAATTTAAAGGAAGTAAATATTCATTGTTCGGTATTTTAACTACAGGAATTTTTTCTATTCATTTTCTGCAATAGTCGTTCAATTCATTGTGTATGCTTTGTTATAGGTCGAATTCAGTAGCAACTCATTGGAAAAAATTTTTATTTTAATCTCCAAAACTACAACTTCAAAGTCAGCTGGTAAATTATTCTACAGCGAATTAAAAATGGCCATTCTGTTACAGGGACATCGTTGTGAAGAGAAATATAAACCACAATTTTTTACTTTAGATCAGTGTCTTTTTCCTATTTATCATATTCAAAATAAATAGACAGGTGAAAATTTAGATGATTTTAATCTACATATAACACAAATATCATTATTAAATGTTAAGAATTATTTTAAATGTTCAAGATAGTTCTTACAGTATAATATATCCCATTTATCGTTTATGTTTTTTTGATTATAATTTTATATATTATATTAAACATCCCCAATACGGCTAAGATTTATTTATATTCGTAAAAGAAATTTGAAAGAAATTATTATTAAAATTAATTTAGAGATATAAGTTTTACATTTGGTAGTAATATTTTAGCTATGAGATCAAAATAAAATATGATTTGCTCTTGAAGATTGTAATCAGAATTAATTTTAAATAGTTTATAAAATTTTAAAAACACACCAATAATAAAAATTGTCATGGATAATTTTGGTTGAGACTGTTAAATTATTTTTAGAATTTTGTACACATATAATGTTTGGAATCCTAATAAGATGGTTCAAAAACAACAAAAATATCAAATAAAAAGCAATACCTCACAACGGTTTGACTTATAAACTTCAAAATTGGATCAAAAATTACAATTAAAATTTTCTTTAAGACAATCTATAATTTTAAAGCATAAAACATAAAAAACCACCAACAATATACATGGAATTTGAAACGACCTCAAAAATTATTTAAAAATTAATAATGGATCACCTGATAACCCCTTAAAAGTGAAATTCAAAATATAAAACAAAGCGCAAAAGTTCTTTCATAAAACCAATAAGTTATAGCTAAAAAATAATTTAAACCATTCTTTTTGGGCAAAAACAACAAAAATAAAAATGACGTTCCTATAAGTAAAAGTTCAAATAAAAAAGTTAGAGAAACCAAAACATATTTCAAATATATGGATAAAGGCCTGCTTTATAAGAAAACTATAGCCGAGCTTACAGCTTTATATGTATACCCTCCAGACGCCTAAACTTTAAATTTTCAAGAAAAATATTTTTTCCCCCGGTATGTGATATATTGATGGGAAGATTGCTATTTGTTGAGAATGAAACCATATTCCATTTTCTTATTGAAACTTTATTGTATATCTGACAATAAGAAAAAGATAAATTATATTTTTCGTAATTCATCCACTGACCATGTTTATTACTTTTACTTTCTTTTCCACCATTACATTATTCTGTAATAAAAATTTAAAATTACTATATACACAAAGTGTTCTAAACACGCATTTCATCACTTCATGAATTATTATGATTTCTTTTATGTACAAATAAATACGTAAAATTCATTAAAAGAGCAGAACAGCAAAAACCAATAATAGGGCTAAATGGCATCTGAGAATTGTTTCAATTTCTGAAGACAGCATTAAAAATTCAAAGAAGTCGATAATTTTTATTAGAGCTGGGCGATTACGAATGATTTTAATAATCGAGTGATCAACGAGTTACTAATTTTGATAATCGATTATAAAAGTAGTAACCGAGTGATCTGTATAATCGAGTGATGAATGACGAGTAACGAATGACGAGTGATGAATGATGAATGACGAATGACGAGTGACGAGTAACGATTATATAGTAATAATTTATATTATGAACAACACATGTGTCAATTGTTTTGTAAGAGTATTAGTGGCGTTATATCAAAATTTATTTAACATATAAAATTAATTTTAAAACGTACACAAGCGCTCTACATATAAATATTTTGGAATTTGTTTATGTATATTTTTCTAAATTGTTACTATTGTTTAATTATGTATAGTTATAAGTTTCTTTTTATTCTCAATTAAAACAACTTTTAATAACTTAATTATTGTCTAGTTATATTCCCGTACTACTATAAATTTAAGTATTTTTGTTTTCAGTTTAAATACTTTTAATTATTGTACATATAAGTGTACCTTACAAAAGCACACCATTTTCTTATTTTTATACTATTGTTGCTAAATTGTATGTTTTTTAGAATAAAAAAAATGTTGCACATAAATTTTTAAAAAGAATAGTCTCTTATTAATTTTTTATTATATCCGTACATGTACAAATCTGAATTCAGTAAAATTATGTTACTAATTAATTGAAACGTCATAGTTTTCATAATCATATACTATTTTACATAATTGATATGAATAATTGACATTCATTAGATATTCTCGGTTTTCATAATCAAGCTATTCTACATGACTAATGTTAATAATCGGTATTCACGAGTTGTTCTCAGTTCTCATAATCGAATTATTTTACACAATTGCAATTCACAATCATATAATTTTTGGAATATAAATCTGTCGTTACTATTAATTTCGCCGATAAAGATATCAATATTTGTCAAAAACTACCGTTAAAATTAAAATAAATAATGATTTGAAATTTAACCTTATTAATGAAATTTAAAAAAAAATCAAATCACGTAATAGTTCTCGTAAATAAACACTGAATGATGATTCGAATGATAATTCGAGTGATGATTCGAATGATAATTCGAGTGATGATTCGAATGATAATTCGAGTGATCATTCGAATAATTAGTAGTTAACAAAAGTAGTAATCGAAATATCTCGAGATATGTTCATAATCGAGTGATTCCATTAGTATATCTCGTAATCGCCCAGCGCTAATTTTTATAAATAGTCGATGTATTTTAGCAATTTTACTATTGAAAAGCAACTAAAACGCTGGAAGTGAGCAGCCAAAATGGAAAAATCTCCTCCTACGTCATCGTTGTATAATATGATTGCAAAATTGTTAAACTATATCGATTTCTTATAACAATTATCGGCTTTTTTGAATTTTTAATGCTGTCTTCAGCAATTAAATCAATTCTCAGATGCCATTTAGTCCTATTATCGGTTTTTGCTGTTCTGCTCTTTTCATGAATTTTATGCATTTATTTATACATAAATTGTAATTATTCAACATAAAAGAATAATAATTCATGAAGTGATGAAATGCGTGTTTAGAACACTTTGTGTATATAGTAATTTTAAATTTTTATTACGGAAAAATGTAATGGTGGAAAAGAAAGTATAAGTAGTAATCATAGTCAGTAGATGAATTAAGAAAAATATAATTTATCTTTTTCTTATCGTCGGATATTATAATACATTTTGAGAAGAAAATTATGTGAAAATGTTAATACTCAACGATTTACATAAAACTTTTTTAGAATTTAATGTGTGGAAACGAAAACAGGAATTAAGTAAAATAGAACAGTGAACCGTGCGATGCAGTAAAGGAAAAAAAAAGAATGGAGCTGTTTATTTGTAATTTTGTTGGCCAAGTAAAAAATAAAATACACAGACGTCGTATTTATCGTAGAAAGAAGCTTTATAGGATTGGTGAGTTATATATAATCTGTATTGTTAATAACTAAAAGATTTAGTAAAATGAAAAGAGTGCTTTTGATATATAATTAATAGATTGTACTGCACAATTATAAATAGGTGTAATGTGTGTCGAGACCATATCATAATAGTAATTGTGGATGGAAAAGTTTTTATTGAAAATTTTGCAACACTGGATTTGTAAAAAATAGTTAAGCTGTATACCAATGAACACGGAAGAAAAAAGGAAATATGTGGTAACCATTACATAGTTTTCAATAGGATATTCACATTAACATTTACACCTTTCAAATATTTATTATAAGTATATATATATATTCCGGAAATGAAAGATTGCAATAACTAAAATTCATATGTTGATATTGTTTTGTAAAACTTCATTCGGCATATATTCATATGTGATGCAAAGTATTTATGATGAATATGGTATCTAATAAAACATAAACTTTTCAATATTTAAAAACCCACTGAACTTAACTAAAATTTTATTGTAAATCCTTTTTAAACAATATAATTGAGTTTTTTGCAGTTCTAAAAACATATAAAAATAAATCTTGTTGAAATTAAATAGAATGGTATTTGTAAAAGTGTATTGGTTTTAAAAAATTAATATGGTGGATGGTGTAACAATTTCTGAATATAGAAAATATTAAGAATATATTATTTAAGACAAATTTGAAATAAGCGAAAGTGGACATGTATTTAAATACTAAGGTGGAAAAAAATTATATAGATGTTAATTTATGTACATTTCATGTTTGTTTATTTGTTTTTATTGCTTTCGTTCACACATTTTATTCAGTTTTAAAAAATTAATATTTATTCATAGATGAAATTATAGGTGTTTCATGAAAATTTTATCTCAACTGCTCTTGTTTTTTAAGATGCAGGTTGCAACCAGTTTTTAACGCTTTGATTAAGAGAAACTGAAAAAAACATTCAAAGTATATTTTTAAAAAACGTTATTTTAAAATACTCAATAAAATTAATATATAAAACTATTAATAATTTTTGTATAATTAAGGAACAATTACAAAATATCCTATAAATGTAAACTTATGAATGTTTTGGAACAAAAGGGAGGGAATTTATTTTATAAAATACATTTAGATTCCTTTTTTATTTAAAAATTATGAAAAATTTTATTATTAAAGTTAAATTAATATATAGAAAAACTATAAAAAAGTAATTCAGAATATATTATAAATCACTACCCTAAATGTAGAGGAATATATTTTGGTAACTTTCAACTTTGATTTTATTGTTAATTGATGAAATTATCTATTTCTATTTATTAACATAATATATATTTTATTTAGTAAATATGATTCAAAATATAATTTAAAGTGCATTGTTTAATATATTTTTTTCTATTTATTTACATTTATGTTTCATTTGCAGATTTCATATGGTCTGACCACACTTATTTGGATCAACATATAAAATAAATTTTTGTGATTTGAATTGCTGTTGTTTATAGTTAAATTAGACATTATATTGTATGTTATTTTAATTTTAAGTCACAGTTGTAATTTACTATAACCCAAACATCTTACATTTGCTGAATGTGTGATTTATTGTGATTTATTTTTTCTGCAGATTTTTACTAAAAGAATTATTTATGTACTGTAATTTACATTATTGTAACAACTGAAAGTATTACAAAAACTTTTTTACAATACATATTTTATTCACTTTTGAAAATTCTTATTCTTTGATTAATTTCATAGTGTAGATCTTTTAATTTTATTAAATTTCAGAATGTGTTATTTAAATTTATTTCATATTTTGTTAATAACTTTTATAAGTCTGCTATATTTTTTAATAGAAAAGATGTGTGTACTACAAATCTCCAGTTTATTCATGTGATTCAACTGCGTATTATATATCTTTAAAACAAGGTCAATCAAGCATGATGCTCTGTGGGCTGAGGATTCTGTATATTAAGTTAAAGATAATTTACATTTATATAAAATTAAATTTGAAAAAAAGAAATCTCTGATTTTTTGTACTGCAAAAGGGGAGAAACACTATTTTTGGTGCTTTTTTGAACTTTTTTCTAATTTTGAAAGTTTCAGTAAGAAAATGGAATATAGTTTCATTCTTAACAAGTAGCAATCTTCCCATCAATATTTCACATGCAAGGAATGGAAGGATATTTTTTTTTGAAAATTCAAGTTTAAGTGCTTGGAAGGCATAAATATAAAGCTGTAAGCTCGGCTATAGTTTTCTTATAAGGCAGGCTTTTATTGCATATATTTGAGATATGTTTTGGTTTCCCTAACTATTATATTTTAACTATTACTTAGGGGAACATCCTTTTTGTTTGTTTGTTGTTTTTTCTCCAAATAGAAGGGGTTTAAATTATTTTTTAGCTATAACTTTTTGGTTTTATGAAAAAACTTTTGCGTTTCATTTTATATTTTGAATTTCATTGAGTTTTTTGCTATCTGGAGTAATCAATTACCTTGAAATTGTAGATTGTCTAAAGAATATTTTAATTGTAATTTTTGATCCAACGTTTGTGAGGTATTGATTTTTATTTGATATTTTTATTGTTTCTGAACCATTTTATTAGGGTTCCAAAAACATCATATGTGTATAGAATTCTAAAAATTGAACAGTCTCAACAAAAATTATCTATTACAATTTTTAATACAATTATTACTGATATTCAAATTTATTGACATAAAACAAATTAATTGTTGGTGTGTTTTTAAAATTTTATAAACTATTTAAAACTAATTCTGATTACAATCTTTAAGAGCAAATTATATTTTATTTTGATCTAATAATTGAAATGTTACTACAAAATGTATAACTAACATCTCTGAATTAATTTTAGTAATAATTTCTTTCAAATTTATTTCACAAATATAAATAAATCTTAGCCATATTGGGAATGTTTAGTATGATATATAAAAATCATCTGAATTTTCACCTGTCTATTTATTATGAATATGATAAATAGGAAGAAAACACTGGTCTAAACGAAAAAGTTGTGATTTATATTTTTCTTCACAATGATGTCCCTGTAACAGAATGGCCATTTTCAATTCACTGCAGAATAATTTACTTGCTGACTTTGGAGTTTTAGTTTTGGAGGTTAAAATAAAAAAAAAATTCTAAGGGGTTGCTACTGAATTCAACTTACAACGAAGCATGCATAATGAATTGAACGATTATTACAGAAAATGAATAAAAAAAATTCCTGTAATTCAGATACTGACCAGTGAATTTTTACTTCCTTCAAACTCAAATTAATTCTTGAGCAGATGAGTAAATAAAAAAACAATCTAAAATAATTGAACATTTGAAGGATGGGGAGGTAATATTTAATAACAGATTTAATCTAAATATAAATATCTGAAATTTTTTTGTACACTGTTTTAAGTAATAACCGTAAAACTTCATGTAATGTATTGTAAGACATTATTCCTTAAATAAGAAGTTGTCAGATTGACAATAACTACTCTAATTTGTTCCATTAGTGTTCTGAACAATGATCCTAAATATTTACAATCCTTTAATTATTTTGAATCGAAACACACTTAAATTTTGGTAATCAATGTGTAAGAAATGAATCTTAAAGTGAAGAAACTAGCACACAAATTGATATAAATAAAATTATGCCATTGCTTTTTTTTTTTTTAATGGACAATTTGTGCAGTTTGCCTAACAGATACTTAAATAAATGTTACGAAAATGGAACTCAGAAATAAGAGAAAAGTAAATAAAATGTTAAAAGTTAAATCTTTTTTTTTATTTCACAGTCTATTTTTTGATAGAAAATGTTAATTACTTTCATGTATTTATTTTGCAAAGCTATATATCTGCATTGGGTATAATTTGATTTTAAAATATCGATTTATAGTGTAAAATAAGAAATCTGCAATTAAGACTCATTCCATTTCATATATTAGTCCCTACACAAAGTTAAAACAAGACTTTCTGATGTATGTCCTCTGTTCTGCATTTTCTTAAGCAAAATAATTGTTCTCAGTCCTTGAAATCATTTATAATAATGTGTAGGAATTCATTTTTATATAATGGTTAATCTTTTTATAGTATAAAATGCCCATGTATTATGTGCAATTATAAATTCTATCTGTTACATACACATATGATTAGAGAAAAAAAAAAAAATTGTTTGATATATTGCCTCAAAAATTTGGTGTTACAGTGAACAGTTACAGTGAATAATAGCAGCATGCAGGTTATAGAAATGAGTATTGCTGTAAGTGGAAGAAATGCATAATTTTTATGCAATATTGCAACCAAAATTTGTTATTCATGTAATGAATTATGGCTTGTAATGATAGCTGAATATATAGTTTTAAAAGTTTTTATAGATGAATTTAACTAACATTGTCACTCGATATGTTTTTTTCTTAAAAAATAAAAAAGATGACAAAAGACTGCTACTAGTATCAAATAAGTCACTAGTCAGTTTTTGTTGAAATATAGTCAGCCATATTAATATTTCGTCACAGCATTGTGAAATAAATTAACGCACCAAACTTTTTTAATGGAATAACACAAAGAAAACCCGCCTAAATATATACATGCAAAAAAAAATCATAAACAAAAAAGTACCACAGCTCTGGTAACAGCAAACACAAAAAGTTAAAATTGCTGTGCCACAATAATATTTAGTCAATGACGGACCAACGCATGAGCAGCAGTCCTGGGTTTTCCCCAACATGAGAAATTACATTAATGCAGGGAGGGCAGTACATTGCCTGCATATCAGTCATTAATAAATATTAAGTTGCAGTTACTATGCAAATAATGTAAGTACAGTTGTAGTGGAAAAAGTGTTGTGTGAGATCAAAAAAAGCTCAATTGAGACTTGTGAATTTGTAATTTTTCATAACAAAAAATAATGTACTGGACAGTGAAATAAGTTGATTACTAAATATATTTGTGAATCACCGTAAATGTAATTTTTCGGCAGTATCAAAAGGAAGTTGAATCCATTTCGTTCTACAAAAAAAGAAGCCGAAAAAAATGGGCGCTCTTGATGTATAGTTTATTAAGCGACTAGTATCAACAGATAGAAAAGTAAGTGTTCAGAAATTAGTAACAGCCTTACACGAATACTGGATAAATGGTTTCAGGTGGCTGACAGTATATGGAATCTTTCTTCTCTTAAAAATCATTAAATTTTTTTATTAGATTAACTTAGATTGTTATATCTTTCTTACTATTATAATAAAATACATGAATAGACTGATTCAATTCCAGACTAAATTTGCATTTCATATTAAGTAATTTCACCTATATTAGTATTTTTTATTTTATATATACATATATGGCTAGTATGAAGGTCATAAACATATTTTATTTCTATTCCATCATTAAGGCGAATTTTTAGCATGAATCAGTAAGTTTGTTCTGTAAAAAATATTTTTGCAATATTTATAAATGTAAGATAATTATTCATTAAAGAGAAAAACTTATATTACTTTATGTTAAGAAAATGGGAAGTCCATTAAAAGTTAACAAAATAGTTTAGTGTTTTTCATACAACAATTTTAAAATTGAAAAGGAAAAGTAAAACAGAATAAAGGAAAAATGGTTGAAGTAAATGTATTAAATTTAAAAAAAAATTGACATGGTTTAAATTTCAATAAAACATTAATGTTCATATTAGTGAACCAAATTTTATAGAACAAACCAACAAATTTGCTGAAAAACTTAGTGTACATAATTTTTAGTATCCATCTTCATAAATACAGCAGTTTTGTGATTGCCATTGTACTGCATCTTCAAAAACCGTTGCAGAAGCACTTAATTTTTTGAATGAAATTTTAGAAAACTCATTAGTGTTCGGGCTCAGTTTATTTTGAAATGTTATGCAGAAACAATTCAGTCTTAGAAACAAAATAATAATTCAGTAGATTATAATTATTTCTTGTTGTACAAAACTTTTATTTATCTCTACATAGTTTTCTTTTTAAAAATAATATAACATTACTGAATTTGATATTTTACATTAAATATAAATTCATTACATGTTTAAAAATTACTTGTAAAATTTTTATTCTGCATAATAAAATTATTACTTCACTTTTTTATTTTATATAATTCCTTTTTCTACCTAAAACATTTGGTATTGAAAATAGTTTATTATGTATATTTCGGGGTATTTTTCATTTAGTATTATTTTATTAAGTTAAATGTCATTTTCAGTCTTACTACTTTAAGTAATTCATAATATATTTAATTGAAATCAATGCTTTTAAAAAATTTACACAGTATTGAGGAACTTATGTTCAAAATTATCCAATAATATAGATACATAATTTTCTTTAAAAATTTCATTTCATTTTCTATTCCCATTTAATAGATAATTTTTCTAAATAGTACTGCATAAAATAAAATCCCGCATTATAGTTTCATTATACAATAAATAATATATTTTTTAAATTTATTCTACACATTACTGTTAATTATTTTAAAATTTTTTACAGTGTACGAAAATCCATATACATATTCAAAAAACTAAAATTTATTTTATGGATTAATATTTTGCCGTCAGCTTTTATGTTTTTTAAAAACAAAATCAATTTAAAACATTTATTTGATTACCAATTTTATTGCATCTAATAACTGTTAAAAACATTAAATTGTATATATATATATATATATATATATATATATATATATATATACATACATATATAAAAATAATTAGTAAATATAAAATATTAATTACTAATTGTAAAAATAATATTTTTTATTACATTTTAAGTATTTTTTAAATATTTAACACTTATTATGATGAAAAAAAACTAATTTTTTGTAAATTTTCATTAAAAGCCTATAAAATTTAGGAATATTATCAAATAATGACGTAAGAGGTTTTTCTTTCATTTCGGCTGCTCACTTCCATCGTTTTAGACGATTGTTTTACTATTGTATTATACAACGATGACGTAGGTTAAACTTTGGCTCCACACTTCCAGCGTTTTAGTTGCTTTTCATGCAAGACTACATTCGGAACTGATTAGTAATCGTTTGATTTATCGATATACAAGTGCAGTCCGTCCCATGTGGGTCTGCTGTGTACTGACCTAACGCGCATATGATGTTGTTACCTACAAAACCATTTGATTGAAAACAGCATTAATGTTTTCCTCGAGCAAAAAATAATAAAAAAAAAAAAAAAGAACCAAAATAATGGCACATACTCAAAAATCAATAAATATAACCCTCCTCCGTGATTTTTTTTCAAAACACGCTACCACGACACTGAAGTCACGACTACCCTTTTGTGTGACCCAGCCGTTGAAAATAACTACCGTTCCCTTGAACTATACACGGGAAACACAACACCACATTTAATAATAACTGAATTTTAAAAATGATAATTTATATTAAAACAAAAATAAATAAATTATAATTATTTGCAACAAAAGCTGCTTATGAAACATTTAATTCTGTTCTAGCCGTCTATGTACAGAACTCAAAAATCCAAAATAGTTATGTTTTCATGAAATGATGCAATTTATTTGTTTCTCGCAATATACTATTTTGAACGCAATACCATAAAGAAGTATTTTAAATAACTTTACGTAATTGAATTTGTAATGTGTCGGTTATACGAGAGTATCTCTAGCATCATGGCGAAAAGCCCCATTCATGGTATATTACAAATTAAAAAATATTTTCTGCTATAATCAGCACATACTCCTGCGACATCATTTCATTTCATATGACAGGAAAACATCGACGTATATAACGGAAAAGTTTTGGGAGTTTGATCTACCCCTTAGCTCACGCAAAAGCCTGAATATTGCCCGAATACACTAACATAGTGTATGACTACACTATTGCCATCTTAGATTGGACTTGAAACAGTTCGAATCTTTGCAATATGTCTTTATTTAGAATACTTGCGTAGGAAAGAATGTTCAAACTTATTTGTCAAAAGGTATATTATATTGTCTCTAGTCCTTGGAATAATGATCAGGAAAAGCTGAAAGTTTTAAAAGAGCCTTGGAACTTACCGGATATTTTCAAATTTCCGGCCACTGAAAAGAGGAATTTTTTTTTTCAAAATCGTTGGACTGCAAAGCACTCAGTCATCCAGGGAGCACTTTGCGAACTATGTGCTCCACTTAGAAAAGCGCGAGGCGGACGTGGTTATCAAGATCTTGGAGCGTTTGTTAATAAGCCATTTACTAACTAGAAAAATGCTTTAGAGAATAATAGAAAATATCACAAATTCATTTTAGGGCAATCAGTGAACTCTGTAAAGTTCACGGAAGGAAAATCTACTGATCTTGAAGAGTTCATGAATCTGGAAGAAAATTGCTGAAAATAACTGCGAGGGATTAAAAGCTATTGTAGAAACAGTTCTGTGCAGAAGACATGACAACGGTCCTGTTGTCGATAAAATTTTTTCATTTTTTTTTATTTCTTTATTTTTATATGTTTCGTATTAGTTTATGTATTAAATTCGTTCATGCACAAGCGCCCCTATAAACGATCGGCCATTTTTCTAAGGGATGGCTTCGGTCTTTGTTTAGACGGCATGGCGATTTTTTTTGTTTGGGTCAGTCAGTCAGTCTACCGCAGGTAGTTGCGAATGTTGCGCGTGTCAGATTCTAGTGACGGGCTTTGTGCGTGTTTTGGTTGCGTAGATGTGTATACACCTGTGATACGATATTTCCGTTTTCTATTTTGTATATTAAATTGTGTTAATGTTTGGTTAAATTCGTATTGGTATTATTTGTTCGTTATTTTCGTGAGTTCTTGTTTTTGTTTCGCCGTATCGATATTTTGTTTTGTGACCCGGCGCGCATCGAGGGTCTTGACAAATTATTTTCGGGATTGACTACTTTCGAATACATCGCGTGAAAACAATTCGAGTATAATTATTTCGGTTTTATCTTTTTTTAAATTTGAACTTTATTTATAAGGATATATATGTGTTTTTTTAAATTATTTTATTTACAGCAGGTCCTAAGAGGAAGACATGATTATTGAGAAGTTGAAGTCAACACACCTGCTCATAATGGCGCCAATTTTCGAGTACTTCTCCGCTTTCGTACTCGGTCTAGCGATGAAACATTTAAGAGTCATTTATTTACACAAAGAATACACAGTAAATTCATGTATACTTCATCAGGAATTTAGAATGAAGTGATCGAACAGTGTGGTAATGCTATTCAAGCGCTAATATTTAAAGGGAGCAAAGAGGCAAATTTTTTTTACTGTATTAGCAGACGAAACTCAAGACATATCTCAGCAAGAACAACTAGCGTTTCATTTATGTTGTGTAACCGCTCATTTGAAAAATCACTTATTCGCGGAGAATTTTCTTGAATTTATCTATATGGAAGATGTTTTAACTCAAACATTGGAAACAAAAATTATAACGCATCACTTACCCTATAACTTGAATATATACAAATTCATTGGACAAGGTTCTAATGGTGCAGTACTGAGCGGCCGATTACAAGACGCGAGAATAATAATCGGAAGAAAATACCCGAAAGTACAATTCGTGCACTGTGTGGCTCACGTTCTTAACTTAGTTCTAGCACATTCATGTGGGGCACCTATGATTCACAATGGTATAGGGATTATAAAAAGTACAATAAATTTTTTTCGACAATTTTAATTTCAAGACAGCAACTCATCTTATTTAACGCTTATCTCTCTTTGTGAGATGTGGAGGACCGAAAAGCATGCGGCTATAGAACGGTTTGCACAAATGTTTCTCATAATATGTGCAACATTTGAGGCACTGGAGAAGTTGTCGGTAGGGATGTCGCCATCGAGTACATTAATTGCAAACCGCCGTAGAAAATAACCGGTTTGTTGTGTCGCTAATTATGTTGAGAAAAATTGTCTCATATACAACAAGCCTAAACAAAGCGGGCTAAAAGTTAATATTGATTTGACCAACATTTTCAGTTATGCAAAAACTATAAAAATAACTTTACAAAATATTCGGAATAAAATTCAATTTTCAATCTTTTCCGAGCAAGCAAAACAGATGAGTTCTAATGACATTGTTGTTTTAAGAACGAACAAAAATCAAACCCAGCGTACTAATGTATCAAGAGAAATTGCTAAAATGTATTACCGCCGAAATGCATTTTACCCCTTTATTGACCATATTACCACAAAGCTCGATGTTCACTTTAAACCAGACGAAGAAACGATTGAAGAGATTCAAACGCTTCTACCTAAGAAGACTAGTAATGACTCTAGCACACACAAAAAAAAAAAAACTGAAAAAGGTAACACAAACATTTCTCGGTGAAAATAAAGACACAATATTTCTAAGTGAATATGAGATATGGCACAATCATTGGAAATTTTCTATATAAAAACCTGCCAGTACAGTAGAAGCTAGTGATCATTAAGATGAACAGTTTTTCCTTTAATAAAAACGATTCTTGTCAAATTAGCCATACTTCCAATGTCCATTGCAACCTCAGAAAGATGTTCCTCACTTTAAAGAAGTTAAAAACTTATATTAGAAATAGCATGAGTGACGAAAAACAATTGGTCTTACTCTTATGAACATTTACTGTAACTTGGCAGTAAAACTGGATCCCAAAAAAATTGTAAATAAGTTGGCAGTAAGATGTAAACGATTCAATTTTAAATTTTAAATCACATTCTTAATAAATTCATCATCATTTGTCATCAATCTGAGGATTGTTTTGTAGCTTTAATATATTATTATAATAATATTATTGTATAAAAAGTATAAGCAAAGAATGAAATAAGATTGTATTATTTAATGTAATAAATAATAATATAATAAAATAGAACGATCTACTGTTATGTTTTGCTTAAAAAAAAAAAAAAAAATTATAAAAATTTTCGATTTGATCCCTCCTTTCCCGCACTGAAAAGTTATATACATGTCCGTACAGGAAAACATATTCTTATTGTGTAATATTAACTTAAACAAACAAAATAAATTTTAATTATATTGTGTTTTGAAGTTTGCGTTGTATGTTTGAATTTGATTTCTTATTTGTTTTTATCAAATTTTCTACCAAATAATTGTTTGGTTCTTTATACATCGTTATTTTACAAACTTCTTTTTGCGAATTTTTTGTTAAGTCACATTATTATTCGGCTTTCAAGCAAGGCTTGGAAAGGTAAACAGAAATTTTATCCATTTAACAATGTTGTACGCTTATTTTACAAATGATAGCCTAGAAGAGGCTTAACCGAATGAAGACCGATTATGAATATAAGTTTGCAGGGTTAGTAATCGAATGCAATTTGACTACAGCATACGTAACGAAATTTACCATTTTTCAAAATTTTTGTCTAAACAAAACAACAATATACAATCAAAATTTTCAGCGTCAGTTTATAACCATTGTTGGCATATCAAATTTTACTCAATTATTTTACTATTTTTATCTGCGAGAAACTGTATTTTTGGGCTTACAATACTTTGAGGAATTAAATCGAAAAGCAAATTATTTTCGAATATTTTGTAATAAACAAATAAAAAAAAAAGAAATCAAAGTTTACACCTCTGTCAAACAATAGTTTTAACAGAAACTTTTTCCATTGCAAATCGCTTTGTTTTTCAATAATGTACGGACATTTTTGTTTTAAACTGTATTATAAATATGGGATTCATCTGTAATATTTTCAGAATATTTCTCTTCTAGTAATAAAATTAATTTTATCGCCATAATAAAGAAGTCATTATATTGTCAATTGATGGCGCTGTACTTGTACAAATTTTTTCCGTTCGATAACTAATGCTGTAAACTTATGCTCAACATTCGATTAAGCGTACATGAGTCAATGAATTCGTGAAATAAACGTATAGTATTATCAACTAGATAAAATTTTCATTTAGCTTAAGAGCAAATGTTAAATTTCCAAAAAGCGTGATGAGCTTAGGATTTAAGTAGGAATCGAAAAGAACCGGATAATTATAGTAATGACACCCGTTCACAAAAAATAAAAAATACGGGTAATTGCGAAATTTAAATTTAGCATATGCCGATATTAATATCCATTGTATAGCTATAGTTGTCTAGCTTAATAAGAACTAGTACTATATTAATATTTTTTACCAGTATTATAAAAAATCGAGCTAACTTTGTGGCATTTGAGTTAAATGTGTACAGCGTTGTCAAATGGCTAAAATTATCATTTAGCCTTTTAAGCCCTGTATTGAATATTCTCTAATATTGTCATTAAAAAAATAAGAGTGGTTTTAAAAGAAAATGTATTAACCATTTACATATCCATGAATGAATTAGTATTTGAAAAAGTACTCGAACGGAATAGCGAAGTATTTGTTTATGGTACGTCGTATAAAAACGGTGAAGTCATGTTATGTTTCATTTTTCAGCAATCGGTATTCCGTTTACCTTTTACATTTTTACTAGTGCAAATACGTGGGAATTCATTTAGGTTTAACTTGCGGTGAACGAGTTGGGCGATATGTTCTTATCACTTTTGAAAATGTAAATTTTTGTTTATATTAGAATCAGTGTTGATCATAGCTGTTACAATTTCCGGCGGTAAAGTTTGTACCTTCAAAATTTTATCATAATGCAACATAATTTTTACTGGTTTCGTCCGGTTCTGTTAATTTTTGAATTCGAATATGTCAAAACTAGCTGAACATGAAGAGATAAAGTTTTTTTCTGTATCGGATTACAAACCTATTTTAACATGTAAGTTATTTTTAGTAAATTGCCTATGCGTGAATTTTTTTAATTACCGAAGTAGTATAAAGAAGTTTAGGTTATCAATGTAGATTCGGCTGAGTAGAATTATGCCATTAATTTGATATTAACGTAGCTATAAAGTAAATTATTATTTTTGAATATAGTTAATGAGGAATTAATTGTCCAACAGAATATCATTTATTTTCGGTGTTGTTAATAAAAAAATATAAAAGTATGAAATATGAACCTGTATTAATCATTGGTCGTAAATAATCAAAAAATGAAGCAACAGTGCTTTAACGAATAAAAACATTTACTTATAATATAATTAAATTCTTCCTCGGAACATTTTTCTATCGATGTTGAATTTGTTATTAATTGGAGTTAGTCTCATATGTTGATTTTAGAACTTATTTTATAATTGAAATAAAATATATGCAAAGGAAAAGAAATCATTGAAATGTTACCTGTTCCATCTACACTTTTATTTATATTTTCTTGTTTTGAATAAACTGTGCGCCGTTAGATTTGGTGTTTTTTACATTTTTTGAATGTTGTTAGTAATTTTCATTATTCGAATTTTAAGAGAGTACACGTATGTAAATGATATTTTTTTTTTGTTGATAATTTAAATTTATCTACGTCTGAATTAATTGATCTTTTCAAGTTACGGGGAGTATGAATACATATTGTTTACTATTTGGTACGAGTTGAATATTAAACTATAATATATTTATCTATAGACTCCGGTGATCGTGAACTATTTAAAGGAATAGAAGGACTCTTATGTCACGCTTTACCACAAGATGCCATTGAGTGGAGACGAAGTTACGGACGCGGATCTAAGACTGTTAAATTATCGGCAATTTTCATTCCATTTAGTAGTGATGTGCTGAAATTAGATTATAAGCATCATCTTTTGAAGAGACCAATTTTACATACGTTTTGGACGCAATGTTCTGTAAGTATCAATACAAATTATGTTTTCAAATTTTTGCGTTTAATGTATTTTTAAGAAAAATACACACACATATTTAGTAAATAACTGAAAGTCTCCAAACGTCAGATCATTTTTAACTTGTAAAATCGTTAAAATTATAATATTGCCGATTTTTTCTTTTTCCATACGTATTTAATATAAAAAGTATAATCAAAAGAAAATGTAAAGTACATGCGCATTGAATTAATCGGATAATTATTATATACTGAAAGGCTAAAATCTGCGTTTTTTATTATTTTATTAATTTCTAAAAGTAAAAGCAAATAATAAATGTAAAGGTATTAAAAGTTTACCAAAAACACACTTATCCTCTGCAGAATTAAAATAGCGATCAAATTTTTAACTCGATTTAATCTATTATCAAGTATTCTTCAACAAATTATATTCCACGTAATTGTTTAACAGTCTAGAGGTAAAATTTGTTTAGTGCTTTATTTTTGATCATTACACCTGTAGAGGGTATAACTAGAAATTTTTCATTTTTGGTCGAATACGCCTCTTTTTTTTTCGAATCTTTGTAATTACTTTCTTTATGTTGAAAGTAATTATTTGACTTCTCTTTGTTTGCAGGATTTCAATTTAAAGAAATACTTTTTTATCGTTTAGGTCATTTAAAAGAAAATATGCGCTGGAATTCACGTTATGACATTTTTTTAATTAAAAACTTTACTTTTTCTAATTTGAATTTAGCATTTTTTTTCTACTAACTTAGCAAGATTTTCAAATGCTATATCAATAGAGAACCCAGTTTTAGTTATTTTAAATCCATCAAATCAAATAACTGCAATGGTATTAATGTATTTTTCCGGTATTAGTTAGGTCCGTAACACTCTTTTTATTTTTCTATTTGGTTTGACAAATTCGAGTTCAGTATCAACTTTACTATTGTAATCGTCAGTATTATGAGTTTTAATTTCAAATATTTTAGATTTAGGGTGTTTCCTCTCTTTATTCATTTTAATCGTTAATTTACTGCGTAAAGCAATTATTAACGATAAAGCGAAATACTTTTTGAATGGAATTTTTCAAGTGCTTTACGGAAATCTTTGTTAAAATCCAACAATTTAATATCATTTGATGCTTATTTAATTATAGCAGTCATCAAATGTTTACTTGGCTAGTGTCACCAACATGATGTGCATCCAGATAAAACTTTAACTCAATATGGTTGGTATGAAAATAATAAAATACCGGTAATAACGCGAACAACAAAAAAATAAAATAAAAAAATAATTAGTTAACTATTTACTTGAAATACCCCGATATGTTTCGAAGATATTACTCCGTAATTACGTTGCGTTTAATTTCAAATGATGAAGTGTGTTTCTTCAAAATTTTGCAGTCAGTATAAGAGAGAACCATTTCATGTTAGTAGCAACACAGATTTTTGAAGGAGTTTTATATATAAATTGAACATAGTTATCATTTTTAACATCAACTTTTCAATATTTATGAGCTTCATTAGGGGTTTAATAAAGACTGTTCGATTATTTTTCATTGCATTGTTTTTAATATGTACATTCGATATAAATCTGTTTATCTTTTTGTCCGAAAGAACAACGATTCATTTATTGTTCGTTCTTATTAACTAATATATCTTTTAACCGATTTTTCGACACCTGTCTGATTCAAATAAACTGATGCTGGATCTTCCTCAACAGTAACTATCAGTTTTACTACTCGCCGCTTTTACTGTCGTCTTGGTAGATTTTACTTCTTTGCTGTTATTCTCCGTTTTATTATTCATTACGTGAATCATCAGATATCAGATAATTATAAGATCATCTTGGTTAATCTTTAACTAGGAGGGCTTCAGAAAGACCTGGACCTGATTTTTCGTTTTCGGTGGTTCGTACAATACAGTAATAATGGTTGATGTGTTTTTCTTTTTTTATTCGTTAGGTTTGCTAAAAGAGAGCTTTTTAGCCCAACAAAGTAAGAGAGATGAATGAAACAGGATAATAAGAGCTATATTTTTATTTTATCGGATATGGAACTAAAGAAGACTTCCAAAACAGGACCAGTCGAAATAGTAAGTAGAAAAGAAAAACATAAGAGGCATTGTAAGAAGCAGGAAGGTGGAGTTTTAAAAGTTAAGAATAAAGGAAATCACACTCACGGGATAAACAGGGACACTCAAAAAACATGTGATAGGAATCTTCAGGATGCCCATTGGAACAAAAGGGAGATGTAGCTAAGGAAAATCGATTTAGAGAAGAAGGGAGGAGATTGTACGAGAAAGGAAGGCGAAATAGTTTAACATTATGGTCCGACACGGACGAAGGAAGTAATAGAACCGAGGATGAGAAGGAGAAGCAAGATTAAGGAGCAGATACAAGAGGAATTAGGATTAGTGAAAAGCGAAACATAAACGAAGTGTCATAGCTTAAGGTGACAGGATTTAGATAGAAGATGAATATATGTGATGGAATGCTGCTGCTAAGACGCCTATTAGAAGCTGTAGATCTGGCAAGGAGGTTGACCGCTACATTTCCATGAATGCTTTAATGAACAAGCCAATGTGCGTATGCGTTGAAAAGAACATGTTGCGGAGAAGAGAACGAAATCAGCGGAAAGAGAAAGAGAAAGTGGAGATAACGCTAAAATGGGAATTTAGGAAGACCTCCAGAGGAGGAAATAGATAGATGTAATGGCTTGTAGGATGGCAATAGATTCAGCAGTAAAGGTAAAACGAAAGGAAGGAAGCTTAAAGGACTGAGAATGGCTAAACCAAGGCAATAAGAATGAGGCCCGAACCCGGCCAGAGCCCCCTTCGATCCGCAATCAACTGTTGCTCTAAAATTCCTCATAAGTACTATAAGCGAGCTCAAATATTATCAACACGACTAATTATTTCAAAGTCAAAAATCTCAGTTATGTTTACTTCAGCATTATTTTAATGTTTTCAATCTGTATGAAAATCTTTACCAATATATTAAACGTTCATTTATGTGAAACGTTTTATATTCAAGTACGAAAGAATAAAATAATTCGTTAGTATGCAACTGTTTCGAATCAGTAACAATTGTATGTTGGTTATTCTTGTTTAAGGAAAAATATTAAACGGAACGCACATGGCTGCATTCGGTATGTTTGTGCGATTTTTATCTTACGAGCTTAATTTTTTGCAAATACTAATTAGTTCAAACATTTTTCCTATTGCAAGTGAAATACTTATGCAAACGTAATTACTATCTAATTTAGCTTGTTATTGTTTTATATAGAGACCGTTTTTATAATCAAAATTTTTCATTGCGAATAATTGCGCGTTTGAAATAATTTTCAATTTATTTTCAGAAATATTACCGCGTTTGTATATTATTACTTCTTTGGCACAGTTACATTCATTATTTTTCATTATAAATTCGTCAAGTTCTACAGCTGGCTGACCGCTACGCATCCATGTTTCCCTAAAAAAGCATAAATATCAGTCTTTTTCATAATAAAATCATAATTGATGTCTAAATTATAAACATTCACGTTTTGTGTACATTGAAACGAATGGTAGTTGATGTTTCGCTGAAACATAAAATTTCTTTACGTAAACTAGTTATTAAACAATTTTTTTCATCTTTCATTATTTTTGACTAATCGTTTTCTTTTACGTTTCAACTACTGCGACCCATATCTCAACCTCATCGTGGCGTAATTAGTTAAAAAAATTAGTATAAAAATAAAATTTAATATAAAACTAATAAAGAACATTTATTTTTTCAGCTGTGCCAGAAATTAATAGGACCTTTTAAAATTGTATCCAGATATTATATTTATTACGGTAAACATTTTATTCTTTAAAAGTTCACGTGACATACGTCGCTCATACTTCCGCTTTTCCTTAACGTCACTCCCATCACACACTTTTCTCCGTGTACCGTCTACTTAGACATTTGAAACGGCAAAAAAATATAATATTAGTTACGTAGATAAAATTGAATATAGACAATAGTTATCCGCGTGAATTGTTTTATGACGGTTTATTTTTTGATATATGAAATATTTAATATTACTTGAGTTTTGCAAATAATATTCGATGATAATTTCATTAGTTCGTTTTTAACTCTTAATAATATATAAGAGCGAAATGATTAAACAAATTGTAAAGCTATGTTGTGTGCAGACCCTATACATTAATGCTATGTATTATTATATATGCGATTACGTACAATGTTAAAATGAGAGTTCCAAAGTTAAATAGTAAATCATTGGCAAAGTAGACAGTGAACAATGTTGTTTCCTTTTACTTAGAAGAAAGAAAAAAAAAAACGAAAACAAAACAACTGCGTTATTTTTTTTATAACTTTTTTCTGTTTCTGGATTTTGGTTATTTAATTCCGATCTTTATTTTGTATATTCAATGTTGTATTACCAATGTGTTTCTCATTTTAAATTGTTTATTAATATAATAGGGAGACCGTAGTGTGGTCATTGAAATTAAGTAGACAGACGAAAGGGGTAAAAAATACGAAACGGTAATGAGAAGATGTGGAGAAAGGTGGGAAATTTTAATTTTTAGATTGCATAATTTTTAGTTAAACTCTGACAATGAAATCGAGGATAGTTAAAATTATAGTACTTATTTTGCATATCTACTAATACGCCCCGGGTCTTATATAGATAAATGCTGGTTTAAGGTTTTAGTTATTTTTAACGTTTGTATTTGTTCCTATAAAAATACACATCATCCAAGAAATTGCTCCAGTTTTTTTATATATATATATACGTTTGATGTATATATATATATTCCATTAATAATACTCTTGTCAGATTAACCAAATAGTTTTTATATGGCATCGGTGTAAGTTTTAATGTTAAATTCATAATTAAAAATTCACACCGACAATCTCTTTCTTAGAAATAAATAAATATTGTTTATCTCATTAAAAGTGATAATATTATGTCTGTAATTTTAAATCTAAATTTTAAGTGTATCTTGGAAGCTGTATGCGAATTGTCGATCGTTTATCTGTATTATTTGATGGTTATTACGTTATCGATACTTTCTCAACAATTTCTCAGATTGCGCGTGTTTCATTAAGGTTCATTTACTTTAAGGGTATTTATTTTTCATTTATGATCTTAGATGATCGATTTTTTCATCCGGAAATGTTTGCGCTGTATAAGAATTTTCACTTTGTGTAATGTTGTAAAACCTGATTGAATTATATTATAAAACTTGAACGTTTTAGTTTTTTTTTTTTTTATTTGTTAGGATATTGATACGTATAAGAGCTCATTGTATGAAGAAATCAAGGATTGGTTGTATCTGTTGAATCAGTACAGTATTGTTGATTGGGTAATTATATTAGTAGAAACGTACGACTTCCGGAAACACAATAAGTTGTTACCCCGCACAACGGTGCTGGATAAAATTAAAAATGATTTTTGTACGAAGCACGCGGATAGGTAAATTATTTTTATTACGATTCCGTTTTGTATATACTTATTTATATAGTACACATATATGTATGGTACAAATTAATCTTTGTAAATTCGTAAACAAGTATCTCGTCTTCCATTATCCCTCACATTTGTAACGAGCATAAGAAGCGAGGAGCCCATTTTGGTGATTACCCGGTATAAAACAATAAATTGATAACCAATCATTTTTGTCCATGTAGAATAAAGTTTTGTTGATGGCATGCTTAAAAGATTTTCTTATAATTTCCCGTCGCTTTACTATTACTCCCAGGTTTAACCCCGTTTCAGATTGATATAGATTCTCTTTGGAGAGCTGGATAGGACTTTGTAATGGTTTTTTAGCCAAACCAGTTCAGCGTTTACCAATTGGAGAGGCAAAAATTGGCTTTAGGATTCGCTAATCCTCTAGTCGATGGATACGGTGACTCAGCGTTAATATTAAATATTTTTTACTACATTTGATTTAGTGTACTTCGAATATTTTTTTTTTTTTTTGTATTGAGAATATAATTTGGTTAACGCACACTAGGCGACATAATTCGAGCTTTTTAATATAATTAGCCACAGTTGATTAGATTTCACCGTTACATGTATCGCCGTTAATAGTTTTTTAATTCGCCAAAAACAAGAAAAAAAAAAATAACAAATGTAGTTTTTAATTTTAAATATTTTATCATTATAAATTGTGTAGTATGTGCGTTTTTCTGTTAATTACTTTCACGCATAAAAATTAATTAAATGGTTGTTTGCTACGATAAAATTACATCGAGCAGTAGTAGAAGAAATGAAAAATATACGTATGTTTATTAATAGATGTCTTTCGGTGCTTAATCCGTTAAAATTGGATTCCGGAAGTAGCTCTTCATGGCGCGGTCTTCTAGTTAATATTAAACTGTTAATGTTATCCGCTTACGACGATGCTATTTGTAAATTGGAAGAATTCATTAGATCTAAAAGAGAATGTCGAAATGACAGTGACTGGAGTTTCTGTAAATATTTTTTACTGCAAGTATGTTATATTTTTTATAACGTTTAATTTTATTAATACGTTCCGAAAGCGAAGTTGTATATGAATATTTTAAGATGATAATTGAAAAATCTGTTTTAAAATTTATATACCTTTCTGTTTAAAACACATCCGCTGTTCATGTTAAATTCGTAAATACCTTTAAACGAATGAATTTTTCATAATGTTCTGTATATCTTTAAAGAAATATATTTTTTATTCCTTCAAAATTTTATTATTCTACAAGAAACAATTATGCTATAGACGAAAGTTCATGTAATCGTACTGAATAGAAGTGTATAGATAGAATTTGTGTCTTACACTTTTGTTTGTGATTCTGGTACTTTTCGAATACTATTTGGTCGAGATTTATATATTCAACGAAACTGCAATGTTGCGAAAAAAAAGGGCTTTATCAAGCATTTAAGATTTATTGACGGCGTTAAAAATAAAATTGCAATAGACAGCATACTCAGATAAAAACAAATTTAACGTTTCGGAAATCGAATCAAAAAAAAAAAAAAAAAAATTGATTACAAATTGTTAATATTTTTAACATGTCTTCTGTTTGTAAATAATATTTAAAAAAAAACAACAAAATGTACAGAATCGTAAATACACAAAAAAAAACTTTATTTTTAATATGTAAAGAAACATTACACTGCTCGCGGCGGTTTTATGTATTTTTGGTTTTGTGTACTTCGTAATTTTGCTCTATTTCTTAGATGCGAGGTATTTCTTTTATCTTTAATCTTGAACATTATCGCCACTCACAGTACCGGTGTATATTTTCGATAACGTAAGCGCTTCGGAAAAGCGAAATTCTATTTTGACCAACATGCTGCCAATCGAAAATTTTATTTCCCAAGATCGTTTTATGTTCGTTTAAAATGTATTTGAAAATTTTCAAATGTGACAGCAGCAGAAGTTTGTTAATCTATGTAGAAAGATTGTTTCGAAAATATAATTAGATATGTGTATACGCGAAATTAAAAACTAGACTACATTTGAAGATAACGCTGTTATTCTTGTCCGTACTCGGTGAATTTTTGCAAGATCAGGTTTATAAGCATGTTATAGTCACGCAAAAAAAAATAAATAAAAAAAAAAATAAAAATTTTTTTTTACAAAAAAATTTTAAATGTTTCGATTGATTGCCAATTTTTTTTCAAACGAATAATATTGCTTTTACTGGCTTGCGAGAAGACTACGTATAGTAAAAATAGAAAATAATGAAAAAAATTCTAAACACAATAACGGACATTGCCGAATTAGTGATTTTTAATTACTTTGATGATAATGATGTGTGTACCGATTCATATCGAGGTAGTAATTTTAAAATGATTGACGTTCGTTTGAAAGAAGCCGCTTTCATACCAGTCGATATTATTACATTTCTACTGCTGCAGCCGAGTACCAAGTAATAATCTAACACGACTAAAAATATAGGTAGAGGAAACGATCGTTTCGCGTGCCGGATACAAAAATTAACGGCACCGATTTTTTCATTTTATATTTTTATGTTTACTATTTTGAGTTGAGCGTATTTTTCACGTGTACAAATAATAATTTGCCGCTTTATGTTAATGGTGTGTTTATTAGGAAGAATTAGCATTTGTTTTAGAAATGCTCGGCGTTTACGAGAGTGCCCTTGTTCAGTACGACGAATTGGACGCCTTGTTTACTCAATTTTTACGTAATTCTAGTCTAACAGGTAATTCTCATCGCAGTATTATTACACGCGGTATAAACAGATTTTACATTTTAATAAAATAGAAACAACAAACAATAGCGATTACGGAAATTAAAAATTACCGACGCGCGCAATATTTATATAGTTAGCGATTATTTTTAAGTCCCTAAATTATAATTGGTGTTTTATGATTTTTATATTTTTCTTTTTCGCCTTTTTGTGTTGGCTAATGTTGGCATTCATTTAAAGTTTCGGTAATCTTTCACTAATTGCAAGAACTTCCTTTTTTTTTTTTACCGTTTTTTCGGGATTAAAATATTTTACTGTTTCATCCTGCAATAACAAAAACATAAAACAACTGTCCATGTTCGTCAAAAACAATCGGTTCTGTGTCACTAATTTCAATGCTGTGTAATTTTTTTTTTTTCTGATTTCCGTCATATCTCGCTGTAATGACAGACCTCGCAGCATCGCGAGTCGTTTCTTTAAGCGTACTGTTTTTCATGTTACGCGTTTTATTTCCGTCGGGGAACGCGATAATGATATCTCTGTTCTAAAGCCTAACTAATTTGATTAAACCCCCGAGATTTGATAATAACATCGTCCGTGTGTGGTGATAACACTGTCGTGGCTCACGCATTTTTGATGTTCACTCTGGCATTTAATAATCTATACAGTTTTATCGTAATCAATTCGGCTGTAGGGAGTAATGAAGTAACACGATTGATGCAAACATTCAGTATTGTCTTTAGTGCTGTAAAATAGGACTACCGTTAAATTTTTTGAAGATGTTAATTAGAAATTCATTTGAATGACAGCATTCATTATTACGGGCTTTGTGATTTTGATAAAACATGTATTAAGAATAAAAATGGAAAGTTTCATTAATTTTTTTTTGATTGTATGTAGTTGAGTTATATAAATTATTAAGAGTTATTAGTTTTTAATTCGGTTTTTCTGAACATATTTAGAAAACGCACCTTCCCCCATAGAGTATACTTCTGTGGTATAAAGTGAATAAGGTGAATAAAAAATTGTTAAAAAAGGAAGTAAGCATATGCAGAACAGAAATTCTTATTAAGCGTAATAGCTTGCTTGCCTATTATAATTAAAGAATTGCTGATCCGATTTGTGAGTTGTTTTTTTTGTTTTTTTTTTTTTTTTTTTGATTCAGTGGGGTTTTTAAAGAAGCGCAAATCAACTCTTTTAGAGGAGTTGGATATGTATGTGTTATTTCTGATTACGCACATATATACTCGTTTGTTAACTTTGACGAAGTCACGTAATTCGTACCTAGTGTGTGTGTATAGCTGTAATCTTAGGCCGCGTATTCAACTCCAAGCGTATAGAGCAACAGTATGTCTTTGGTAAATTTTAATAGTTGCGCACGCAGCTAACGTCTTTCGGAGTGTATGTGCACATATTAAATCATACTGCCAGGGATGATAAGTCAGTCCGGAAGATCAACGTTTACTCATTATGTGCGATGTTTTTCGGAGTTAAGATATGTTGAATCGCATCGTCAGAAATATATCCGACTTAGTTCGAACACGGATATATTTCCGAGCATATCATTGTTTGTGCGGTATTACCTGTCTCTAGTGGAGATCGTTCGATTAGGCTTTTGTGTACGAAAGATCACGTTATTTTGATGAAAGAAAAAAAAAAAGAAGTTATGCCGTAATAACTAAAACAAGTTGATAAAAATTGATCTAGTTTGATAGTGGTTTCATTAGCATATGAACTCGTCAGAGGTACATCAATATGTACCAACATTTACATCGAGTGTCATAATTATTTGTCTATCTAAATGAAGATGCTTGATGAAGAAATATATGATATCGAGACAGTCTACGCGAACGGGGAACTATTAAATTAAATCGATTTGTACTTGTTAAAAAATTTTTTAAACAAAACCTGTATCCCTTAATTTATTGTTAATTTACAGATACCCCGAAATGGTTATCTGCCTTTCAAGCTCCATTTATCACATGGTACGGTTTATATTTAACTACGAAAGTTAATCAGACATTAAGGGATGCTATACAGGAACATAGTATAAGTTTGTTAGATTTCCGGTGTTATTTATTTTCCAGACAAGCTGCCATGTTAATGTTAAATCTTAAACCCTGGGAAGTAAGTATAAACATTTGAAATGTGTGCGAATTGTGGAAGTATTCTTATCGCTATTTTCATGTATCCGGTCGACTTTATTCGGTTGCTTATCTAATATTCTACGAATTTATCGATGCGTCATCAATGTCGTCATATTAGTTTCCAGGTTCACTGTAATTTGACGTTAAAGTTCAAACTGAAATTAAAAAAAGAGTCGATGTGAAATGTTAATTAAGCATTTTTTAGGTATATTTTCAATTTATTGAAAGCGTGAAAGAAATGTTAATATTTTCGTTACGTATTTTATTATAGGGAAACAAAACATTTAATTAATAATTAATAGGTAACGAATTAAAACATTGGACTTGGTGTGCTTTATTTTCTGTCAATGAATAATGATGATTAGCTCTCGGGTAAAATTCAATGTATACATAAAGTCGGTTTTATTCATAAAACACTAAACACAGTGTATGACAACTAATACAAAATTTGTACATTGCTGGCGCACGATGTCACCTTTGAAGCAACTACAATATTATACTTGAAGCGTAGTAGCATTTTATCGCTCAAATTGGTTTAGTATTAATTACAACGTAATTTTTAGGCCACCCCTCATTATAAAAAATGTCCTAAAGAGTGCCCCAATTTTATGTAACGTTTGTTATATTTTAATTTTTACTGACTTCCGAAAAGAAAGACGTTATACGTTTCGCGTATTATTTTTTTTTTTTTTTTATGTTTATTCGCGCGTAACTCATATTTATATGGACTGATTTAGAATTACGTTGTAAATTTTAATTATTTTATACAAAGTGTAGAAGAGAAAGAGACAGAAATGTAAGCAAGAGGGGTCAAGGGGCACAGCCCAAAATTACCGTGTTTTTTTATATATATATATATATATATATATATGTATATTGTTCCGCCTAATTTTCAATAAAAATTTACGGCCTTACGAATTTTAAAAGTACTCGGATGTGCATTATTATTATTTGGTTGCAACAATTATAATCCCATTATAAGCAACATAAAATACTTTAGTTTTCTAGAAAATGTGAATATAATTAAACGATGATGAGTGTGAATGCTTGCCGATGCAAAAGTGGAATAAACTTAAAAACGCAATGTTGTGAATTAGATAATTATGTTATAGGTACAATATATAATTAAATATATAATTAATTATTTTTGCTTGTATATGATTAAATCATTTCGAAAACGATTGTTTTGAAGTACTGTAAAATATGTGCGTTTTTAGCATTGTTTGAAAAAATGTGCGTTACTCAAATCGGATTCAGTAACTATAAAAAGCCCGCGTTTTTCAAAAGAATGTAATGATTTTTTTTTTTTTTTTTTTTTTAATGTAATGATTAAAACCAAAAAATGGGTGGTTGATGAAGAGAAATAGGTATGCTCAGCCTCTATTTTAAATATCCAGGGTCCTTAAGCACTTAATCATGTTAGTCCTTTTCTTGTTAATTTAGCAAAAAGTAAACTTTTTTTTTATTTTTCATCTATTGAATTTCTTTTGATTTTTGAATAAACTTCGAAATAGAATAGGTTGTTAGTTATATTTATTTTTCGGATTAAAATTTTTAGCTCTTTAATTATAAGGTTATTTATTATCTTCCTTTTCTATAATTCGTTTTCGTGCCTTTTTTCCTCAGTTTGTTCAAGGTAAGCTTGAAATAGCTACCTAGTATGTCTCTGCGTATAAGTTTGCTACTAGTTATAAACGATTTTAGAGAATTTGCAAAAATGTGAAGAAAAATCTGTTAAGAGGTAGGCATTAAGCATTTAGTAGAAGTAATAAATAACAAAAATGCGCCAATTTTAGTTGTTTATTTTATCTTTTTTATTAGAAGTCACGAGATTGTTGATAGGTATAGGTAGTGTCTACTTTCGAAGTCGTTTTATTTTCTAGTGCCGCAAACAACCATGGTCTAGTGATACAGTGCTTAACGTTAGCAAACATTGCAAATGGTACGTGTATATCAGTCAGGTGGAGATGCAGTGACCGAAATTCCATATTATAAGAAATCAGCCTTAAGATAGACTGTTGTAGATTAGAAGTAGTAGAAATAAAACAATTACAAAATGGGGAAATATTTCTACAACTACATCAATACGGGGCGGATATTTTTAGTTTTTTAAAAATAGTCATAATATTAAAAGTTATAACAAATGAAAAACTAAAATGTGTTTTTTTATTGTTACGTAATACGCGTTTGTATCTTTGTGCGAATAAAGAGGTTAATCGTCGATGATGTATTTGCGTATTTTATATCTCATAACATAATTTTGTCTTCAGAATTATTTCGTTTAAAAAGCCAGGGGAATTTATTCAAATCCACCTTTTTTGTGTATGTTTGTATTTAAATTTTACTATACCATTTAAATGCTGTTTATGTAATTGTTGATATTTTGAAAGTTATTTTATATTCCGCTATCGTTTTTGTAATTGTTTCGTAGGGGGACATATATTAAATCGATTATAGATACTTTATGCGACGTGCGGTATACGAATATTTTGAATTTTTAAACTTAATTTTAATTGTTTAATTACTATTTATAATATCGGTGGAAGTATTTAAAGTTTACACGTTCAGATAGAGCTTGTTATCCTTGACAAAAGCGAGGATTTTAATTATAGCTATAGGAGTGTTCGAGAGTATTTTACATACCGAAGCCCTGTGTCTTATGCGTTATCCCCAGTAAGACATGAACTTTTGTCAATCAAAAATTAGTGTTAGGTGTGTCATAATTGATTTAGCACGAAGTCAACATAAGGGACAATTTGTTGTAGATGTGCTTACTCTTTTTTTTTTTTGCTTCACCAGTAAGATTAACAATTTTATAGATAGAACGAACAGAAAAATATTCGTTGTATTTCTTTTCTTTGAATAAAAAATCAACGTTAATTTCAAGTAAGAGCTCACAGCATGTAGAATTGCAATTAGAAAATTACTGCATACCGCACCTGCACGGTCTCAAGTTGCTACCTAAATAACTAGATCCTTATTTTTAAACTTCGCGTGTTTCTTGATTTAATCGGTTGGTTTGTTTTAGTTGATTTGCAATGCATAATTATTCTAACGAAAATTTCTTAAATAATGGTATTATATAAATGGCCGAAAGAAAATTTCAGTTCCGAAACGAATTAACATTTGGATATTATTCTCTTATGCTGCGTTGTTTAATTAGATAAATAAATTGTCTTATATAATTTCAAAATATATATCAAAAGCTACTCCGTATGATAGTTAAATAAACTGGTAAATCATACCGCAAGGTTTGCAGTCTCTGAATAGTATAATTTTGATGATAATAATGTGTCTCAGTTCGCATAAAACCCGCAAGTACATCACGCAGGATTTATCTTCGTTTATGAAAGTTACACAGATGCCGGTATTACCTATTCTTTGAACACTATTAGGCTTGTTTATGTGGACGCGAACATGTGACAGTAATCCGGTGTTCCGTCGGAATTATTAATCTTTCTATCGGAACATGTTGTGTGTAATTATAATATTACTCCGGTTAATATTTATATTTTTGCTGTTTGTTTTTGTTTTTTGTCTCCTCGGGAGATTATTATTGATAAACAAAATGTAATTGCAGATAAATTAGCGTTTTGTATGAAAATCGTAAATTAACGGAAATCATGTGTTTCATTATTATTAGCACGTTATATGAAATATAATTAGGTAATTTTCAGAGCATTTCATACATTTCAGGTTTCGCAAAGAACGTTACCATTTATACATAATACGTTAAACGAGTTGAAAATTTTAGAATTAAATTGTCCAGAAGGTGCAGTTGCTTGTTGGGTATTTCTATGTTGTTTAGAAGTTGTTCAAATGTGCCAAAAATATAACGAAAGCATTCACGTGGATGCATGCTCATATTATACCGCCTCGCTCCTTAAACAATGCTCAGAAAAGGTAAACCGATATGTAATTCAATTCGTTCATTTGTTACGAACTATTATTTAGCTTTTATTCGTGTAGTTGATGTGGAATATTCTCTATTTGCAGCTCTACTATTTAGGTGAATTGTGCGGTTTAATGCCCGGTTGCGAACCATCTAGCGAACAATTACATACTATAGTAAGCTTATCAGCCGGTATCGGTGATTCCCCCCACGGCTGCAGTAATAATTATTCAACGCCGACTGATAAATTAAAGGAAGCTCTCTCCTCTAAACATATGTTTGAAAAATATTATTTAGTAAGTATTATTATAGTTTTACTTTCCGATATTGTAGTTTATATTAGAGATCATTTTGTACTTTTTAAGAAACGATCGTAGTATTATTTAATATTTTACGGCCGGGTGATTGTGTAGAACAGTGTTATTCGTAATGAGTAAAGTTGGGGCTGCGTCGTCACAGTAGTCGGATTCACAACCGAAAAAAAGGTTATAGATTTCATAAAGCCGGTTCAATATGTAAACGGACAACTTGTTACGAATACTACCTAAGATGATGAGTTTAAAATTTAATTTAAATTTTAAACAATAGGTCCCTCCTGACATCTTGTAAATTATTCATTTTGCAACGCTGCTGTTAATGTAAGAAACACCGTAGTGTCTCGAAAACGTTTTACAATATTGGCGTCAGAGATTTTTACGTCGTGCAGCGTACTTAATAATATTTTAGCGGTTAATCTAAAAATATTCTCAAAAAAAAAAAAACAAAACAAGAAAACCATCATTTGGATTGTTAATTTTGAAATGGAAACTATTACGTAATTTTTCTTATTTTTCGTAAATGAAAATTTTTCAACGAGTTTATTGTTTCAGTTTGCGAAACTCTGACCGCAGTGCCGAAATTAAGTTTCGTGATTTTTTTCCGAAAATTTTATTTTTAATGAGGCCAAAACTAAAAAGTTTTTTTTTAGGTAATATATAGATTTTTTCAAGCGGCCAAGATTACACGTAAAAATACAATGCATAGCGCAATAAGTTTTGCAACAGAATTCGAAAAATTCTTATTAACTATTATGACATAATTTGGGAATTGTTGTTGCTAAATTTCAACTCGAAACGCCCAAATCGTATAATTTCGAAGAAAAGTTTGAAAACGCAAATAAAAATAATGCGGGAAATTGCGCTTTTTAATATTTGGTTTATGCTTTATTCTAGGAACTATTGGAGCAATCTATGGTTACATACAAGCACCGGAGTAGAATTAGATCGGCTCGTTTGGTTGGTAAAAAGTTGGCCGATTTTTATATTCATCTTGGCGACTTCGGTAAGGCTACCGGATTTTTAGTTAGCGCTTTACTTTCCTTCGAGGAAGATGCGTGGCCCGTATTAGTTGTCGAAACACGTCTTCAGCTATTGCACTGCTACAAAGAATTGGGAGAAATCGAAAAGTAATAAAGTGAATTATTTATTAACTATATTTAATGAACTACTGTAGACGGTCTTAATAAAAATGGGAAATGCCGAATGGTTCTCATTAAATTATATGTTTTAACATTTAAGCATAATATATATGTGCTTATTAAGTTTACGTCTGCTATAGTTTTGAGAATTCGAATGATGATATGTGCTAATTTTTATTTTGTATAAGTAAATCTATTTAAAGTTGAACATTTACTAAATACTATTTAAAAATTGTCTAATATTTGCGAGTCACTTTGTACATACTAAGTGGTAACATTCCTATAAATTTGAATTAGAGTAAATTGAAATTGTGTATGGTACACCGAAAAACAACTTGGGCTGTGTAAATTTTAATGATGTTTTTATTAATTGTAAATTTCATTATCTACTCTTTTTTCTTTTTTTTGTTAAAGGTTTTTGAGATTATGTGTTCCAGTAGCTAGTTCACATCAAACTGATCTTTCCACGCAAGTATCTTATTTTCGTGAAATGATTAAAATTGTACAAGAAACTGAGAACGGTACAGGAATTTATAACGTACATCGTTAATTATTATTTAAATTAGAATTTTTTTAATAATTTTTTTTGTATCGCATTATTTTTTTGTTGTTTTTTTTTTTTTGTATTTTTGCATTCTAACTAGATTTTAGAGTTTATTAAACAATATTTATGAAAATAAAAAGGATACCGCAGATTTTTGTTTAAACTTGTAATTCACTAAAAGCAGTTTTTGAGATAGCAAAAGTAGAACAGTTTGTTTCTAGTATAGAAGTTGAATTTACATTGGGGATGTGGGAGCCGCCATTCACTAACGTGATACATTTTTAATCGATATGCAGCAGTTGTATCGAAATGTGTTTTATTTATGAGTTACATTATTTTCTCCGTTATCAGTGATTTATGGAAGGTGATTAAGTATTTGAACATTAAAGTTACATATTCAATTGAAAATCGTATAGTTTTACAAGGTTATACTAAAATTTCGAGCGCAATAAAAGATGTAGGAAACTTACGATAAAAATATTTCTATAGAGTCGTTAATAAGCTTTTTTCACTGCAATTCGAAATATTTCTGTGTAAAAACGTAAAATGAGTTTTGAGAAGTACGAGTACGTTAAACTTTTTCGCAACTTTGAATGCATCTTTTTTATTTGTTTTTTCGAACTTCAAGTACACTCGATATAACCCCCTTTTTGGATCAGGCATATAACCGTGTCTACATTTATTAACATAAAAACTGAAAATTTTCATTTTATTTACAAGCTTGTTGATGATAGTATGATGACGCGAAGACTTGGTTCAGATTTAATTCTAGAAAAGTTTCAGTTACGTATAGCGTTGTTATTGCGTTAATTGCTTTGCTGAGTCTTCCTATTACGTGAAATAAAACAACTTTAGCTGATTGTTCAGTTTTATTCTTTTCATTTTCTGTTTTGTTGTTTATTTATTCGTATTTTAGGTTTACAGTGAAATATATTGATTCAGTTTTAATTCAGCGCATATAAAATGTTCAGGAAAAAAAAAAAAAAGCCGCAGAATATTTCATAGCGACAGAGCTGAAAATATCTGTTTTCGTTACTACATTATTTTAATTTTCAAATTTCTAGTATACGAAATTGTTAAAAAAAAAAAAAAAAAAATCCGTACATTTATTTTTTGAAATTACTTTATTACATTTATTTTTTTTTTTCCCGTTATAGAGTGGATTGTTCCTTTCGATGAAACATTTACTATTTCAAACGTTAATGTAGAAGTTCAGGAAATTGGTTCAAGAGTAGTTGCTTCTTTAGTAATTTATAGCCATTTGCCACTAGACTTACTTTGCTCGAATATTTCTATTTCCGTATATGATAAGAAGAATAATGTTAAGGATGATAAGATTATAAAGGCCAAGTCAAAATCGGAATCTTACACTGGCCATAGCATGTTAGTATATATTTATTTTTGAATTCTTTCGCAATGAATACATTTTTCTTGTGTTCGTAATATTTACGTTTTATCTTTAGGCTGTTCTTTATAAAGTACAACTTCGAAAGATGCAGAAGGCGCACAGAGTAATCTATTTTTCATGTTTTTAATTTGGTTACTTCTAGTGCTTCAAGGCAAGTAAATAACCGGGTGAAGAATTTTTAATAAAATGAGTAAACTAATTCGCTAGAAACAAAATTTTACCAAAAAAAAAAAATCGGAACTGTAGACGTTATTATTTGGTAAGTTTTATATTTAGGGAATACAATCGACAGTGTTTAAATTAGTGTATGAAAAAATTCAAATCAAATATCGACCTATACTGTCTTATTCCATTTTGATCATTTAATTTTTGTGTAACGTAAATATTTCGTAATTCTTTTTTTTTCTCCTGCGTACACGTGTTCACTTTTGCGAACGCTTTACTGCTTGTAAGTGTTAAATAAATTCTAATATTGTTTTTTTTTTTTTTGTAATCTCTTTAATATTATATTTTTGTTTTGCTGAAATTTTAGGTTCTTTAGCGGATGCGTGAAGCACAGTTCATCAGCTTTAGCACGATTACCAATAACGCAATATTTTGAGTATCGAGAAAATAGAAGTTTAGCGTCAGCCAGTGTAACGTGCTCACACCCTGAACGGATATTAAGGTAGCGAATCATCATTTTTATTACTGTTTTTTTTTTTTTTTTTTTTTTTTTTTGTGTCTTGCGCAAGGATTTTCAAAAGAAAGAAATTTTTTTTATTTTTTTTTTATTTTTTTTTGTTAAACGAAGTTTTCTGCGCATAAAAATATTCGGATATTATTATTTCAATTTTACAATTAGATTTAGCTTGCGCGTTAATAGTCGAATTCTTAACAGCTATTTTTACCTCGTATTATACTGCATTATTATTCTTGTATATTAATTCTTGCTTTGTTAACGAACGTTTTAAGAAATTCGGTTTACGCAATGTATTAAGAAAAAAAAAATTAAGTCACAGTTTGCAGTATTCAGAATTTGTCTTAATATTAAAACGAATTGTTTAAGAAAATGCCTTCGAGAGAGTGCATTGAGGTACTTTCACTCCCACTATCCTCAGTCGGCGCGATTTTTTTCCCCTGTTTTGGGTGTCCCTGATTTTTCGGATGACTTTAAAGAAACGTAAGTTGTTCGAGCATTAGGTTTGATGATGCCGAGCGACGGAAAATGAATGATTTTAACAGGAGAATAATTTCTAGTCGAGAGAGCGCCATAAATATCGAATCCGTATCAATGTTAGTGAAATTTCCAGGCCCACGTTGTATTTTAAATATGTTTCAATGATTGAACAACTGATTTTTTTTTTGTGATTTAAAATTTAGATTTATGTGGTAATATGCGTATGACGCGGTACCACCCTCCGATTCGCGTGTGTTCTTGCGTTTTTTTTGTTTTTTTTTTTTTGTTTTCTTCATTGACAATATTTCTTTGTTTTTGTAAATGATTAAAAATTAAAGTTAGATAATATGCCGTAAAAATCTTCAAAATATTCCACGTAGTTCAGTATAAATGATGGGAATGCGCAGCAAAGTTAATAGCAAAAAGTGTATGAATGCATGTGGAACAGTGTATAATTATCAATCGATATCGTTTTTAATGTTGCCCTATTAATATTGCATAATATTTATTCATTTTGAGCAAAAAATATTTGTCAGTAAAATATACTGGAAAAAAATAAAATTCGATTATTATCTAGACAAAATAATAGATATGAAAAAAACAAAAAAAACATTACCGGTTTTATATTTTAAGAAAATATAAATGTTTTTAATGAAATGAAATTATTTGCGCCTTCTTCATTAATGCTGCTATAATAATGTAGGAGTCAATAAATAAAAGGTTAGGTTTGAAAAAAAAATTCTTTAATATTTGCTAATAATATAGAATAATTAAATTTTCGATCTTCCTCAGTGGTAGTGTCGCTATTTTTAAGACTTTAATTATTTTCTTTAGCATTTAAAAAACGAAAGAAAATTAATTGTAAACAATTTTGTCCAAATCTCTACGGAAATACGTCTTTCTATCGAAGTAAGTAGAAGTGTGTAATATAAAATACAGCATATATTTATTTTTTTTATATATATATATATATATATATATATATATATATATATATATATATATATATATATATTTATATAAAGGTCAGACTATACGTATATTTTCTTATGAACCCCGTAGCGTTGATAATTTTAATTATTTTGTTATATTAGTAACGGTAACTATTTTTTTTTAACGCTTAATATACATATAGTAGATGTTTAGATTACTTTTTGAACCATCTCTTTATTTAATTCTTCAATATTTTGCAAATAAATTAAATTTTTCAGGCGGCAGGAAAGTCAGAAAGTAACAAAAAGTACTCTTCCAACAAAGGTGATCCCGAACAAAGCTTTAACAACTGGAAGTATTATATTGAAATCTGGAAAAAACAATGTCACCTTAATGTCTAAGGTATATTTTCATGTCGGGGCAATACATATTTATTTATTACAGTAAAATATTTTGAAGTTCTCATGTTTTTATTTAATGGGGAAAAATATTTTTCACATATATTTGTGTGTATATGTGTTTTTTTTTTTTTTTTTTTTGTTTTTATAAATTTATTAAAAAAATAATTAAACTGGCATTATTTTGTTGAACTATAACATGTAGTCCGCTATCGTTCAATTAGCATTACTTATTGCGAGAGAAAATCCTTAAAATTTTACCAGGATCGTTTAAATAAAATTAAGAATTAAAATTTCACGAACTTCACGTTATTTTTCAAGTCTGTTGTTATAATTTCTCTGCAATATACAAGGTCTGTTCAAAAAAAGACCGAACTTTCCTCGTAAAATCTTTATTGTAATACTTACAATTTTACACATGTTTATTTCCTTCAAAGTACTCCTCCTTGCTTGCCATGCACCGGTCCCATCGTTTTTTCCACAGTTCGTATGCTCCGTAGAACTCGTTTTTGGTGTGATGTTTTACGGCGGTACCTGCGATTTCTCTTGAATTTCTTCTACATTTTGAAAACGACGTCCTTTCAAGGTGTATTTTAGTTTCGGAAATAGAAAAAAGTCTGCTGGAGTCATATCTTAGGAGTAGGGAGGGTGGGGGAAGAACGGCTGTTCCATTATTGACCGAAAATTGGCCAACAAGCAGAGACGAGTAATTTGGTGCGTTGTCATGGTGCAGAATCCAGTTATTGTTTTCCCTCAGTTCAGGCCTATTTCGTTGCAAATCTTCTCGTAAACGCCTTAAAACTTCCATGTAGAACTACTTGTTAATTGTCTGACCTCGTGGCACGAATTCTTGATGAACAACTCCACGATAGTCAAAAAAAAACACTCAACATGGACTTCATGTTTGAGCGACTCATGCGTGCTTTCGTCAGACGTGGCGAATGTTGACCAACCCATTATGACGATTGTGCCTTCGTTTCAACGTCTTATCCGTGAGTTCAAGTTTCGTCACTTGCGATGATAGTTTTTTCATAAGGTTTTCGTCGCTGTTAGTACGATGAAGCAATTCTTGGCTAATGGTTCTCTTTTTGCTCGCTTATGAGCGCTCGTGACATCATTTTTGCCGAGACACGATGCATGCCAATTTTTTCTGTCAAAATTTCGTAGCACGACCCAATGCTGATCTCGACTTCTTCTGCACGCACAATTAAACGACGATTTCCACGAATCACAGATAGAACGGCATTAGTGTTTTCATCATTTGTTGACGTCGAAGATTTTTCTGATCTCGCTTTTTCGTCGGTCGATGATCTGCCCGATGTGAAACGCGTAAACTACTCGTAACACTGAGTACGGTTCATAAAATCATCCTTATGGGTTTGCCGAAGCAATGCCTATGTTTCGGAAAAAGACTTACCGATGTTAAAATTTAATGTCACAACGTTGCTCCACAAGCTCCTTCATTTCCACTTTCTCACTACTTCGTAGAGCGCTGACACTGCGCGTGTTCACTTGATCACCCTATTCGCTAACTAATAAATCTCCCGTAATGCGGCAAGCGCCTCATTTCGTTTCGAACGAATGTCGCTAGGTCTAGCACGACGTGCAAATTCAAATTTTACACCGTTCGGACGCAATTTCAAAAGTTCGGTCTTTTTTTTTTAACAGACCTTGTACATGCACTTATACATATATTAATTACTTTCATTCATACGCCGGAGGTTGTAAAAAAAACTTGTAATGATATAACATTTTAGAGACAATTATGTTAATCTTATGAGGGAAGTTGTAATACGAAAATTCTGGAACGCTTTTTCGAGCACGCTTGTAAGATATTTCGTTCTGCGAAGAATAACATATTCAATTGAAACTGGTTATTCTCTAAAAATTATGGAGCACTCGGCATCTGGGTGTCTAGATCTCTCTACGGGGAGTTTCGAGGAATCCACTTATTTGTGTACACGTACATGTATATAAAATTCATTAAAAAATATGGCAAAATTCAGTTGCACAAATGCGATTTACTTAAAACTATAATAGTCTCATTAAAATTCGACCTTTTTTCGCGATTTTATTAAAATAATTATTTAAGAGCGAAGTAAGTTATAATTCATATTAAATGTATTTGACTTTGAATAAGAATTATTAAAATCTTTAATGCTGTCAAGTGGTTATATATATATATATATATATATATATATATATATATATATATATATATATATATGTATATATATATGTATATTTTTTTATATGAATTTTATATACATGTATATGTACACATATAAGTTGATTCTCCGAATCTTCCCGTAGAGAAGTCTGAACACTCAGATGCTGAGTGTTCCATAATTTTTAGAGAATAGCCAGTTTCAAGTGAATATGTTATTCTTCGCAAAATGAAATATCTTACAAGCGTGCACGAAAAAATGTTCCAAAATTTTCTCATTACTCCTGTCATAAGATTGACTTAGTTGTCTCAGGAATGATATAATCATTACAAGATTTTTTTATAACCTCCGGTTTATGAATGAAATTAATTAATACGTATACGTGCATGTATATTGCAGAGAAACTATAACAGACTTGAAAAATAACGTGATGTTTGTGAAATTTTTATCTTTAATTTCATTTAAACAGTCTCAGTACTAATGACAGAACTTATTCTTACATATTCCGGTGGTAATCCGGAAATTTATGAAAAGTCTAATTTTGTTCTTCAGAAAGTTATACGTTTAAATATTTCCTCTATTCTTTTAACCGTATTTAAAAAAGAGAGAAAAAAAAAAGAAGTGGTGTCTAGAGGGGGACACCCGGTAGGAACGAAGTTCCTTTCACTTTTTGGTAGGTATACAAGTATAAAGTCATTCATAAAGTATACGATAAAAAATGACACACAACATATAAATCCCGTATGAATTAAAACAAAAACAGCAAAAACAAAAAATAAGTTTAAATAAAATTTACACGTATTTAGAATTGAGATTATAGAGCTGACCGTGCATAATGCTTGCTGCTCGAATCTTGATACTCGCAAGCATGCAGACACACACACACCCGTATATAATAGAAAGAGGCAGAGTGAAAGAGAAAGAGAGCGAAGGTCGCCTGGAGGGTGTCTTACGTTTTTTCTTTACGTGACGATTTCTGCCAGTTTACTCTTACAGCCAAGCCGCGTTACATAACTTCGTTACAAAAAGGAAATTAAATTATGTTAAGTAGCATTGTTTGATTTTTTTTTTTTTTTTTAAAGTTACTTAATGTTAATGTTATTTTTATTTTCAGCAGGAGGAAAGCAGTGGTTTGTATAGTTTAGGACAATTGGCAATTTCAGTACATAACAAGCTGATATTTGTTTCGCCTGTTCATCATTTTTCAAAGTATACTTACGAAGTAAAAACTGTGCAACCATCGTTTGAAATTGATGCTAAATTAAACTATCGTTCTCTGCTATTAGCTGGAATTGAACAGACCTTAATAATATCGCTAAATATGGGAACGTACGTTTTGAATAAGGCTAGTATTATAAGAAACACATGTTTTTTTTTTTTATATCCTGTTATTTATTTTTTATTTAAATTCAAAAATCATACACTTGTGTGAGTAAGTTTTGAAGGCTTATTGATACTAATACCGTATCATCGGCAGCATAATATTGTAAAACTGGTTTTTCACCATCTAAATTCCATTATCTGCTATGATAGTTTGCTTAAAAAATAGGTTTCTGAATACACGCAAATAACAAAAAGGTGACAGCGAGCTGCTTTAGCGAATACCACTCTTAATTCGGATCAGTTCTGTAATACGCAGCTCAGGCCAATGTCTCTTAAAATTCCCATCAGTATTTCGTGATTAATACGATCAAAAGCGTTCCTGTAATTTGTAGTAAAGCAGACATACAGTCTGACATCTGATCTAAAATATTTAAAATGCATAATGCCAAATCCGTTTTTAAAGTCGAATTGCCGATTTCCAAAGCTTCATCCATTCCTTTTAGGAAAATGTTTAACACACGTGACGTTCAACTTCATCGGTAAAGCTATAAACACCGATTTTACTGAATTTGCCGTTAATTTTCCTCACTGCTATGCCACTCTGCCGAAGAGAATTCCTTATTTGGTTATTATTGTCGAATAATTTTAATAATTATCGCTCTTTCGCTGCTTTTAAACGCCTTATTTACGTAGCTATTTTAAATTCCCGCGTTTTATAGTTTTTACCGTACATCTCACTTTCTGGGCTTGGAAACAATCAAGTACAAACTGGTCGTCCCGAAGCTTCTCAATATTGCATCGTGTCATCTTTTAACATTGTTTTTTTTTTTTTTTTTTTTGCGGTTTCTAAATTTATTCGCTTTTCGAGTTGTACTTTTCCGTGATTTTTTCAATTTTATCGCACTTTTTTTTGGCAACTACTTTTCCTTCGCATCGCGAATTTCTTTCCGAATTTGATTTTGCAGTTTTCAGTGTTGTGTGTTACTTTTCCGTCTTTCTTCCATTAGTTATGCAGAGTTTTTGTTTAGTATAATGCATTACACTTACAGTATTTATGCGAATCTTGGTCTGTTCTCCTTTGCCTTTTTCAAAAATGGAATTTGCATTAGTTTCAGCAGTTGACACGACGCGGTATTCCGTATTTCTTCTATTACTTTTTTGCATAGGTCACAGTGTATTTTGCGAATATCAATGCATTGTTTTTTAATCTTCTGAACTTTACAAAACCAGTGGCACTGTGTGACGACTAGTGACAGTCCTGTTTAGAGGACGTATCTAATATTTTCTGTTTATTTCTTTATTTAGTATTATTTACATTCCGCATAATAAGTTGTCCTATTAGCACTGGTGTATTGAAACGGTTCACAAGTTTAAAAGCAGTGTAAAAAAAATGATGCCCCGAAGGTGTGTACAATTTAAGCAGAACGGTGTAATTAGTGTATAAAAGTAATAAACGGATCATCATCAGTAATGGGAGTATCATTTTAAACACCATGATTTTTCATTAATTTTTGAAGTATATTAACTCTGTTTAAAGTAAT
Source organism: Icerya purchasi (assembly GCA_039619475.1). NCBI lineage: Eukaryota > Metazoa > Arthropoda > Insecta > Hemiptera > Monophlebidae > Icerya > Icerya purchasi. The sequence continues at coordinate 188,712,183 of CM077115.1, read as the reverse complement.
ACGCACAATTCTCGATACTCCGTCAGGAGGGATATCGAATCCACTTAACTTTATCATTCTAATATAAATGTTTTATTTTCGGATAGGATTTCACGTTAAAGCTGCGTTGTTCACCTGGTTTTAAATTACAATGTTCGGATTGTATCGATGAGCCGTTGTGCGATGAGTTGAAAGTTGTTGTTCATGTTGACGAAACAACCAATAAATCAACAATTTCATTGAGAACCTACGCCGATTTTGCTGTTTATAATACCGACAATTCTACTGTCGAACATAAAGTATATAAGAGCAATTTGATTATAATTACATTTGGAAAATTACATTATAATAAATGCATTTTTGTTAATCATATCTAATAATGATGATTTCCATTTTTAATGATTTAAATTGAAGCAGAGCGGATTGCATAGTGTTACATTACATTTGCTATGCGCGTGTTGCACTTAAAAGAAGAAGAAAAAAAAATGGTTAACTAATTTTAATTTTTGATACGAATATATGTCTTATGGTTCCCGTCATTCCAAAAATGTGTCCGTCCTACGAAATGTCACACGAAATTTGACCGTAAAATATTACCATAGAAACCCAAAAAAAGTATTATTTACTGTACATGCTGTTTTTCGTATCAGGAACTTGCAAAAGATGGCGGGCCTCCAAGTGGAAGCACTGAGCACATTTCGCACGGCGTTCGCAAATGTTCTCATAGTTTTCGACGACCAGTTATGATCTGATCCGCTCTCCTCGGACAGATAAATTCTCGACTTTAACACATTTATGCATGATCATGGGTGTCCCTTCGCGGGTACGGACAAGGTATTTACCGGCGACTTCCGTCAACTACTGCCCGTTTGCCATACACTGATTTACAAGCGATCGAGTAAAAGGGTTCTGCTGCGAAATTATCCGGCAGCCGTTACATTACTATCCGCTCGTGCAAGTGATGTGACAAGGTGACGTCACCTTCTGATCTGTACTAACCAAGATTGGTGATGGTTAGCCCTTACTTCCAGAGGAGAAAGCGATGATCGAGTCCCGCTTCTTGGATGGTGAATTTGTCGACCGTGAGTTTCCTCAGGCTGTACGTCTCTTCTTCCACGTCGTAGACGTCGATCAGTTTAACGTAGATTCACCGTCCAAGGCGCTGAAATGGTCGAAGTTTTCAGTGGTGATCATAACTTGGATTTACATTCAAGGAGTTTATGCGCGTAGAATTCGGGCTCGAATTGAAGAATGAACTAACCATTTCCACATCTCGCAATTCCACGTGAACTGACGACGCCATTTTTTCACGACACGTCGACGCACTTGGAACACGCCGCTATATCTCCTACTTCAGTATGCATCGTCCTCTCCTTTCGATAACGACGCAGACCTCCAATGTCAATGTTGTAAATGGTGTAAATAACTTAACTTTTATCGATGATATAAATAATGTAAACGATGTTAACATAATGTTGTAAATACTGTCAACGACGTAAATGTAAATACCCCGTATATATCCGTCTCTAAAGAAAGTGTTCTGTGCAGTAAAAATCATTAACACGTCGGCTTTCTCACTCCTTGCTGCCGATAAGATATAACGCTAATGACGGTTCCAAAAAACAACCTAGATAAAATTCCGATGTCGAATGAAAGAATATGAAGGAAAGGTGGAGCTGCCCATAAGATATATAGTCATGTATTAATGTATCTGCGTGAAGCGTAGAGACACTCGTTAAATTTTTTACAGAGCATTTATATCTTTTTTGAATATAACAAAATGAAAATAAGTGTGAAACAAAAAAAAAACAATTTAAATGAAAAATACTTATTTTTTGAAACGTTCTAGTCGCAATCAATCATTAGTCAAAAAAATACGGAATAACACTACCACTGATAACAAATAAAAAACAAAAATTCGTCTAGTCGTTGAAATAATCGATGGTCGAGAGGGGAAAGTTGCTTTTTGCTTTCATTAATTTCGCTCTGTCTTCATTTTCCTCTTTTCCTTGGCATGACACACAAGTGAACGTAAAGATGTAAAGGGAAAAGTTGTGGAAGCACATTATGGTGTGAAGTGCGTATAGATATCTATATAGTGAGAAGTGAGTGAGCAACAGTATGAAAAATATGGATGAATCGCTACAAGGTGCTACCAAATGTTAGCGTCAGTTATATATATCTTTTCTTGCCAGTGAAAGGTGAAACTTCGATTACCCTTAGCTCTGAACTGATAAAGTTATGTGGAACAAACGTGTTTGCCATCGAAAATGTAAGAAGTGTCATTTAAAGAAAGCAGGGAATGTGCACTCGATGCCGAACATTGTAGATAATCGTTATATGCCGTATTAATGAAGGACTCAAGTGGTCTTCAAAATTGTAATACAATGTCTAGCGAATAATGAAGAGGTAACAAACTTTTTGTACATTTTTTAATAAGTAGGAATAAATTAATGCTTGACACATTTAAGAAACAATCACTGACATTATAATCAGATAATACGTCTAATCAACGGAGCTGTGACGAACATTTTAACTTTTTATACATCTCTCCCGACAGATTATGAAGTTTACCACGATGAATTTGATCAAAAAGTGAAATGGGTTTTAAAAAAAGGTAGTCGTAAATCATGGATAGACACTAATTTATAAAATAACATCGAAATTAAAAAATACGAACAAAAACAATGATAGTCTTTTACATTCATAAGTGCAGATATTTCAAAAAAATAAATCCAAAAAACAAGGCGGCGCCAAATGTAGTCTTTAAAAGAAGTAACATTTTATAAAATAAAAATCTTTTTCAATGCGTAAATAACAAACAAAAAAAAAAGGTACATCTTTTATAAAAATTATATATGTAACTGATACTAATTGCGATAAATTGTACGTAGGTGACGAAAAAAGTATAAAGCTATTTACAATAAACAGTTTAATTGATAAAAAAATAAAAAACTTATCGGTAGCATTGTTCTGTGTTCATTTTGTGAATGATGGGGTTGCGTCGGAAAAATTGCTGAAATATAATACGTATTTATTATGTGTTTGTTATTTTTCAAAAAGAATATTATATTTCTCATTTATAAAACTTTTTATTTTAAAATTTATTTTGATGTTTTTTTTTTTTTTTTATTTATTATGTTTATTTACAAAAAAGAAAAAAAAAATATTACTCTTACCTGCTTTTATATAGATACTTATTGTAATAAAAGTTCGGTTTATATAATTTCAAATATCGCTTTATTATCGCCGTCTCTGCTTTTCCCTGTTTTATTCCGTTACGCTGAAATGTTAAATAGATTTGGTTACAATGTCCGTGGTCAGATCCGGAATATTGCCTGTCGGTTCCGTTTCATTTGCCATTTATGGTAACCCATCGAATACATAGTTCGTATTTGCGAAAATTTTTGTTATTGATAATTTCTGGTTTGACGGAAGTTCCGGTGGAGTTGAAAAATGCGGAACTCAATGTAAAGTCCGAAATCAGTTCCGTTCTCCTTCATCCGCTTAATCCGGCTAATAGTCAACCGTTTGTAAGTGTAATTATGCGTCAGAAATATAAATATATATATATATATAGGTAGCGCGGTAGCCTAGTGGTTAAGGCGCTTGGCTACTAAACCAGAGGTGTCATAGGTTATCGAGACTTGTCTCGTTCCAGATCCGAATCGCTCCCAGGTTTACCCACAGCCTGAAATAATTGGGTACCAGAGAAATCTGGGAAAGTAAAGGCGGCCAAGAGAAAGGAACTGGCCTCCATACTCCCATTAGTGCCGTTGGGCTTAGTACATTGTGAACCTTAACTTCACAATCCCCGACGCCCTGTGAAGGGTATGGGACTTACTTTACTTTACTTTACTTTATACATATATATATATATATATGTATTCGTAGTATTTGTAGATATTTAAGTAGAATAAGTCGCTAAAAGGAGAGTGATAAATATGTAAAAAGGTAAATATCATTTTTAAGAAATTTAGGGTTTTTTTTACCGGCTTTAAAAAAAAAATATATGTTACGTTTTTGTTTTTACGTTTTTTAACGCATCTCGACTGATTGTGAGAGGACCGATTTTAATAATCTTTTGTTTAATCGAAAGCATACCGATCAGTGTGGTAGTCCCATATGATGAGCATCGGTGAGTATCGCGATGAGTACTAAGTAGTTATAAAATAACGTTAAAGAACGCTTCGTAGATGTATACTTTACTTGAAATAGCCAGAACGTTTTCATTAGAATATCTTGAGAAAATATGGGTTTCCAAAATTTTAATATTAAAAGAGCTTTAAACGAAAGTTAGTTTATGCAAATAAGATTCGAATAAAACGATAATGAGTTTAAATCTCCCGGATAGAAGCTCATGAAAATATTACATTTAAATGTGTTACACTTTTTAACCGATACCCTGTTTTTAAAGTACACTTCGGTTGGTCTATTTGTATTATCACTCAAAAATATTATATAAAAAAAAAAGAATCCAGCTAGTTTCTGTTGTTTGCCGTTACTTTCCTAGAGACTTTTCTGGTATAATTCGATTTCAAGTGTCAGGTGTATCTGCCACAGCGACTTGGGTACGGAATGAAATAACTGCTGATAATGACACCCTTGTAGTTTGCTAGTCAAGCACCTTAACTGCAGGTGGTGTATCGTCCTGCCTTTATTAATGATGGACTGAAAAATAATTTTTTAATGTTTCGGAATAGAGTCAGCTTTATTTTTGATTACAGATGCACGATACCGTATACATAACAATACGATTAAAAACAAACGGTACCGAACAGATAATATTAGGCACCTAGGGAACTTAAACATTCGCTAATAGTTTTGCTCTATTTTTTTACTGCCATTGATTTTTACAATTTATTGGATGTCACATATTTCGCGTAGTTTTTAACGCGTTTATTAAAGATATTTTCTTTAAAACTTTTTTTTTTGTTTTTTTTTTTGTTTTTTTTTTTTTTTGTATTTCGTCAGATGTGGGAGAACGAACGGCAATGTTCAAAAGTAAAGTTTTTACAATGCAATTTCCCGCAAATTCTGAGCTTCCGTTTTCCCCCTATATATTAAGCTGAATCACAAAGTCGTCTTCCTTGATTACTGCATTACTTATTTTCCATGCGTTGCATTTCAGCTGGGAAAGAATCAATTCCTGCGCCACATTCGGCTTCAATCCGATCATTTCAAAAATTTTTCCTCCTAATAAAAAGCCTATTTATACCACGCAGTGTGAAGACATTTTTAGTTGAATAGAACTACCGTATTTTATTTCACCTTATGTTTTATGGAGAAAAAAAAACGAAAAATGCTTAAATAATAATTTAATGTTTCGCTCGCGAGCTCAATCTACGTATTTGATGATGTTTCGTATTGGTAAAATTAAGTGTCCATTTTTTTTCAAATTCTTGAAGAAAAGAAATCTTACTTGTCTCGATGTTTAATGCATTAGTCAAATCGTTGAATGCGCGGCATGTAGCTAATATTTTCTACATCAGACAAAAAAATATAAAGTGTTTTATAATATTGAACACATAGGCGATAATGTTTTACTAAGCCGGTATTTATTTATGGAATATATATATGTTTTGAACGTGTTTTTTTTTTTTTTTTTTAGGTCCGTTAATGTTTAATGTTATCCTTGTTTTGTAACTTTTAAAGACTACTTTTTCACGGTTCGATCCGATTTCACTAAAGAAATTTACATTCCCTTTCTTTCAGCAGATAAAAAAAAAAAAGAAAAAAACGGGAACGAGCAAGTAATATTGTATTAGCAACAATGCGTCGTAAACGTTGAAATTTAAACTGTAGTCGAAAAAGGTAGTTCTGAATTGGGTTCCGCTGTCACTAACAGGAGACATAAAATATTAAAAATACACGGCAACTTTCATATTATTCCTTCCGGTATTAAAGTTTTTTTGTTTATTTTTTTGTTTTTTTACTTTTTTTTTGGCAAAAAAAACAAAACACTAGTAACAGAAGCAAATAATATGAAAAACAAAAGCGAAAAAAGATAACCTGTTAAAAACATTTTATGTAAACAAATAAAAATGACGAATAATGAATGAATAACTGTAAGTTTAATAACCTGTTCAAGATTCAGTGCTGTAGCTTACAAGATTCGACCTTATTTGACTACCCTGTACTGGTCTTTGTTTCAAGTTTAAGAAGGTCTTCATTTCTTGGAATACATTTCCCACGCATAAATTGAGCTTTAATCAAACACCGTTTACGTAAGTGGTGTCGTTGACTTCTTTAAACAAATAAAAGGTAGCGTAATAGTTTTTCGCTTATCGGTACTGCATGTTAAAAATTCACCATTTCTTTCACACCTAGAACCGTTCTAATAAGACAGTAGTCGAATAAAGAGCATTCCGTTTCGAAATTGCGTTAAATGTTGCGTATTTTTCAACAGATTGTTAACCGTGAACGGAAAATAAAGTTGATGTGGCAGCTGCTGGTTGCCAGCAATGAAGATAAGACACCGAATTATCTGCCGAATGAATGTAGCTTGCAGTTTTCGTGCAATTACGCCATTAACGAACGATCTGATTATTGGGTGTATGAATTCACTTTGAAAGATTATACGGTACGTTTTAAAAAAATTCTTTTTCCGTTTTTTTACCCTAAACATAGAGAAAGAAAAAGCGACGTTACATTTTCAATTTTATTTTTCAATCATTATTTCGTGTTTCGCGATAACCCGAAATGGTGATTGCAAATTTTTTCTCATTTCATTTTACAGATTACCATTATTAAATGGAATAAAATTTAATTTCGAAATTAAGATGAATCTGGGAACATTTAGCGCATCTCGCTTGTTTTGAAAATGTTTCCTTTTTTTTTTTTTACGTTATCTCATCTAAAATTCTCCTTAAACCACGCAATTTATGCGGATAGAACTATTTTTTTTATTGCGTTGTTATTAGTTCCGTTTTTTATCTGACAGACTTTGTTTACAATTGAATCTCAAGTGGAGCCGATGAAAGGTTCCGAATTCTGCCGATCGAATACAACGTGTCATTTAGTAGTTACAGTGAAAAAGGTCACTCCGATTAAAAGTTATTCGTTAATGTACGAGGTGATAACTGATCAAACGATGTGGGCCGTTTGTGGGACGTCTACAGGTAACTGCAACTAATATTATACGAATTATTTATAACTTTGATTGTTCTTGCAGAATGGAAAAAAAATAAATACGATTTATCTCTGCGATGGTTTTCTGGAAGGATATCGGTTCAGAAAATTCGTACGGTTTATTTTAGTAGTAATTACTTATTGGAATATATATATATATATATATATATATATATATATATATATACAGGGTGATTATAATTGAAGTTCAAGTTTCAAAATGCTATAAAAATAGAACCACTGGTCATTATTGAAAAAGGGGGAAAGCGGATGGCATTAAAAAAAAAATAATTCCAATTTTTTTTTTTTTACTCGGCATCTAGGTTTATCAACAGATTGCGCTACCAGTACCACTTCATTCTGCAAATGTGTGGTGCGGGTTTACAGCATCATTTATCAGACGGCCATATTTTGTCCAGGAGACGGGTGCTTACCTGTACACCGTCACTGGTAAGCACTATGTGTCTTTTATGCAATCACGTCATTCTAGCTCTTCAACAGTGTGGATGTGTGGATGCGATCATTTTTATGCAAGATGGTGTTCCTCCGTACATTGCAAATCCAATGAAGTAGTATTTCGGAAATGCTAGAATTATCTGCCGTAATTTCCCTACAGCCTGGCCATCCCGATCACCTGATCTTAATCCATGTGAATTTTGGCTGTGACGCTATCTGTTGTGTTCAGTGCTTCAATTGCAAAAAACTTAGCTGAATTGAAAGCACGCATTGCGCAACACATTCTGAACGTGACCCCGGAGACACTACTTCGATCAGTTGTGGAACATGCTGTTTCTCGATTTCAACTTGTTGCAGAAAACGGTGGACAGCTTATTGAACATGTTTTGCGCCAGTCTCACGAAATTTAGAAACCGATTTGATGCTTTTTATGCGGTTTTTGGCCGCAGGACGATTAAAAATCGATATCTCGCATAAAAATGATCCCATCCACACATCGACACTGTTGAAGAACTAGAATGACGTGGTTGCGTAAAAGACACATAGCGCTTACCAGTGACGGTGGTGTACAGGTAACAGGACCGAGAAAGTACCCGTCTCTTGGAAAAAATATGGCCCTATGATAAATGATGCTGTAAATCCTCACTACGTAGTGACCTTTATTGAATGAAACGGTACTGGTAGCGCAATTTGTTGATAAATCTAGATGCTGAACCAAAATAAAGAAAAAAAAATCGTAACTATTCTATTTTTATGCCATCCGCTTTCCCCATTTGTCAATAATATTCCGTTCAAATTTGACGTCATTCTGATGACCAGTGGTTCTTTTTTTATAGCGTTTTGAAACTTGAACTTTAATTATAATCACCCTTTGTATATCACAAACGATGATACATAGTTAAACTCGTACCCGCTTCAAAAGAAGTGTAATAATTTATTTGTTACGTACTGCAATTAAGAATTTACATGAATTTATAATTTATCTGCAGGTGTTTTAGTAGCGGATACGGATGTGTGTACGGTAATCCTGGATATTATGCCGCTTATTAATGGGTATTTACCAGTCCCCTCGGTTAAGTTATCGAAATATTTCACTAATGACGGTAAACATTCCAGTAAAGGTAAGTTTTTTAACGATTTATGCGTAATATTACATTTTTGTACACGCCTTATTTTCAAGCGTTTTCTTCTTTAATTATAAGACTAAAAAATTTAGCAATCGAAAAAAGAAGAAACCTCTTCTGTCGTAAATTGTAAATTTCCCTTGCGTGTAAATTATTATTTATACAAAAGGGAGAAAAAAAAAGAAGGAGAAAAAAATTAAATTTTACTTACGCGGTCGAAGAAACATTGAAAAGACGAGATGTTTAACTCAAACAGGTATAGTTAAATAGCAAGAGACTTTGAACTTTACGTGATTCATTGCGGTTTAATTGAAAAGTGAAAAAATTCAGTTTAAAAAAAAATCGTTTTATTTTTATTTTTTTTTTTAAAATATTTTCGGTTTTCAGTTCTGATTGTTAAAACTAATTTTTCAAATTTTGAATATTTTGCATTAATACGCCATATAAGATATTTAAAATGAATCTTTTGTAAATCGAACCTAAATATTATATAATTATAAAATATTATTATTTATGAAAACAACACCGACATGTTTCATGGTACAAAAACTACATCATCATGTTGTGCGACATATAAGGTTTTTAACATTTTGTTCTAACCGCTGGTGTCAGCATACTGACGTATAAACATAAAACACGAGTTAATAAGAATAGAATTTTTTTTAGCCATTATTAGTTTTTTTTTGTATAGAAGTGGGAAACAAAATAAGGTAGCCAGAAGCTTAAGTACATCAAAATGGAATCGTTACAAATACAAAATAAACTCTATTCGTATACACTATCGAAATGAGTCTTTGTTATTATAGTAATAACAAGACGACCTTTTTCGATAACAACAAAGGGGCTGCGAGTGCGAGAATGTGGTGTAAAACTGTGAACAGAAACGGAAGAAGTTTATGATATTCTGCTAATTATCAATAAAGCAAAAACACCCCTCCCCCTTTTCACGATATTCCTTTAAAATAACGATTTCGGTATGAAATATAGACCCTTTTGCGACGTATATTTAAGAGTTCCGGTTGTAAGAAACAGATGAAGATGATTAATATTTAATAATCGCTTAAATGCAGTACCGGCTCCTCCAAAGAAGGGTTTTATTTCACTTAGTGTTTTTTCTTGTTTAATATTTAGCTGGCCACATTTAGTATAGATTCGCACCTCTAGGACATTTAAAATGTACCATAAATTAATTGAGTTTGGTTCTAATGCACATTCGTCGTTTGTTTTAACGTAGTTTTATGATTTCATATGTGAAGCAAATATTATAACCGAAGTTTACCTCTCTCCTTAGGAGTCATATGAAATTTTCAGATTATTTATGAGCGTGCTTGTTGAACGCTGTTATTATTAATATTATTAAACAAGCGAAACGGAATTTACGGGAAATGATGATTTTTAAATTCAGTTATGGAGAGAAAAAAAACAATGAAGATTTATCTGTTTTTTCTTTGTAATGCGACAGCTTTGCAAGTAAAATACGAACATTTTTGTCACAGGAACCGCGGCACGGAGGGAATCTTTTGGTTCAGGGCAGATATATAATATTAGTAAATGTTGTCAAGTTCACGTGTTACCGTCTACCGGATCATCGGATACGTAAAATAATCAGTATTTGATAAAAACGTTCGTATTGCGAGTTGATAAAAAAGACTGTATCGTAAAAATAAATATGCTAGTAAGTAGCGTATATATGAAAATGTTATAATTTTATTTCCGTGTTTTTTTCTTTTTTTTTTTTTTTAATTTTCTCCTTTATTATTTTCTATTAAAGTTATTTATTTTTAATTGGCATTTTCTGTTGCTTCTATTTACTATTCATATTGATCAATTGTTATACGTTATTTTTTTTAAAAAACAAAAAAAAAAAAATCTTATTTATTTTTGCTCAGAATTTTTTTATCTTTCAAACTATACAATTAAACAGTAATGATTAAAATTCTTCCGGGCTTCGATGTAAATCTCCGTTTATTATATTAGGGGATTCATTGTAATTTCAGCTACTATGACATGGAATTAGTTTTTTTAATTAAAAAAATTGTTAGCTTGTTCTTTTGAGAGCAAAATAAGAATAACATAGCACATACTAAAAACGATATGTAGAAACAGGAAAGACAAGAAAGTAGTGAGTTCAGCTTATCGACGAAAAACAATATCGTTTAGAAATCGTTGATTCACAGCCAACGCATGAACGATCCGTGCATTATACTGTCTAATGTTTGTAGTTGTAATAATTTCTGTGCTACTGAGTGAGAAGTTAATCTGTAGCAACTCATTTCAGAGATTATTGACTTAGTCGAAGACAGCTGTGTCAGTTTTAACAAGGCCGATGTTGATGAAGAGAACATTTTGACGATGTTCATTTTTATTCAGCTTTACATATCTTAGTTTCATCATTTTAACCAGAGCTTCTTTCGCATAAAAGTCCTTTTTTTTTTTCTTTTTCGAACGTGTCTATTCAGTATTACTTGTTTGCTAAATTGTATTCCGATTTAAAATTTTTTCATTTCCCGCTTAAAATGTTACACGATTATTACTGTATACTGGCATCGGTATTATTTATATCACATAGCGGGTGGTCGAGATTAATTCATTTATTTTTTGTTTTTTTTTTTCAAAACTAATTGAAAACTCCGCAACGGGATAAAGAGAAAACGGATAGGAAACTGAAAATAAAACGACCGCATGGATAATGCACACTGTACAACAATCTACTATAGACAAAATACTATACAACTAACATATATAATTGTGTTTCGACCGCGAGTGTATATGCACAGTGTGTCGGAAAAGTTCATGAACTTTTCCTCGGACAGTGCGATCTAAGAAAAATCGCTGAAAATGTGTTGCTACATCTGCCGTGAGTGCTTGTACGAAATTTCATCAGTATCGGTTGATTTGTTCACAAGTTGGACGTTTTTAACCTTTGTAGGACGTCATAATTTTGCAACTGTACAGTTGTACCTTTGTAGATTTTCTTTAAAACTTCTCATAATAGAGGTATTATTTATTGGTTGTAGTTTAGTTTGATGATTAGGGGTAGTAAAATTCCTCGAATATAATAATAACAAAAGTGATAATATTGGGTACCCTCGGGTAATTACAGGGCTAATAAACAGGTAAGGGACAATTTTACACGGGTTAATCCTAAAGTAAATTATTTCCCAACGCCGACCCGATGTGGACAAATGCACGTTAGTTTCACGTGAACAGCTGCAATTCCGCCGAAGCGGTCATACTACTCTCATCTATGCATATGTCAGGAGAAGTGGAAGGGACTAAAGTAGCGAAGCCAGAAATTATTCGGTATTATAACAAAGACCAAAGGTGGGGTTGACACTATGGACAAAATGCTAAGCGAGTATACAGAGTGAAACGTCGAACATTACTACGTTGGCCTTTGGCATTTTTTTTTATAACATGATTGATGTCACTTAGCATCCTATATTATGTACCGCGAACTCAATCCGTTGCTGAAGTCAAATGATCAACGTAGGAAATTTTTGAAGGATCTTGCTAAAGACCTATTGCCTTCAATTCAAGCTCGCAGTCAAAACCGCATGCTGATGAGATGTCAATTTCTTCGGAGTGCTGTGGAAATGGTGCTTGGGCAAAGCATATAGGTATAACACAGCAGGTGATCCTTCTCAAGTGCCTCATGGCAGTCGACGACCAACAACTCCGCTAGTCGGAAGTTGCTACGTTTGCCGTAATCGGAAGAAAAAACAGCGTAAGACAAGACAAAAGTGTATAATATGTATCAATCCTGCGTGTAGCGAACATTCTGTATCTGAAATAACACATATTTTTTGTGAAAATGTACAATAAAATTCATTTTTTTATTGATAACCATTTTTTTTTTTTTTTTAAATATTATAATTGATTGTATGTAATATGCATATAATAAAATACCACTTGAAAAAGAAAATACAGTAGAAGCTCTTTAGTCCGGCACTGATTGAGCCGCCTGTGTTCGGGTATTTTCGGGTAGATTTGACGTCCCCCACTCCACCGGCTGTACCGGACAGGTGGCTTATCAGCTCGTCTTTGTTTATACGGTAATGTCAAGGACTCTTATTCCCGCGGTTTTAACTCTCTGGCCTAATGATGAGGATGCAGATCAAAATCAAAATGTTATGGTCAAAATATGGTGCTAGATTTGGTAGACTGTGCCTCGTGAGGAAGTTATAGACTGGATTGAAATCGACAAAAGTGTGCCAGTGGTCGAAGAACTGAGTGACGAACAGTTCATACAAAGTTTTGATAATCCACAAGAAAAACTCAGGTTCAGGAGGTGGAATCGAACGAAGGAGTAGGAGCCGTGGCTGATGAAGCTAAAGTCTCATGGAAACAGGCTTCTGATTCATTGCATACATTTATAAAATTTGCCGAATCCAACAAAAGTTACAACTCTACAGAACTCTTAAATTTATTTATAATCCATAACGACTTTTTGAAGAAGAGATCAGAATCTCGGAAGCAACGTGATATCAGAGACTTTTTTAAACAATAACGCCAATGGTACCATATATTAATTTTTCTTTTGTGCATTTTTTTTTTTTTTTTTTTTTTTTTTTGAGATGAAAAATAAATATTAAATGTTTGGATTTAATATTTTGTTTTTATTTAAACCCTGCAGTTGCTAGAATGGCAAAATACATACTGCATGTATATACTTTGTCGGACACTTATTGCCTTTACAGGTACGTAAAATACATGTTTTAATGTCTAAATTTTTATCTAGAGTGATTTATCTTTGGTACCGTGTTAAAATTATTGACGTTCGATAATCCGGCACGACAGAGGTCTCGGACGTGCCGAATTAAAGAGCTTCCACTGTTTGTTGTTTTTTAAATCATTTACATATAAAAAATATACAAGGTACAATTGTGTGCCTATGCCAACGTTTACAGGGATCAAAACAATTTAAGTCTACATTTTAGAAAAGGGTTAACACTTTTTTTTTTTTTTTTTTTAGATTTGGCGCTCATAATCTAATGGATAAATGTAGAGATGTCGCAAAAGTTCAGGTTTCTAAGTCTTATAAAAAAAAAGTTACGGCAATTTAAAAATTCAAAAGTTACAATTGTACCTGTGCCGCCCGATGAAGGTTAAGTGAACGCGTGTTTGCGTCGCGCATGGGCCAGGTGAAAAATGGGCATCAAAACTGAATCAAATTTTGTGTTAGACATTAAAACTTTACACAAACGCACAATTTAATCAGTGAAGGTTTTGGTGTTGGTACCGTATCACGGACGACGATTTATATGTGGTGTAGGCGATTCAAGGATGGGCAAGTGTCGTTAGAAGACAACAAGCGAAGCGGTTGCTTGCCCATGGCGAGGCTCGTAGTCTGATAGTCATTTGTCTCTACGCGTGATAGCAGACGAACTGAGGATAGAATTTCTTCAATTTTGAACAAAAAATTGGACGGTAGAAATGTTTGTTTTCGCTTTGTACCGCATTTCCTGACACCTGAGCAAAAGCAACAGCGTTTTGATTGTTGCGATTTTTATTATCGACACTTGCAATGCGGATCCAAACTTTCTTCCATCAACTATGACTGTCGATGAGAGTTTGGGTGCTTTCAATATGACGCATTAATAAAACGCTAATTGTCTGCATGACTCAGTCTGAAGGGCGCGAACAAAAGTCAAGAGAACAATGCTCATCGCATTCTTCGACTCCCAAGGATTAATTCGTCGTGAATATATGCCTACAAATTAAACTGTCAGTGCAGCATTCGGTGTAGAAGTCTTGAAACGTCTTGTAAGGTGAATCCGACGCGTATGGCAGGAATAGAAAAATCTCGGATCGTTGTCGCTGCTGAATGACAGTGCACCAGTGCTCGCAGCGAACACTGTGATACGTTATCTTGCTCGAAACCAGATAATGAGGGTCAATCGTCTTGACACTGGCTATCAAAAGGGCTCTAGCAGCTAGCGTCTGGCATCACCGATCAGGAGTTCCAGAAAAATTTCAAATCTACTACCACGCGAATACGTGTATACTTAGAGGAGGAGACTATGTCGAAAGCTAATTCGAATAAATTACTGGTATTATGCTTTATTTATTAAAAAAAAAAAAAGTTCGGAACTTTTCCGACACACTGAGTAAATGTTATGAAAGTAGGCCCGCGAAAATCAAGTAACTGTTACGCTTTCCTCTATGTTTTTCACCTGATCGGAGTTGTTGCCCCGTGCGTGACCCAATATACTATCTTATTTGTTATCTTCTTAACGAAGAGTCTAACTACATTTTTGTCTCAACCTATTCGAAAAAAGTGCAACAATTTGTAGGGTAATAGTTATATATGATTTCTTATTGGATTAAAAAAAAAAAAAAAAAAAAAAAAAGCGGTGGATGGGTGAAGGGGACAACACATTATATTTCTACGATGTGGTGGTAGGTCATTTTTTATTTTTAGTTTATTGCGATGCCGTAAATTAATAAAAATAATAATGCAGTTGCATTAAAAAAACGTACGATTATTAACGAAATACTAAAAATATTTCGAGACTAGCTTTGGTTGTTTAAATTCGTAATCTCCGCGACTAGTGGTAGATTAAGCAAAAAATGACTGCTGTCACGATTGTAAACGACTGAAACTGATCGTATTTATATTCTGTTATAATTTTAATTAAAATTTGTGTAATTTTTTTTATTATATCAATATTCCGGCGAACTGGTCCTTTTAAAGGTTAATCCGCTTTCGATTTCTTTAAATCTTTAGTTTCTTCGCTTTTGTTGCGATGAAAATGTGAATTTTGCTGCCTCGACATTCAGAGATATTCTTTGATCAAACACAGTCGAATTAGTGTAACTAAAATATATAGGTCCGGATGACGGATCAATTCCTGTGTGCCAAGTTCCACCCGTACTCTCATTAGTGCTGTTGGGCTTAGTACCATTATGGAAAGCTTAACTTCACAATCCATGATACCCCTTATCAAGGATATATGGGACTTACTTTACTATTAATCATATTATATTGGGGAGTCAGCTGTGCACTGAAATTTTGCCTGCGTATGAAATATATTACGTAAAAAGTAACTATTCAGATTCGGTTAAATTTAAAAATAACGATAATTATTAATTATTTTTACCGCGCGGAAGGGGCGATAAGCAACTAATTTTTTTTTCTTCATATTTACTTACGTGGTTTCACTATAGAATGTTGTTATTTGGAGAATACAGAACACATATACGCGTCGGTAAGGTAAAAAAAAAAAAATGAAATGTCATTTGAATAGTACATTTGTCGATAAAAACGTTACAAAGCGAACACTAATTAGGGCTTCAGTAGTTGCGCGTGACACATACATCGATATTTTAATTTTAAAACATTGGCAACAAGTTACATCCTTTTTGTGTTCGAACTAATTGAAACTTGCTTCGGCATGTATAAAAAAAAAGGTAAAATCGATATTATAAAAGTACCATGTATTTATAGTCTGGAAGTACAATATACACATACGTACGTATACATACATACATATGTAAAGTATAATCAAAATATGTTTACATAAGTCTTAAATTTACTTAAATGACAACATTACGTATACGTTAACAAACCAAGTTACTACATATTATTACGCTATAAACTAATACACTGGGGTATATTGGATGATACCTCTTTTAACATGTCTATTGTGAAAGCCTTTTTGGCGATTATTTAAAATGCGAAAAATCTGTAAAACGCAAACAGTATTACATTATGCCGTGTGATCGATACTTAAAATTATTTCTTATTAAGTTCACGGAATGTTACGTTTAAAAATAGTGATAGAATAAAATGAAAAAAAAAAAAAAAAAAAGATGAGAAAAATATGGTTGAAAATAAAAGCTCACATCGCGGATAATGCATTTACACAAGTGTAATAGTAAATTATTATATTTGAAAGATGCTCGTATGATTGTGGTACGGATTATATTTAAAACAAATTTACACAAGTCGATAATGCGACATATATACACATATTTACATTAAGCAATAGAAAGTTGAATTGTGCTATTAATTGGAACGCTAATGAAATTAATGCTAATAATGTTTGGTTAAAAAATATTTAAATTGATAAAAATACTATCTTGAGAAAGTTATTTATTGCGAAAGCTAGGGAATAGGCCTGAGTAATTTTAGGTAATTAAACGTTTTCCATATCTCGCACCACCAGCTAAAAGAAATTCTGAGATTACCCGTTATTATAAACACGTTTCTTTAACTAGACATTCGATTTACACTTTTCTAATTATTAAGAGTAGCGGTAAAGTTAACAAGGATGCCAATGCAACATTGGAAAAAAAATGTTTCGCCGAGTATCTGGAAAATTTGAGAATAATCGAAGTTTGAATAAAGTAAGTTTTTAGCAGTGTATTTCAACTTGCCGGCGAATTTTTAACTTTGATGTTGAACACAGGCGATAAACGAGATAATTAAAACATTTCGAGTGCATATGAATTGCAATTACCGTTGAACAGGGCAGAAGGACGAAGAGGCATAAGAGCATATGAACGACATACCGATAACTCGATAGGAAATCCATGCGGGAGTAGGAGAAATAAAGAAAGACGCGATTTTTGGCAGCGCAACTTGCGCGACAACTTGAGTATAGTTTTCTTGCGTGTTCTTTTTTTCTTAAATACTTTACACGACTGGCGGCAACGAAACATTGCGATTAATACAATACGTTTTTAGCGTAAGAAAAAAGGTCTTTCGTAGAGGGTCGTCAGGGGGAACGAAATGATCAGTTTAAATTAAAACCTAACGCGCGTAGTTAAAACAAACTTCTTAAATTAGGAAATAATAGTATAGAATAAAAAAATAGGAATTGTAGTTTATTATAATTTTTTTTCTTTCCTTTAAAAATTTTATATTCCGCTCACTAAACGTTAATTCGGCTGGGAAATTATGTTAGCGATGTTTAACTTTAAAGTATGCAACATAAACATACACGTATTTGGTAGCCGCTACGGCCTTGAATTCATTATGTTCGGCAATTCGGAAGATTCGAGAGACGAGAAATTACTCAAACGAACAAATGATCACAACCCACAATTTTAGGCGTACAGAGTACGAATTGTCCAGAGTTTATAAACGTTTTCTTCGCAATCTTTCAGAATACTATCGCGGACACCACCTGCTTTTAACACATATTCATTGATCCAAAAGATGTTCAAACGCGATCTCTTGTAACGTTTGAAAGTATTAAATTACCACAACAATAATTGTTAATAACACTACTAATACGTAGAAAAAATTCTGTGTCATTATTAAATTAAAATTAAAATAAAAACAACTTTTGCTTTATACATACGATATATACGATATACATATATATAAATACGCGCGCACAAATATATGGAGTTAAAAAAAAAGGGCAGCGAAAAATACAATATTTTAAATTTATACAACGATAAAAAAAAAAAATTAAAAAATTTTACCAACAAATGAATTTGTACATACAATTGAATGATAATAAAAATAATCGATTATGTATTTTTAACACACATGTGTATGCACATTTAAATACGATGATATGTGTAGGACAACATTGTTTTAAATGATCAGAGATTATTATTCCGTATTGTTCTTTATTGTTGCAATAAAAAAAGATAATATACTAGAAAGAAATATGTAACTAGAGTTTGATTTAAAACAAAAAAGAAATATGTTATTTAAATAATTAAAACAAAACAGGAAGAAAAAAAACTGTTAGTACTATATATATATATATATATATATATATATATATATATATATATATATATATGCGTTTGTGGAAAGCGATTAAATGTAGCTAAACATTTAATTATAGTCCATTCTGATAGTAAACACCATCGCGCGAACTTTAAGAAAATGTTTTTTTCCTTCATTAAGTACAGTTATTTTATACGCATACGTATACACGTAAGCACGTAATAATAATAATAATAATAATAATAATTACAATAATAATAACAACAACAGTGATAATAATAACAGTGATAAATATTAAATGTAGTAAAACAAATTTCGCATTAGAATGTCATTATGGTCGTAAAGTGACGCGGAGTAATATAACAAAAAATTTACTACGCACTATTGCAACAACTAAGATCGAAATTTGACAAGTAAAAAATACACACTTAAATATAACAATTATCGGTTAACAACTATAGTAAGCCGCGTGGAAATTAAACTAAAGTGACCGTTGCCTCCCTGATCCGTCAGTGAACATTCGTTATTCGCCAGATTTATTTATTGTCATCTGTAATAGCCGATACCAATTCCTTAACGACTTTTCCTAAATCTTCTGCAATCAGATATGCAATCAGATATTTTAAAATTATCGTGTACGTATAATCTCATTGAAAAAAGCAACTGGAATATACTTTTCCCGGGCATTTTATACGGAGCGTAGGAAAGAGTATATCGTAAAGATAAAAGAGAGCTGACGATATCGTAACGGTTTAAACATTTACCGAAAAAGACAAGCACAGAGTCGCTGCGAAGAGACTTATTATGCTGACAGCTAACATTAGCGTGGATACATTGCTTACAAAATCGGTTCACCCGATTAAACAATATAATTTGCGCCTAATAATTTATATTTAAAAACGGACGAGTACACACACCTAAAGCAAAATGTGTATCGATATCCGAAGACTGCATTAAATAATCTAGCATCGTGTTAAATTTGCAGATCAAATTCTGTATTAAGAGTATCAAAAAAAAAAAAAAATTATCTATGTGTACATGTATTTCGATTATTAATCAGATTAGCATTAGAAACGAGTATGAAGCAGAGTTTATTGCATGTAAAAATCAAAAAATCATGGTTTTTGTTGTTTTTATATAATACCAATTTATTTTGTCTTTTTATGCTTTAATGTAGTCTACCATTTTTGTTAATTTCCTTCGTTTTCTATTCGAATAAAAATTGGTATTGTTTATAGATACTTTTCAAAATAGCCGCTACAATTGTGTCGCGTCAAAATCTGAATTTCAATTACTAAAAATAACAGTAAAATATATTATAAACAAAATTCGACTTTTTATACAAACCTATCTTTCATTTCCTAACAATTGAGTAGTAGTAGCATGTAAAAAAAAGTAAAACAGAACGTGAGCATTTTTACGAATCTTATTGAAAAATTACATAACAACACCGTTATTAGAGAACTACAGAGAATACACGTATCTATAATTGCCGATATAATATTACATCAAAAGCTGCCTAAAATTAACTCTTTGAAGGACGATGGTTAACTTTATTAACTAGCCCATATTTGATAAGTAATATGCGCGCTGGTTAATTTACTAGTTATATTTTATTCTTGTTTATCGCAGAGTAGATAATAAGCACCTCTACACACTTCATGATATAGACCTGAAAATGGTGCAAACGAGTAAAAAGAAATTTAAAGTTTTTCTGCCTATTCGGAGTACTAAAAGTACCAAAAAAATCTGCCCCTCGAAGAGTTAATCGGCCGGAATTATTTAAACACGCGAAAATATTCGCTCTAGCGCGTAAAAAATCAAAAGAGGATGTGTAAATTATCATTTTCAGTTATTCGTAATCGGCTGCAAGTGTAAACTCGACTTTTATGAAGTTGACTACTATTTTCACGGTACGACGGTTTTCCGTTTGTTCTAGTATATATTCACTAATAAATTATACTCATCTTATTTGCGTGTATCAAAAACTATTTCTTTTTAATACAATTCAAAAATGTAATTAATTGTAAAAAAAGAAAAAAAGTGTCCGACAGAACGAATTAACCGTAGTAAATTCGAATTTCATTTATAGAAAACGTTTAGTCTAGGGGTTTTCAAAACTTATTAATATATGTACTCTGTTGAAAAGTTAAAATCTTCCTACATTACTAAGAATCCGGTAGAAGGTTTAGTTATTTTTGGGGTTAAAATTTATTCTATTTTAGACTCGTAAAGGCGCAGTATCAAAAACCGAGGTTAATTCAATCAAGTCCCGAGACTAACCAATAAAAATACATTTATAGTTACTTTCTATAGCGAGACAATCATCCTAACGTTTTTTTAAACTTTCGATGTATAAAATTATTTGGCCTTAAAGTGGGCTTCAGTTGCGGCTATAAACCTCATTATCGGAGCCAAATTTTTTTCCCTGGAGTAATTTTTTTGAGATACGCGAACAGACAGAAGTCAGAAGGGGCCGGATCTGATGAATATGTGGAATGTGGAAAAGCAATTCGAATCGTAAATCGTTCATTTCATTATCGTTTTCATCATCGACTTGTGGATCGATGCATTGTCTTGGTGAAACAGCGGTCTTTTCTTTGCCATGTAAGGTTTTTTCTGCTTGAATGCGTCACATCCAATTGATTCAATAACGCAATGTAGTACTAGTCGCTGTTGATCGTCTGGTCTTCCGGGAAGAACGTCGATGAGCATAATTTCGTGCGTATCCTAAAAACTTTGCTGACTGTTGCGTCTTCGGATGGCCGGCTTTGTCCTCTCCTCTCCACCCGGCTGACGCCTTTTTTTGGCTCCGGCGTATAGTGATAAAACCATGTTCCATCCACTGTTATGTTCCGACACACAAAAAATCCTTTACAGCACTTAGAATCGTCAGTTCGTTGTTGTTTTTGTTCCACTGCGAACAAACGCGGAACCCACTCGGAAAAACATTTTTTCATACCCAAATTTTTATGCACAAGTTTGAACACCGTGCTTTTTGATGTCTTTAGGATGTGCAGCTATCTCTTGCAACTTCATTTTTTGATGTTTTCGGGCGTAGTCACCTCATTGGATAATCGGGGGCGCTGCGCGTTTTCGGCGGTTGATCGCGTTCAAAATCCGCATAGCATCGGAAAATGGTTGTTTTCGATACAGAATTTTCCCGGTAACACTTTTCAAGCCATTGCTGACCTTGAACGGTATTTCCCCCCATTAAAAACAGTGTTAATTAATACACGAAACTCGTTCTGATTCATTGTTTACAAAATAATAAAAATAGCGTCACTTCAGTTTCAATACAACTACTGCACCGTTACACGTATCTTTTGAAAGTCAGTACTACCGGAAACAAAAGTGACATGGCATTATTGGTGGCGTCATGTATGTGTTAATCTCGGGACTTGATGACTCGTGTGTTATTTAATCTAATATTTTAAGTATTATTTCAAACTTTTAAATCACACGATCGAGAACGTTTTTACATCATTTTTGTTGTCATAAAAGCAGATAAATTTAAAAAATATTCAGCATTAACTTATTTTTTTCACAAAGATTCACGTTTTTCAAAATTTAACTTGTAGCAAATGCAGAGAAATTATGCAAGCGACGAAATGTTAGAAATACTTTTTTAATTAAAAACGAAATTCTTAAAGCGAAAACGAAAACACTGTCATATAAGTCTAATGAAAAGAATATTAGTTGTTTTTCCCCGGATTTTTTAACATTACGCGCCGATTACATCGATCAGTATTTTCATTAATTTTTTACGTGGATGCCTTTGTAAAAATCGTTATTGTTTTGTAATATAAAAAATAATGAAATAATAATTTTTTTTGCTTATTTGTTTTTACCATAAATCAACAAATTAAGCCGACATACATAAAAGAAAAAAAGTAATTGAAAAATGGAAAATTCAACCAGTTGAAAATAATAACTATTCTAGCGAAGCAGAAATCCATGCAAAAAGTAAAATATATACGTATGTAACACATATATATATACATATATATTCAAATTAACCATATATTTTTTGTTTTAAAGTAGAAAAATTCAATATTTTAGTCTACCACTACTACAGGTTACCAGGAATCTCGTACGTGATACAGAACTTGCATGTGCAAATATGCGGTGGTTACGTGTATATAAACGTGTTTAATACTAGAACCACTATTATTTTTACAGAATCGCTAAATATTATTACCATTAGTTTTATGTTCTTTGGTACGCGTTATAAAAATTGATTAATAAAAAAAGAGAATTGGGAAATAATGCACTGAAACAGCAACGGGAGGTTACAATTACGTTAAATATAATTTCTACCTATAAAACTTCAAACCGCGATAAATGTGTTATACACATAACTTTTTTCAGCGCCATTTTTTGTAATTTTAATGTGTCCTTTTTAGTAATAAATTAACGGATAATTAATTAATAATGCGAACGTGTTTGTCTTCAATTTTATTATTTCTGTGTAGCGCTTTAGTTATCCGGTATTTATTTTAAAGCAATCATTCCAATGGATTTTTCCATTTCCTTTTACGCAATTTTCCTAATCGCGGAGTTTGATTTTCAAAGCCAGGAGTACAATTCGTATATGTGCACAAGAACAATTATCTAGTTATTAGGTTATTCATTTCGGAGTTAGATAATACGAAATTACAATATTAATCACACAAATGGCTCACAAAAAAATTTGAAAACAAATAAATAAGCCCGAAATCAATTCGAGCACGTGCGAAAAGTTCTGTGCGTGCACGCGAATTATGTACAGTACTCGATCGAGAGCTCCGTGAACCAGTTTATCGCACAGCAATCAAAAAACTCGCTAAGAATTAGTTGCTAATAGCGGGGGTATTGCCAATAATTTGAAAATGTAAATTACACTTAAAAAATTAAAAAATATGCTTTTTTTTTTTTTTTTTTTTAGTAAAACACGGTTGAAATGAACGGTGGTTTTTTCTGCCTATAACATGGTAGAGCAATGAAACAATATATATATGTGTGTGTGTGTGGGTGTGGCTGTAAAAATAAAAAAAAACATTAATAAATTTAACATTTTTAAAAGCTGAGAGCACACATACTACCGGTAAAAGTCACAAAATTAGAAACAACTTCAGAATAAATCGAATTACCACAATTTAATTTGCGCAATGCGACATCTGTTAAATAAATAATTAAAAAAAGAAAAAAGGAATTACTTTTACAAAATTAAGCAGTGATTTTAAGAAGACTAAAAAGTTTATTTTAATCCGCGACGGTAAGAAAAAAAAGTTTACAAGATTCTAATCTTTGAATCAATGTAAAGCGTAAACAAAATCGCGATAATAGAAATATCATTTTGATATTAAAAAAAAAAAAAAAAAATATACAGTAAAAAGTATGAATTCGGAAAGATCGTTAAACGTTTAGACTATTTAAAATGTAAAAAATTCATAAAAGCGAAAATGAAAAGATGAGAATTCATGTTCTGAGATGGTTGGATAAACTGCAGTAGCAAAAAATATATATGAAACGGAAGAAGGTTTTAATGATGAAGAACGATTGACTACAATATGAAGATAATGCGCGTGATCGGAAATAAACAAAAAAGAAAAAAAAAAGAAAAGGTTTAAATCAAAAACAATCTAAAATTTCATACACCGAAAACGGTTAAAACGTGCAATTATTTTTTCTTTTCGTCCTACTGCATATACTTTCTTCATAATAGCGCTCAGTTAAGATTTCTCATTTAAAGGAAAAATTCATAAGCTGTGGTAGTATTATCATATATTTTATTCTTTGTATTATTCCGTAGTAGTTAATGGAATATATTACATTAGCAATAATAACATGATAATGTACTTTTATCGTGTATATTTGTCGTTACGTTTTCGGGCTCGGCCCATCTTCAGCTGATAAAGAAAAGGATGAAAAAAAATTCGAAAAACATAGTCGAAATTAGTCAATCACTCGAATTATAGACTCTGGACGAGGGGTTATATTAGATGAAAACGAAGTCACAACAATCGTCACGTATTCGCATGAAGTTTAAAGCACAACCGAATATAAAAAGAATATGAGCTTAGTGATAGAATATAAAAAATGCCAGAATTACTTGTGTACTCAAAAATGAAAAGCAATAAACAAGTATACAAAAATACGAAAAAATATGAGGCATTAGTAGAGAACAGTTGTTAAAACGGGAATAGCGCAGTACTACATAAAGCAGATAATAATGTAAACAAAGTTAAACTTTATGGGAATGGTTGCGATGCCGTTTTCGTTTTCGTCGAGTACAATTCGTTGCATTTATAATTTACGTGGTTTCGATTGTTTTTCGGGGTTTCTTTCTTCTTCTTCATCCTCTTCAGCTGAAGATGGGCCAAGCACGAAAACGTAACGACAAATATACACGATAAAAGAATTTCTTATGTCCGATCGTAGTGAACTAACGAGAAACTTTTTATAAGCGTGTACTATTATGAACTAGTCGGCAATTTTTATTCACATTATATGTGATTTATTCGTTACTCATTGCTAATAGTAACGTAATTTTATTAATTATCCAAATTTAACAGCAGCGTATGAATCATCGTTCGATATTCTCTGTTGTAGTCTTGTTTTAGTATACCGTGTTACTTCGAATTTGCGTAGTAGATTAATCGGTTTACTGATCCATTTATAGTTTGTACGGAAGGAAAAAAGTAAAAGTGGAGAAGGGGAAATTAGAAGGTGGTTCTTATAAAATGAAAAGCAAGCAGGCACACAAGCGAAACACCGGATGAAGAAGGAAATGTCCCGAAAAAGGGGCAAATAATAAAAGTAAATAAAAAACACGATAACGCACAAAAGCTAAAACCCAATCGAATACTTGAAGCTGAATTGCGTACTGTTAGGGGCACTACGGTGTCAGCGAAGACAAAAACGGAAAAGCGATATAGACGGTATAGGGAGTAGCAGCGCAGCACGTAAAAGTGTTAGAGTACTACCGAACCTGCCATGTGATGTAAACTATTAACGCTGAGAACAGATATATTTTCATTGATTAGAGGAGGCAGCATGGAACGATCTAAACTGGACGACGCGTGATTACCTTCAGACCATCGATGGTCATTCGATGAGGAAGAACCATGCGATGGAACCGGGGGCGGTGGCGGGGGCCGGTCATACATCCTATGACCGCTGTCTAGCCAACGACCGCCTAGAAAATCAGCAGCCATTACACGTTATCGCGCGAATAATAATTATTTCATTAATTAAGCGTATACGGTGTACACTGACGGACTATATGTATAACAACTTACTTGTATTCGGTGATTCGATGAGCGACCCGTTCATTTTAGTTGGCGAATCGGTAGCCAGTTGCGAAGCCGTTACCGACCGTGTCTGCAGTGTGGGCTTCAAACGGAAAACAAAAAATACGCAATTTTAATTAAAGAGTCTGTTGGCGTAAAATTAATTATCCTTAAATTATCTAAAGATCGTAAAAAAGTATCAGAAAAATAAAATATTCTCATTTTAATCGAATAAAAAGTGACTTACAGCGTACGAAATTAGTTATTAAATTACCGCGTAATTTGACATATTAATTATAATAACGCGACGAATTAGTTATTGGTTCAATTGTTCTCACTATTCATTCTGTTCAAGAGTGTTCTAGCGCTTATAGGGAATGATAATTGCGATCCGAAATATTAATTCTATAATTGGGAGATGTACTGTTATAGCGAATTAACGAAAATATCTTAAATCACTTTATTAAAAAAAAAAAAAACGAAATAAAATATTCCACCAAGATATTATTTTTAGTAGGTTCGTTAAATATCCTATTATCAAGTAACAGAAATTCAAGAGGATGGGCAAAAAAATAAATAGGTAAAATTAAACATTCTAACCGAATTCTGAAAATAGAAGGAAATGAGATTAATTACGACAAAAAAGAGAAAATCAGTCGAAATTTTCAATTCCGTCAGTATTATACGAATAATTAATTGTCATAAAACGTGCGTTATTGCTTCGCCGGTAGTGGACGTATAAAATTCGATTTCACCAAAAAGCTTAAAAAACTTAGGACTGTACTAAGTAAAGTAAAGTAGGTCCTATACCCTTGACAGGGCGTCGAGGATTGCGAAGTTAAGCTTCACAATGAACTAAGCCTAATGGATCTAAGGAGAATATTGGGGCCAGTTCCTTTCTCTCAGACGCCTTTACTTTCCCAGACTTCTCTGGTATAACCGACTTAATTTCAGGCTGGCTAATAATGAGAGTTAGTCACCTTCAATAATAAGTAAGGTCCGCTAATAGTTTTAATCTTTTTTAGTTTAAACAAAATTATTAAAACCAATTCAACTTGTAATTAATTCTATAAATAAATAATTGTTTTCTTAATCGATGGAAAAATGAAAGTGTGAACATTTTTTAAAAAAGTAGCGTAGCTTTTTTTTATACAAAAAAAAAAAATAAAAAAAAAATACATAAAACGACCGCGTGTGATAAATAAAGGAAAATTGAACACACTGGGGGAAGCGTTACGTTATTTCCCCCAAATTTGGAATTTTTCTACATCTGATAAAATGATTAAAGCCATTTAAACTATTCTTTAACGCTGAATATTACCACATACTGATGGGCCATATTCACACTTAATATGTATACTTTCACAACCGTTTTTTTCTTTTTGTCCATTTTATCGTCGCTTTTTCACACTAGACGTTCATTTATACTTGTCTCTGAACCGAGTTTTCCACATCGTGGTATTCATTTTTCACACGAGAATGCGCCAGTGCACATTTACTTATTCTCGTTGATTATGCTGTATTAGCTGTTTCATTAGAAATATAGTTTATCGCGCATTTATCAGATTAAAAAGAGTTCACCATTATTATTATTTTAACATTTGCAAATCGTTAATTGAAATTAGTTTACTTTTTTATTTTTTACCTTTCTTACTTAGAATTGCCAAGTCTATCATACCAAACAAATGAATCTGTGTTCTACTTTCTCCTTTTTTTTTTTCGACCCCGCCATTTTCATCTGCCGCTACTTCCAATTTTATTTATATAGCGAGAGGAAAAGGACGTCGTATTAACAATAATAACTGAAAATTTTTATAGGCCCCGCCGCGAAATTGTAAACATATTGTTCAAATCAAATACCTCATCCAAAAGTTGACGAAGACGTTGCAGTTGAGCTTCCAGCTGCCTGTTATGCTCTTCTAATATTTGCATACGCGCTTCCAGTCGTCCTTTATGTTGACGTAGCAGTTTGGCTTCCGCCACCATATCGGCTTCGCCAGCAGTTAACGTCTTGCTTCCACGTAATCGTTCATATTCCGCTTGCAGTGAAGCATTTTCTTCTTCAAGATCACTTAAAAATATCAACATATACGTTCATTCATTTTATAATTCGACAAAATAACAATAGTAGCAATAATACGTATTAATATTAACACGACGACACTTGACTAATTTACAAAAAAAGCCGACAATATCCCTTACATTCACATTTAATTGATGGAGCGGACCAATTCCGAAACTGTTTTGTATAGTTCTAAAACATCTTTTAAATTGTTTGTTATTAATTTTTAATAATACTGTTTGAATACAACATAAAAAATACTTGTATAACAGAAATTAAAAAATATAATAAATACCGACATATGTTTCGGAGTTACTTACTCCATAATTATGGTAATAGTAAAATTAAAGTTAATCGCCGTGATTATGGAGTAGGTAACTTCGAAACACGTGTCGGTATTTATTATATTTTTTAAAAATTTATTTTCTGCCATACAAGTGTTTTTTATGTGTATTTAATAAATGTTAATACAGAAAATGGATATAACATTTATTATCTAATATCGTTGAAATATCACATTTAAGAATTTTTTTTAACATGTAAAGCTTGTTTTGCTTTCTTTTTTTTTTCTTTTTTTTTGAAGGCTTCAACGACTTTAACCACGCAAACGGAAGTCAGCATGTGTAAGAGATAAAAAAAAATCATTTATTAAATAAGTAATTCGTTTTTATCATTAAATGGCTGACTGAAGTATTAAATCATACATGGGCGTAGCTAGGAATTTTCCCTAGGGGGAGCAGCTGACCAGCTGAATATATATACACCCTGTCAAGAAAGTATCGGGAATTGTTAAATAAAACGAACAATTTTTAATTTTCATCCAAATTTATTTTGTCACCTTCAAAATAACATCCATTCGAAGCGATGCACATATGCCAACGCTTTTTCCACTCGGCAAAGCACTTCTGATAGGCGGTTTCCGGGATGGCCTTTAGCTCTCGCGTCGCATTCGTCTTGATGTCATCAATCGATTCGAAGCGCATTCCCCGTAGCGGAAATTTGAGTTTTGAGAATAGGAAGAAGTCGCAGGGTGCTAAATCTGGTGAATACGGCGGTTGTTCGATGATATTTACCGAGTGTTTGGCCAAAAACTCATTCACAATTATGGCTTTGTGAGACGGCGCATTATCGTGATGGAGAATCCAAGAATTGTCGACCCACAAATCGTTACGTTTACGACGGATAGCCTCTCTCAAACGTCTCAAAACACTTAAGTAAAACTCTTTGGTGACTGTCTGTCCGGCTGGCACATATTCATAGTGTACCACGCCTCGAATATCGAAGAAAACAATCAACATGATCTTCACTTTCGATCGGCTTTGGCGAGGTTTTTTCGGCTTTGGCGCGCCAATTGGCCGCCATTCGGACGATTGCTGGTTCGTAAGCGTGTCGTACTCGTACACCCATGTCTCGTCACCAGTAATTATCTTTTCCAAGAAGGTAGGATCCAAATTGGCTCGATCCAGCATGTCTGCAGCTACCTGTTCTCGGTACTTTTTTTGAAAGAAATTCAGGTCTTTCGGAACAAGCCGAGCCGCAACGCGTTGCATACCCAATTTTTCGTGCACAATCGTACGTACGCTCTCGTGTGACATGCCCAATCCATGAGCCATCTCTCTCAAGCTCACATGACAATTTTCAGCAACGATTTCCTTGATTTTATCGACGTTATCATCGGTCACACTCGTTGAAGGCCGTCCAGAGCGAGGCATGTCTTCGACCGTCTCCCGACCATCCTTGAACGCTCTGTACCACTCGTAAACCCGCGTTTTTGATAAAGCAGATTCACCAAAAGCCTTCTGTAACATTTTCAGTGTATCGGCACAAGAAATTTCGTTCGAAACACAGAATTTAACACAAGTACGTTGTTCAATATTTTCACTCATTGTAAAACTTCGACAAAACACTTCAAGGTCGACTGATTTTAACAGCTGCTGTAAACACACTGGTTGACAGATCGCGCTAAAAATAGGCATCATAATACAAAACAGTTGTACCAACCTGGAAAAAAAAATTATCTGCCTAGCTATTACCCGGGAGATTTAAATTGACAATTCCCGATACTTTCTTGACAGGGTGTATATATATATATTGATACGGATTCGGTACTTGCAGCGCTATCTTTTAACGATGTCCGAGTTAGAAAATATTCTTTGAAATATCATTAATTCACGATCTCTCGGACATCGTTCTTTTTAGCCGTCGCTTTGCCTTGTCAAGTATGCTTACTCGGCCAAAACCGAAAATCCCGTGCCTGTTCGTTTGATCAGTTGCACCGGGATGATACTGCACTAGTGTCTGTGTAGTGGTTGTGGTCGAGGGCTAAGGCAGTGACATGTGCTTGCGGCGAAAGCGCGCATCCGAACAGTGTGGCGAATGACATTGAGCGAGCGGAGATTTTTAATGTATCCCGCCAAAAGTCAGGCAGGGCAGTAAGTGCGGTGATCGACGCAGAAGTATTCTTCTAGAAACTTCTGCGTAGCCTTTATCGCCGTAGCACGGAACACATTGTTCGTTCGCTTATTTTTCTGGTCGCCGTAGTCGTAATTGATAGTTACCACGTTTTTTTTTTTTGTTCGTTCATCTAGTCGATCGATACCGTTTTTTCGCGCGTTACGAAGAGCGCCATGCGGTGAAGTTAACCTTTTTCGGATATGATTTATGTGCCGCGTAAAGAATTACACGTGTTTTAAAAGCCTAATGCTCGTTATTTTTTATCTTCATCTCCGTGTGACTGGCTTACGGAAGAGAAAGACATCGAAGGGAAAAGTCAGGATTTGTGACTCTAGCTGCCCGGAAGCAGGGACTTAGAAAAGTTAAAGAATTTGTTACACTGGCGAGCCCGAACTGCTAAAGAAAAGTCAATTTGTAACACGGGCACCCGAAATCAGGGACGCAATAGTCAATTTGTAAAACTGGCGCATCCGAACTGAGGGACTCGAAGTGGACCCGGAAAAGAAAAATATTCAATTTCGATAGAAGAAACACAGCGAAGGAAACAGCCAAGCTGCAACAACAGATAAGCTTTTAAAGTTTTATTGTCTCCCCGCGGCCTACTTCTTTAGGGTGTATTATACCTATTTTGTTTACGTATTTACGTTAAATTTTTTATGAAATGTTATTATCTGACATATAAATCGTTTTTTGTTTTTTTTTGGTTCGTAGTGATTATCGTATTATTAATATTATTTGTCTGTAGATAAGCCCAATTACGTAATTTTATCTCGTGCATATACCCTGCCTGAGAAAATGGACGATAGGGATCTATCTAGAGTGGTGACAACTAGGGGAGATTATAGAAACCCCAAACCTGTCCTCGCCGATACGAGCGACGAAGAGAAGGGAGAGATAGAAGACCCGGACGGTTCAATAGCAGAAAGCTATGACCCACCCAGTCCGCAGGAAAGAGGATTTACTGATCCAGGTCCATCTTTCCTAGTAAAAAAAAAAACAACTGATACGGAAGAGAGTATACCCGACATGAGGGATATTTTAAAAATGTTCGAACATCTGGATAAAAAATCCGACGAAAATAAAAAAATGTTCGAACATCAAAATAAAAAAATGTTCGAACATCTGGATAAAAAAACCGACGAAAATAAAAAAATGATCGAACATCAAAATAAAAAAATGTTCGAACATCTGGATAAAAAATCCGACGAAAATAAAAAAATGTTCGAACATCTGGATAAAAAATCCGACGAAAATAAAAAAATGTTCGAACATCTGGATAAGAAATCAGACGAATTAAGAGATGGGATGCAGAGGAGCATTCGAGAATTTAAAGAGGACTTAACGAGAGAGATTAATAAAATTGAAAAAAAATATGAAGTAGTAAGTAATAAAGTGGAACAAGTAGAGGAAAAAAACAGAAATTTAACCTCTTATGTCAAGGAGTTGGCTGTAAAGGTGAAGAGAGTAGAGGATGTGGAAAGCAGTTCAAATGAAAAAATAGGGGGTTTGTCGTCCGCTGTGGTACGAATAGAAAAAAATTTAGAGGAAGAGAAGGAACGTTGGTCAGAGCTTGGCGAGAACGTGGAGAATCTCGAAAATAAAATGAAATCGGTAGAACAAAATGAGCTAAATTTCGTGGGATATCGATTAACTACTTCGGGAGTGTCTATGCAGTCGGAAAAGATAGCGAAAATAAAAAATTTTCCTCCTCCAAACAATCGAGATCAGGTCATGTCATTCCTCGGCATGTGCAATTTTTACCGTAAATTTATAAAGTCATATGCAGAGATTATCCAACCTATATCAGTATTAGTTAGTAATAAGGTCCCGTTTGTCTGGGACGAGGAACATGATCGAGCGTTTCAGCAATTCAAAGATGCGTTCGCTGAACACATTAAATTACAAACTCCTGATTATAAGAAAGAATTCATTGCATGTTCTGACGCGTCCGACCGAGCGGTTGGTGGCTCGCTATCGCAATTAGACGAGCAAGGTGATCCGCGGCCGATCATGTTCGTGAGTCGGCTGCTAACAGGTGCAGAGAGAAACTACTTTACAACTGAAAAAGAGTTGTTGGCCACTATTTTCTGTTTAAAAAAGTTTCGCATAATCATTGAGGGATATCCGATAATAATAATGACTGACCATAAAAGTTTAAAGTTTTTAAAAGAATCTCGGTGGCAAAATGCACGCCTAACAAGGTGGACTCTTTATCTACAAAACTTCGATTTGAGACTGGAGTATGTTCCCGGGAAAGAAAACGTTGTCGCGGATATGCTAACACGAAATCTAGGTAATATTCCCGAGATAAACAGTGATGTTGCGTTAATTGCCTTTTTCAACAAGTCTACTCAAAGTATAATTAAGGAATTGTTCCGTAATCTTGCAGAGGACCAGCGAGCAGATAAATCTTGGGGATGTGTTATAAAAAATATTGAATGTATAGAGAAATTGCGCAGATTTTATCGCATACATAAGGATTTATTATTTTTCCGCAGTAGAGTAAGTGAATTGTGGCGGATATGTATACCTAGTGCACATGTCGAGGAGCTGATCTGGTTTACACATACTAAATACGCGCACCCTGGACAGCTCCGTACTTATTTGCCGATCTCCCGTACATGTCATTTTTTAAAGATGCGAAATACGATCAATAAAGTAATTAAACGTTGTGAATTATGCAAAAAAACAAAACCATATACGGCGAAATCCATCGGTCCTTTAACAAGCTACTCCCCGCAAGGTCCACTTGACATCGTTGCGGTTGATGTTTTTGGCCCGTTGCCCATTGTAAAAGGGATGAACCAAATATTTGTACTATATGACACTTTTTCAAAATACGTTAAGTTCTACCCAATGAAGAGGCTAACGAGTGTAAATTTAATATCGAAGGTGAATCATTTTATCAGTACAGTAGGAAAAATGAACACTATCGTTTCGGACAACGCCACAGTATTTACTAGTCAGCGCTGGTACGCCTTTTTCGAGAGTAGGGACATCGAAGTGCGGCATATAGCCGCCTATTGCCCGAAAAACAATCCGGCCGAAAGGGTCAACTTTGAATTAGGTAAGTCAATCAGGTGTTTGTGTCATAAACGTCACACCAACTGGCTGACACATCTCGCGGGAATCGAGGCATGTTTCAATAACATCCCGAGTACTATTACCGGATATATTCCGAGTGAGGTGATTTATAGAGAGAATCATTGTCATCTCATTAGCGAAGTAATTGCGTTTCCGGAGGTGGAGGATAGACAAACTCATGAGAGTATCATAGAAACAATAAAAGCTCGATTAGAACGCCTCAATAATGCGCGCCGAAAAAAGCAGGTAGAAAAGAATAACATAAGGGAATATAACGTAGGAGATCATATATATATAAAGAACCATGTCCTATCTAATAAGGCGAAAAAACGCATATTACCTAAAAGATCTTACTCGCGAAAACAATTACGTAATACGCAATATCATCGATTTAAGACCCGCATAAAAAAAAGAAAATATATATATATAAAAGTGAAAATACTTCCCTCGTAAATAAATTTTCTAAACGAATTTTTTTTATTTTTTTAGAATTTTCTTCCGTATAATTTTTTTGTTGTTTGCCTTGTCCTGTTTGACAATACCAATTAAGGGAGCTCGCGGTTTCGCGGAGCTATTTACGTATATCGCTATCGGGAACAATCGGCGTGCTCGTCAAATATAAAGTCCTGTTAGAAAGGCGATCCTATTCATCTATAACATCTGGCGGCGTACTTGGAGGCGGCCACGGCGTATGTTTCCACGGAACCTATTATAGAGGTGCTCCATTTTGTAATAACATCTGGCCGCGACCGTGGTGCGTCTGGGTACGTGTGAATCAGTGCGACTCGGAAAGTCAAGTTTTTCCACGTTTTCACAGAGTTTTTTCTTAACATCCCTTTGTTGTGCTCTGGCGTCATAAAGTCGGTTTATTGTTCCGGGTGATAGTCGGTGTACGGGGGGTAGTTTCCGGGGTCGCGAGATCCTAGCATGATTGGTATCTGTTGAGATCGTTTACAGGACAGATTTGGCAAACAGGGAAGTCATTATTTATATATTCGCTAGTATTATATTCACGCATTAATGCATGTACAAGTTTGCACGGGAAGTTTTGTTTACTTGTTCCAGTTTATTTTCACTCTGTAAGTCTCGATTCTTCACGTTCAATTTAAGTTCTGCTCGTGAACATTTTACAGAATAAAATTGTATTCACATCCATGTATGAGCAAAATTGATGCCGTTAATCATGGAGTTTGTTTATTTACATCGACTTAATCGAGGCAATGCGCATCCGATTTGTGAATGTGTACTCGACTTGTCGAATTTTCGTCCGTTAGACATTTATTAATCTTGAGAAATAATAAAAATAACAATTAAGAGAAGAGGTATGTATCATCTGGGCATTTTGCTTCGGATAGCGGTCTTGCAGTTTTTTTCCGAAAAAAAAAAAAAAAAAAAAAAAAACTTGCTTTTCTTCCGTCATTATTGTCTAAACATCTTTGAGTCAAAGTTACTCACGGGTCACCACTCTGGATCCTATTTCCCGAGTATAAGTGAGGTGTGGGTGAGAATTAATGGAATGTCGCCATATTATTTTTAACACCCCGGCACCGTAAATCGTTCACTATATGCGGCGTAGGGAATTGTAAATTTTCGTTACGTTACGGTAAACATTTATAGTTAGTTTGTTTATATTTATTTTGGTGATTGCGGTCAATATTATGTATAGGTGAATTGTTTTGTTGAACCTCCGATGTCGCAGGCAGATCGGCGGGTAGCGGAACGTGTTAATGACGTCTTAATATAATGTATAATTTTTCAGGAATTTTCTTGTTGTGTTATTGTGCGAGTGTGAGTGCCCACGACTAGAAATGCAATTTTGCTAATTATTCAGACATTTTTTTTGTTTTGTTTGTCTTGTTTTGTTGGTTTTTAATTTAATTTCCGGTGGCATGCGCCGTGGGAAGGCATGCTAGGTAATGGTAGGAAGTTGGTTTTCATCTGATATGTAGGGGTGTCTGTCTGGGATAAGCCAATTGGGGGGTCCCATGTGTCGGACGTGGCCGCGCACCACCTCTACAATTATATACAGGGTGGCTCGGTTACACGTTCGTGCATGTTTGGTCAGGGATGTCGAAAGGGGGGCTCTCATTTTCTCTTGTGGTAGGCCAATGGGGGTGTTTCCGCACTTCGCATGGTATCCGAGTGCACCATTTTGGGCCGTGGTGGCATAGTATTTTTTTAGGAATTGATTTTCGGTGGCTCGGGTACATGCAAGGCTTGTGATCTTTCTGTTGTCTTAATGATGGTTATTTTGAAATTTCACCGTACACTTCAGTTTATTGAATATGGTCTTAGTACTTCGTTTTGATAATATGACTTGAGGTCATTATTAGCCCTATTCAAGTATCGTTTGTTATTAATAGATTTTGTTGGAGTTTCGTCCACCGTTGTAGTCATGGGTGATAATAATTTTTTTTTGATATTTTCTGAATTAATGTTGTTAGTAGATATTCGTTTGGTCCCTGTGAGGACATGCATAGCTCTAGTCGTGTGGAGATTCTGATTTTTTCCGCAATTTTATTTATTTATTTGTTTGTATTTGTTTAGTCGTTCCGATGCCGTTGTGCGGTATGCGTGTGGTATGTTTGAGGAATGGGTGAATCTGAACGGTAGCGTTATGTTTAGAGCTCTGTGGTTCAACACTGGATGCTCCGAATCCGTAAATTCTTTCACACCTTGGTCTTCATCCAAAAACTTCCGTTTTGGATGGAAATTGGGGTGGGGCAGTGATACGGATTCGGTACTTGCAGCGCTATCTTTTAACGATGTCCGAGTTAGAAAATATTCTTTGAAATATCATTAATTCACGATCTCTCGGACATCGTTCTTTTTAGCCGTCGCTTTGCCTTGTCAAGTATGCTTACTCGGCCAAAACCGAAAATCCCGTGCCTGTTCGTTCGATCAGTTGCACCGGGATGATACTGCACTAGTGTCTGTGTAGTGGTTGTGGTCGAGGGCTAAGGCAGTGACATGTGCTTGCGGCGAAAGCGCGCATCCGAACAGTGTGGCGAATGACATTGAGCGAGCGGAGATTTTTAATGTATCCCGCCAAAAGTCAGGCAGGGCAGTAAGTGCGGTGATCGACGCAGAAGTATTCTTCTAGAAACTTCTGCGTAGCCTTTATCGCCGTAGCACGGAACACATTGTTCGTTCGCTTATTTTTCTGGTCGCCGTAGTCGTAATTGATAGTTACCACGTTTTTTTTTTTTTGTTCGTTCATCTAGTCGATCGATACCGTTTTTTCGCGCGTTACGAAGAGCGCCATGCGGTGAAGTTAACCTTTTTCGGATATGATTTATGTGCCGCGTAAAGAATTACACGTGTTTTAAAAGCCTAATGCTCGTTATTTTTTATCTTCATCTCCGTGTGACTGGCTTACGGAAGAGAAAGACATCGAAGGGAAAAGTCAGGATTTGTGACTCTAGCTGCCCGGAAGCAGGGACTTAGAAAAGTTAAAGAATTTGTTACACTGGCGAGCCCGAACTGCTAAAGAAAAGTCAATTTGTAACACGGGCACCCGAAATCAGGGACGCAATAGTCAATTTGTAAAAATATGTATATGTGTGAGCGCACATACACATATAGTCGTATTATATTAAAAAGTTGATATAAAATTAATCAAAAAATATATAACCGAAATAAATAACAGCTTATTAAAAAATAGCTTTATTTACAGATCACTTAATTTTTAAATAATATATATAGTCACATAGGATATCTAACTGTACTGGCTTTCAATTATTTAAAAGTTCTCTTCTCTTAGTGACTACGTTCAGACGATGCAATTTACTCCGAAACGTTAAGTGAGTACGTTCTGAAAGTAGTCACTGAGGGAGCTTTTAAATAATCGAAAGTCAATACTGATATCTACTTAGTCTACTTAGTCTGTAGTAGAATAGTGTGCAAAGCGTTGTCTAATTGCACGCGCATAGGAAATTAATAATCACGGTATCAATTTCGAAATACATTGTATTTTTACACTTTTCAAATTTTTCTCCATGTGATATTTAGAGGATTCTTCTAGAGAGGGCAACGAGTTTTCTAGGGTCCCCCCTCGCCCCATTTAGCTACGCCCATGAAAGCATCTGAATACTATTAAAGTGATCGATATTAAAAACTGACTAAAAATGATTAGTATCACTATCTCGTAGTACAGTCGTATGTAATTATAACGTTTTT
Organism: Icerya purchasi; assembly: GCA_039619475.1. Lineage (NCBI taxonomy): Eukaryota > Metazoa > Arthropoda > Insecta > Hemiptera > Monophlebidae > Icerya > Icerya purchasi. The sequence goes on along the minus strand of CM077115.1, from coordinate 188,674,746 downwards.
TAACACATTTACGACTCTACGCTTTAAAACGACAAAATTGGTAATTTTTAGTTCATTTTTTATTTTAATTACTTTAATAATAGTTAAACGATTTCAGCTGCGCAATTTTAACGTTTAATGTCCAGTGACATGTTTTTTAATCTTACCGTTATTTCGTCAATTCTTAATTCGATCATATTTGAGTTTATAATTAACTATTTTCAAAGTAAAAACTTTATTTCTGTTTCTGTTTTTTTTTTTTTTTTTTTTGCCGGGAGAGAGATAAATTTTTTTCGTTGTTCTGTAAAGGAACTCAAAAAAAAAAACAAAAAAAAAAAAAAACAGCCCGGTCACATTCAATATTATATTAGGCGTGAGAAAGTGAATTACCGTATCATAGCTTCTAATTCTTCTCTTTGATCCGCATCAATGGCAGCTATTATCTGAACGGGACTTCGCGGGGTAAGAATTACGTCACTTACGTCATTACCACCGTTAAGTGATTGGCAGTATTGAGCAATTAACTGATGTTCATCTTCCCTGTACGTAACAAATGTAATTTCGTTTTTTAATCGATTGACTATTGTTTTAAGCATAAGAATAAGCACTACAGAGCGTAAATAGAAATACCGAATATTAATAATAATCTGCGCTGAAATATTGGCCAAAGATGTAACTTTCAGTTATTATAAATTGAAACTGCCACAATTAATATATTAAAATAAATACATAAAATATAACTAACGAAAGAAATACGTTAATTGGTTTCAAACTATATTTTGTTCTCATCGAATCGAAACTGTATTTAGTACGATTTTAATTTTTTATACGAGTTTATTCTAATTATTTCGACAGATGTGTTAAATAATTATATTAAATAGGCGTTAATAATACGGGATTTCGAAAACTTTCAGTATATTTGGTTAAATTAACACATCTGAAGACGTGAATTTACCGTAATCATATTCATGGGATGATGCGATATTAAACTTTATCACGCAATTGTATTATTGTTTAACGTAAATGATATTTAGAAAAAATCTCGATATACCGAATTTTTCAACGGCGGCGTGTATGGTAAAACATGACTGATGTGGAAAACTCCGCTATTGCAACGTAGCAGGTTAGCGGTGTTTCATTCGAGGAGATCTGAGTTTCTGGATTTCACGCAGTCAAATCACGAAAATTAACTATTGTGTTCGTTTAAATGTGCATGCCGAGTTCCGTTTCGAGAAGAAAAATAAAAAAACCTTGGCTTATGGAATTTTTCTCGGTATAGGTAGGCGATTAAAAAAATTAATTTTCGCTCCACTAAATAATAATAATAATAATAATAATAATAATAATAATAACACACACGGTTTATAGGGAATTTATAATAATATATATTTCCTTTAAGCAGTATGTGCTATTATTACTTAATGAAAAATAAGGAAATGGATTTCTATCAGCATTTCGCTCCACCTCTGACCGATTACGAATCCACAAAGTCAGCCACATTAATATTCGGTCACGACATTGCGGAACAAATGAACGCACCAAACAGGTGGAAATAAAGTTTTATTTGTAATTATTTTAATGAAATAACGTAAAGAGAAACCTTCTAAATACATGCACGTAAAAAAAAATCATAATATCACAGCTCCGGTAACAAATACACACAAAAGGTCAAAAATGGTGCGCCACATTAATATTCGATCACTGATAAAATAAGACTTACATTTATATATATTCCTCCGGTAGGGTAAGCAAATGAGCACATCAGTACTTTGTATGCCTTCGCCCGGATCACACTTTTCAACCCACGTGGCATCGAGGAAATCGAGTTGCGATAGTAATCGGGATGAAATGTGCTCCATTCTTCCAGTATGCGCACTTTCAGCTGGGTACGGCTGGTAATTGGCTTCTCACGTTGTTTCCCGTCCAAGAAGTCCCGTAGATTCTCTATGGGGTTTTGAAATCGGGAGACTGTGGAGGAGTTGGAATGACAGAGCGACAATTATAGAGTAGCCATAGGCGAGTGTCGAATGCAGTATGCTTCGGGTTATTGTCCTGATACAGCTGAAATTCTGTAGACCCACTTTCTCGGCGCTTGCACGTAAATTGGTTTTCAAAAACTCAATATAAGAGGCAGCAGTCATGGTTCCTTCGATGAAACTCGAAAGTCCCGACGCCGGTAGCCGCAAAACTCCCCCATACCAGCACACTTACCCCATCATGTTTGACCGACGCAGTCAAACTGTCCTTCTCCAATGCTGTATTCTGCTTACGTCATATTTTTTTGTTTTCCGTCAGCACCAAAAACATTAAACTTCGATTCATCGGTAATTAACACGTCGTATCAGACTTGCTCGTTCTCATGCACGCACTTATTAGTAAATTTTAACCGTTTTCTGCAGTTGATGGTATTTTTTTTTTTTTTTTTTTTTGGGCGTCGAAAATTCAACCCATCGACAAACAGCTGATGGTAGATATGAAGGGTTTACGCCTAGCGATTCTTGAATTGTATTCTATAGTTTTGAGCGCTCTGTGTATGAATTCAGTTGAAACCACTTTCCCAATTAGTTCGTGTAAAGATGTTACTAATTTCAGAGTATACTTTTGGATTTGCTGCTATTTGTTGCCGAATAAATATCTTTTTTTTCGGCTTCTCTTTTTGCGTTATAGAATGCTTTCGACCTGCCTTTGATACCGCCCATAAATGCCATTCATAGTATTTCGCGACGTATTTAGTAACCAGCCAATCTCACTGCCCGGTACGGTACGCCATTCTCTTTTTATGAAAAATCACGAGTTCGCGAGTCTTAATCAAGGTATTTTTGCTCTTACGCGACATTTATCTTTTCTACACAACTGCACTTGCGTTATTTAGCATAGTAACTGCAATTTCGTATTCATTGATGACTCATACGTAATCAACGTACTTACCTCTCTGCATTGACGCCATTCCTTACGTTGGGGAAAACCCCAGGGCTGCTGCTTATGCATCAGTCCGTCGTTAACTGAATATTAATGTGGCGTACCAATTTCGACTTTTTGCGTTTGCTGTGATATTTTTTCGTTTATGATTTTTTTTTTTTTTTTTTTGCATACATGTATTTAGGAGGTTTTTCTTTGTGTTAGTTCAATAAAAAAATTACAAATAAAGCTTTATTTCCATCTGTTTAGTGCGTTCATTTGTTCCGCAACGCCGTGACCGAGTATTAATGTGGTTGACTTCATCAGTTAAGTTTTTTATGTTCAAAACTTTTCACTGGTACCTGGCAGCAAAATGCGAACATCTCCCGATTAGTATTTATTTACCGTTAAAATTACAATAAATGTAAATCTCAAACTTGTTTTATAGTTTCTATTTTAACCTAATTAATAACACGAGAACATACATGAAATAAATAAATTTCCCCCTTACTAATTAACAAACAAAAATAAGTATAAATTTATATTTTAATAACTTCAAATTAAAATACTTCAATTTAAAGAAACGTTTTCGGGCTATATCATTAATTAATAGAAAGTACACTCAAACAAAATTAAAGTTTTTAGTTTTAATCGAGTGCGTACTGTCTATTGTTAGTCGATGAAGTTAGCCTGAAGACGTTTCTTTAAATTTAAAGTAATTAAAATGTGAATTCATATTTTTTTTTTGTTTTTTTTCCTTAACGAGGGGAATTTATTTATTTTATATTTATTGTCAATAATTTCAGAAATATATACAATAAAAACATTTAAAATTTAAATGATTCCGAAAAAATTATTGACAGCGTTCGTCATTAATCATTGCCGCTAATGCTGTTTTTATTTTATTTTTTTTTAGCTCCACTTCTTTTCGATTAACTATATAATAGCGGGTTTGTTTATTTGCCTTGTCTGAATATCGATAATAATGAATTTCAACAAAATGATCTCGGATGGGTAATTTTTTTCATCACTCGATTGAAATGATATTTTTTAAAAAAAAGTTTAAAAGCTAAAAAGCAGCCGATAGTAATTTATTTACGTACGAATCTGGCGTGGAATTGCTTCTAGTCCTTAATTCAGCTTCGGCCAGCCTGCTAGCGTACATTTCCAACCTGGAATGCATATCGTACGGTCCAAGGGTATGCGAATGTTGCGGAGACGGTGCCGGGCTTTCCAAAGCGTCCCCCTCGAGAACCGTTTGAACTGGTAAGTACCCGACTCGCGGATGTTTCTTGAAGTACCGCTTCGATCTGAATTTATTTCGCAGTACCCGGTTTAAGTCTCGCACTTCTTCTCCGGACGTTGTCTATTTGAATATATACATGTTAACACAGCAACGCATTATTATTAGTTACAGTTTCTCAAAATACTACAACTTAACTCTTTCTAGAAACGCGAAAATTTCTAAAAAGTCGAGTAAATTTTTAATTTATTTACATACGAAAATATGTATATATAAGGCGTGCGTTATTTTTTCAACCGTCGATAAGATGAATACAACTATTAAGGAAAATGAGGAATTCTTTAACAACGAAATGCGACTAATATGCAATTTAGAAAAGCGTCTTATTCATCATTTCGATGTCAACGAAACTAGATGCTACTAACATAATATGGGCTAGTAGACTGCTTTTGCCAGCTGCGTAGCTATATTTTGTTTTGTTGATTTTTTTAAACATCTTCGAACGTAAATTAAGATTCTTCACAAAATCTCCGAAACAACTACAAATTTTTCAAACGCGACAAGAACTTACCGAGAGGTGCAGGCGTAATTTCAGTTTTAAAAACTTATCGCTGGTATTTTTAAAATAACCCAAACCCGCGAGAGTTATTAATAGTATTAAATTTTTTAAATAACATTTTATCCGTTATGATATCTCCGCTACTATATGTGTACATATTTTTAATAAGCTCGTCAACTTTGTTATTAACACAACGCTCGTCAAGAAAATTAGTCGTAGAATATATATGTATAAAAGGAACTGCCGAGAGAAGGGCAATCGGTCATTTAAGTCACATACGTAGGAAATATTATACTTATAATCGTTAGAGATTGAAGATCAACGAAGAGAGTTAGCAAGAAGCACTGCTAGTTCATCAACGTAACAATGCGGACTGGCCATAAATTATTTCCAGCGACTACGGTAGAAACGACTTTAATGACACCAATGTCGGGCGAACCCAATATAAAGAAGAGGAGACGACACTTTTAAAATGTTTCGACGCATAAATTATTTCACTTTTAAGTAATAAATTTAAATTTGTATATTACCGTTATGCAATATTCCTGCATCGGATGCGACAGTTTATGTGTTTTACCTTTTCGTCCGGCGAAGAAACATCTTTGGCACATATCAAAATTGAAACACTTCAAACAACGGTACCTACGTGAAAAGAAAATTTTGTTATTTTCATATCGAGATTAGTAAAATTAGGTGTTTTTTTTTTATCAAGTGCCTAAAAAAAGTTCGGGTAGTAGTCAGGGGGCGCGATCCGCGTAAATAATATCTTACATCGTGTTTTTGTTTTTAAAAATGAATGAATTCTGAAAACAGAGAGAGAAAATTAAAACAAACAGCCGAATAAGATCATTCTCCTCGTTTTAATAATTTAAATATGGTTTGTAATTCTTCGACTGAAATTATTTCCTAGTGATAACTCGTTTTACATATTTTCAAAGCAAAAATGCGCGGCGTTTAATATTATTAATGTTTTTAATTATCTATTTTAAACAATTTCTATTAAATGTAGGGATTATTTATTAATTGAAAATTAAAATAATTATATTTAACCAAATTTACTCCGGCGAAATTTACGGGGGAAAGGATTAATGAAAATATAAAAATACGAAAACTGTTAATTTTGTGCATTAATGACTTTTAAACGTAAATTGAAATGTTTTTATTCTCACTCTAAAGAGACTATTTATTTACATGGTAGATAATGTCTCAGACTATTACTTATCGAGTAAAAATATGTCTACGAAATTTAAAAAAATGGAAAAATTTGTTGAAAAGAGTAAAGATTTGCAAATTTTAATTCATTTCCATAAAAAAAATATGCATAAAAAGAATACACACACCAACGCAGTGTGCATTAAACATATTTACCTGAAACCGGTTATAGGATATTCTTTACAAATATTACATTTAGCTTGATGCTTCGCATTTTCAGCAGCTGCTAATCTGTGCAATACTGGTAACCAGACTAAACTCTGTGGCTTCTGCTGAAGCCAACTTAAAAAATGAACAGCCTACAAAATTAAGATAAGCATAAGTATATATATATATATATATATAAAAAAAACAAAAATGACAATAATACAAATATAACAAACCTCAATTGTTTGCACGTTTTTGCCGGCCTTTTGGAAGCAACTTCTGACAGACGGTTCAATGTTTGAACCGCCGAAAGCCGCCACTTCTCCCAACTGACGGGGTAACTGTATACAGTCATGCAGCAACAGACCCAACTTACGTTGATCCGCTAATCGGTTAGGATCAGCAATCAAACGAAACAAATCTATGAAAGAAAAATTGAAAAATGTTTAATTTCTAGAGGAAATACTTGTTTTTTTTAGGAACTAAAATATTTTGCAAGCCAAATGAGACACAGTTTTGCTGAACAGATGCTTCCAGTGTCTTAAAAAGGCATATTGAGACTTCTATTTTCCTATTCAAAACAATGCGCATTTATTCGATGTAAAAATCACCGTGTTACTTTTCGACTTGAAAAATATTTTGCAAACATTAATTAAACTGCGAATAAAATAAAAAATAAAGAATGTATCATCTTGCCTATCTCAAAAAAGTATATGTATTTATATATATTTATCTTACTACATTATTGTTTATCTTCAACACATCAGAGTGTTAATACTAGGAGTCTAAATAAGCGTTGAACTTGGGCCTGTATATTTTAGTGTTTGGGGTAAATAACAGGAATACTTTTAACAGGATGACACGTGAAAGGTTACATTTGTATCATTGACGCACCTAAGGGAAGGAGTTATCATTTAACCCCTCGGATTTTTAAATAAAAATTCAATATGAAATATAATGTACGTAATTGCAGGCATTAGTATTATTTGTACGTGTTCTTATAATTTCATATACACGTTTTACAAATACATGTAAGTATTTCTTCATATTTTATTATTACGACTACTCTCCCACCTATTAATAATTTTTCAGCCTGATTCATATTAAAATAAAATGGGAAGCGAAAATAAACGAAATTATACTAGTATAAAATACAAAAATATTGAAAAATATGCGATATATAAATAAAAGAAACGTATTTATGAATAAATGCGAAATCGTATATTCTGCTCGAAAAAAGCAATAATTTAAAGGAAATAATACATAGATAAAAGTAAGCGCTAAATTATTTACCGCTAACTAATACATAATACAATTAAAAGTACACACAAACGCGCATATTCGATATACATTTCGAAATCTAATAAATTAAACATTATATGAAAATAAGAAATTAATAGAGAGTATAAGCAACTTACATCTATATTTCTCTTCCAGTACGCCTTTGCACAACAGAATAATTCCAATTTTAAATGAAAGAACTCGTACTTTACCAGTTCGTTGGCTGAAATAAATTTAAATAATTTTCAATTAGAAATATTATTTATAATACCGTCGGGTTTTCTTAATTTTTAAATAATTTTACATCTTGAGCTTACTTATTCGCTGTTTAATTTATCGGATGCCGATTATCAATTTAAACAGTACAAATAAAACAGTTTATGCCCAAATCTTTTACACTATAAGGTAACTTTTTCTTTTCCTTAATACAAAATGCGAAAATGCATTTAATATTAAAATTTCGAAAATTAATTTATATTTTTATCTGACTTCAAAGGAGAAGTCATTTAATCGGTAAAAGTTCTTTTCGATGTTTTGAAGGTAAAAATACAATGCTGAAGAATAAAAATTAATTTTAAAAATACATCATCTTTAACTAAAGTACACCTTATATATCACAACAAAAAATAAACTCCTGTTATAAAAATTTAAAAGTTAATAAAAAATAAAATCATGATTTTTTGAAAAGATTAACTTGCAATCAAAAATAAAAAAAAAAATAAAAAAACACTATTTACAAAAGTTTCATGTAATTCTATTTTATTCAATCTTCTTCAACAGCTAACATATTTATTTCAATATATAAGTAATCACGATATCAACGTTCAAGTAAATTATACAAACCTGTCGTAAACATTTAATATCCAGTTAATTAACATATCTAGATTGACTGCTAAATTGATAAGATTAGGATTTTCTTCTGCGAGTGTTTTATAAACGGAGCCCAACACTATTAGCATTTCTTGAACGTCCATTAGTCGATCATTTTGAGCTCGTAATCCATGGGCATCGAATGCTTCTGTAGTTTTTTCCAATGGTAACATGTGTACTGCAACAAAGAATAAAACGTTTCTGCTACAAATCTGCATTTTGCAAAATAAAAATTAATAATTTAACAGTTTTAGACTCTGTGCAGAATGTTTTTGTCTAGAAACGGTAAAAAAGGAGGCAAGTGTATAATTTATTTACACGTAAAAAAATTTTAAATTGTGAAATAATTTTTGTTTAGAAAAAGTCGCAAGTAATTATTATTTTGTTAAAAATATATGAAATTGAGAAAAACACTGTACATGTAACTATGTCATTAATATTTGAAGAAGCATAAATGAATATTCTGATAGTTATGTTCCGTTATGCTCGCGGAAGGAAAATAAAACTATCAGATAATACTGTTAATATATTTTTACGTATATTACTTTATAACATACCTAATAGTAATAAAGTCAGTTATCAAAAAATAAATATATTATTGTAAAAGATTAATAAACAAGTGTAATAATTTAGCAGTTAGAAATTATATGACCGAATAGAAATTTTAAACTTAAATTTTATCTTCGATGAAGTTAAAAATGTTATATTATACATCGATAAAATTAGTTATAAATAAGGCGGATTTTTTAAACGTTATTTTGTCCCTATTAGTAGTAAACTAAAAACTTGGTGCAAATTGTAGTAGGAAATATCTTTAATAGGGGCTGGAGAGGACGTATCGTTCTCCATACAGACATATATTAAATTGAATACAATTGTTTGAAGTTATTTCAACGGTAACGAAATGTTACAGTGAAACATATACTTTTTTATTTTGTATCTTCTTCGTTTAGCCAAGAATAAAATAAGAATTACCTGGAATGTATTAATTTAGAATAAATTTTAAATCTGTGTTAGATAAAACATTAGAGTAAATATAAATAAATCTGTGTAACCTGTTTGTTTGTTCAAATTTATTAATATAAAATAAATACGAGGCGCGTTCAATAAGTAACGTGTCACATCTTCGAAAATAGCCTTCCAGGTATCCGAAAATTATGAATAAAACACCAAAGGAACTAGAAGAAATACCCTTTATTTTTCGACATAATTTCCAAAAACATTAAGGGGCATTTCTCATATTGGGTCACGAGTTTGACGATACCGTCATGGTAAAACTGGGCGGTGCATTTAGCGAAAGACTTCGTCGTCTGTTACGAAATGTTTCCCACGCATTTCAAATGGGGAAATCCAAAGGTGCCACATCAGGTGAATAGGATGGATGTGTGAAAATTCGTCCCAATTTTGATTTTTAATTCACGTGGGAACGAGAATACACGTATGCGGTCGCGCATTATCGTGCAACAGCACTGCTCTCCAGACTGCAGAGCCATGTCTCTTCCGATTAATCGCTCGATGAAGTGTCATGGTAAGTGCACTTCGTTAATGCATCCTTCGGTGTACGAAATTGCAACAGTAAGAGTCCGTGCCAGTTCCAAAAGATGGTTGCGAGAATTTTCCGGCAGAGCATTCAGTTTTGGCTTTGGTGGACTTTTCATTATTCACACTTTACTCGCTTCCTTTGACTCTGAAACAGATTTACGCGTCATAATGCTTATTTGCATCGTATGTTATGCACAGTCTGCGATCAATTTTTGCACCTACAACTTCTTCAGCTGTCAAAAATTTGGTGACCACGCGTGTCTCATATCTCACCGGCTTTCAAACGTTCACCGACATGTTTCACACGTGCGTACAGAAGTTCTACTGATCAGATCAGAACGCGGATAACGGCGTTTTGTTCCCATTTTTCGCCGCTGAGTCCCACATAAATTTTACAGTTTCATCAAACAGCGGCTGCGAAACAAGCCGTGTCACGTTACTTATTGGACGCCCCTCGTAAGTTCATTAATAACAAACAAACACAACAACTCTATAAACTAATTTACTTTAATAAATTAAAATAATTTACCTTAGAAACGCTTTTAGGCATAATAGCCCATCATCAGCCAACAACACAAAGTACGATTAAAACTAAAAACGCACTTTTAGTAGTTTTAATTGAGTGCACTCGATGTGTTGTTAGCTGATGATGGGCTATTATGCCTGAAAACGTTTCTAAAGTAAATTAATTTATAGAGTTATTTTTGTTTGTTCTTAAAGAATTTATTTATTTTATATTTATAAATATTAGATTTTTAACTTACACTAAGCGAAATAACTTTAAGAAATTGACTGGAGAAAATTCACTGAACATGTTTTATTGTTTTAAGGGAAAAATAATTATATGTATAACAATTTTCAAAATAAAATTAGAATGTAAAAGTTTAATTTTATTGACACAGCAGTACATTTTATTCTTTAATGAAGTAGTATTTATTCGCACTAACATAATAGGAATTATAAATTACAGTTACTTTAATATTTCATGTATTTTCAGATTAGCATATATACTTTTCGATAACTAAATACGAATATTTTAAATGGACGCTAAAAGAAACCTATATAATATCCCATCCAAAGCACAGCTTTACACGTTGTGCTACTGCATAAGTCCGAATGACTCCCATTTTAACAACTTTTTTTAGATTATGCAACGCTGTATGTTTAAAAAGTAAAATTTTTTGAAATTTTTCGTAAACTATAATGAAGTTTATAACACTTTCAATGTTTGTTGAGCCATAATTTATAACAAGAATGAATTACGCAAGTTTTAGCTAAAAAAGCACACATCAATCCATGGAATATGTCAAAACATAATGATGTCGAATGCACGTCAACAGTAGTAACAGCAGGAGGTTATTTAAAACCGGTATTACCGAATTATATTTCTATTACCACATGGTATCGACAGATGTTGGAGGGTTAAGAAAAAATACTTAAAAATAACAGTTATATCCCATATTTAACTGTTACTGATTACATTTAGGAAATTTATGCAGGTAAAGCTGCTGAGATTTCCTTACATCGGTTGGCAAAATTAACAAAATATTCTGGTACAAATAAACGACTACTTTCGTAACACCACTTAGCACAAAAGACATTGTTGTAAAAGAGTAACAAATATTTTTGATCTTTTTTTCTGTAATTCGGATTCTTTATTATCATCGTAGTTATTTTCAACCATTTTAATATTTATTTTAAAAACGGCATTTGCCAAAAACAATAAAGGCTATTTTAGCAGCGCAAAAATTTTCTCAAAGTTTTTAATATTTTTCAATATTGCGTTCTTTTTCTTCTTTATAGTGCCATACTCAGCTTCTGAGCGTCGGCGATTACCTATTCGTACATCTCAGCTGTACAGACATAGGCAGTGTACTAGGCAATTGTTATATGCAACGCAAGTGTACACACGCAAAACTACATTCGGAACTGATAGTAGCTGCTTGTTATCGCGCTACCAGTTCTATCCCGCGTGGGTCTGCCGTGTACTGACCTAGCACGCATATGATGTTGAACGTGGTGGTTTGCCATTGACTTCCACGTGACTGTAAGCGATTATTTTATTTATTCTTGTAATAAGTTCGTCGTCGCTTGTGATCGAACCCGTGATCTCCATAACGGAAGTCAAGCGCTCTAGCAACTAGGCTATCGCGACGAGAATATTGCGTTGCTTTTCATTATTCCTGTGAACTTCATTTTTTGAATCTACACGTGTGGGATAATTTTGAATTGTACTTTGATATTTTTTTTTCTTATAATGAAATCGCTTGTGATATATTCATTAAAATAAAGTGGTTAACGTTCGGCTAGAAAAAGAACAAGTTTGCAACGTATTGTCAAAAGACCACACCTCAATAACTTCTTAGTTATACATATATTTGTCATAAAACTCAGTGTATGTCGGGAATAAATCGTACAACCACGTACTAACATTTACAAAAAAAAAAAAACTCCGACTGCCCTTTTTTTTTTTTTTTTTATAATTAAAACGCGTCGATTAATATGAACTGAACTTCACATTAAAATTAAAATAAATAACTTTTTTTCACATTTCACTAAATTACTAAAAACTATATGGACTAAATTTGCTTAAAATCGAATTGTCTTGTTCTACATCAATGCGTACTGAATGGCACTAGGTGAGAATAACCAATATTATTTGCCCAAGTGCAATGGTCTCAAAAATTTCGTTATATAAATATATCGTAAAATTTTCAATTTTCAGGTTTAATTATAGTAACTCCGATACTTGGGAAACTAAAAAAAATATTAAAAAAAAAATAATAATAATGAAAAATAATTTGATTAACTCGTGAAATGTTTCAATTATCCGGGGAATCATATCCCAAATTAATAAAACAAAAATGCGTTTATTTCTTCGATTCGATTCGGTTTTCAACTAGTTGGACCATTTAAATAGTTGTGTTCCAATAAACGGAACTGACTATATAATATATGGTACATATAAAAGCGAATAATAAGTATAAATACACTTTTTTTCCCCGACGAAAAGAAATGCAAATAGTATTTAACATACAAAAAATACAGTACGTACAATTTAACGCTTTCTGAACTGCTCTCAATTTTAACGCTGTACGATATGCAGAAAACCTGACTTCGTTGAAGTTTGCCAATGAATTCATGAGCTCAATCATTTTTGGATGGTCCCAATGAGTCGTTTCGCAATCGTGACTATATAACGAACAGTGAAATGAAAAATTAATAACACTAATAAAGAAGGCACATTACAAAACAATCCTGATATAAAAACAAGAAGGTTTTAATATTTTATTAGTACGTATGTATACGTTCGGTTTTTCTTACTGTTAATAAATATAAAATATCTTATAGAGTAGATAAAAGAATATCTGATAGAGATCGTCATTGCATAGTTCATTATGTGAATAGTAAAAATAAATACTAAGCAAGTGTTGTTAATACCTATTAAATGCAAATCTGAATCATTAAGAGAAAATTATTTATTTCAATTAAGTTTATTTTATTTTATTACTGTTTAATTGTATGTTCGTATGATTTATTTTCATTAGTTATTTCAGTTATTCATTTCGGTTAGTTTAATTTTAAATGTTGATGATTTTCGTTTACTGTTTAGTGCTTTATCTATCCCACAATTATCTGTGTCGATCGTTCGCCATATAAAATGAAATATGCCTCCCTTATTGCCAATACGCAGTTTTGTACGTTTTAATAATTGCCCGTTTTGTTAATTTTGTTAATTTTATTCACAGTTTTAATTATCCGTTACCATTTCCCTTTAAAATTATTTCTATTAGGTATTTTCGGTTTTTTTCAATCGTTTCGATCATCCGTCGTTTAATTTACCCCCCTTTTCAGAGTAAGTTTTGCGATAATTTCTTTGCTTAACTGCGATTTTTCATTATGAAAAATTAGGTTTCCCTTTTTTTCATTCGGGTTACCTTAATTATTTTCGGTGCGACATCATTTAACATTCGTTTTTCGTTTTTTCTTTATTAATTTTGAACGTTTATTTTATCGTAAATAATACTAGTAAAACTTAATCAAAGAGATATGTATAATGTAATGCTATAAATGTGACATTTATTATTCAGCTAAAAAATATTATAATAAAAGTTTTTATTCAGAGAATTTTTATTTGAGTTCTTAAAAAAAAAGATTTCCAAGTGTTTCACATACAAAAGCAGAAAACACTAACTACAGTTCTTTTAACTAATACAGTTCATATTAATACGTATGACGTTGTTACTTTTAAGTTCGTTTCTAGTTCAATCAATGTACGAATAATTGTATCAATGAAATTGTAAGTACGTGTAAACAATTTAAAATTATTTGCAAGTACGGCTAAGTTAAAATTTTGAAATAAGAGGTATTTTTGTTAGGACACTTTTTTAGTGGATGTTACGTAAAACAATTTAAAATTATTTAGAATTCAAAACTTTATAATGATCGAATATAAACCATGAATAATAACAAAAATGAATGAACTAAAATATTATGGTCAAAAGTGAATTGGTCAGTGTTCTAGGCGTTTACCAGAAGTAGATATAATTAATTTACTTAGATATAATTTCGAAATTTAGTTTGTCCAATATATGCCAAAAAATTATTTTCATTAATTTATCTATTTTTTGAAGACCATTAATATAAAAAAAAAAAAAAAACGTCTTACGCGAAGCTTATTTTATGCAGGGTAGGGATTATACTAATCTGCTATTTCCAAACAACAATTTTACTCGTGAATTGCAATAAAATTTCCAGAATTACGAGCATAATTAAAAAGTGAAACAAAAATGACGAGAATAAAATTTTGACAAAGGAAAGTAAAGGAGTAGGCGAAATTTTAGCACTCCCAAATAATTTTGTAGTAAAAAAAAAAAAACAACAACTTTGGGTACAATTACTGTATTTGTCGAAATTTCGGATTTTACACAGTATAAATATTAGCAGTGAAAATTATTAAAATTCACGAACAATATACAGGCTTACCTTTTATTGGTTATTTTTTGACTAGTAGTATATAAAGACATGGACAGACTTCTATATTTACAATAAAAGTATTTTAGTAGGCGGAATCCAAAAGAAAATCATATTTTAAACTGGAAAAGTTAGTGTTAATTTCAAAGTATCATTCTTAAACCGGTTTGAATATTTCATCTTATACATTTCGTATTGTCTAATTTACAATACTTAAATTGTTTCTTAGAAAAACGCATTTCTAAAATTATTGCTTATGATTTCTTGAAAAATTAAAAGAATTGGCAGATCCCAAATTTTTATATTTATATGGGAAAAAAAACTTTAAATAATTAAACAAAGAAAAAAAATGATTTACAAACCATTTTTTAATGTAAGTATAAAAATTTTCCAAATTCGGTTTGAATTAAAATTCATTTTCCTAAAAACAACTATCAAAGAAGGAAATTGCCTACTAATTACGAGTTCTATTTGATTAATCTTTAACAATGCATTTAGAAGTCATTAAATTTTAGTTTTCTTTCTTTCATTCTTTTTTTTTGATCATTCGCGTTTTATTCATTAATTTCTACTACTGAATGGCATATTTTCATTTGTATTACAAGTAGTTGTGCACTATTTATTATGTTAGCTTGAAAGAACTATTACCATTTCTGTAAGTATTCTTTCTAAAAAGTGACCTCAAATTTAATTTTTTTCTCTCTTCATTCAGATGGTTTCGAGTTCTTATCGAACCCACTCTGTTCAATATTACCGCTAAATGATACTGATTTGCAAAAATAAGTACGTGGAATTTGAAAATACGGATGTTATGTTTTTCAATGCATTACGAATACCAAATTAATTTTTTTCATTTTTTAAACAAAAATTTTAAAAATTATTTAAAAAAAATTTAACAATATTATCTTTATCAGAATATCGTTTACTTTCAATTACATGTTATTAGTCGAATTACAGTAGAGCGTAACTGGTTAGGTATTAGTGTTTTATTTCAGTACAACTAGGTCTAAATCCAGCTGCCGTATATTGAAAATGCAAAAAGTTATCACTGTGCAGGGTGATCATCGATAACGAGCCTATTCTCCACCAAAAGAATAATTAAATAAATAAATAAAACCTTATACTATTGTTGAAAAACAAAAAAAAACAAAATAAAAAGAAAAACCGTCGTTCGAAGAAAATTCTATTTAACCTTGTGATAACACGATATTCACAATGAACACACGTATACTTACTTAATATAATACGGTACTCTGTTAGCGGTTAAAGCTCGCTCCCACGGTGGCTGTACAGATTCGGTCAGAAAATTTTGTCCGGAAAAATTTGACTGTTCGTCATTTGGTTTGGTAACTTCGCGCAGTCGTTTATATCTTTCATCCATCGTTAACTGCAATTGTTTCCACCTAAAACAAATTACATCAGCAACATCAATTTACGGAATTGCTTAGCATGATTAACGAAGTACGGTAGAAAAAATAATCGCTATTCAGTAGACAGCAGAATAGAGATGAATTTAAGCAGTAAAAGAGATCACAAATGAGCTCAATATTGAACTTTTCCAAAAGTTCGACAGTGTTAAAAAATTAAATTGGAAAAAAATTTATACAGACTGGGAAATAAAGAGAACAACAAATCAGTGTGGATTATACGACTCTATTTTAGAATAAAGAACAGAAATACGGCAAATATTGATAGTTTGTGCTTTTTCATTACCCAATATATAAAAAACTATGAAACCCTTAAAAACTTTAAAAGCCCAAATTCGAAAAATACATACATTAAACTGTAAAAAAGAAAAAAAACTTAAAAAATTCCGCACCCTATTCTGTTATTAGACCATAGAAAAGATACGTAACTTCCAAAACTTTAAAATGCTATAAGTTGTAAAGACCAAAATTAGACAAAATAATTCACAGCTCACATTCTCTACTGTAGCTAGAAGGCTAAAAGAGTTGATTTCTACGAAATTTCTAAAATTATAATTAAGATACTATAAATTTTGTTAAAAAAAAATTCATAAAAAAGTCCATAATCGATTCTAAAGTAGTTGGAGTGTACGCGTTTTTATTTTTTTCAATTGGCGTATTTTTATCACTGAAATATACATATAGAAAAAATACACGGTCACCAGAATTTTAAAATTTAACGGCCCAATTTTTAATATAAAGAGGAGGACATGAACGTAAATCATTTTAATTATCAGTGCTAGTTAACATTGAAACAAAAATTGGAAGAAATAAGCATGGTTGAATACATAATATCTCTCTCAGTTACATTATTTAGTTGTTTGATTTTTTTTTTGTTTATGTTAGGAAAAAGAGACAGGACAATTTTAGCAGCATTTTCAGTGATTAGACAAATGCCTTCTGTTTCCTAATCAGCTTCTAAATGTTTTGTTCAGTGTTTATCGACTCTAGATAATTTATCGCGTATTTTGAACGGGTCAAAATATTACTGACAGCGATTTTAAAACTAAGCTGTTTCCGTTATTGCTGATATTTGTAATAATTTTTGTTTACTTTACAGCCTAATAGTTACGTTTATTTCAATTTCTTTAAACAGAAAGTTAACGGGTAATGTGAACAATTATTTCAGAACACATAAACGGAATTGGGAAAGAGACAAAAAACTAACTAGCTTATTTATAATATTTTTTCCTTTTTTAGTTAGGCCACCGTAGAAAAGCTCAGTTTCGTTCTTTTCCCGCGTTTACTGAATGTTTTTTATTAACATCTTATTTGTACAAAATATAAAGAAGTGATAACATGTGTTCGCCTTTATTGCCTGTTTTTACGTATAAATGCATAATGTAGTGTAGATTTTTATTAAAGTTGAGAGCCTGAACATCACGATATACCTTTTATAATCAATTTAATGCTTAAAGCAGACCGCGGTAATGGCAAAAAAGTTTATTATCCACTTTATTTTAGAAAGGAAACGAATTAAAAGTATTATCAATTACCAATGAAACATAAATTTGAAGACACAGGTATCGTTATACCTCATTTTAAAGGTCATTAAATTTAAAATATTTCTTTCGCATACATTATGGATGCTAACTATTTCAGTTTTTGAAATATTTCAATCCAAACTTAATTTTTTAAATTAATTTTTTTAAAAAGATTAATTTTAGATTTTTTTTTGTTTTCTCGAGACAAAAGTTACAAAACAACTTACACGCAAAAACATAGTTCAAAATTAATTTTATACAAATTCATCGAACGTTTATTTCGGACCGACGGTTCATTGCACCGCATAGATCTTAAACTAAAAATCTGTCAAGCGCGCTTGAAAGTACGTGCGAACTAGTTACGAGTAAGTTGGTTATTTCTTTGGATACGGATGTGGAATTGAATCGCAAGTTCGAGAACTGCATCCCGGATACGTATCCATCGGACGACCTACATGGATTCGACATTTATGCGTACAGTACACTCAACACTGGTACTAGTTTGCATTGGTTATTATAGACGCACTGCATACCAGTGTGTTAGAAAGAGAAAAGGAAACTGTAAAATAGCTAATGTAGGAGTATAATCATACAGAGAAAGTTTTGTCTACTACAGAAAAAACGATAAAGTTTCTTCCTAATTATTCTAATGTTATCGTTTTTCACTTTTCTAGCTGACCACCTGGCATATTTCTGCTTTCAGATATTCATTCCTCGTATGAAAAAAAGGACGGACGGTCTATTTTTTCTCTGTTCGAGGTCTATACTTTAGCTTTTAAAGCGGAACCGTGTGAACCTGCATAACACTCATCGATTTAGTATTTGCTGGGTCGGAGTTTATGTGTCCGAAATTGTAGTCGGAGTTACATTATCAACTTCGCTGTGGGAAACGGATCTGCGAATACGTATCCTTACTGACCTATTCACTATGGTGGTGCGAATGCAGTACTTTTGGAACAGCGATGTAAAACTTATGTGGCCGCTTTTAATGCACTAAGTATGCGACGCACAGTTGGTCATTGTCACTGTTTTAGAACTTGTTATTCAGATACAGTTTTGATCTTCTGTTTCTGAAAAAGACTATTACCGCCCTCCAAAATAAAAAAAAAAAAAAAAAAAAAAACTAAAATGAAAAAAAACCCATCGCATGTGGGTTTTTGGGGGAGAAAAAAAATTTCCGGCTTCCTTCAATAAACTTTTTTAAAGTTCCTTTAAAGTGTTTTGAGATAGTATACTTATTTTCCAATAGTAATAACAATGAAAGAGATAACAGCTTCCACTTTTGTTCCTTTAATTTAAGTAGATATCATAAAAATGTAATTAAAGAAAATAATCAAATTTAATATTAAAAAAATGTAAATATTTCGATTATCTACAGTAATTTTTAAACACCTCAATTATCCTAATAAAGTTTTTAGATAAAGAGAAAATGCTACTTTTTTTGGGAATGCGCATCGAAAAGCAATGTTGAGAGAACAAAGCACTAACCAAAATGAGAGTATTTGTTAGTAGTAGTGGTACATATTTAAAACTAACCATTGCATTAAGGTTTAAAAGCAGTAAAATGTATCAGTCCGACGAAATACAACTACTGGCAGTAGTCAGGAAGCACCTATCATCTCATGGTTAGAAGTATGCATGACAATGCTCTCGCAGCAGACATACTATAAAGCAACCAGAGAATTCCAGGAAATTGGAGAGAAGATACGTTCTGTAATGTAAGTTAATACTTCAAACAAAAAAATCTAGTAAATGAAAATTATCATCAGTTCCAGAGATGAGAAGAGAAGAAAAAAAGAATTCCTGTAGCTAAACTTGTATTCGCGTATTGTTTTTCATTGATACGTTTCAGCACCACTCATGAGGGAACCATTTTTATTTAATTACGTTAAATTTGTACGAACAATTCTCCCGGTATTAATTATTCAATGATTTTTTAATATACCTGTTGTTCAGATCTTCCAATTTTCTGAGATTTGACGGTGACACGTATATATTGCTGGAAGACAACATACTGGCTTGATCATTAACATCTTCTAGCGCTCTTTGTATGGGACTGAGGCTTTCTCCAAATTTCTGTTAAAAAAACAAACAACAAAAAAAAGATCTTAAGGAACGGAAAAACGAACTTATCAAATTATCAGTGAAGAAAAATAACAACACACCCGTTAATAATTTGAGACTTTGTTATGAAAATTAACATTAAAGCAAAGTTTTGATACAAAAACATCAGTTAATCTATAATATAAACACCTCGAACGGATGATATTGTATATAAATTTTTTAGATTACCCGTAACTCGTCTAAACACTCAGGTACGCGATTAGGATCGTGAACTAATTGCCACGAATTAGGAACAGCTTCGGCGATTCCGAGACTAGCAGACACTTCGTCCATACATTTCTGAAATACCCGCATTTTCTGAAACAGCCATATTTGCGATGGTGAAATTAATGATCGGCGAATTAAAAAATATTTAATGGAGTTTCAGAGAACCGGATAAGTTGTTCGGAAAAAAATTAATACACACGTACATATATATATATATATATATATATATATGTATATGTATATAATTTGTCGTGACGTTGCGGAAAGGTAAACACGAGCAGAATAAACAACCAAATTCGATCAAAAAGGAGTAATTGTTTGACGTAAGCTACATATTTTGGCAAGCGTTTGAAGAATCGGACGCTCGTCCAGACCAATTTATTTATACATATTGCCCTGCAATTTTTGTCTATTCGATTTATATTCACACCTACACGTCCTACCTATACGTCCATAACGAATATTATTATTAAACTAACTCGGCTTACCCCTGTTTTGTTAAATAAGTTGAAAAAATTCGGAAAAAGCGGGAAAAAAAAAGAAACGGAAATACATATTTTATTTTTTCTTTAGGCTTAAATGGTTTTCCAACTCATCATGCCTTTGTGGAAAAAGTTAAACGGGAATTACAGAGTTTGAAATTTTCTAACTTTACTGGAAGAAGTTTAGCAGCCAGTCATCATGTCGACGAATTCAAAAAGCCGTTTCATATCTATTTAATATATATATATTTTTTTTTTTTCTAACCACTTATTTTAGCGACTGTAGACTTACTTTAATTAATGCAAGTAAACGATGCCTAAGATAGAGGAGAAAAAAGAACATGAGGTTAAAATATTTAACGTTGTTGTTTCGGAAATTTGTCTGAAAAATTTTAGAAAGACATATACAATATAAGCACCTTTGCAGTTTTCTTTAAATACAAATAACTGTAAAATAAGTTTGTTTCTTATATTTTTTCTGAATTATACTCAAAAAAGTCTTTCTGGTGTCATTAGTCTGTAAGCGCGCGACACACTACTAGCATCGAAAGAATTGAGTCCTGGTTTTTGTAATACACAGATCGTTTAGTAACTCGTCGCGAGTAACCCAATCGTGAAATAAAACTGTAAGAACGGGGACGTGCACATGTATGCAAAAAAGAAAGAAGTTAAAAAAAGAAGGAAAAAGGTATTTAGATGCAGTATAATTTATATACATTGCATTAATTTTTGGTGATGATAAATTCTAAACGAAAACTAAATAATGCATTTTTTCGCGAAAATTTCATCATCAGCTAAAGAATAACAAACGGAAATATTCCTAATGAAGTTTACAATTTGATGATTTAAGGGAATATAAAAATAAACCAAAACTAAATGCCCCAAAAAAGTTATTCGATAACACGAATGGAGTCTACGTTTAATTATAGCTGAAAAAATTCATCAAATACGGTTACAATTAAAAATATTTTAACTGACAAAAAGTCATTCCAGAATTGCTAATAAAATAACGTTGCAATTTTTTTATTCTAACGGTACGCGATAGCCCAAAACAATAATTTTGGATTTTCACAGCCCCCTCCTCCCGGATGGACTGGTTTTATAGTAACTGTTTACGTTAGCGATCTAGATATTCGACGGGGAACAACCAATTGTCATTATTATACTGATTAGGGAAATGTTTTAGACTTCATCCTTTTTTTCAACTATTGGAAAAAAAAACGTAGTCTGCAACACTTTTGTCGCATTATGTGAGAATATACACTGCTCGAGGATTCCGACAAAAGTATTATAGACACCGCGTTGTTAGAAGAAAACTTTAAGCTTTAGCCGCTTCTATCGTTTACAATTTTATTAGCTTCCAACTAAGTATTAATATTTCGCTGTTTTGTAATTGAATCAATTTTGACCGATTTCGTATAGAATCAAGATGGATAAAATTTTAAAATAATCCTTATCGACCGAAAAATACCAAATACTCGGAATAAAGTAACAGTGACGGGCTTAGCAGTGGATTTCTATTTACTGAAAAACCGGTGACAATTTAAAGTAACCGGGACTCATAATAGTTAGCAGTGCTTTGAAAGATATTTGATTTTTGTACACCGTTGCCTCATTTGTAGCAGTTACACAGATCACTAGACTCCGTCGGGTAGCCTTTTTTGCACTATTTGCGATGGGATGCGGTTATTATTTTCTTATATTTTTCTGTAAAATTATTGCGGCTATCATGTCTTTTGGTGTATTGAGTTGGTGCCAGCACGTTACATCCCGAGATAACATTATCAAAAATGTCATTGCTAATGTGACATTTTTTGCATTTATCATCTTATATACATACATACATACATACATACATACATACATATATATATATATATATATATATATATATATATATGCTATTATTCTCTATGATATATATTTAAAATAATTTCTATTATAGGAATTATTTGGCCTTGTACAGTCATCAGAAAGCCCTCAGCTTCTGCAAAAAATAATTCATCCGCGATCAGCCAATTGAACGATATATTCTTCTCATGTCTCATTGGGATACCTACCATGAATTATTGCTTAGGTCCAGTGATGGTGCTCTTCTGTATTTATTACTTTTTTATCCTTCACTTTCCGTTGTGGGCTACCTAAATTCAGTGTGACGTTAATTTTGCTGTTTGCTACACATACGGCCTTATATATATATATAAGTTCCCGAGGAATCCGTTTTTGAGTACAAAAAAATATGCACGTAATGTAATTATCTAATTCCATTGTAGAGATCTATCATCATATCTCGTCCATCCTCTCGTTTCGACAATTTTAATCAAATTAATGACAATTTTGGGTAACGCAAATCACTTCTCGATAAATACCGTTATTACTATTATTGTCAGAAGGAGAGAGATACGCTGAATTAATAATTCTAGAAAAATATTTCTGCGCGCCTTAATCGATCTAGCGAAACTTGCGCAACCGGCAAAACGGGGTTATTAATTGGGGATCGGGATTGCTCGCAATTATTCTATGTTTTTTAATTAATTTTTAAAGCGATTATACACTTTTTTCGGATCATTTCGCATCTACATATTTACGAATTGAGAGAGGCGCGATGTCGGTACAAATTAAAACGATACACAATTACGAAATTAATAATACCGTTGAAAGCGCAACATTCTGCATTTCTGATACCTCCCGCCTCTTTTATCGATACAGTTGAAAGTGAAAAATAATCGCGTTTTACGGTAAACTGTTAACGAGAATGGCTTCCGTTCGAAAATGGACGTCCGAAGACTACGAATTTATAATTTCAAATAGCTCAAAAACAAAAATACCCTTAGCATCAGCGAGAAATACCGCAGTACTCTTGTGCTTCTTCAAATAATATTTTACATTTGCATATAATTACTGTGTGATTTCGTAAAAGCAACGTTGAACGGGTAAACGAACGGAAGGAAATTTAATGAAAGAGGGCCGCTTTTATCTTTTCCCTCGATAAATTGTGCAACGAATGAATTCCGTAACTTTGTTCATTTCTTCTGTTCGCATTCATACACGCCGGCGCATATACACATACAATCACGGAAGTCATTACTTATTACTGCTGCAAGAGTAAACCCTTCCTGTGAATCTATGTCGTTTTTGTTTTCCTTTTTTATTTATCCCCCCCCCCATTTTTTTCACTTTTAGACATGCAAATTTTATGCGTGATATAACGCGTCGAACATGTTTAAACGTAATGATAATCCACATTGGTAAAAGATTTTTTGACGAAAAAAATTCGACTTAAAAACTTTTCAGGCAGGCTTAATGCGCATTCTGAGATGGTTTCTTTCAAAAATTCCATTTGGAGTTTTTTCCCCCATTTAAATTCGAACCTTTCCTTACTTTCGCCTGATTTCACATTTTAATATTTATCGTTTATTTACAATTGCGTGTTAATTTAGTAAGTGCCGTATTCGATTTTAATTAATTCTCATGTAACAAGATTAAGTAAGCTAGGCGCACATGAATCGATTTGTTAATCAACCGTTAAATTACGGAGCAATGCATAAAAAGTAACTAAAGTGAGCCTCTTATTTTAAAAAAAAAGGTAACCATTAGGCGTTTCATAATCTACACTAAGTTCTTATCAGGTCGCGATCAACCGTCTTCAATTTTGCTGGAATTCGATTTCAGACTGAGTAGAGATGTATGTTTGGGATGAGATGGAGCTCACAAATTTGTAACTTTCCGGTTTCCAAGAAGCTTAGCTATTAGGTTATGTACTTACTTCGGATAGAAATCAAATGTAATTAAGTTTTCTTTTTTTCAGTTTATTTCTTTTTTATCAATTTTAAATACAAATATATATATATAAACAGATAGTTGCGAATTGGGAAAATACAGGATAACATTTAAACATACTCTATTCAATAAATTGATGAAATATAAGTATACTTAAGTGGTTAAACACAGGTGTATGTACAACAATCAATCATGATTAATTTCCAAAAAAAAAAAAAACACAGACACATACACGTACATCCTAATGCACGTATAATAAATGAATTTTACCCATATCCAAATGAACATGCACATTGGAGCATCGAATCGCATGCAGGAATAAATTTGGAAAAGAACACCGCACGCACAATGACAAGCAAACACCTTTGAGATTAACATTTTAAGAACGGTTTTAAACTAATTTAATCGGGTCGAGGATTTTTAACTTTTCGTAAAAAGCGTGAAGGCCGGGAAATATAATTTAAATTCTTTTAAATAATTCATTAAATATTTTTATAATTGTGCAACAGAAATTATTATGCAAGTGGTATAGCGCGTTCTTCGAGAATAAAGGGAATCGTCAATAATCTTTAAGTAAGCGATTAGGAAAAAGAAGGAAGAATTCTAAAGAGAGCAAAAAAAGAAAAATACTGATTACGGCGAGTAATAAACAGTCGAATTTATGCCACTATAAAATTAGAAGTAAAATGATATTTATAAAACTGGGAAAGGAAAAAAAAAAACAACAACAAATATTTAGAACGTGTTATACTGAAAAGGAGAAAAATTAGACTGGAAAAAAAATATTCGCGGGCAATATTTGTTAAATCCTATCCGACAGTGATGAAGGAACTATAAAATATTGTATTTGTAAGAAGGTAGCTTTAGAAATAAACAAAAGCAAAATGAAGCGATATTTATCAACATTCTAACGCGATAAAATCGGTCCGAATGATGATGTGAATATTTGTAGTGGGGAAACTGTTTAGTTCGGCGCATTTTATTCTACGATTCGATGGATGATGAAGAGCTAACAAGGAACATTTCCGGGGTTTGGAATGAGTTTTTGGCGTTTTAAAAGGAAATCTTAAATAATATAAAAATTGTAAAATTAGTTGAATATCGTTGCACAGATGCCGAGCATGAAAAAGCTACACGTACTGGTAGCATTACCGGAGTTTAAAAAGAGCAGCGTAGAAAGATCAGTACAATTAAGAAAAAAAGGGTGGTTAAAAAAAATTAAAAAATAATAAGATTAAAAATGAAAATGGAGGTATTAGAAGATATCCATAGAGCAGACTTTGAACCACATGATCCGTTGAAATGATTTAGCAGTAAATGTAGCAAAATGGATTTCAATTTTAAAAGGAGTATAGGCAACTGATGTAAAATAGACACGACAATTATAAGCGGCTACTGACAGTGGTATACGATTGGAGTTCTGATAAAATTGCTTTGCGGAAGATTTATAAATTATATGAAACGGTTATTGATCGAAAAAGATAATAATAAAAAAAAAAAAAAACTACCTTTTGCAGCTTATATACATATAAAGGTGTACTAATAGAAGATTTGATTTGTATATAAGTAGAAGCCGTTAGTTGATATTCGGTAAAATAAAGGCTTATTATTATTATTATTATTATTATTATTATTATTATTATTATCATTATCATTATTGTTATTATTAAAGGCGAAAGAAAATAATTTAATTCCAAGTAGTCGTTGTTCTCTAAAAGCGACGATTCGAAATTATTATTTTACCTTTTCAATCGCTTCGCATTGATTATAGAAAAAAAAGTTATCATCTCACTATATCACTCGCATTTTTCGTGTAAATCTAAAGAAGTCTGATTGAAATCGCTTTATTTGACAAAATCGAACCTGTTGTTACGTTAATTTAAAAACACGCATGGTGTAAATAGGAACTGTAAAAAACTAGCCGTGAAATTAATTTTTGGCACAAAGCGTGTTTATTGGCTTGCGACCGGATAAAAATCATTACAAGTTACGAAATACACCGCATAACGGATTATTAATTATAGCCGACATAGGAAATTAATAAATGCCCACTATCTAAAATACCGAGTGTTCTAGATTAATTCGATAATTCAATCCTCTAGTTTTTCTTTACGATATCGAATTAAGATATTTTTATACTATGCAATTGAAAAGTAAACAGTTACTAAAAGAAGAAGAAGAAGAAAAACACGCACGCAAAAAAAACACACGATATTTTACCGTTATGTACGTTTCGTAAGTTTTTAATATTCGTCGGCAAGTAGCATAGCTGCAAATATTTCGACTTACATGATTATACCTGTTAAAAAAGAATATAAACCAGGTTAAGATAGATAAACAACGGCAGCAGCAGTCGAAGAAACTGTTGTGTAGCACTCATTTATATGCCTCTCTAGTTTAACCTATTTTGCGCTTATTGTTTAATATGCAATTTGAGCCGATCCTTTCGATTTTACCTCTTCTTCAAATCAAAAACAGAGCTATCTGTATTTTTCTAAGTTTCATCTTTATTAATTTCTTCGAATATTTCTTTCATTGTCGACCCCTTTTACTTATCCGTAATATCGGAAGCGTCCAAACACTGTGACACCATTAATAAGCGCTCGGCGTGAATATAATAACACTTTACTTTTTCTAAATAATTCACTTTTTTTTCTTTCTTTTTTTTTTTTTTTTTGTCACCGTCAGTTTGTGTTTAATTACTTGGATGTGCTTGCTTTAAACCGTTGTGGAATTAATTAAACAACAACGTGTTATGCAATGACACGAACGTGTCACTTAAGTATAGAGCAGGCAAATTGCATTTAGACTGAAAAATGTAACGGAATGAGATAAAAACAAAAAGAAATCGAAGCAATTTACTGTTAGAAACGCCGTAGCTTTCGTGTAATGACAAAATCAATAATAGCAATAATAGTAATGATAGCGAAATAAGTAGTAGAGATACTCGTTCATTTTCGATGTGTTAAATGTTTTTCGAGCGTCTATTTGAACCGATACGATCTACATTTTTCTTATACACTTTTACACTGTATTTTACTTTCGTCTGTTTTAATTTAATACGGAAAATGTATACTGATCATGTTAAACGACGAAGGTGCGCAGATCCCTCTGACGGTTACGTATAATGTCCATAATTAATCGGACGGAATTAATAAAATATTGCAAAAACATCGGAACGGCTTAACTGCGTGTCTCGCGATAATACTGTTCGATTCAATAACAATAGCAATAATACACGGTCGGTACAAAAAGTTCCCGGACTACCGTTATAAAATCTGTACTAGTGGCGCGATTTGTTGGAAATTCACGGTGTTTCTAGTTCAATGTTGTGAGAAGAGACGACGAAAGTTTCAGATCGCTACCTACATTAGTTTACTCAGGAGACCGCCAGTTGTGAGTGAACCTTTGTATGCTGTGCCACGTTTTTGTGATAATGGACCAAAGAGCTGCGATTAAATTTTGTTTTTTGTGTGGTAATTCGTTTTGTGCTGGGATCGTACTCGAAGCAGCAAGACTCATCAAAAAATTCGGGTCCATATCGGCGGCTTCAATGAGAGTCTTGCTCGCTTTTCCAGGCACTGTTCTTTTTGTTCGGCATAAGGAAATGCGGTACGAACATGGCACACGCTTTCTTTTTACCGAAAACATTGCTAAGAATGTTATGAACGGACATGGTACTCACGTTTAGTTCATTTGCGATGAACCGACACGTCACTCGCCGATTTTCAGCGAGTACAGTTGGCACACGAGCCACGTTTTCGTCGGTAATCGTCCTGCTCGGTCGTCCTTCGCACGGATCGTCTTCCAACGAGCTCCGTTCACTTTTAAATCGGCGATACAAAACACGTTGTACGGCTTACACATTCATCCTTGTATGCGTTTTTTGTCATCTACTCGTACGTTTTTGATGCGCACAAAAAACAAAATTTAATCGCGGCTCTTTGTTCCATTATAGCAAACGTGACACAGTACACAGAGGTTCACTCACAACTAGCAGTCTCCTGAGTAAACTAATGCAGGTAGCGACCTGAAACTTTCGTCGTCTCTTCTCACAGCATTGAAGTATAAGCACCGTGAATTTCCAACAGATCGTACCATTAGTACGGATTTTATAGTGGCAGTCTGGGAACTTTTTGTACCGACCGTGTATAGGACGTACTATTACTATTAATAATAATAATAATAATAATAATAATAATAATAATAATAATAATAATAATACTATTTGGAGTAAATAAAGATGATAACTCTATTTGCAAGGACCATAATAATAGTAACAGAAACATTATTAAAAATAAAGATTTCTAATTTACTCATACGAAATCGATTGTGTGGTATTTTGGCGAACGAATTTCTTCTAATCGGCCGGGTAGAGAATATCAGTGGTTTAAAGGTGGTAAAAGTATTAAGGAAAAATTTGTTATCGGAAAATTAGACTGAAATTAAGTGTTGTTAATCGGAATTAGTATATAACACTTATATCCTTGCCCAATTAATATCTTGATTTGTGATTATTAAAAACGTAAACATTGAGTATGCTAAAACAGAAAAGTCTACGTAAATAACGAAGTTTTAAATACCCTCCAAGTACGTACTTCCGCACTTGGTTATTTAAGGGTCAAGCTCTACTAGAGCTTACGTATTTCCACAGAGAACCACCCTGTTATTTAACGTACGCGTTAATGTTTCCGTTGTTTAAGCACAAGTCAGTGAAAAGGACGGTGCCAGATGTATACGATGTGAAGGTTCAGATTATGTCGGGAAACAGTGTTTTAGCTTAATATGTCTACTACAAAGATCGTCTGATTTAAAAAAAAAAAAAAAAAAAAAAAAAGGATAGTTATTATTGACAATTTATAATTTGCATTTTCAGGAGGCCTAACTGTTGTAAACTTACAAACAGCTATTCTAACAGAGTTGAGAAAAAACAGATTTCCGTTACTTTTTTCGCAATTCCCAACATCCTGTCAAGACCTATTTTCACCATTATTTCGAATTTTCAACAATTGCGCGTAAGAAGTTTCACGCAGATAACATAAATATACTGGGCGGCCGCCGCATGATTTCTAAAAAAACAGATCTTTTAAATCGAAATCAATTATATAACCTTCTTAGAGTTATTTTTAAGGATTTTTTTAAAACTAAAGATATAATCCGCCTTTAAGAAATTAGCTATAAGAGATATGAAAAGGAAAGAAACGCGAATTTGTATAAGAAAAAAGCGGATTCTTTATAAATACAAAATAACTGTGGCGAAATACAAGTGATAGAGTTAATCCTAACCGTTTATATTAAATGGTTTTTAATAACAGTTTAACCGATGTACAATGATACAATTACGAGCAGATCGCATTTTGGTATGTTTTAGCACATTTTTTGGTATCATTTGCCGTTGGATAAGTTTTCTTTCATTACACAACATTAATCTCGATAATACGTAGTTTTAAGAGTTTAATTCTGCAATGAAAACTAGCCACAGTTCTACTCGTGTTTCAGAACACGACTACCGTCCATTTCTCCCCGGCCGTGTAATCACTTTTATGTTTATTATCGGCCTTCTTGCTTTTCGATAACTTTTTTCCCTCTTTCCTCACGTTATGGTAACCAGATCGATCTTCTTCCTTCAGCAGAACATTCCGTTGAAAGCATTATTTTTAAAATGCAACAATAGGTAATTTCACGAAAATTTCGTAAAAGTTTTGACGTTATCACAATTTTAACGTTACTTAATACACTGGTAAAGCGACTCACTCGGGTGACCGTTCAAATCTTTCCCGATGATAATTTACGCGTCACGTTTAATTATTTAAACATTCATTGCACGAAGGCAGCGCTTTCGTGCAATGAGCCAATGTAGCCATCTAATTTTTGCACCTCCAGTTTAATTACAGTTCGGATATTATTCAAACGGCAATAACGAATAAAATACGCGATGGAAATCGAAAAAGAACTTACGGCGAAACTTTCATCTATTTTCCGTTGCCATTGATCGGATCGTTCTAGCAAAGACTTCCATTTTTCCGACAATTTGTTCACTTCTTTCTTAATCGCTCTGGTCAATTCACGAGCTTGATCATCGCTGCTAGTCCGATAAACACCGTCGTAGTCATGACCTAGAACATAATTTCGTATTTTGTAAATAATAATTTCCTAGTTTGCATTTTTTTCAGTGTTAAATACGATTCCACGAAAAAAAAAAAAAAAAGGTTTTTTCCCAAAAATTTATATAAAAAATCTGGTATATATATAGAGCGAGTTAAATGAAGTAGTACATAAAAAGGAAAGAACAGTTCGACCCAAAGATGGTAGCTAAATTTCCGACATGAAATGAAGGGGTATTCGAAAACGATACCATCAAAAACCGGGTTCTGGTTCAAATGAAATATATAATAATACGATTATGTAATTACATTTTGCTTTCCGGTGTAACTTTGTTCTTTTCAATAATATCTGTTCAACGGATCTCTTAAATCTCCCTGATTGTACCGTAATCAGTAAGATGTCACAAGTTGTCTAGTTATTTTGTTACTTTTATTATTTTCGATATAATTTGCGATTATTATTTTTTACTTAAATCATAGATGTTTCTTTTTGTGCATTTCAAAAGCAAATACTAGTGCTAGAGTTTTCTTACATATTATTGTATACATTTGAAATTGTCGAGAAAGTTAGAGTAACGTTATATTTTAAATACGGAAGTTCTTTTAGGAAATAATGTAAGAGAAATGTTATTAATTTGTTTTCTTCGTTTATTATTATTATAATTTTCGTCACATACTAATTTTTGTGTCATTTTAATTACATTTAAATTTCACAACTGTTATGGTTACGAAATTTTTTTTCCTCCTCCCTCTGTGCCAGCTTTCGCCATCTGGTCATTCAACATTTCTTCTTCCTTTTTTTTTTTTTTTTTTTTTAAGTTATTATTATTATTTATAAATTATTAAAATAAATTACATTTTATACAATTACGTTACTAAGTTTTATGTATTGGAACAGAATGTAAGCAGATTCCTGTTTCTCGGACCATCTATAATAAGGTTATTGGCATGGTCTTATAAAATGGTAATATTTTTTTTAAAAAAATCTGTTCTATGGTCATCATAAACTTCACATTGTCAAATAATGTGTTCAGTTAAGTCAATCTCTCCGCATTCGCATAAATTATTCGTTATTATACCTAGCTTATATAATATTTCCGGAGTTCTTGTATGACCCGTAAGTATTCGGCCTATATAACATATAAATTCTCCGCTCATTTTATTTGTAAACCACGTCTTCTTCTGTATGGTTTTTTGTATTTCGAAGTATTTCTTTCCAACATTCCCACAAGTTTTTTCATATTGTTCTTGCCCAAACTAGTCGGCAGTTTAATGAATTAGCGTATATGTAACCTGGTTCAAAGGGACCTTTTCCCCGAAAAATTGATTTTCACTTTTTTGGAGATTCCTATAAAAAAAAGTACGCTCTTATCAATAAATCAACTCCTAGGTTTCTAGGTTCAACATTTACTTTACAAATTAATTTAAAAAAATTTGGGTGCGGCTGTGCTGGGGCAAGGGGCCGCCGTTGATTTAACGTGAAATGCTTATATCGGTTTAATTATTTATATGTGAAAAATAATAGTCGTTGCGTTGCGCGATTTGGTTTCACGAGCGATTTTCAAGACATTTCACGTCAAAAGAAGATGAAAACTTGAAAAAACAAAAAAGCAAAACCAATTACAAAATGAAAGAGTAAAAAGTGTAATTTTTTACAATAAATTCCTTTTCTTTCGGTGCTTTTTATTTGGATTATAATTCTCCAGATCTGGTTTACCATTCTCACCGTTTCGGTCTTTCTGGAGGGTGATTTAGCGTTTTTTTCAGTTTTTTCGGGTAATGTAGTTTTTGTTTATCCTGGTTCATCAAAATTTTGGTCCTTTTTCGCTTTTGAAACTACCTTTTTTTTTAGGCAATAGAACTACATAGTCAGCTTTTGCGATGTCAGAAACTAAATCTCGAATGTTATTAAACAAATACCGCTGCTTTTCAATAAATAAACATTTCGGAGTTATAATTTTTGGCTTTTGTAATAAGATTTGAAATTTGGTCGTTTTGCCGCTGCCTGCAAACTGCTTTGCTTCTAAAGCTCGTTATTCTAATTAATGATTTATAAAATTGTTTCATATACTCGTAGCTAGCTCAGTTGTACAAAATTACATTTTCAGCAGAGATAGGTCTATTATGACCTGAAAAAGATGAGGCAGTATTTCATTACACCTTCGTGAGTGTCGATTTTACTTACGGCATACTTGGACTTGGATATGCCAAAGTACATTAGGTATCCGAGAATAGTATTATTTCAATCTGTAAAAACAGAACTGCATAATGAAGATGATTGTAAGGAAAGAGAAAGTGCGAGAGCGGCCGTCATGACAAGGCGCGAGTGCACCGATACGGGCTTGTTTTATTTTTACAGCTGTTTTCTCGGAAACTTCTTTTCAGACGATAGACCCCTCTATTAACAGACCAGGTCACATATATTAAATGTGCATGTATATCTTTGTTTATTTTAATTATTATTCTTGTTATAATTATTAATTTATTATTATTATTATTTTTTTTTTTTTAATATAAATCTGGACATTTAATTTTAAATCTGACCTTTGATGTGGTGTTTTTTAACGTTTGTTCAATAATAGCTGTTGTTTTTCGATCCAATCTCAATTCTTTTAAAATTTCAAGTAACGTAACCCCCGACCTATGGAATTACATTCCTTCTTAAAATCTACGAATATCGCTACAAACTTCTGGTTTCCAAGCTTTAGGTACGATAAAATAGATTTAAGATTCATTATGTGATCCACACATGATCGTCGTTTCCGAAAACCCTGCTGATATTCTCCTATCTGTATAGTTTTATTTATTTATTTTTTTTTTGCTTATCGGCATACATCATTTGTTTCTTTCTTCATTGTATGTTTTCAGTAATTATTGGAAGTTGTTTACTTGATCTTGTATTTCCAACGTAACTCCGTCTCTGATATCATTTGTTCACTTTTTAGCCACGAGTGTTGGATGCTACCGTATCTCTAGATTACTATCTTCGATTTTAGCTTTATGTTTTCCGATTGCTTTTCATTTTGCATGTTTTTCTTATTTACTTATTATTTTTCGTACGCTTATTCATTTCAGATTCAGGTTTACCGATGTTTTTTGTCATCATCTACAATTAACATTTTATGCAAATTTCACCGTTTTGTTTAAAAAATATATTCATTTTTATTGTTATTATTATTTATTTATTTAAACACAAATCGGACCCGTTTACTTTTATTCTAGTGCATCATTTACGAGACCTTACATACGAGTTTTTGTCGATTTCTCCGCATAATGGAAAAAATAGAGTGAACGAATTCGGCAGAAATATTTATTCTCCTCATTTTCTACATATCGTGCATTCTCTTCAATATTCTACTCTCTAACGAGAACAGAGATCTTTTTCTGAAGAAAAGAAAAATATTTTTTTTCCGTCTCACAAATGAAAAGCCCCTGGTAAACTGTTTCAACTTAATTAAACTCTAGAGAAATTATTACTACCGCATTTTTAATTTAAAAGTTAGGCGATGAGAAATCAAGCAAAGAAAATGTTTAAAAAATAAGTTTCCTTATTAAAGGCCACATTCGAACAATGATTTTATTAGAAATAAAACAAAATAAAATATTTTCAAGATTAGCTCTGTATATTACATGTTTTTTCACTATTTTTAGAGTAAAACAATGACGTCAATGCATAGTCTATATTATAAGCTGAAGTTTGTTGATTCTGTGCAAATCACAGAGTAGCCAGCTGTGGTAGCCAGATCAGCTAAGTACCACTCGGTTTGAATTTCATTATTGAAGATATCGAAAATAATCACTCGCGGTACATGTTATCAGTAGACAAACTAAAATCAATTATTAATTACAACGTAATTCTTAGGCTACCCCCCCATTCGAAAAAATGTCCCAAGAAAATGTCCCAATTTTATGTAACGTTTGTTATATTTTGTAGGATTTTTGTTATTGTTATTTAAAAAATGTTACAATTTTATGTAATGAAATATGTAACGAAAAATGTAACGAAAAATGTAACGAAAAATGTAACGAAAAAATGTCTCAATTTTATATAACGGAAGGTAAATGTTAGAATATGATTTTTGTGGTTATGTTATTTTTTGTGTGTGTTGATGCCAGTAAGAATTACGTTTTAAATTTTGATCATTTTATACAAAGTATAGAAGAGAAAGAGACAGGAATGAAAGCAGGAGGGGTCAAGGGGCACAGCCCCTTGTGAGGCCAAAGTGGCCGAGTTTATATATATATATATATAACAAAAAATCTTAAGTGGAGGAGTCGATTGTGGCATGCAACGTATTCGGGTTCTTGAGGATAATAATTTTTCAGTTTATTGTGCACGTTTAAGGTAGCAAAAATAGCTAGATTATGTTTTTTTTTGTTTTGCAACGCTATTTTTATTATGAAATTTTTGCCCAACATTTGGGGGCGTATTTTTCGAAGTTTTAAACAAATTTTGAAGATAAAGCCGAACTGGTTTTCGAAATATACGAAGGAATAATAAATGGTGGAAATCTTCTACTTTAAAACAGATAGAACTTCGCAGAGAAGTTCGTAACGATTATTTCAAAAGTTTGTGAAAACATCAAGCAAAAGAACGAAAATAAGCGAAAGTGTGTATTTGTTCTTTTTCGTCCGGTGCTAATTACGAATAATACTAAAAAGATAAAGTTGACAGGACATGCGCTGAGAATTAATTCCGTGCTTAATCGTTTTCAAGTGACAAAAAGAAGATTACTGGGGACACAGATGGTAGTGAAGGAATTTTGAAAGTGGAGAGAACAAAAATGTAGTACTAAGAAAAACTAAGTCGATGGTAATTTTCGAATAAATAAATAAAATATCAAAATACGTTACATTTAAACAGTTGTTTCTTTTCCAGGTCAATTTTTGTTTGTTTGTTGTTTTTTTTTACAATTCCTCTAACACGTTTACGAAAATAAATAAATGAAAAACGGAAGTGAAACGTGCATCGCTATTAGAAACCGGCTGTTTTGGGCTTTTTTTGATCGTGAAATAATATAATCGTTAATGTGACGAAGAAAACAAAGAAATCAAAAGAGCGAGTAATGTTGTGAGCACCTTAATTTGGTTTAAAACGGAAACGTGCTCAGAATATAATTACCGGACAAAAATGATACGCTGCGCACGTATAAAATTCCGAGTACTTGTACATAGAGTCACCGTTTTTAATTTACAAAATTACACTAGACGACGATAAGTGAATAATAAAAGCTACGTATCTGTATATGTATATATATATATATATTATATATTAATAAAGGTAAGGAAAATGAATTACCATCGGCTAGAGCATGATCAGAGAACGATGGTTCGTTTGTAATATACTGTTTACCGCTCTTTAGATTACTCTCGATTATCACCCTTTTGTCTTCTAACTGGCGTTTGAATGCTCGAAAATCATCCTACAGAAAAACACAACAGGCAATAGATTAACTTTAAATATTACATAAATAAGTATAATATGGTGGCTATTGAAATGTAATTTTTATATTTCTGGTTTATTCTCGGTCCAAATGTTCTAGATTTCCTGGCTATTAGAATTGTACAAGAGTTTACACGAACGTTGTGTAATAACACACCCAACAAATTAAGGTGAAGGCAAATAAAATATCAATAGAAACAAAAAAATTGAAAATTAAATTTTTTTTTACTTTTCTGAAGTTGTTTTATTCACATTTTATATATTTTACCGTTATAATGGCCACTAACTAACTCAAGCAAAATACGCTTACTTCATGAATACAAAAGTTAACAATGATAAGTTTATAACCGGTTTATTTACTCTTTCTTCCCCATTTAAATAGTTTACACTTATAAAATTTATTTGACGTCTAATATTTACATTTGTAATCGTACGCGCCGATTTTAATTGCTTTACAAATCTGAAGTCCCCCCAAAGGTGTTTTTTTTTTTTTTTTTTTTTTTTTCTGGATTTGGTCAACTAAGGGCAGCTACCCAGGACAATTTGACTATGCTAGAAATTAAATTTTAATCCGGTCATAAATCGATGAAAGAAAAGAGGCAAGAATAGGAACCAACTTTGGAGACACGGCAAAGCTAAAATATAGGAAGCATTATATGGAGTAGGAAAATTCAGCTTTAATAGCTGAACGTACAGGATATTACGTCCGGAGGAAAGACTGGAACATTCAAACTGCACGTGGTCAGGATCGATAGAACAGTCGCCAGAGTGCAAAGGACAATAAGAGGACGAGTAAAGAGCAAAACGATACCGCTTATTTTCAAGCGACAATTCCTCCCAGGAACGGCTCCATTGTAGCTGAAAATGGGTTTTTGTAACTTTGTAAAGATCCTTCCTTGGGACTGCAACGGATAATAATGTGGATTTTCCTATTGCTTGTTTCGCAGCTAAGTCGGCTGTGGTGTTTTCACTTATCTTTGAATGTCCTGGTAGCCAACATATTACTATGTCCATGGTCGAGCTAATACCCAAGTAGTGTATCTGTTGAACAATCGGGGTTTTCAGGGTAGCATGCCATTCATTAATCGCATTGACGGCCTGTAATGAGTCTGTAAATACGATAATACGATCGTAATTCTTATCTATAGCGGATTCGATGGCTAATTTGATCGCAATTAATTCGGCCGACATTACCGACAGTTCCATTGGAAGCGCAAAGCTGATAATTTGCTGTCGATGTACAAAGGAACATCCAGTGCCTTCGATATTTGTTGCAGCATCCGTATAATACTTTTCATGCGCACTGTATCCTTTCAATGCGTTTGTATATGACAAGAGTATGTCAGATTTTGTGCTGTTGGTCAACACCACGTTGCACCGTATTTCCGAATTATGTGTTGGCGGAAGAGCGGAGATTCTTTTACGAAGGATATTATTATTCGGCACATTAATATTTCTGGTGTATCTCAATTTTACTACGGTCTTATCTTTTTTTTTTTTTTTTTTTTGGGACTCATCAACCAGGGACCTCACCCAGAAACAATAGGAAGAAGAGTTAACTAATTGAAACCTGATTCGATCGGAAATGGCAGAAATAAAGGAACCAATGGCAGGACTTGGATCATATTAGGTTAGTTCGACTCGCGGTGAATTTATTGGATATATTAATTCCTTTTAACTTATTTCAAATACCTTTCTAAAAGCGTACCAACAAAACACGTAAACAATTTGACTACAGAATAAATGCTGGTTAAATTCAAATAAAAAAAAAAAAAAAAAAAAAAAGCGAAAAATTGCCTTTGAACGAAAATGATTGATTGTCAGGCCATCTCAAATCATTAAATCTTTGTGACAGGATCTAAATATGCTATGTTCCTAGCCTGGTTGCTGTACAGAGCGCTGAGATTTAAAAAAAAAAGGTTTTTTTTATACATTTTAATAGAAAAAAAAGATTCTTGCAACGTAATTTTTAATAGTTGTATCGGAAGTATTATTCAGATTCAAATTTAAATTTTTTTTCCAACTACAATTTGCTGTTGCAGTAATAGATTAATTTTAATAAAATGCTTGACGGACAGAGGTCAGAGGTATTCTAATAAAAATGTCTCCAAAATCGAAAAATCTAAAAAAACAACAAAAACGCTTCCATTACACACATGCCGGCAGAGAAGTTATTTTGAAACCTTAATATTAAATGTTTGTTTGATCGCGCTTGATTAAAAATAGAATTCGACGAACCTGTTGCTTGTGAAGTGATGCCGTGTCTCCGCCAATTGGAGCTAATCCAGTCAACTCGGTATCTTTCCGGATAACCCATTCTATAAGTTCCTGGAGGGATAACAGGAGCGAATTCCAATGTTCCGCATTACTTTCTAATCGATTTCTGTAATTTCATTAATTGTAAACAATTTTAAATAGCTTATTTTTACAATGATGAGCAAAGAAAATAGCAAAAAACATTTATCTTTTACGGTAGGCGAAAGAAAATTCGGCGTACAGATATCTTTTCTAATGTCCCTCGCTGCGCAGATAATTAGTATTATACGGTTAAGAGGTCTGTTGCTTAAAAATTAAAAAATATACCATCGCAACAAACTAGCTAAAATCTATAATTTAAAGCGTAAAACTAGTCATAAACTAGATTATTTAGTAATCTTTCACGTATTTATCTAAAAATTCCATCTCAGCTTGCCTGTGGTTCAAAAAAAAAACGAAATTTTGCAATTAAAACAAATTTGCTAACCATTAGAACGAGGTTCCGCGTAGAGTTTTTCGTAAGTTACGATGAACTGAAATGTAATCACATTATTAAGTGAAAAAATTGATCTAATTACATGTAGATTTTGCTTATGGGGATGTATTGATGGCTGAAATTTTGAATTAGTTTTGCAATGTATACTGTCGTAGTCGATTAGCTAACTGCATTTGCTTGAGTGGAAAATACTGCCACCGTACACTTTAAATATCGAAAATTATCATTTACTCACAACTTGAGTAAAATTTTTGATTTATTCATGCATAAAAACGTCACTTTCGAAAACTATAAATAAAACAAAAACCGAATTAAATCTGTATCGACTTTTTTCTTTGTTTGAAGAAAGAAATTTTCGAAGTCTGCTGGAATTTGATAGACCTCCCGATATTTCTTTATGGACACGCGAGCATTTTAATAATAGTAAAGCGTTATGACATTTTTTAAAAAGAAAAGTTCCATACTAAAGTGATGATGAGATGTGTTATTGATAAACGAAATTTTGATAATAATACGAAATATCATATAACACCGCCATAATGACTGAATGTTTTTAAATTTTTCGAAAAATTTAGTCTCTATCACTATTTTTAATATGGGAGCGCTTGCTAAAAGTGACGAGTAGAAAGAGATACGTTTGACAGCGATGAAAAGAGAATTCAAAAAGGTAACTTCTCATTGCGGCTAAAAATGAAACGGCATAGAATAATAATAATAACCGAATAAAATTTATTTGGCAACACAGGAATGTTCCGTAGGGAAAAGTAAAAAAAAAAGGCCAAAAAAAAAAAAAACAGTTAGAGAAACAAAAGAAACTAACACATAGGGCCAGCAGAAAGGGCCCAAACGCGATTTTTGGTCGCGTGGCACTCTAATTGCTATTATTTGATGGTAGCGTAGGAAAAAAATTAGTGCAAAACTCCTTGAAGGATTAATTCTATCTCCGATTCCAGATCTGATTGTTCCTTTCTCAATGTGCGGTAGACCACTGTGTCTGTGTACTAAAACTGGTTTACAGCAGTGTATTATAAAGCTTCGCCCCATTGTTTGGGCCGGTCTTGAGTACGTTATCATACTGAAGGCAACTACTGTTCTTCGATCGTCAATGTTTTTCTAAATTGTTACTTACGTACGAAATTCTGAATTAATACTTTAATATACAATAATGAATGCATCATTTATAAAACTAAATAGACATAGTTAAGCCATCCGTTGATTTTTAATATTAATTTCGCAAAGTGGATTCACCAAGAAGACGTTACCGGACGGTCCTTAAACGGTGTCAAATTGTAACATTTGAAATATAAAAAAATGAATAAAATAAATAAATTTAAGTAAAAATAGGTTAACTGAAGCAGTTTTGTTCAGTATTTAGATGTTATTTCATACCGTATCCGTTTGGAATGAGAATTTCTATTATATTGAAACGTTTTTTTCTTTTTTTTTAAAAAATTAAAATGAACTTTGTTTTTCTGTATCATTATAAAAATTTAACATTTGTTTTTTGTGCGCGCTTCAGATTATAAATTTAATAGTGATAATAAAATTTCATTGTAATAATAATTTGATACAATACCATTAATTTTATTCGATTTCTGCCCTTTATTTTTACGCAAACATAATCACTTCAAAACTATACGTAATTATTATTTTTTTTTTTTTTTTTTTTTTTTTTTACGTTGTAGAATAAAATCAATTAGACGAACCATTTTTTTACTATTTCACGATCTATTATTTTCGCGTTTCTGTTTTTTAATACTTGCTTTTAACGCCCGATGCTGGCAATAATTGGTCTTGGGGTTTATTTCAATTTTTACATAGTCCATGTGTCGTTTTTGTATACCATGTACCGTTAATTCTATCCAGTCTTGGCGATTACTGTTAATTATTAAACATGTTCGCCTACGAATTCCTTCGTCTAATATAGCACACTCTAAACCGTTTGATTACTGAGTTGTTTCTGATATGTTTGATGATTTACTTCTAATGGTTTTTCAACTTTAGAGTTAACTTGCTTTATTTCCTTTTTTAATTCTTTATTTTCCATCATTTCAAACTGTTCTGCTTTAAACATGATCAATATTTCTCTATATTTTCCAGTTTGTTTTTTTAATTTGAATTTTGTATTCATTGCCCCGAATAGTATGCTAATTTGACTTAACTCTTTTATGTGTCACACTCGAATCTTCGTTTCGTTCCGATGTTTTTTTTCCCCCATATACGCGCTCAACTCTTTTCGGTATAATCATATAAAAATTACACTTTACCATAATCCCCCCCCCCCTTTTATATCAATGAATACTGTAATTGTGTATTAATCATTAGATATAAGAAGAAAGAATTATTTGCATAAATAATAATATTACATTCATGACATAGTTATTAATATGTGTACCGACACGAGTCTTACCACATAACTAAATTAACGAATATAAATAAGACACGATAGCGACGCGTTTAACTCAGTAGGAAAAAGAAACAAAAACCTACTGCAGGATTATTAGATATATATGTAAATTATACTAAATATAAGTTTGTGTTGCTTTGTTGGATGTCTCCATTTCTGCTATCTTGAATCGCTTTTCGATATAACCTGCCACTTCTTACCTTACATCATTTTTTTAGTCCAAATGTTCTATGTTGCCGCGGTCACAAAAAAAAAAAGAAAAAAAAAAAACGTGTCCAAAACGTAGGCAACAAATGGAAGAGAAGAACGCAGCAAAAAGAAGGAAAGCTGGAGAACCGACGATGAAGATCCGACTAAATAAATAGGAATTCGACTGTGTGTATTGGCCGAAAATGTGGTCGATATTAATGGATATGGGCGCGCCAGAACATTTAGTACGGCTGATCAAGCAACTATATGAAAAAACTTCAGCAAAAGTCCGGATAAATAACGTAATTTCCCCGAAAAAGTTTTAACCCGCGCGGGGTATACGCCAGGGCTCTTTCACCGCTACTTTTTAACTTGCATGGTGATTCATAAGTCGCAGAATATTGCAAATCGATACAGCAAATGGTACAGTTAACTGGGATGGAGGTATCTCGGTTGGTGGAATGTACACATCTTTAATCTCCGATATGCGGATGACACCACGTTAGTAGCAAAAAACGTGAAGGAAATGTCATATATTCCGGATCGACTGGTAAAAATCAGTGCAAAATATGGCCTCTTAGTTAACAAAGCCAAAACCAAAATAATGATCATCAACCGTCCAGAGAATAACTGCCTAACAATACGTGAAATTGAGGGTATTGACGTAGTAAGCCGCTTTACACATTTAGGCTCTATAGTGGAAAACAGCGGCGGATGTAAAAATGAGATACGCTACAGAACACAGATTGCACTTTTAATTGCGACGAAAGTGGCGCGATAGTAGGCGTCGTATTTTCTTTATTTTTGTCATTATCAGAATTTCTCCATTAAATAGGAAAAATTAGCACGCTCTTCGGAACGAGAATGAAAAAAAAAAAATAGACAAAAAAAATTTTTTGACATCACTTAATACGTATCCGCTACACCGATAATTCTACTTGTTAATGCAAAAATTTTTAACAAATTGCTCAAGCGACTGTTAGCTGGTAGTAGCGGAAATTGAACAGTGTACGCTCAACGGAGCATTTAAAACTTCTAATAATTCGTTCCGCTGACCGATTCAAAAGTTACAAAATATCTACATTGCTGTTAGTCAATTTGCGTATGTCATTATCGCAACCTCATTACACGCTAAGTGCGCAAAGCGATGAAAAATATTACACAACACAGTTTTCGAGTATCGGCTAATTCGATAGACAATTAACTTTCAACAGCTAACTTAAAATATTAGAAACATAAAATGAGAGATTCGTGGAGGAGAACAACCAGTACAACTGCCAGCATAATAATAATTTGTTCAGATATTTTCAATTTGAGGACGGCAATTAAAATATAAATTCTATATAATTTTAAAATTTTAGATTTCTCGGTTTTAATGGAATTACACAAGAAGTTCGGACATTAGCATACTGGCGAAGCGACGCCACCGATAAACAGGCTTAGGCGAAAGATTTTTTTGTTGTTTTTTTTTCTCGAGCGACGTATCAATTATTAATCCAGAAAGTATAAGCATAAATTGATTGACCGGGTTTGTCGAAGGTATCTTAAACGTTTGCTGTCGGTGACTGAGGTGTTTACTAACGGAGACTACTTAACGCACACATGTGTACATCAAACGAATTTCGCAACTGAGTGTTGCGTTGTTGGGGTCTGCGTATCAACTGATAGCGAAGTTGCTTTAGAACTACTTTATTCGCGAAACTGGCTTTCGATTAACGTGGAGAGGAAGAAAGTGCATCTCGTAAAATACAAACCGACCGAGTGGGGTGGGAGAGATAATCAGAGGGAAAAAATTTAATGAAAATACGAGGAAATAAGGAAAAAATGCGATGTAGAATATGGAACAAATAACGAGCCGGTGTCTAAGTCGTTAGAACGGAAGGGTACTATGCCCGGTTAGTCAACAATTGAGAAATATGGAAAAAGATTTCAGCAGCGCCTTTTGAAAGAGGAAACGGATTTTGCAAAGTGTATTGTAAACAGACAATTATATTGCAACAGATGATATAGCCGGTTGCAAAAGATATTTTCGCAATAAAATGTTGCCACAGAAAGAAAAAAAAAAACAAGTGAATGCCGATGACGAAACCTAATCGAAAAATACCCTATTATCAATTTTTTCTCGGCAAAAAACTGTTCCAGCCATTTACAAAAAATAAAAATAAAATTAAAAGCAAAGCTTTAATTCGAGGAAAAAATAAAAAACGATAAAATAGTGAGAAACTATCTCTGTGAATATTTTTCAAGATTTTTATTATATAGAAATCGAGTAGATTTCTTTTAATCTTCTAACATCTTTTTTTTTTATCAACGTTTAATACTGTTACTTATAATTTAAAAGATTTTTTTTTTTTTTTTTTTGAAGGAGTTG
The DNA here is from genome assembly GCA_039619475.1 of Icerya purchasi. Taxonomy (NCBI): domain Eukaryota; kingdom Metazoa; phylum Arthropoda; class Insecta; order Hemiptera; family Monophlebidae; genus Icerya; species Icerya purchasi. The sequence continues at coordinate 188,631,232 of CM077115.1, read as the reverse complement.
TTAAAATTACAAATAAAAATAAACATTTCTATACGAGCAATATAAGTGAATAAAGGTGTATATTTGCAATTAAATGAGGTAGATATTGCAAAAAATAAAGTTATATCTAATCGCGTACCGTACCGAGTTCATTATAATGTGACACGTTTAATGCATTAATAAATAATAATCTACTAGATTAAATTAGCGTGTAAATCTCCGTTATTCAGTAATGTGGTAAGAATTATAGTGGTGTAGCACTCGGCGCACATATTACGATATAACTTAATTTTCATACATTTACATCGTTTAATGCGACACTTTCATTCTCGCATTCATATTCATATTTATTTACCGATAATATCGAAAACATCTAGTAAATGCGCAAATAAACTTTTTGGCCGCGTAATTAAAAAAAAATAAAATAAAATAAAAATAAAAAGATGATTATTATATCCGCAGGGGAAGTAAGTGGTAAGAAAAACATATCAGTATACGCCAGTAGTAATATTCTCTGTTGCTTAGAATATGAGCTATCGTTGACGTGTCCCCCTAATTATAACCAGGAGCTGATCTCTCACATTTCCGAACCGACAGCAGGGTTTCCGTAACACATTTTTACTAGAGCCGAAGTGGAACATACAAAAATTGCAAAACATTACCGAACATTTCATCGGAAACTTCACTTATTTCATCAATGCAAACTAGACAGGTTCCTGTCAGTTCCGAGCCCAATCGGGGGTTACGATAGTGTAAACAGAGTCAGCATGTTTTTTCCCTAATGTTTATTGCATTTCTCCTCTTTAATAATTACACGACGCTGAAGAAAATCAATTGGCCATGAGCCTTCGATCCTCTAAAAACAAAAACCTATTATGGATGGCATGCGTGGTGGGTACAGAAGCTGCGAAGATTTTTAACCTTCAAAGCGACTGCGAACAATAATAAAATTCCTAAAGTTAAAAATTACATACATCGAAATATTGGCTGTGCAACGCGCATATTTAAATTTACAAAATTAGCTTTCTTCCTTGTACCCTCGAGAAGGCGTGGTGGTGTTATGAAACTACCGCATTTGTCACAGTTCTCCACGTCGATCTGTCTTGAGCTTTAATGCCTCACGTAGGTTCAAACCGGTTAATGATTTTAATTGGTCGTCTCAATGTGTTCTCGGTCTACCTTTTGTCATCTTCCTGTTTATGTTTCCAGTAATAATCTGACGTTGTAGAGAGTTTACGTCTCGCGCCACATGTCCGGAAAAAAAAAACAAACTTAAAAACCTTTCCCTTATCTTATCTGCTAAGCGCAAATCCAGCTTGTTTAAAATGTAAGCTTTCGTTTTACGGTTCATCCGTGATATTCTTAACGATTTTCTGTACGCCCACATTTCAAATCCATCAATCCTGTTAATATCTTCCACGGTAAGGGGGACCAGGTTTCGCTTGCATATGCGGCCATTGGAAAAGTTAGGCAGTTTAACAAATTCAACTTTGTGTTCAGTAATAAAGTTGTGTCTTTCCAAATATGTGTTCGTCTAATGATTGCACTGCGCGCTACAGTTAGTTGCCGTTTTATGTCTGAGGTAGACAGCTTCCATTTTTAGTTAACACTGACCCGAGATATATTTAAAGTCATCCACAACATCAATTCCGCATAATCCATCATGTTTGCCCTTTTCATTCCTGCCTATTATCATAATTTTAGTTGTAGCTCTGTTTATAAGTAGCCCATAATCTCTACACTGATCTAATCTTTCCATAAAGGTTATCACTTTTTTTTTTGGAGCTACTTTTAATCATCCGTATATTGCAAATTATTAATTCTTCGGCCACCCACTACGATGGCATTGTTCCAATCATCCACAATGTTCGCCGCATAATATAGTCTGTATGAATATTAAATAGCAGTGCCCTGCCTCACTCCCTTTCCTAACCTGAATTTAGATGATTTTACATTATTCGTAAACACAGCAGCTGAGCTATTAACATGTAATTGCTTCATTAAGCATATACGATGTTCCGGTGCTACCGTAATTTTCCCCATTTAATGGAATCGAAGGCTTTATAGAGAAATCTATAAAGCCCATATAAATCGTGCCACATTGAACTCCCGGGCTTTCTCTATCAATTGCCTTGCGGTTCCCTTGCCTGGCATGAAGCCTGTCTGCTCCGGGAAATTTCCTTTATTAAGAACGATTTTAATCTATTATTTATAATTGACAGCAGAGAAATTTCAGGTGATTTTAAGAACAAACATTCCTTTTTTAATTGTATGTTTTTAAATGTGTTAAAGCTAAGGTTTTTCTCTTCGCGACTTAGACGGTACAAAGAAAATATTCTTAATGCATAAACTATTATATACTCTTTTTTTCTTCTAATCCTTTCTGAGCCAAAGAGGCTTCTTCGTCAAACTCCATTAAAAAATAAATATATGTTATATTTATATACATTTTTTTTTTTTTTTTTAATGTTGGGACAAAAGTATATCCGCTGTTAAACTGAATATAAGTTAACAAAATAGAAACGTCTTTTCGAGGGAATTTCCCATCTTTAGCTAGAAATGAAAAGGAAATATATTAATCTGAGGGGGAAAAAAGTAACCAATTTTTCTACGGAATTCATTTATAACTACCGTTTTCGCTTTTTAATATGTTACTACTTTGTACGCTGAGAGCATTGCTTCATAAGAGAAAGTCAGAACTAGCTCATATAATTGTTTGGCACAATATCTTTTAAATGTTGAAAGAATGAGAAGCTACCGACTGTAAATATTGCGAGCAAACAGAAAATGGCCAAAACAATAGTACTGACGGAGGAATTAATTGATTCGAAGAGAAAGATAAAAAATGATTGGTCTGTAGGAGGACCGTTCATTTACTGCCCTAAGGAGAAGAGGAGGCTAACAGCTTATTCTTTATTGTCGACACGGAGAGTCAATCTGCTTTTCCGCATTTGCAAGCTGATTACGTTCAACTGCATCGAAAAAACCGCCGCTTACAATGGAAGATAGATATAAAAGACGAAAGTCAACACCCGCCGAGACTACTCGCGTTTTTCATGACAAAAAAGCGAATAGAGCACACATTGTCGAAGGGGTGAAGCGGGAACAGATGATTGACGAACTAGCGGTACGAATAAAAAGCCATAGAGATATCTCAATGGAGCTGCTGATTGCATTTGTGATTGGCTTCTGAGAGCGACAGTTTTCGATGAACAGATTCGCGTTTTAACTGGGTTTTTATTTATATTTTTGTATACAATATTTAGAATGGTTACAAGTACACTGTATAAATGTGATTCCCTCCCCCCTCCTTCCCGAATATAATCGTATTTAAATTTCACCAATAGTAAGCAACTGAAAATATTTTTATAAACAAAGGAGGGAGGATTTATACACTTTCTTAATATTTCGCGTTATATAGCGGTGGGTGGGAGTTGGGGGGGGGGGAGAAAAGGGAGATAGGACGTTTTTTCACTCAACTGTTTTCAATTATCCCTGTGACTAATTTGAAAAAAATAAATAAAAAAGATTTGTTTTTTTAAATAAACACGCGAAATTACTTTTAATGTTATTATAAATATGGTTCAAGAGAAGGCGCGATTAACAAATTGTCCGCCGATGTTTTGAAAGAGAATGGAAAATAATTATCGTCCTAATTCTTTCGGTGACACGCACAGCCCACCATGGGAAATCGACAGAAACCGGAAATTTCACAGGTTTAATTTATTTTAGAGCGGACATTGGATATTTACTACTAAGAAACCACATTTAAACTTTATGCGCAGGACTCTAAAAACACACGCCACCGAAATTTTCGGAATATTTAAAAAAATATTTAAGGGAATATTTTAAAAAAAAGAACGAACCATCGCCGAGATCAAGGATTTATCGTATGATCTGGACCGATGAAATTAAAAAAAAATGAAACTTAGACCTAGCGGAACAAGTTATGTGTAACATCTGAAAAAATATTAGCTACATTGTTTGAAATTTCAAAATTGATTGCCAAATCCAAAAAAAGCACACACAAATCGGTGAATCTCTTTAATAGAGCCTTTTTAGAGCGGGAATTCAAACGACACAATGAAATTGCGTATTTGAAAAATGTTAAATGATATTGAAGAATAAGTTATTGACAGGATAAAATGTAGTTCTTATTTTGCGCTACAATGTGATGAATGAACCGCGACGTTTCAGAATGTTGTCAATTACTTGTATTTATTGCCATTTTTGAATGACAATAAAACATTTAAAGAGTGGAATTAATATTTTCTCAAGAACCGGAAATGACATTGACCTTCCAGCCAGATCTAGCAGGCGACTGAAAAGGAAAAAGTGGTGCCGCGATGCACTTCCGATTACTTAAGTGTATTGTGTACTATTCTCGGAGATAATGGTTACGTACTGTGAAGAAAAAAAAAAAAGGATAAATAAATCACTTTCTTCTTGAAAGCAATTCGTTGGAACTGTTAGATTAATATTCGTTTTTTTTCCTTTTCTTATTCATTCCACTTTTCCCCAATGTTCTCCGCCCTTTCATTCTATTCTCATATCGCCATTGTTTATGGCAGGCTGCTGTCGGTACAATGAATAAAAAATAAATAAATAAAATAAAAAGGTGCAGATGTCACGGATGTGACAGGTCAAAATATTTGGAGAAACATGGACTTATGCGGCAAAAGCTTGCAGAGCTTTGTTGCTCTTGCAATGCTTGGTTCCCGCTCTGGTCTTGCAGCGTTGATAAAAGCCCATCTGCAAGAGTTACTGGATCGGTTCCGTGAGTCCAAAGTTCAAATATATTTTGCTTTTTTAATCGATTATTCCGTGCAACTAAATAAATTGAACCTTCTCAACGGCAATGGTCAGGAAATTCGAGGTTGCAAGACACGAGCTGTATGTGAAGATAAAATCAGCGAGTTTATAGCTAAAATCGAGCTACGAATCAACAAGGTCGACAGAGAAAACTTTTCTGATACGCCGAATCGAATTATCGGCGGACAGTGTGCTGAGATTAAAAGAGAAATACAGACGAACACGATGCTCCATTTGAAAAGAGTAAAAAGTGAATTCAATCGCTATTTTCCTGACTGTGAGGACGAAGGCATTCGGAAAGCGATCCGCAATCCTTTCATTGTCAACGTTTCTGAGGTGCCTGATGAAATTCGAGAAGTGATCGAAATGTGACGCAATATAGTAATTTTTGAAAGATATATTCGAGGCAGGAATTAATTTCGAAAATTTTTGAAGTCAAAAGGCAATTTCTTTTCCAGAGATTCGAGAAATTTCCATTACTTTACCTAACGTTGTTTTCACGAACAAATCTACGGGAACAGGAGTTCTCTCCGCTTCTGATATAATTAAAAACAAGTACCGAAATCGGTTGGACGCCAGTACCGGCTTTAGCTCTGAGTAGCACTGAACCAAGGATTCAGAAGTTCGTAAAGAGAATGTATGCAGTCACAAAAATCACATTAAAATAATATACTTACCTTTGTAATATAAAATTTTCGTAAAAAAAAAAAATTAAAATACTGCCGTCGCCTTTGAACAATTTTATGTGTGCTCTTATTTACAGATAGATAGAAAAACGCATTATTTATTTACATTTACTGTATATTACCTACAACAAACATGGTAAGACAGAAATTTTGTCAAATGGTTCCTCATCACTTAAAGGTTAAGAACCACTAAATAGATAGAAGGAAATAAATGAGATACAGTTTCCGCATCTATTAGTATAGAGTCGAGAATTGTTTCTGTTGTTGATATGGTAATACGCGCACATGCTGGAAATAAGCCCCCCCCCTCCTTCTGTTGAAGGAGCGGTGACGGTGCATTTATAATAAGAAAAAGTAGGTTCACACCGATAGACGCCAAGTTACGTAAATGTGTGTACCGCCGGATTAACAAAGTACGAACGGTACAGCTTAGCAAGGAGAAAATCATTCGGGTAGAGAGGGTAGAAATTAAAAAGTATCTGGGGGTAATATGAAAATAGACGAATGATAGAGACCTCGGTTTACGCAGAATTATTAAGGGACCGCCGCATAAGGGATGATAATTGGGGGGGGCGGTGAAGATGGGCACTGTTTTTGTTGAGAGTTTAGATATAATTTAGAGACTGATAAACCGGGGAGTAGATAAATTAAAAAATGAGCCTCCCTCCATCAAAAAAAAAAAAAAAAAAAAAGGGTCATCACCCGCATTTTGCTCCCTGGGTTCGTTCGTGCGCGAGAATGCTAAACTATAATTATCCGAGAGAAATATCTTTTTTTCTTTCCTCGGTTGATTGAGCTGTGTTGCTCTTCGTTAGCGTGTACCCAAAAGAAAAAAACGACTTTTTTTTTCTTCGACGAGCAGAGAACTAACGAACTTTTAAGACTGCTCACGACGCATTGCAAACATTTTTTACGGGTATTTTTAAAAACAATAAATGGAAAGAAGAAAAAAATGTGCAATCTTTCGAGACGATAATCATGAGGCACCTCGACCGAGTTGTCGGGATCGCGGCTTTACTAATTATGTGTCAGCGTTGAAAACAATAACTGTCGTCAGAGTACAACGTTTCAACGTGCACGTTGAATAATATGCTTGTTGTTATTATCTGTTTTTTCTTTTTTTATTTTCCCTTTAAATAAATTAACTGGCACGTGAGCGAACGCACGTGCATACATGCCATTTTCATCCGCTTTAATTACGTCCTCTGGTAAATGTTAAAAGCTCGTTGCCAAAATCTTCAGCGAGACTGACTGAATAGCGAAACAATTGTCATATTACTCAAGTAATGGAAATATATATTAATAATGCGCGTCCTTAGAAGAAAAGCTGTAGAGGGTTTATTTCCGAAACAAACGAAAATTCGGTGTCTAAATAAGTTCAGTTACCTGCGCATTTAGTCGGAACGCATTAAAAATGTGAAGCGTATTTTTTTTTCAAAACAGCTCTTAATGGCGGGGTTTTTTTGTTTTTTCGTTTTTATTCACAGCGCACATACTTTAATATTGTTCTTACGCTGTTTTCATGTTTTTAGTGCTTAAATATTGGTCTCGAATTCGATCGCGGAAATGAAAAATTTCAATCGGTCGAAAACTACGACGTTTGATAACTTTCGACTTTTCTTCGATTAACAGTCGTTCTTCAAAGTTCGCTATATAGTACGTAAGATACTTTCTCATTTAGTATACCAACGCCCTCAAAATCGCCGAACTATACGGGCGATGTGCTGTTATACATAATTCCATTACGGTAAAACGTTGTGTTTTTTTCCGATTTCATTTTCGACAACATATCAAATTGGCAATTGACTGGGCAATTGCTGCGAAAAAAATAATAATATAGTAATTTTCACGGAGACCCGCTTCTTCAAAACATTCGAAAACGTTCAACACTCCCAATTGCTGAGTATATTTGCAGACAAATAATGCGTTATCCTTTGCTGGTTGCGTTTTTTCTTCGGATACCGATATCGGCCTGGCAACAGCTTAGGGGATAGATTGAAAGGAAGTCGCTAGCATATGTCCTTCATCGAGCATTAAAATTCTCCTTTTGGAGATCTAAAGAGTCGGATAAAAGTTATTTTGCTGGAATTGTGGCAACGAAATTGGATAAATCAAGCAGGGAATTATTAATTGGCCGGTCGTAGAGAACTGGTTGTCTTGCGTCGCCTTCGCTTGGGACATACTTAACTGGCACAGGCACATTCTTAATAAACTTTCGCAGCCGCAATGTGTTATATGCAAGTTCATATAACCGTAGTAAAACATTAAATATTCCCAAAAATATCTCTGTTATATCCTTCAAGATGATCCAACCACAATTTCTCCTCTGCCCTCTTTCCTTTGATTTTTTTGTTTATAAATTAAGTTTTAAGTTATACTTGCACGCTTCTAGATAGCGCGTAAAAAAAAAAAAACGCGTGGGGGAGAAGGGTGACAAATTAAAAAAAAACCCTATTTATTGATATTAAATGACGACACCTTAAGATTTAGTACACTGTGTAAAAAAGCTAATAATGATGATTATTAAGAAAAATTAAAACATTTTAACAAGAACGGATTTATTAGCTATATAGCGATCTCATTTTTCATTTAAATAAGGAAAAAAAAAACTGTTTCCACAATTTTTTTACTGATTAAAGTTCATCGTCAATAGCTACTAAACAAAAGAAAAAAAAAAAAATCGGTTAGAAAAAGTCACTGAACTGTTTTTGTCTTTGCCAATTTATATATATATATATATAGATAAGCTCGTTTACATTCCACATCGGCGTCAGCACAGGGGCTACTTCGCTCAAGAGAAGGTGGGGCTTCGAATTTAGAAATGTAAAAATTAATCGCTGCGTCGGGTTAAAGTGAAAAGAGACCGCAAAAATACGGCAAAAATTAACACAGTAATCGAATCAAAGACTTTATTAAATGCGGTAACCGCTTCTCTTCTTTTAGCTAGGACATTTGCCCCCCCCCCGCCTATTAAAAAAAAATAATCGAACGGAAAAAGGATCGCATGCGGCTCAGATATTGTCGAGTTTTTTTTTAGTAGCCGCAAAAATAATTATCCAGAAAAAGGCGAACCACGGGACGAATCTTGACTAAATTTTTACTATTCCTACAAAACGAAAGAGAGAGTTATAAGCCTTTGTAGTTTATGAAAATTCAATACCAGCAATCCCCCTCCCTTCCCGATGATTCTTTTATGCACACATACATTAAGAACACTTTTTGCTTTTTTTTTTTTTTAATGCGTCAGTCCGGGGACAGCTTAGCGCAACACTGTATTGAGAAATAATTTCTCTCTCTCTCTCTCTCTCTCTCTCTCTACACACGTGTTAGTACAGTTAAGGCATTTGAATTAGTCGGAACATTTATTGTCCTACAAAATTGAAAAACGCGTCGTGCCCCCAGAAGTATTTTTACATCGACGTAATTTATTGATATCGGTATTTTCAAAAAAACAAAACATTTTCAGAATTATTGCCCGATTAAGAAATAAACTCTTATTAACAACACATCGAGAATAAAGAAATATAAAATTTCCGGGCGGGAAAATTGCGTCAAGTTAATTTTGAGCATTTCGATTGTTTTAATGGTTGTGTAAGCTTGCAGCGGATCGCGTTTCTTCTCGGCGTCCGCGACAATAACGGAAATAATAGTGTACGTATTGCACTACGGACCCGCTGAGAAGATGTCGACGAACTGGCAGGAGTTGTACGGCATCCATCATGTTCGTTTTCATTATCAAACTGTGGTCGAGGAGCTCGCAGTCAATTACAGAGTATTTCTATTAGTCGAGTGCCGACAGTGCGACGACCAACTTATTTAGCAACTGAAAACTCATATCGGAATCCGCATCTGTAGAAGCAGCAGTACGGCGAAGTACTTTTAAAAAAAACTAATCGAGCGTCAATTTAAGGACTTCTGCATACGCATGTATAGCGCGAAACAACTTATCGAAGTTAAACATGGTTATCGCGCCGAGAAACATTAAACATTTTTTAAACCTAACTTTCGGCGCATTTATTTACAGAGAATAAAAATTTTTTTTGTTTTCGTTTTTTTTATTTATTATTTATTATTTTTTATTTTTTCATCTTCAGATAAAGTGGCAGTTAAAAGCGATAACAAAATTTTTACGACAAAAAATAAGTAAGACTATAATTTAACGCCCTTTTAACGAAGTACGCCTTACTTGTTATTATCGGACAACTTAATTTTTATATTTATTAAATTTAATTATTTAACAAATGTTGTTTTCTTTTCGTCTTTTTCACCCTACACTTACATCAGAGTATTCCGTATTCCCGAACACACATCATCGGTGTCATTAAATTTTTCGCCATGTCACGATCGTAATTAAAGTTCATCCATTTCACGAATGATTTTTCTTCATTCCTTTCGGTCCATTGTTAAAATATATTTCGTTAATTCTCGGCATATTGCATCTAATTCGCGGCCTTCCTGGACGACATCTCACAGCCGGGGGTGTTTTTTTTTCTCTCTCTCTCTCCAGCTGTAAAGTATTTAAGTATTGAAGTATTTAAGTATTATGACCACAGAGTGGCGTACGACCGAGGAGATTTTCTAATACGTAATTTTTTCGGATATTCTTAAAGTTCCTTCCAGAGCGCTGAATCTCCAAGCCTCCTTTTTTCCCATGTACCTCCTCCTTGAGCAGAGTATAACAACAGAGAGCTATGAGTAAAAAGTGAAAATGCAACGCGGTGATATTCTGATGCGTTTTGATGTATCTTTCCCCATATATTATGTCATCTATCTGAACTGCTGAGCGTGATTCATATTTATTCCGTGTTCAATTTCATTTTTACGGTAATTGTAATGAACCCAGGTAAACGTCACATCTATAAAAAAACTGGTAATTCGCTAGAAGGCTCGAACAGCTTTCCTATAAATAATCTTAATATTTGTTTTGTGTTTTCTATTCTTTTTTTTTTTTTTTCGCATTAGTTTCAGTCCTTACTCGTAGGTTTCGCAGTTTATTTAACAATAATAATAATTTCGATGAATCTTTTGAATTATCACTCGCGTATATCTGAAAATTCCGGTTCCGCCAATAGAAAAACGTTTTTCTTAGAATCGGGCCGAAACCTTTTTCGTAATAAGTTCAAGATGCGCGCCCTTCTTCCCGCACGCTACAATCTCTACTATCCGACCGTGATGACTACGATCCATAATCGTGGCATCGGATGTTTAATCTTTCGCTTTACTTCTAAACATTGCCAAGTCGGCGGTTTTTAAATATAAATATATATTCCTTTTTTACTTCGTACACGACTGTGTTCCATCATAAAATTTATATTAAGTTCGTAATTTTCATATTTAAGTTTAATAAGTCGAATTGAACATCAGATACAGTTGTTTCGTATTAGTTATCCGTAACACTGACACTGGAGCTGTATTGAGCGTTTCAAAATTTCCAGTAGAGTTCTCTCCGATGATCATTGAGCTGCTCGTTCATCAAACATCGCCCCTTTTCAAGTTCCCGAATAAATTCTTTACTTAAGTCTTTTCTTTTCGAGAACAAGTTTAACTAAAGACGCGCGGTGAAACGATTCGAATTTTCCTCTTCTTCAAGATTAATTAATAATGTGTAAGAATTTTTCCAGAACACGTTCATGACGCTTTTGTAGTTCACTTTTCTGGCATCCATTTCGTGTTAGGAACATCTTCCGATCATTTTGAAGTGAAAATATGCACTTTCCGTGAAAACGAACACTTGTGAGGTCCTGTATCGACAAGCAGTATTCATTTTCGCTTTAATGTACACGTCGAAGTGAACCCGCTGTAGAAAAATCGTGCCGCACAACGTGTCTACCTCTTTTGTAATTACAGAGGTGCATTAATTCGGATGTGTCAAATTAAATGTAATAGCAGCGGTTTAGTTCATTATAGGGCTTAGTTCGATGGGCGTGACTGGTTTCAACTGTTCTTTTTTCTCTTTTACATATCAACTGCCAAAAATCACCTTCTTCCCGGTGTGTATGTATGTGTGTAGAGACGAAGAATACAGCTTACACTACGGTGGTTATTACTGGAGATAGATGCTTCATGATGAACAACGTAGTGTTGATGATAATAGTGATTTTCGTTCGTACGGAAGATCAGCACGCACCGTCACAAATTAAAGAAATTCATCGTAATCACTGGACACGGGAAACGAAAATAATAATGATTAATGCGCAATTATAAAGTTATCGGAATCGCGTAAAATAAATAAAAGACAACTAGGAAAAGTTTCGAAAGAATTTGAAACAAGCTTGAATTTACAATTGCAATGAATTTCTTAAATTCTTTATATTTTCATATTTTTTTTTTTTTTTTTGTAAGTCCTAGTATCACAAATCTATCACGGGGGGGGGGGGGGGGGGAAGTTAGCTACAGTGATTATAAACGATTATTCTGCAAAAGTTTTATAGGTGGGGTAGAGGAGCGAGTTGAGCTTAGGGATAGGTTGATCAATCGAAATATCTCGAAAACTACACGTTACACGTTGACTCATTGAGTGAGGGAAAGTAGCGAGATCATGGGAGAATCACAGAACCGACAGTAACGCGACTTGCCAATTCAGTGATGTACATGCAGGTTTTGTTTATTTTGCGACGAAAAAGTAAAAAATTAGTTTCGGTTCGTTTTTCTTATCCGTTTTCGATCGCGTAAATATCGAAACTTTCATAAAATTATTCTATTTGTGATATTCGAGAAATTATTCGGTTCTTATTCAAACGGTTTTTTATAGCCTCACTTTTTTCTTTTTCTTCAAATATTTCGGTTGGGGCTAGTTGAGCAACTCTTGCTCAACCAACCCCATGGTTTGAAACAAAAGCAATATATGTTTTTCTGTTATTTTAGGATCGCGAATAGAAGTATTGCGCTTCTTCACAAGATACTTGGCTACAGAATAAACCAGAAAAGAAACTGCCTACGATATACCAAAAATTGTTGCAGATTCACCGTCCTTAAATCAAACACACAAATATAAATATCATGAATGATTTTTAACAGATGGCTATCTCCCTCGACTTAATGGCGGGCATTTTTAGTGACGATGACTTTCCACCGTCAAACTGACCATCCAGAATCTGTCCAGCTGGAAAAAGGTACTTCAGAGTAAACTATAAAACGCATGCCAGAGAACCGGATAATAGTGCTGCAACCTTCACTAGTCAACCTGAAGAAGAAGTGGTCAGTACGCGCTACAATAATTAGGCCTATTTCAGGCATTTTCTCCCGAACGTATTTGACCATACCCAAAGGCAGGTCCAAAAAAAATGACACACCTATCAGAAGAAGGAGGAAAACGGCTATTCTAACAGTCACTCCAGAAAAAAATTCATTACAAGGGCGACAAAACACAAACAATAAAATTAAGTTAAAAAAAAAAGAAAAAAAAAGAAAAGTGTTTTTAAAAACATTCTTTAGTCAAGTGATGAAAGCAATGTAGATAACTATACTTGCCCCTGGAGACTATTTCAAGTTTATCACGGGAAAAATGAATTTAGTGTCATGTGTTTGCGAGGAATAGACAATACAAAATGTGCGCCAAATAATGCTAGTCTTACTTACGTTTGCATTAATTACGACAGCGACAACGATGATTCATTTCCTATATCGCATTAATGTTTTTTTGTTGTTTTTTGTATTTAAACCGCATTGATCATTAACTGTAAAAGTATGATTTTAAGTAGAAAGACACTGAGTCTATTCCGAAAATTAAGCGTATGAAATGTTTTTCTTACGTTGATTATATTTTTAATATTTCATGAAAAAAGAATTTTAAATTACAGCAATAATTAAAATGTTTCTCCTCCTTTTTCTTTTCTTTCTCCATTAGCCCTTCTGGTATTACCTGTTCGCCCCTTTCCACTTACAGTCTATGATCCGTATACCACAGTGGAATTCAAAAAGCGTTATGGCCAATAAATATGACCTGGAACATTTCCTTAGTCCAATAAATATTCCCGATTTTTTCGATACTTGGCTTATGGAAAAAGAGCGATGATGTTGTTATACCGATTTAAATATGGTCTTTTAATTACCGAAATTTGAACTGGCTACCCCTCGACTAATCTAAAAAAAGTATTATTTGTAAGAATAAAATTATGTTATCTTTTTTTGTGTAGCACGCCGAAATGTGTTGCCTACTTTTTAGTGCATTTTTGTTAAATTTTTAAAGAATGTAGAGTAGTCGTTTATAAAAAAAATAATTTCAGAATTTTTTACAATTTTATACGCATGTCGGGCGTTAGATTTTAATATTCGTCCTGTTAGGTATGTTTTAAAATTAAAAAAAAAGTATCGCGGACAAATAAACATATCAATATAGAGAGGCGAGAAAGTTGTGCGACCGTTCCGAATTATATAGGAACCGGGTAAGAAATTGACAAATGACAACAAGCTACCGACAAATCCGGATTGGCGAAAGATAAATGGAATTTCGTAAGATTATAAAATAGGGCAGTACTAGAAGAAATGGAAGAAGGAAAATTAATTCGGGATATTATAGAATAATCGAGTTCTTTGGTCGTGTAAGAGACACGCGCGTTTGGGATCAATAGTTTAAATTAAATTTGTCGTAATTTAATTTTTTACTTTATTCGAGTGGGCCTGGTATATTTGCGCTTAATATTACTCGTGAAAATTAAATGTAATTTTGATAGTTACTAGCAAGATTCATCTGTCGAAGCGTAAAATTACATACGTCTGTTTTTATCACTGTTCGGTGTCGTTCGTGTTCTGATGATATATTTACCTCGTTGATTTTTTTGAAATAGTTTTTTTATGGGGGCTTCTTTTTCATTTTATCATCATACCTCCTCTTCATTGTTGAGAAAAGAGTATTTTTTGAAATTCTGCTGGTTGTTTTTTTCATTTTATTATAGTCATACTCGCTTCGTCAATGCATCAAAACCACCCCTTATTTGTGAACTTTCGGTTTTGTTCGGCTTGTTTTGTTTTAATAAACCAGCTTGCTCGACTAAGAAGTCATTTTTTTGGTGTTCAACTTTTGATTTTTCGGAGAACAATCATTGAGCAAAGAAATAGCTAGGAAAAGCCAAAAGATAGATCGAGGAAATTATAAATAACAAAAAAAAAAAAAAACATCGATAACGATGGAAGAATCGACATACTGTGTCCCTTTAGTCAAAAAAATATATTAACAAAAAACATAAGAAAAAAAATATTAAGGAGTGAAAAAAGCATTTTAAGCATTTTAAGGCACTTAGTTGCGCCGCCATTTGTACCGCGAAACCGTACAATATTTAAAAAACGTCCGCGTAAATTTGTTATACAGCAAAAAGGGAAGAAATGTTCGCAGTCTGTCGGTTCCCTACAAACGAAATTATCAATTTTCTAAACAAAAATAATTGACGCGCATAGAGGTGAAAAAGAGCCTGTGACCCCGTGGTTATACCACAGGAACAAAACCTGTATTAGTAAAATTTGAATTGGAATAATAGAACGGAAAATCGGTCAGAAAGACTATACTCTAAGTGTAACTTACACCGAATAAAAATTTTCATCCTCCGATTAATCTAGTAATTTTGTCTCTGACAATATCAACTGCATATCTAAGACTGAACTAATCTTGGTATTTTACGCGGGGAGATGAGAGAAATCGACCAGAGCTACTGCAAGACATTCGATGTTAATTTTTTTCGTAAAAGATTTTGCAGACATTACGGAGCTGAGAAGCATTTCGAGAATCTTCTTGACCACCGAGCAACTTAAAAGTCAGCAAGTGCGCCATCTAGAATTTTTCGTTAATTGGTTCCTCCTCAAATGTTTAATTTTATTTTTCTCTATGACCATCTGAACGGTATAAGCGCACCTTTTGGTGATATCCTTTTTCGTACTTATTTTACACGAACGATGATAACGCGTAAATGTTTGAATGCGGCGTAGAAATAAATATATCGCCAGAGCACATGGTGCCGCCGTCGTCAGTTGTAATATTAAATAATTACATATTTTCGAAAAATATGTGAAATATCATTAAAAACGTTACACGAATATCGTCCGTTGTACAATTTTAATGCGAGCAAGGTGTCCACCAGCACGCGTCCGGTTAAACGATTAAACGATTTTCAAACCGAAGAAAAAATAACTTTTTTGTCCTTAAATTTTAGTTTCAATAATTTATTAAACTGCGCCGAGCGATAATTAAATAAAAATTATTTGAATTTAAAATTTTACTCTTAAAGGTAAAAATTAACCTCGTATAACGCGACGCGCGCTCACGCTTAGTAACTCTGGTCCTAAAAACTGGCCGATCTGTTTATATATTCGCACTTATCCTGTGTTATACACCGTTGCAGTAATTCATCATTTTGCGTTTTTCCAAATCAATTTTGCTTCATTCCACACTTCAGGATTTTCTAAATGCTCGAACGTAGTTATGATTAATGTAAATTTCGGAATTACCGATCGTTTTATTTAACATTGTCCGACAAAGGATATTTCAACAGCGATTATTAAGCACGTATTTAATATTTTTGGGCAATAATCTCAATTGATCAAAGTGCCCCCCATTAACCCTTTGAACGTCCCATGTGCATTATAATGCACATCAACTTTGAAGTGATTCTGAAATACTTCGTGTTAAATTGATAAGGAAAAAATTATAGCAATATACAATATTATATTTTGTTTTAAATATATATATTCAAGTTTTTGGGATTTTTGGGCATGCTCAAAAGCTTTCTAAATAGAATATACAAAATAATTTTAACTTTGCTTTTTGTACGTGAGGGCATCTAAGGGTTAAAATGATACAACGAATGCGAGAATAAACTGACGCGTTCGTCACGTTTCTCGTTTTCAAACGCACACCACATAAGTAAAAAAGAGCAAAAAATAAAAGTGGAACTAAATTTCATTTTTTCACATTTAATATCTTCCGGTTATTTTTAATTTTTCGTCAGTTTTGCGAAAGAATTTGGAATAAATTCTCGGATTTAAAGTTATCGTTCCGAAATTCAAAATATTCAGTTCCTTTGCGGTTGCCGGACTAGTTACGTATAATTACGGACAACTATTATTTTTACTATGCGTAGTAGTAAAACTCTGACCAGGATTGTCTAGGCGAAAATAAATGAAAATTTTTTCAAAACTCCAATAAGAGAAAATACTCTAAAATATATACACATATAAATATACGTATGTATGTATATATAATTTAGCTGAAACATGGACAGCGGGTAACTTACCGGTAACTTACCGAACAACAAAAATATATTTATTAATATTTCGCCCGTTGTGATTTTGTTAAAGTTGGTTGTTATATTATATATATTCGGATATGTATAATAATAAAGTTTAAATTTATACGCTAGTAATATCGTCAGTAAATTGTTCATGTTATAGCAAACCATGTTTACACTTCGGCGATACTGAACGTACTTTTTATTTTGCTCAATTTTTTCACTAGATATTATTAGTCGCAACAAATAATAATATTAGTCGATAGATAGCGCTTTAACGGATATACCGAGACATTAAATATGTATTTTTTCTTCCCTTTTCTCTCGGAATTGTTTAATTATTAGCATTTAAATTCGTACCTAATAGCGACACTTTTTGTTTTAAGATGGTGCCATCTTTGGTTCATCTCATCCAACCGGCGTTGGAGCATGACAGCATCCTCTTGAGATGCGAGATTGTTGAGCAATTTCTTGCCACTACTGTTGAGCGAAGTGAAAACATCCCGATGAGATTCAATTTCACACTGAATGTCCTAAAAGCATAATATAAAAAAACAAAAAAGAAACATATTAATGACTGTGTAATTTTTGCGCTGCGGGTATATTCATATAACGTTTTTGTATTAAAAATAAAAATTAAAACAGACTCTTCTACTAGAATCATAAAAAACTATCATCTGAGAGTAAAATGCTGTTTCTATGGCGAAATTCAAAGGATTGAGTTTTATTTAATATATATATATATATATATATATATGTGTGTGTATGTGCGTGTGTAACTAATTAATGAATGTTGTTCTTTAACTTTTTTACATGTGTATAATTTTTTTTTTTTTACAGAATTTTTGTAAAACAAACGTATACGTGAACGAATAAAATAAAAACAATTACAATACCAAAAAATCAGCTTAATAACTAAAGAGAAATGGACGAATTTAAATATGCAAAATTAGGAAAAACTTATGAATATTTATTTCTTCGACACATACCGCCTAATTACCATACACAAGTCTACGCATTATCGCTTTAACCCGAAATATTTCAAGAAGTTCGTAAAAATCGACAATGTAAAAGTATAAATATACGCAAAGCGCAAACTACTAATTAGAACTCGCATGTTCTTTTCCCTAATCCCGAAAAATATTGCTCTTTGAAGACAGTAAAATCCTAAAGTATTGTCTAAAGTATTTTGTACACAGGCTAAAGCTTAAACGAAGACCATATACACACTAAATAGCTCCTTTCTGGAGGCTGATTTCCTTATGCATTATTTCACGTATATATCTGTTTTCTCATCTCTACCACATATATATATATATTCTTCCCGATTTAAATTAATTCATTGCTTACAACAGACCTTCCGAATCTAGCTAGTTTATCTACTACCACATTCCGGAATCTTCTCCACAACATCCAATAATTGTAACCTGCACATTCATCTAAGCTTGTACTCTACATTATACGACTATTTCAAATCTGTTTTACACTTAGCTTGATTGTTACACTCAGTGAATTTGATAAAATAAGAGCTTTTTTGTTTTTTCATTTTTAAAATACTCTCTCTAATGCTATAATAATCGCATAAAACTCCACTATGTAATATCAAAGTTGGTATATCTTCGACACTCTTTACCCCCATGGTAGACGGCCGAGGTATACTTTCCAACTGGTCCGTCCAAAGAGCCGCCAGTAAACGGTATTTCATAGTTCCTGTATTTATTCTTACTTTATCCTTAAATTGTGCATTATTAACTATGCGGTTCATTAGTCGGTCGAAATCTTTTCCCACCTCGATATTTAGTGATATCCATATTACTATCGCCACACAAAGATCGATTTGCCATGGCGGCAAAATCTGTATCATAATGCGATGCAATTGTACAATTTCACATTTTCGTGCGCAGGTGACTACACAATTAAGGAAAAATAGTGCATTGTACACTACTTTTTTATATTAAAAATATAAAGAATATTTTTAAATGTATTTAATTCATAGTCGACACGAATAATCGTAATTGTATTTACTCGTTCATTTATTAAATAACGAAACCAATGTTTTTATGCTGCAATTTAAAATATCATTAATCTATTGGTCGCTTTTTTTCTTTTCTTTTCTGGTTACATTATTTTTTTATATCGCTTTTAATAAATAACTCTTAAATTAAAACTGTTTAAGTAGTATATACAAATACACACACACACGCACACACCTACATAATATATATTTATATATTAATTACAACGTAATTCTTAGGCCGGCCTCCATTAGAAAAAATGACCCAAGTTCATGTAACGAAAGCTAAATGTTAAATGAAAATGTTATTTTTAATCATGCACGCGTTAGATTTTATAACAACGAGGGATTTAAGTTAATGTGATATATATATCCTTTTATAGTATATTAAGTTGTTTCGGTAGTTTAATAAAATTTATGGTAAAAATTATTGGTTGTATTTGTTTTTTTTTTTTGTTTTTTTTATTACATAAAATTAATTTGAAAATATTTTAATTTAAAGGAAATAAGGATAAGATTTTTATGATTATGTCACTTTTTTGTGTGTCGATGCCGGTAGGAATTACGTCGTAAATTTTAATTATTTTATACAAAGTATAAAAGAGAAAGAGGTAGAAATGTAGGCAAGAGGGATCAAAGCCCCCTTGCGAGGTCAAAATGGCCGAATTTATATATATATATATAAACTTGACCCTTCGTGACTCGCAAGGGCCATCGCTCCCTTAACCCCGTCTGGGGGCACCACTGAACCGACAGCTCTATCACTTCTATACTTTGTATAGAACAAGGAAAATTGATAACGTCATTTTTCCCGACTGCACGACAAAAACAAAAAATCTTTATTGTCACATTTTGGGAGAAATTTATGTGACAGAAAACGTAGCGGAGTTTGGGCTAAGAATGACGTTCCTATTAATATATATATATATATATATATATATATATATATATATATATATATATATATATATACACGTAATATTCGTATATTTTATAAACAAAACTGAAAAGGCCATACATAACGTGAGTTTTGATTTTTTACACCACATATCGTTCTGCAGTTTTTTACAACGCGTTCGGCAGCAGATATTAGAAGAGAAATATTTTATTTCCAAATTTGAGTTGAAGCGTGACTTTATACATTCTAAGCAATTCGAAAAAATAAATACACGCCAGATGAAAACGTAAATGCCGAACCACGGCGCGCGATGCATTATCGGCTTGTGGCGAATGCATAAAATCAGTTTACCGCCGTGATATTTTACCGCTGTAACGCGCGATACAATATTGCGTTCCATGCGCAGTACGACCTTTGCAGGGGCAATTCGACGCACTATTATTTTATGTTTCTATAAGCCGCAAGCCCTTCTTTTATGATTAAACGACTTCCCCAAAACGTCTACACCCTTTCTTACATCGCGCAACAATATTCGCTGAATCCTTAAGGCATTTTCATTTTCCGTGCACTAGAGCCAAACCTCGCGCCTCTTCATCACAGAAAGAATAAAGACGCTTTGTCAGCGGAATTCTCGGTGTACTCTTTAGTCAGTTACAGGTAGAAGAAAGAGATTCGATTCGTCTGGCTAAAAAGGGCTATAAAAATGCCTCAACTAATTTCGGTTAATTTTATAGAATTATGACGATGTATATAACAAAGTCGATAGTAAATATGTAAATGTAGATGTTCTGAAAATGTTCGAGGAAACGAACAATTGCAAATAGTTGAAAAAAAACACCTAAAAAGTAAAACTCGACACGAAAAGTAATAATATATTTTACGGTAAAATATATTTAAAGGGGATATTATTCTTAAGCAACGTTAATACTTTTTCGAGCAGTCGGGGTAGCAAATTAAAATTGCGATAATTAAAAAACCACATTTAAATCGGCATAACAACACCATCACTCTTTTTCTATAAACCAAGTATCGAAAAGATTAGGAATATTTAACGCGGTTTTGAATTATCGCTCCAATTTAGGAATTTGGTGCGTCAAAACTCCATTCAGTATATTATAATCCTATAAACTGTAAAATTTACACACATCTTTTTCCGAGTAATTATTTTTTATTATTTAGCGTATAATTGGTATTTTCTTTATTTCTTTATTTTTTTTTAAATTATTTTATTGCACAAATTTTAGCATAAATATTTTTGAACGATAATACGGATGAACTAAAATGCTGCTATGAATACTCCATTTTTTATGTCGTGTATTTCTTCATTACCCGGGGATTGCAGTTTTTTCCATTGACAATACAAAATTTCTGATACGTCCTAAATCGTTTGCATCTACTATCGTCGGTTTTCCTACGACTTCAAATATTTTGTTATGTTCGATTTTATCAAAGGCTTTTTCGAAATCTCTACGAAGCATATATACATATGTTGACTTCGGTCATAATATTTTTCTACTAATAGCTGGACACAACTCTCATATCCATTTGTAAAACCGAGTTTTTTACACGTGGTTTCTATTTTTTCTTTTTTCATAAATCCTTTTTCGAATTATTCGCAAGAATATCTTTACAAATTACGCTTATTAGTCCTTAAATCTGATTTTTTGGGAATTGGTATGAACGTGGACTTGAAGCAGTCTTGCCCGTTTCATAGAATTACAATTTCTGGAGATAACGTTTTAATAATTTCTGTTGGAATACCATCTGAGCCGGGAATTTCATGATTTTTAGCTTTCTGAATAGAGCATCACCTCATATTTCGGATTAAAAAATCACACTGGTCCGTCCATTCAGCCCATTTTGTTTCTAATTTCATTCTTTTCATTTGCTGTGTCGAACAAAAGTTCTTTCACATAATCAACTTACGAAGTTTTTCTCGACTCAAAGTCTTACTATCTTACCAGTTATGCCAAGCATTGACTATTGCCGTTACGTACTTGCTGAGTTCAGCGATCTCTTTCAATTTTAGCATTTTCTTTTCCAGTTCTATCTTTACATTCTGCTTTCAGCCATTCGGTTTTGTCGTTTTTTTTTTTTTTTTTTTTTTTTTTGGTTATTTCGTTTGAACAATTTTTCTTATATTTCAATTGTTTTGACTATTCTTATATGCTTTTTTTTTTCCTTTCTTTTTACTGTTAACCTCTGGTATTTCTTCTGCCATCCGAGCTTTTCTCTTTTGTCTTACTTATTCACCGAGATATTTCCGCGCGATTTCTTGAATACTTTCCCCTTAATCATACATAATGTTGTACACCTTCAGTGTTTTCTGATATTAGAGATCTTTCTTAATCTAAAGTTCGACGTTTCACTTTCAGCACTCTGTAACTTATTTATATTGTACTTTTTGCCTTTTTCACGGCTAGCTTCAATTTTAATATTGTTTCTAGCAAACTGTAATCGGATGGCACTACATCAGGTCGTGTTATTGTTTTTTTAATTGAGCTTCTGAAGATACGATTTATCAAAAAATACGATCAATTTAATTTCTAACTATTTGCCCAATTTTAATCGATAGGAGATCTCCATGTGTACATAGAATCCGCGTGCATGTGACTGGAAAAATGTGCTTGTTACAACGTCCTTGATTTCTTCATAAAAAACCGAATTTGTTCCCTATTTCATTCGCTTAATCCGAATTTGCCCGCTACATCTTGCGTTTTACCTTTTCCTATTTTCGCATTGAAGTCTCCTATTATTTTATATTACCTTTAAGTGTTCCAGTAAATGACAATGTTGCCTTTCGGATCTCACAGCAAAACATAATTGTATATTTATCTATGAAAAAGTTAGTAGTTGTTCCTTGCCTTTCGCAGGATTTTTTGTTATTCTTAAAACTGCTTTAGCCGAAAAGAACCGGTTTTAAGGCTCTAGATTGACATGCGACTTTTGTCACGAGCGAGTTGCTCACAGTCTAACCCCGGGGTAATGCAGTAAGACGCTCACGATATTTATTGGTAGACGCTCCCTCCTTTCCGCCTCTTATGAACGGTGTGTTGTTCTACATTAGCTTTCCTAATCAGCGCTAAGCCCGCTGATATAGGAAATTACCACTCTGCACGACGTGAACGTACACAAGATTAGTCGAGGGGTATTTTTATAATTTATGCGTTACCGTTTCTAGTGATTTTATTTGTACAGTTTTATTATTTTGCGAAAAACGAAATTAACTAAAAATTGAACGTTTGATCATCGGTAATAAAAAACAATTAACGACAAAACATTATATTGTAGAAATATTATAATTTTTATCGACCGTAGCTGAAACGGAATCTCCGTACTAAAAAGTTACACGGATTAAGCGAATTCGGATAAGTATTAATTCGGAAATATTCTGCGCGATCGTGATGATAAGGCGAACTTTGAATACCGAGATGAAGTACGAAAATGTATTTAACCGGTTTAGCGAGTTTTCTTATGCATAATAACTTCGAAATGTTACAGCGGCGGCTAATTTGTCTTCGCCGATTCGAACGCGTGCTAAACCAACAATGAAGTTACCTTGACAAAAATTATTTTTTATTTATTTTTATTTCATTTTTTTCCGGCTGGATTTAACATAGTTCGGCCTATGCTACGGATTATTCGTGTAGACGTCGTCCTAAAATTAATCAGTAACGTGAAATACTGTTTTCGTGAAACCTTGAGCTAATTGTACCATTAAATGGGCAGTTAGCGAAACAAATAGCACGGCGGAACACTCCTTAAACTATAAAAATCCGTATCCGCCTTTTTTTTTTCTTCTTTTATTATTATTATTATCATTTTGCTTTGTACTCGCAGTTTAACCTCGACAGTGCTCCTTCGTTTTATTGTTGTTTATCTCTTTTCACATCGGTTGATGAATACATTTTATATAAAATCTTATCGTCACCGTACGAATAAAGGCAAGAAAGTAAAAAAAATTAAATATTTAAGTTAAACTATAATACGTAAACGCGAATTTTACCTCGTTTCAGGATATTTCTTTCGAATCTATTAAAATTTCGCTTAAATAACCGTTACACGTGGCGCGAAAGAACACGTTAGGCGAAAGAGATTGGCGAGATTGTTTAATTTTTATCATTATTACTAATGATTTTCTCTTTTTTTTTTTTTCCGTTTCGTCCTTTCATCGAGTTTATTTCCCGCGCCGTAATTTCTAATATCCGAATTTACCGCTGGTTTGATAATCGTCTGACGGTGGAGGTAAACCTCCCCCTAATCTTCCCCGTTCTGTTACCAAAAGCGTCTCTAACACACCCCGCCGCATAGATTAAAACCGCCAAACGAAACAAGTAAAACCATTCAACAATTATCTTCTCCGTCCTCGTCCAGTTTATATCTATTTCGAAAGACAATAGTGTTTCAGTAGAGAACATTATTAATGAGCCCGCCGACATAAACATTTCTATTAGCTCCAATAACTCTCCTACAACATAATTCCTCAGACGTACTTAATAAACCCTTAGCCCGACCGCTTTTCCCAAGCACTATGTTGCACAAATTGTCTTAGTCGAAAATTTATATAGAAAAAGAAAAATATTTCCCATGACACTGGCCAGAAAAAGTTTCATAATAAAATCAATTTTGGTATATCTTTTATCTCTCGCTCCTGTAAAAGCTTAATTAAATTAAATTTAATATCAACGGCCGCTGCTAATAGCTTTTTATTTTCCGACCACGTCCATAAAGAATTCGATATTCGATCATTTATTTCTCAATTATTCCAATTTGGTGTAAAATCAAATCTCCGTGGTATCAATCTTAGTAACTGTTTATCCGATATATTCCGATCTCTGGCCTAGTGGTTAAGGTGCTTGGCTACCAAATCAGAGGGTATATCGTGGGTTCTCGCGAGTTGTTTTGTTCCGGATCCGAATCGCTCCCAGGTTTACCCAGCCTGAAATAATTGGATACCAATGAATTATCTGGGGGAAAGTAAAGGCCGGTTCTCATGCAGAAAGGAACTGGTCCCAGTACTCTCATCAGATACATTAGGCTTAATACCATTATGAAAAGCTTAACTTCACAATCCATTTATCAAGGATATATGGGACTTACTTTACTTTTAATATTCGTCGACTGCGCAAACTGATAATTCTTATATTGTTATTCTCGTTGTTCAGATGTTAAAGTTGGACCAGTAATCTTCGTAAAACCAAACTCCGTCGCAACTGTTTACGCGCAGGAAAACAGTTAAATTTTATCAGCGATCGTCGTGATGGCACGTACAACTGTTTGGACTCGTGTTGTAAAAGTTAAACGTAGTAATTGAGATACAGGAAGAAAAATGACGTCATCTTGAAATCAAATTGTAGTTTCGCGCTCTTTTCGCAAGCTTTCGATATTGCTCGGTCTTCTTGCTTTTTTAAACTGTCATGCTCGTTCTGTAGCCTTATTTTTAAAAGTTATCATATCATCTAAAAATCTTCGTCGACATTATGTTCGAAAGCCGATTCCTAATACCGTCCGGGAAATAATAAAGCAGGGACGAGAAGGAGCTCCCACGCATTTCTACACTGTCAGCATCAATATAATTCCGAGAGTAATCTTCGCGACCTTCTTTTTAATTGAATTTAAACTACTTAACCATTTTCAATCTGCCGGCTGTGCCCAGTTTGTCGGCGTATCAACAAATTCGGAATATTCGACTTCTAGAAAAAAACGTGCTCTGTTTTTCTTCGTTTTTATAATATATATTTATTTATAATGAACTAATCGCGAAACAAATTTAGTTTTAATAAAACAAATCGGATTAAAAATACATCAAGCCGCCGTTTGAATGGGCATAATCCTGTTAAGCGCGCGAAGGTAATTTTGACGAGTCTGCGGGCTACGAAATGGTACCGGATTTAATTTTTAAATTAATTAGGACGTGTCGTTGACTGCGTACCGGCTGTTATTAATTATTTCGTTCCGCTACTTGTAACACATTTGAAAACTGAGATTTTCAGCTGGTCGGGGTTAATAAACTCCGACGCTTTACATCGGCTAACTGTCATTTGTAGTAGTCGCGACCGGGGAAGGAGTTGCCGAGAGTATTCGAGGAGGGAAGAAAGTAAGAAAATAAAAAGAATATAAACATTATCGAGATAAAACGAGCAGATTTGAATAATTACGACGGCACGCCAAGATTTACAGGTAGCCAATGGGAGAGCGGCACGGAACTGCCGCATTAAAAGAATAATGATGTTCATTGACACAAATAAAAGCACAGCGAGTGTGGGAGTGGATCGACGAACGAGTGGTAAAATCTAGAATTTAGGCATCCGAAGGTCTTATCAATTCCCACGATTACCATAAAA
This sequence comes from Icerya purchasi, assembly GCA_039619475.1. NCBI lineage: Eukaryota > Metazoa > Arthropoda > Insecta > Hemiptera > Monophlebidae > Icerya > Icerya purchasi. The sequence goes on along the minus strand of CM077115.1, from coordinate 188,605,283 downwards.
CGGAGATATAAGACAACGGACGACAACTAAGGAAGTAATTAATGAGTTTCCATCGCGATAAAGCCCTGAATATTTTTTTTGTTTTCTAAACCTCAACTGGCTGTTCAAAATATAAGTCCTTAAAATTTAACCTCACAAATCGGTAAATTGACAAAGAATATAAACAAAAAGCTTTCGCAACTTACATCTACTTACTGCGGCTGTAGGAGGATTGCTCGCGTTTTTCTTTTCACTCGCAAAGTTCAAATTTCGGTTTTAAAACGTTAATTTTTCACGAAGATAGAGTTGATTATCATAATTAAAAATCTGATTTTTCGGTATTTATCAAAAACAAAAGAACGGCCCAAAATATGTGAATTTAGACATAATATTACGGAGCTGCTACCGGTCACTGCTAATTGTTATTACGGTCCCCGGTAGATTATGATCTAATTTGGCTTCTTTTTGATAAATTTTCCTCCAGAAGTTGTCGAAAACTTTTTCTTCCAAAAATCGTACAAAATTTCTCAATTTTTTCGGTGCAAGTAGATTTTTTGAAAGTGCTACACGAAAAATCTTTTTTAATTACTTTTCAGAGCTAGATACGTGAGAGGTGTATACCAGTATATGTATATGTATATATATATATATATATTATTACAACGTAATTCTTAGGCCGCCAAAATTAGAAAAAATGTCCCAATTTTACGTAACGTTTGTGATATCTTAATTTTTACCGACTTCGAAAAACAAGGAGGTTCATGTTCGTCACGTATGGTTTTTTTTTTTTTTTTTTTTTTTGGTTCGCGCATAACTTATATTTACATAGACTGATTTTACTGATTTTTTGCCCATTAGAAATTCCACTTAGGTAATGTGAGTAATAATGAAAATCGGTGAACATAAATTGAGTATTCGTCAAAAAACGTGAAAATGTGTGGCCATTTTTTTTTCTTATTTTTTATTAGTATAAAAGTTGACTTAAAATACTATAGAACGCTTGAAACTTTTCTACATCTGTCGTTTTCGAACCAAAAGGCATATCATCACGTATGAATGTGGCAAATTTTTCGCTATTACACAGTTTGTCGTCCCGTTTTCGTTTTCGCAATCAACCATCGTTATCTTATACTTAAATAATGGGACGAAAAATATGGTATATCCTGGGCTAGGAATGACAGTCATTAATATGTACATGGTGGAAATAACCGTGGTAATTGGATTTTTAAAATTTAATTGAACGGATATTTGCAATAAAAGTCGCTTAAAATTTTTAAAAAAAATAGGCGTCTTTGGATGTTTATTTTTATATTTGTGTCGATTTTAAAAAATGTTTTCAACGATTGTATTAAAATCACGAGTCAAATCACTTTGTGCATTAATAATTTTTATTAGTATTTTTTTTTTTTTTTAAAAGGCTTATTTCCGTTTTTCTAAGCATTTTTGAGTTACCAAAAAAAAAAAAAAAAAAAAAAAAAAAAAAAGTTTCAAAATTGATATGCGGAAAAATCCTGTCTTCAGTTAAAATACGTTTGAATTTAGATCACACGATTAATAATTATTCTCGGGGAGTTAAAGTTTCAAATTTTCTTTAAAACATTCATTACATGAATCTAGGGCTCGCATAACACGCATAACAAAAAAAGAAGAAAGAAAGAAGAAAGCGTATTGCAGGCAGTGAGAATTTCAGTAAGAGAGAGGAATAGATAGAAAATGGTTCAAGTGAAAGGGAAGGTCACATATAAAACCGATATTAGAAGAGTAAAGAAGACGGAATGGAAACGGCGCGATAGAAAACCGGGAAAGTGCAGACAGTGCACCGCAAAGATCAGAACGGAAGTCGAGGAAAGCGTGGTTGAATAAGTAGGTAAAAAAATAGTGTTAGGATTGGAAAATGAGAAAGAACAAGAGTTGTATACCAAAAGGTTTGGAGCAGGGGTGGCCAACCCGCGGCCCGCGAGGTGGCCAAAGTAGAACTCATCTGAGTCGTATCGCTCGATTCCGAGCGTCGTGACTACCTATTTGTACATTCTAGTTGTACAAAATAGGCAGGGTAGTAAAATAAATATTTTTTAATGATTTCATTTATATTTATATATTTCTTATATTTCATTTTTAGTGTTAGATATTTCTTTGCAATTTTAGTATCATTATTATTATATTATCTATGTTTACATGTAAGAATAATAGTAAATAAAATAATAATAACTCATTACAATTAATCACTATAAAAAAATGTCTATAGTGGGTCTAAATCTAATATGGGGATATATGATTTTATATGCGGCCCGCGGAGTTATGATGCATTTCCAAAGTGGCCCGCAAGGTCATTTTTGGGTTGGCCACCCCTGGTTTAGAGCAACTGTAAAAAAAAGAACGATATTGTTGGATGAGCATGCGTTAAGAAATGTGCCAGTAGAAAAGACAAAAATCAGTTAAATCAGAGGTACTCGGTTGCAATTAAAAAGCGGCAGGAATCAGTTAAATTTTGACAATACGAAGCAACCAACACAGCAAGAGTGATGATGGCAGGAAAAAAGATACAACGGCAGTCCATATTTTAATCATTGCATTCCAAGAGGATCTACTAATATCCGGATATTACAGATATTAATAATGCTGGCGATGGCGTGAAACTTGATTCTTCTTTGTAGGTGGAAAACTCCGAATTCGAAACAATTCGCATTTTTAAAGTTGTTCTTCCAATTTTAATCGCATAAATGCGCGAGAAAAATTAATTTTCAATATTTTCCCGAATAGTTCGCATTATTCTAGAGCAAAATTAATTTACATCGACAATCGTATTCAATTAAATCGCAAGATCTACATTTGCCTATAGTAAATATCTCGGTCTATTGACGAAAGTTTATTGTACCATCCGGTGATGCACGACATCATTGAATGTCATCCTGCGTTCAGCCTTTCCTAAATGATAATTTCAATAAGAACCGCAAAAAGAGTAGTTTCATCATCGTAAGAATTAAGTTTCCTCAGAAGCGTATACGAAGTTTTACATTTTTTCCAAAATACCAACGATACTCCCCCCTCGCCCGTAATAAGTCGCTAGTAATTAGTTGAATTCGAAAAACTGTAACCGTTTCATCAGTACGGTAGACTAACGGGGGGGCTACACTTTCTCCGCTTTTCTATCAACTGCGGGAAATTCGCTGATGTTAAGGTTGCATTTAAGAAGATTCAACTGCGGTGCTGACGAGATAGTCGCTTTAAAATTAACACTTTTACACGATAGAAAATAAAAGAAAACAATTTGATCGTAGCTTCGGCAAAGTGAAAAGTGTAAAAAAACAGAAAAAAAAAAAGGAGGAAGTGCTAAATGTAAAAAAATTAAGGTAATTAAATTTGAAAAAAACCTGTTCGAAAGAAGTCAGCTGTTCGAGAAGCCTGAAATTGATGTGAATGAAACGAGCATCCTCCAGCGAGCATGTGACCCGGCGTCGAGTTAAATTGGTCCGGCTGCTGGACCGATCGTCGTAGTCTGACTGACACTTGTAACTTCTAGGATGACGACGAAAAGTTGGCCAAGTGTTTCCATCCAGTTTGCCAGCACTGAGCGGTTCAACATTTACAAATGCTCCGTGTATCAATGACGTGATCGATTTCTATCGTACTCGTCATATCCGAACAGAGGTCGAGCAGACGATAAATCGAAAAATCCCGCGAATCGATTAGTCGCGGAAAAAATAAATCGTTCAACTTTTGACACGTGACGAACGTCCGATCACGAACTGAGTATTTATCATTATACGTCAATATTTCTCAGTTACGTTACGAAAAAAGCCAGTCTCATCGATCCACCAGGTCGATGATTTATATCCTCTATTCATTTATTAACCTAATGACTAGACACCATTTTCGCGAACGAGTTTCACTCTATATATGCGTACACATAATAAATACATGTTTTTAGTGATACAAATTACTATTTCACTCATTGCTTTTTAGGTTTTAATCGGCAACGCGTAAATTCCAAAAAAAAAAAGAAAAAAAGAAAAAATTTAAATGTACGAAATAATATGAATTTCTAAAATTCTTAGTACGTTTAAAACTTGAAATTTTAATTTTTTCCTTTACTCGAAAGAAATACCTATTTAACAACATACCGGAGAAGAAATCACTTTATTACATTCATTCGGGCTTTTCTCAATATCGAGTGATACTTAATGAGTTAACATCGACATACATAATCGAATATTACACTCCAATTTGAAATTTGAATTTTCCTACTGATAATTTCGTTTTTAAAAACTTGCTAAATTTCATTTTTTCAGAAATATTTTTTATGCAACAAAGAGGAAAAATTCAGCGGTAACCTCATAAAATGTTTACCGATATGATTGAAAAATAATTAGCGAAAATGTTATCTAAATGTTAAATTCGAGTAAAATAATTGTGAAAATCTCCGCTATTAAAGTGATCGCGACGGCTATGAACAAGTTAGGCATTCTACGAAAATCGCTATTATTAGCGGCGGATCCACGGACCGGGTGAGGGGTAGGACACATTTCCCTCCCCAAAGAACCAAAACCTCGACGACAAAAAATTTGTTATAGCTGGGAAACTTTATTTATACTATAAAAGTTCTGAATAAATATGTTAATGCATTTAATCATGACTAATATTTAATACTGTTTTATAGTAGAACTATTAATGTTACGTATTTACTCTGTTTTAAATGTTGTCGAGCATTTGCCCTTTTTTATTTATTTTGCAATGTAAGTCGAGTTCAATGAGAAACGTATATATTTAAACTTGCTCACGGACAAAGAATTCCCATCAGATTTTACTAACAAAAATAAAAAAGAAGTAAAGTCTAATAAAAACACTATCCGTTCTATTCTTTCTAGTAATTTACTATTCAAATTCCAAACAATACGATTTTAGCTACAATTTTATAATTTTCACCTAAAAATAAAACAAAATTTAATTTAAATTGTAATAATTATGTATTTTTCAAACATCTTTAAATTTCTAAAGTATTTGATTACCTTTATGAAACAAGACATAATTCCCCCCCCCCTCGAAATGTCTCTCCGGATCTGTTGCTAATATTACGGATATAAAAAAAAACCCTCCAAAAAAAAAAAAAAAATTATTTTTACAATGAGAGTTAAATGAAACGTGTTAGTAATAATTCGAAGAAACGATATTATTATTCTCTTACAGCCCATCTGCTAAACAATGGGAAAATTTATGAGAGGATATATGCGACAGCGGCTTCTGCTTGAAGGATGGTCCGGAAGTTTGCAAACACGCCTGCTAAACTAACTATCCAACGTGTGCAAACAAATGTAGCACGAATGCGACACACTGTATATTATTTGTTAAAAAACATGTTGCGCGCATCGACAGTGCAGCAACACGTTTTTCCCAATTTTTCCAAAAAAGTATTTTAAAATGTAGTAACATCGTGTCACGCTACCGTATTCACTGTACGATACTCTTGAAACTCGATTCAGATGTGAACATGTCGCCAGTACAACCTTGAATAACAAATATGCAGTTAATAAAGCGAAGATGAATTTTCAGAAACGCTCACGGACCTCCTTATTCTTCTTAGAATTCAAATTTTAAAATAGCCATTGAAGAACTGTGACAAGAAATGAAGGCACAAGTTTTAAAATTGGTCATCCTTATTGTGCAGTACTTTTCTTGAAGGGTTTCGTGGAATTTTTCTCAAAATTCAAAAACCGGTAGCAATACAATTGCGTATCGAACGTATATTAATCAGCTGTGAGGAATTTAACCGCTGCCTAGCTATTTCAGGTTAAAATTGTAACAAACGATCAAAAAACTAGTACTTGAACAAAAAATTAAAACGATTTCAAGGATCTTTTAAATTTTGGAACTGATGGTTCCAGGAGCGAGGATGGCGTGGGTGGTGCGTTTACTGCCCCGTCGCTTCGGCATTCTGAGTCCTTCCGGCTTCCTTCCTTCTGCACTATTTTTTCTTTCGAGTCGATCGCTATCCTTCAGGCTATCTCTCTTTTATTTCCTCTTTAAGCGATCTTTCCCAATTCCTCATTATTTCGGACTCTAAAGGCTCTCCTCCTTCACATTCCTCTGATAGTATTATTCCCTCAATTCGTTCTCTTACCTCCACTCTGCAGTCATCCCGCTTTATTTTTATTGATTTTTTATAGGTCCCCAGTCATTCCGGAATTGATAGGAATGACGCAGCCGATTCTTTGGCTCCTTCTGCTGGTCGCCTTAAGCAAAGTGCATTCGTGTTGGAATCCAAAAAGAGAACTGTTCTCTTTCCTTGTTTTCTTTGGTAAAAATTCAGAAGGTATCTCTCGCTTGTACTTCTTCAAGGTACTTACTAGTGTCATTTAAAAATTTAACACTCTCATATGTCAAAAACTTAATTATCTCACATATTACATGCTATAAAAAGCGAAGAAACAAAAATTCAATCTTAATCAAAAAACGTAACGTAATCAGGCGCGTGGTCTACAAATGTAGTACACTAACTAAATCCTTATCGAAATGTACTCACCCGTTGAGAAACGAAACGATACTAGTTGCTTAAAACAATATATTCCGAACAGCTACTGAGAAGGCAGTGCGTGAGGGGGGAGCCACCTATCAGAAATTATGTTGGTTAAAATATGCCTGGTCTACGACGATGGTAGACCACGCGCCTAACGAACGGTTAAGTCGTTTTTTCGTGATATGTATCACGCACAACTCAAAAACGGCCAGTCGTAGAAATTACGAATTTAGGGTTCTTTTAACATCTAGTTGCGAACCTCATTTTTTAGTTACAATCGGCTGGGCTAACCGAGTACTTCTCTTGGAGGGGTTTCGTAGAATTTTTCTCATGAAAGTCTAAATTTTGGATTCGGGATTGTTATAATATTTATTCGCATACAACCGTCGGTTATGCTAAAATTGTACTTTTTTCAGAGGGTGTTGTAAAATTTTTCTTATAGCTTGATAACGGGTAGCCGTAAAAAGTTGAAAGTTTTTATTCCGGATTCTTATAACATCTAATTATACACCTGCGATTTTGGCTCCAATCGATTATGCCAAAAGGGCGCTTTTTCTTGGAGCGTATTTTAGAATTTTATATATACAACTCAAAAACGTGTATCCGCAGGTAGAGTTAAAACTTTGTATTCAGGACTCTTTTGACATCCATTTTTGGAAATTATAACCCACGGCGCTGCTGCTGTTTTACATTCAATTTTTTTGCGCGACTCTGTTTCATCAATGTCCTGATTTCAAAGTTTTTTAATTTAACATTGACCGTTATTATTTTAATTATTTATCGAAGTTTTTTTTAGATATTTTTTTATCGATCTACTTACTATGATTTATTGCGTACGAAATAATTATTTCGGTGTTGTTTCATCTACACATACTGGAGCTCCGTTCTCACAATGCTTTCATAAGGGCAAAAGAAATATAATGCCACTACGGCAATTTTATTTATTTGTACGTTTGCTTATTTTTGTGTTCCCTTCTTTGTTCGCCAATAACCGCATTAGTTTAAAAATCGAGAAGAAGGATAAACGGGATTTCACGGTGATTTTATAGGTGGGGTTACAAATGGGGTAGGAAATAAAAGCTGCTCTTCGCGGTAGGAACGAAGGAAACGCAAGGAAGTATGACATATACATATAATAGAAAAGGAAAGCATCGTAACGAGTGAAGAGAGTAAAAGTTTCATTTGAGATGGAAAAGGGACATCGCTCGCGGAAAGGAACCGGCATAGTGCGAAAAAGAGAAGGTGTAAGTGGGAAAAATCGGGGAAAGCGGAAGGATGAAGTAAAACTACGGTTAAACGGATAATCCATACGTAAGCGGAAAAAGAAGTGGAGATCGAACAGAGAGATAAAAGAGGCGGAATGGAAAAATCGTAAAGAGAAAAACAGTTGAACAGAATGTGGAATAAAAAAAATTCGCTATACTGGAAGCAAATGAACCTGAAGTTGATTAAATCACGCCGAATGAGCGGCGAGGGGGAACCTGAACGGAGATCGATTTATAAAGGCCGTGGATTAGAGAGGGCTCACGGGAGCATTAATCGAAGGGAGAAATAATAGGAAGCCTATTTCAATGTAATAAAAATAAACAATATTCTCCGCTATTATTTATTGCCGTTCGTCTTGTTTCAACAGGTTCGTCTACATGATCGCTCGATTATCTCAAACTGGTTTCAAAGGTTTTTTTTTTCTTTTTCTTTTTGGAATAATCTGATTTATGGTTAGGCTCGTCTTTTTAAATTACAAAATTATATTTATGTAGCGATTTGGTCTTAGTCGCAAGATAATATTATCAGTCATCGCGCTGCCTAGTTCTACAATGTTCAAAACGTAGGGAATATAATTTTATTACCGGTGTAGGTTGGAATAGATAATTTCGAAAAAAAGCAGAGAATTCTTCAGATATAATAATTCCCGTTGCGAAATACGAGACCGCCACTGATTATACGCTAACCTGAGCAGCGGCCCCGGGCGGCATCGTCTGGAAGGTAAATAAGAGAATGCGACAAAGTCGTTCGTTACGCTTATAAATTCGTGTAAATAACGCGCGTCAAGTACTGTTCAAACATTTCTTTCTCCTAATTATATTATTACCACTTCACGCAATGAAAAAATATGCGTAATTTGCTTCTGCCGGTATCGCCACGGAACCTCCCACCTATTAAGTGTTGGCGCGGGCCATTTTTACTTCTTCCATAATCTGATTTAACAGCTCGCGTTGCCTATCGTTATCATTTACACATATTGTACACACAGACGCACGTTGCAGTTTCAGACATCGTTAAACATTCTGGAATAATGTAATGTAAGCGCTGTTAATTTTAAATAGAAACAAATCGTAAATAAATCAAAAAAGGTTAGAAAAACAGTGAAATTTGGGTTTAAACAGATTTTTTTTCTATCACCTTATAATTTTTTAAAAAAACCATCCGTTCTGAACAAGTTTTAATCCGATCTTACGGTTTTTCAGTTTCTACATACCATTGTTTACAGTAACATTTGATTTACGCTAATAACTGACATTAAACTGGGATTTATGTCGTTATTATTATTTTTAGTTAAATTATTTAGCAGTAGAGTGTATAGTTAATTCATGGAATTTTTTAAATTCATTTATTAAATTTCAAACTACATAAATTTAATATGAATAAATTTATGTAGTTTGATATTAATAAATAAATTTAAAAAATGCCATGAATTAACTATATAACTTTACCTATTACTCAAAATAATTCAATTAAAAATAATAATAATAATAATAATAATAAGGTATTTATATTGTTGAGGTTCTGATTGTGTGCGTAGCGTTAGTGAACCAATCGTGTCGTTACTATCAGATAAGAACTCCGACTTAAGGGGAACCACTGTTGCCTTGCGAGATGTAGTGTCCGATATAATTCGCCTGGAAGAGAAATAATTAATCGACGCGGCGAATCTGGTTTAATATTCATTAAATGTTGTTAAAAACCGCTACTAGCTGTATGTTTGTTAAATGTGAGGGAGTATATATATATATATATATATATATATATATACACATATATATACGTTGTATAATCCACGAAGGCAATTTGGGCAATTAAAGAATGAACTGCATTAATTTAACGTTATTCCAAGGAATTATGTAGCCCTTAAGGCAACTGAATATGTGTACCATCAAAAGAATTCTAATCCAAAGCACGACGAGAAAAAATAATAAAAAAGAAAAAAAAATGGAATCACGCCCGACGTAATTTTTAGAGCAGAACGTTCATCTCGTGCGGATCTGGAGGATTCTCGGCCAGTAAGAAATTGGTTGCGGTGGTGCGTAGGTTACATTTATTTTATATCTAGTTGTTTATGTACACTTATACAATGTAGCTTAATATAACGATCGATACGTAATGTGCTTCGAAGTGTAAACGTAACTAACCCTCGTGTGTGGGTAATCGTTTTCTTTTTTTTTCTGTTTTTTTTTTTTAGTGTCAGTGTTTGTATTTTTGAATTTTACGTAATATCCTACCATTCTTGCATAAAATCAATTAACCAGAGTAAATAGTAGAACTGGTCAAAGGAAAATCCATGTCGAAAACAATACAGAATAGAGCAAACTACCACAAGTGAAGATTACAAATTTTGGTTATAAATTTAGTTCGGTTAATTCTTCGTGAAGATCGCGGAACAAAAAAAAAAAAAAAAAACAAAAAAAACAACGTATATGTTTAACGCGGTGAATCATTTGGACCTCACCGAAGGGTATTATCCTCTAGAATGTCAGTGTTCTTCAAATAACGATCAAAAATAATATGTTCATAAGCGATAGAAAACAGAAGGTTAAATATAGAACAACACAAAAACTAATTGCGCTTTCTTATTACCTTTGCAATAAAATCATGCATAAATGCCATAGTTTGTTAACGCACTGAAAATATGTTGCAGCAAACGTTGCGGGAAAATTCTTCAACGTTTGACACCATGAATTTTAATTAGAGGCCAATACATGTAGGCAGGAATGTTCATCTTCAGAAAGATGAAGCTAATGAGATCCAGTTGTAGTCTTCTTGAACTATTTAGAAGATTTCAAAGGCAAGTAGCAGAAAATCCTTTACTCCGCTGTAGAGGCCAAAAAAAAGTATGTGGGCAGTGTACTTACACAGAATAATCTGTTTTTGTTAATCAGTTAACAACAATAATGAAGAATTACAAATATAAATTCATTTGAATGTTTATTTAGCCTTATAAATTTTTATTTCCATCGAGGGAAAAAAAATTTGACCCCAACAAAAATAGGTGTTTAATTAATGGCCTACTCTAACGGCACATATTAAACGATATCTATTGTTGGAAGAAGTCTGAAAGTTAGTAGAACAGCCGCTTTATTATTTTACGCTTCTGATAGTGGTTAATGTTTTCATATTTTTCAACATAAAGGTTTACCCCTGCTTCGTGCAATTCAACCAGATCTACACTATGATTCTAGTCATGCCGCGTTTAAATGAAATGGCTGATGATTCTTCGGCTCGCTTTGAGCTTTCAACGTCTTCCGAAAATTTCCTGCTAACGCTATCCATCTATCTCTAGATATTTTCACTTTAAACTGTGGAATGATATTTATTCTTACTTATTTTCTAACCCGGCTTTATTTCTTCTACTCGAACCTTCTCCTAGTCTTTGGTTTGGCAAGCTTTCTTCCACAAGTTGCCCTCCTTTCGGATATAGCCTCCTCCCGTCGTCTATTTTTCGTTTCTCCTCTATCGTGTTCTCTTCATCACAGCGATATTCCTCACCCGACACCAATCATGTTTGAATGTTTCCCTAACTGCGTTATTTCCTATTTATTGCCAATTTTCAGATGTTACCCTACTACTCCGTACGACGCCGCTCATCTTCTTCCGCTTTTTTCCTTATCTATGGTTCCTGTTGTGGTCTCCTTTTTTTTTTATCTACTCCGCACCAGATTTCTAATATGTTGTGTTAATTATAAGTCATGGGTACCTTGGCTGATTGATCTGTTACTGCTAGTTAGCCCACACCTTCCCGCTTCCCGAAAAAAAAAAAATCCGTATAAGTTAATAATGTATTAGAAAAAAATCGAGACAAATCAACAGAAATGAACATATACACATTCGCTAACCGGCTAGTTTTTTTTCGTAAACGAAAATGTAGATTAAACCGGAAGGACCCAACGTCAACATTATTTACTCCCTACAACAGGCAACTTTCTAGTGCTTTTTTTCTTTTTTTTTTGGTTACTAAACTGAAAATTTTCCATTATAATTATAGAAAATACTAACACTACTCTTAATGAAAAGGAACTGGAAAAGGAAAAAAAATTCGTACACCAAAGCAAATTTCGGTAGAATATCCGAACTGAAATATACAGTAGAACGATAACATGCGGATTCTGTAATAACAACTATTACTGCAATGTCAGCGATTTCTTGTTTTTTTTTTTTTGAAATCTTTAAAAATCTTTTAAACGGCGTCAAATTTTTAATGTTATATATGTTTGTTTCTTTCTTTTTAGAATTTCCGCTTTTAACAGAGACATTTGTAAGTTAAGTTAAAACACATTTACGACGTTTGCGCACATACTCGTATATATATAAATATAACAATTTTTTTGGCTTCAATATTATTTTTAATTAAGACTAGGCTTTATCCTTTAAAAATTAATTCCCTTAGTCATATCGACTTGATGGTGCCCAATTAATCCGTTGCCGTACTAAAGAGCATAAAATAAAAAATAAAAAACAACTAAAATCATCTCTTAAACACATTTATCGAAAACGTCAATACGAACTATATTTTATTGCCGAGGATTTTTCTGGACTTGTCGAAGTAGACATTAGCCTGAGAACCAACAAGGAGAACCAAAACATAATCAGATTTTTACGAAATCAGAGGAAGTAGACAGAAATCATCCGTATAACAGAAGGAAAAATAAATTCAGTAAAAGAGATGGGAGCTCGCAGAGGAATGTTATAGCAAACGAAGAGCATTCAAAATAAGATGCGGGGTGATCACAGCGTTCGCTGTTAATAAAGAAAGACATTTTTTTTATATACGACAATGAAATGTGGTAGCAAAGGAAGAAATCATTCTGCTCAGACAGGAATAGAAGTATTTTCGAGGAGGAAAAAAAGTCAACTAAACAGTGAAAGGTATAATTCGCCAATGTCGAATACACACCGCTTGGGGGGAAGTAAACCGCATCACCCACGAACCAGAACAACTCCAGTTATCGTTTAATTATCTCTATTTCAACAGTACCGCGAGCGGCAGAGACCACCACCCCGTCTTTGACTAATCGCTAACAACTTAGGTTAAAAGATGGGCACTTCGAGAGGCGAAGGGGGCAAATAGGTAAATAATCGGGAGAAGGAACCGTCAATAGATACGCAGAGTTTTCTACCGAAATGGATATTCGGAGTTCCAATAGCGGACGATACAGCCGGCGGCCATCGGAGGAAAAAACTATAAAACTAGATTAGTAAAGGCGACCGTCGATCGAACGACCTAGCGGCTAATAAGCACAGACGAATTCCACACGGTACGTCGTTTTACTACCGCAGATGATCCGCAGATGATTTTTAATAACCAGATATTCTCCGTTCGACGGTTTCTCATTATAACTTTTTTTTTCTTTTTTTTTTTGACCAACAACGAAGACATTATACTAACGGGTACGATTAGAATCTCCCTGCTTTTTTCCGGCACGCTCAATCTGCAGACGTATTAACAACGCACACGAGACCGGAACTCAAGCGTGTTGGGTTCTGAACAACAGCGGCTGGATTAGCGTACGGTGAAAATAACAATAATAATAACTGATAATAAAAAAAAAAAAAAAAAAAAAAAGAAAATTAAGAAGAAAGGAATTAACTCGGTGCCACCCAACTGGAAGAAACAAAAGCGCGCGATGAGCATCTGACAAACCTCATGCACTCTACCTTCTTGGACTTCTACTTCTGTTTTTCGACGCTGCGTCTGAGCCACCAAGAACCGAAATACCAGAACACACGGCCTGTCTTATATCCCATTAAGAAAGTCACTCGAGATGATATTAATAACCGACTGTGACGGCGGCTACTTCATGTAGTAGCCGGTGCAGCGGACTTCTTCAAACACCGTACTAGTCAGTCCGAGAGGAGAGATAATGAAAATAATTACTAAATAATAAACGACTCCCGCGCGCAGGTTTGCGTCTTTTTTCCTTCATCTCTTTTTTTTTTTTTTTCATTCTTGTCCATAGAGTAGGTCCCCGTCCGGCCTCAATTAGCGCAAACGCACTACTGGGAGTCGTTAAAATCAACGGCAAAGAAATAATAAGGAAAATAATTACATCGGACGAAGAAAACAGAACAACGGTTGTGTTGGACCGCAGCATCGATTGTACAGGAAGGCGTACGCGCGGTGCCATCGAAAAACCGAAAGAGTGTAAATTCAAAAAAAAAGTATTGCGCACGATTCGTATTTAAGGGAGGAGTGGAAAATTTTTGTCGAGGTTGTTGCTGATCGGAACACCGAATAAAAGGTAATTCCAATTGAAAGACTCTACAGGTCGCAGAAAGGAAAATTTTCCCGATATTTGAATTTCGACTAATGAAAAAATTTAAGTACACGATTTTTTGCTTCTGCTAAAGGATTGACGTTTTTGCATTTTTGTTTGGTAATTGATTAAATTGCGGGATATAAATGCAGAGAAACCAATTTTAAAGACTGCATGTTTCTACTTCAAGAAATTGTGAATTAAAGCAATTGAAGTGAATCGCTCTTTTTTTTAAAAACAGTTACGTTTGTTTGTTTTTTTTATTATTACTTTTTGTCAACGGTTAATGCAAGAGTTAAAAAAGAAGAAAAAAAAAGTTGCATTCTTAAACGTTTAGGAGACAAAAAAAAAACAACAAACTGTGAGCTAGAATAACAGAAGTAGAAGTGAAAGAGTGCTACACAGTAAGAAAACCAAGTTTAAATGGAATGGATCAAAAGAAAGTTGTTCATCCGAAAAACTATTTGATAAATCAGCGTCACAAAGGAAATAAAAGCGCGACAGAAACACATGTCGATGAAAAGTAAGAAAATGATGCAGAAACGGAACTTTTATAAACAGCCGAGATTGCGAAATAGAAAACCAAAACCACTAGAAGGAAGAGACGGTTGAATGAGAGATTAAGTACACAGTCGGAATTGGAAAATGATCAAAAATAGAAGCTGAACTATTATTTTGGAATGAGTAATTTAAGCAAAGAAGACCAATGTGTAAACGTGCCTAAAAATCTGCCGTTAGAAGTAAAAAGAATTATATGCCCGAATAGTCAGAAATCCAAAAGAGATCGATCGAGGAAAAGATCACGGAGGATAGCAGTATTTAATCCGAATAGGGAGTTTTTTTATTGTTCTTTTTTATATCAAACTGTTTTCTAGATTTTTTAATAAAATTTCAAAATCTGCATTTTTTAAACACGACGCTCATTTTCCGATATCACCCTGTCAAGAAAGTATCGGGAATTGTTAAATAAAACGAACAATTTTTAATTTTCATCCAAATTTATTTTGTCACCTTCAAAATAACATCCATTCGAAGCGATGCACATATGCCAACGCTTTTTCCACTCGGCAAAGCACTTCTGATAGGCGGTTTCCGGGATGGCCTTTAGCTCTCGCGTCGCATTCGTCTTGATGTCATCAATCGATTCGAAGCGCATTCCCCGTAGCGGAAATTTGAGTTTTGAGAATAGGAAGAAGTCGCAGGGTGCTAAATCTGGTGAATACGGCGGTTGTTCGATGATATTTACCGAGTGTTTGGCCAAAAACTCATTCACAATTATGGCTTTGTGAGACGGCGCATTATCGTGATGGAGAATCCAAGAATTGTCGACCCACAAATCGTTACGTTTACGACGGATAGCCTCTCTCAAACGTCTCAAAACACTTAAGTAAAACTCTTTGGTGACTGTCTGTCCGGCTGGCACATATTCATAGTGTACCACGCCTCGAATATCGAAGAAAACAATCAACATGATCTTCACTTTCGATCGGCTTTGGCGAGGTTTTTTCGGCTTTGGCGCGCCAATTGGCCGCCATTCGGACGATTGCTGGTTCGTAAGCGTGTCGTACTCGTACACCCATGTCTCGTCACCAGTAATTATCTTTTCCAAGAAGGTAGGATCCAAATTGGCTCGATCCAGCATGTCTGCAGCTACCTGTTCTCGGTACTTTTTTTGAAAGAAATTCAGGTCTTTCGGAACAAGCCGAGCCGCAACGCGTTGCATACCCAATTTTTCGTGCACAATCGTACGTACGCTCTCGTGTGACATGCCCAATCCATGAGCCATCTCTCTCAAGCTCACATGACAATTTTCAGCAACGATTTCCTTGATTTTATCGACGTTATCATCGGTCACACTCGTTGAAGGCCGTCCAGAGCGAGGCATGTCTTCGACCGTCTCCCGACCATCCTTGAACGCTCTGTACCACTCGTAAACCCGCGTTTTTGATAAAGCAGATTCACCAAAAGCCTTCTGTAACATTTTCAGTGTATCGGCACAAGAAATTTCGTTCGAAACACAGAATTTAACACAAGTACGTTGTTCAATATTTTCACTCATTGTAAAACTTCGACAAAACCTTCAAGGTCGACTGATTTTAACAGCTGCTGTAAACACACTGGTTGACAGATCGCGCTAAAAATAGGCATCATAATACAAAACAGTTGTACCAACCTGGAAAAAAAAAATTATCTGCCTAGCTATTACCCGGGAGATTTAAATTGACAATTCCCGATACTTTCTTGACAGGGTGTAATTTTCACGCGATTCGATTTCCTTCAATTTTTAACAATTCTCCACAAATCCTCTACACAGAATACTAATTATGTAGCGCAGTTTCCTTATCAGTGGCGGAGATTATCTCGATTTCGGTCGAGCATTTTGATTTTTATGTCATCTTTTGTATGATGTCGGTTTTGTTTTGCTTCAAACAACTTGCATTGTTCGGCGGGATTTTTAAGTCCGAACTGAACTCTTAACTACACGGATGATGCGTACGCGCTAATATTAGACAAAACACTCAAAACGAATAGAATATAATTTCTGCTGTAGACAACGTATTCCGTTTTTTCGGTGACGAAATCGATATTGCAAAACATATTTGGCGCACTAGGATCGTTTTCTTATGCTTCGTGTTTCGAAAATATGTCAAAGATCTAAAAACTGAACGGATTATTAGGTTTTCGACAACTTCTCGCAAGTAATCCGCGCTAAACCACCAGGAAATGCGACACGGTTATGCCGATTTTTAGGTAACCTTGAGAAGTACTCTTTGAGTTTTAATTCACTCCCCAATCTTTTTTTTTTCTTCTTTTACTAACGCTAACCACCGAACTTTAGAAGTCAAACGCTTTTTCATTACTACTGAAAACTCACGGGGAGAACTCACGTGGAGAGGTTTAATTATTATTACGTTAATGTTCAACGTAATCTTAATATAATATACATACACGTGTTAAAAATCGTTTAAAAATGCATTCGAAAATTTTTGTTAATCAACCTTCGGGTATGTAACGTGTTCATGGTCATCCCCGCTGTAGTAGACGAGCAAGGATTCTAACTGAACTCGAAATAACTGTTGCAGTCTATTCACAAGGTAAGCAAAACCACTTGCGACCCTAATAACAACATAGCAGTTGCCTTATAAGCCTCTTTCAAGAGCTCGTGCCAAAATACTCGCGAGGGAGCAATATTAACTGCGGCGATGATATCCGTGAGTGGCACGATAGCTGAACTTTAGAACAATGTAAGGGTTTTCCGTGGGCTGCTTGTCAAAATACCGGCATACAACGCGGACAGGAATTTAAGGAAGTATCAAAAAGAAAATGCAACAATGGAACACAACGACGAGTTGCTCAACGGAGTGGAAAAAATAACTATAGCGCACGGTCATTAGCGCATCGTGCCGACACTTTCACGTGACTAATCGTCAATGACGAAACTAAAGTCAAAATCGAATACCGTATTATATTATGACGTATTGATGAAAACGTGTAATGTTCCACTTGACTAAGTACATCGAGATTGTACAAAAATGCGTAACATAGTAAACCGCAGAAGACATGCGCAGTACTCAAAGGTGCAAAAATTCTCGTTTCCAATCTATATACGTATAGTACAAGATCCCCCCACCAAAAAAAAAAAAAAAAAAAAAAAAACAGGCCAAAAAAGCGAATAAACACAAACAATTTACAGTTGAATTTATTTTACTCGCCTAAACAGACAGATAAGGTGAAACTATTATTGTTTTTACTGTTCAAATTTTACTCGCCTCCTCGGAATTCGCCCTGCAAATAAATTACAAAACTTTTCACGGTTGACGGGGAATGCGTAGAGAGGCCAGCGAAATTTCGGTAAATAAAAAGTTCAAAATGATAAAATATGTATATTTGTCTGCATCCTACATTTTCGTTTTACAATTTCTCATCTGTTTTTTTCTTTCTTCTCCTGTTACTTTATAGTCCGTCTCTCGGCATATTTTGAGGATAGTCGGCGGGCACATTTCGAATAGACTGAGCATCATCACGGATAAAAATTGTTAGCCTTCGATGAACGAAGGAACGAGCAAAAGATAAAATAGAAGGCATGAACAGAACACGCGGTGGTTTTAAACCATATTTATAAGGCGAATCTGCCGTTCAAATAAAACCGAAGAAGCAATTATCTAATGAGCCGTTTTTGTCCCGGAAGAAGAATGTATTTTAAGGAACAGGGGAATTCCAGTTTTCGTCGATTTATCTCTTTCTCGGTCTTTTTTATTTCGCTCTTATTACCGTTTCGGCGCAAGAAAAGAGTTCAAATATCCGTCATCCCCTGCGCAAGGGTGGGGGTGTATCGGCAGAAGAGCGCATTGCCCGGCACGTCGCTATTAGGCAACAGTGCATGCCGAAATTCTGGGCGTTGGCTTCTTCGGAAAAGAGAAGAGGAAAACATAAAACGTACTACGACACATTTAAACGGTTTAAGAGGGTAGCGCGGCAGTTCCAAAGAAAACACACATTTCACAGCCAAACATGCACGTTGCCGGTCTTGCAGAGTTTCTGGCAGAGATCACAGAGGGACGACGACCGTTCTTTCTCTGTTCGAGTTTTATTTTTCCCACATAAATGCGAACACAGATACGCATCATTCACTGATTTCCGCTTCATTCTAATACAGATATTATCGTTCGGTATGCCGGGCACATATAGGCAATATGCTGCGGAATGTATGCTGCTCGGAACATAAGCGTGCAGCGTATGCATGCGCAAGTTTTTATAGAGTCGGACGCTCTTTTTATAGATGTGTGCGCAGATGATACACGTACGCGGCATATGATGATCTAGAGTAGATAAAGAAGTGGCAGCATAAACTGGCTGCACGCAGTTCCTTTGAAGATAAACAGTTCTCTGTTATTGTATGCAAATAACTGCCGTCATAAAGATGCTACTCGGGCTGCAACAAACAGCGCGTGCTTGCTGCAGCCGATCAGAATGCATTTTTGCCAACGTAATAAAAACGACGAAAAAAGGAGGGTGCCTACCTATAAATACGGCTCGCTCCCTGGTCAATGAGGGTCCTCTGTGAACGATGCGCAGGCGGAGGACGGAAATTACGAATTAGTCTTAATTCGTGATTTAGATGGAAATTGATTTCGAATCGTATAAATTTAATACGCGATAATTCATCTACTTTAATAGGTACGCGGATGCTACTTACTTTTAAAAACCTCATTTGTAACCGCCCCCACCCGCGGAAAAGGAAATATATGAAAACAATTACAAGTATTATTCGATCCTGAACGAATGGAGTAGTTTCGAAAAACCTTCACGCAGCAATAAACCAATTAGGATTAAGGAAAAATGTATACATGAAAAAAACCAAAAGGAAGTTAAGATATATGCGCAGAATTTTACGTGAACTTATGACGGAGATTATAAATCATATTGAAATTATAAATTGTAATAACAACAGTTGCAACTCGATTACAATTCCCGTCAGTAATACCGTGATTTCCGAGATTTAAAATAATAATAATATATGCGAAATTTTAGAATACACAGAATAACATAAATCACAATACATTGCAAAAGATTACTCAGAATAGTACTGCACACTACACAGTTATAAAGTAGAAGCTCGAAGCCTAAAAATGTAAACTTTATGTCGATAGAGATTAGTAATGACTGATAAAAGTGTAATACTACCGATAACCCAGGTAATAAATAACACACGCATACCGAAGACAGCGAATGTGGAGAAAACATCGAAAAAAGAAAAAAAAATAAAAATAAATAAATAAGCAAAAAGACCTCTCCTCTTATGAAATGAAGAGGATATACGAAAGAAATGAAATCCCGCCCATTTATATTATCGGTAATCGGAATCATGACGAGAGAATTGATATAATGTTTTAAAATACTGCAAATACCAGATTCCATTCAGTATGTAAGAAGAAGTAATCCGGAAATTCTTTATCAATAATCATCCACAACCTACAAGTAATAATTGTTTGAAAAACGTGTAGCGGTACTTGGTATTTTTATATCCGCATCTTATAATATTTTCCGAGCAAAACGCAAATCTATACGTGAAAGTCAAATATAGTAGTGAAGATGATACTATCTTCAGACGTAGTTTACCGACACTGACGAAATACATCTGAGGACATAATATAACGGTAGCCGCAAAAACACATCAAGTGTTAGCAATCAGTTTGAAATTAACTCGTGAGATATGTTATCAGCCCTAAAATGTAACAGGCAATAGAATATGGAAGCTGCAGTCGCGAATTAGTAGCGGACAAAACAATTATACACAATGGCCTAGATATTTTCTAATGCTTATGAATATACAACACGCATCGAGAGGAGAAAATTGAAAAAGCTGTCGAAGCTGAAACAGATATATCAGTTAGCGGATTGATTCCTAAAATGATAGTTCAAAATCGTAAACTATGAACTTTCTATAGCTGACGAATCTAAAAGTCAGTTATTCGAAGTATTTAGACATAGCACGAGGATTTTTGAACTACAACAACTATCAAACACACCGGTCAACACGCAGTCTATGCAGAAGTGGTAAACTGTTTTAACGAGATAATAAAAGTAATTAAAAGAAAAAGAAGTTTATTGCTGTTAGTAACTTGCGCGTTAAAAAATAAATCTCAACTCTTCAAAAGAGTACCCCCATCAATAAACATCAATCGGGTTTAAAGAAGAAGAAACATTAAACCGGCCTAAATAACCTAATTCTGTATTTTCACATGACAAAAGAAAAAATTCGAGCGACGTAGTCTCCGGTGTCGTTGGTAATGAATTTTTCATTCCTAATAAATTTACCTTCTCGGCGATTATCGTATAAGTTTTTTTTCGAAATTCGAATAACGTTAATAATAAATCAAAACCACGATGTTTATAAATGCCTAACTTTTCATTGGTTACATAAAAAACAGCTCTCAGTAGCACAATCAGAAATCCAACCGCACACTTCGCTAGGTTTCACAACAAACTCACACGTCTGTAAAGAGAGCTCTAAAGATTACACGCGCCTTAAAGACTTCCCTGTTGTAATTTAGATCATAGCAATGACACACGCACTGGAAACGCGTGTGTCGTGAGTTACACTAATTAATTAAAGGAGCTTGATCCCTTCTGACAGTGGCACACGATACCAATGTTCTCTTTCTCTCTCGCCATATGTTTTGCCCCTAAACCACTCGCCCAGCATCGAGTTTACCTATAACTGCATACCAGGGTGCAGTACGTAAAAACAGAAAAAATTCAACAAAAAAAAAAAAAAAAAAAAAGAAATCAAACAAAAACGGAGTATTAACTTGTGCGTATTACAGGCGCCCTCACAAACAGTTGTTCTTCATTAGCGTCAATAGAAGTATAATAATCGTTAAGTTGTATAACTTGGGACACGCAATGCCGCCTAGGCCTGGTAATCTGTCTGCCTCGGGCCGACTAGTGCGTGTGCGTGTGCGCGTGTGCAGGCGTGCGTTGTGTGTGTAACATGATTTGTTCACAGATAAAATGTACAATGTAGACGCATGTAAACAGAGTATCTCGCTACCGTGACAATAATAAGGAGGTACACGCTGTGAATCGAAACGTATTTTCGGAAGCGGGTACAACGCTGTTGTGCACGTGATCCATTCATCAAAGAACCGTTATTAGGCGAGCCGACAGTCACGGCAAACGGAAGCAAATTCGGAAACCTTTCTCATTCGATCAGAGTTATTTTCCGTTTATTTCCAGCAATACACACAGTATGCGAACGAGTGTAGACAGGCGAAAGAGGCGCAATCAGCAAAAATATGCGTTGATAAATATTCAAACGGCGTAATAGAGTTCCGAAATACAAACAAAAACCGAGGCGTAGGCATCTTCTAAAAATTAGGGAAGATTAGCGATTTGTGTACATATCTACGACGTTTAACGGCGCCGTTCTCAGTATAAAAAAAATAAATCAACAGAGAGTAAACGTCACTAGAAACAGTCTGCTCGAGTAGAATTTGAATTCAGCTGACTGAAAAAAATAAATAATAGCCGACGAGCCTAACTAAATATATACGGATTAAATGTTAACGGTTTTGTAAAAAAAAAAGAAAAAAAAGTAGAACAGGTTCAGGTTCTACATAAGTATGAGGCCGTTAAAATGCAATTGGGAATTCGTAAAATTCAATAATTCCGAGTCCGTTTTTTTTTTTTTAAATTTTACAACTGAAAGAGGGGGAACCTTATTAAACCGCAAGAAATAACACATATATTGTGAATGGATACTATAACCACAGACCTGCAGACTCCCGTACCGTGGACATTGCTATACGCGGATGACGTCTTCCTGGCGGATAAAAGCAAAGAAAATTTAGAGAAGCGCGTACAGATCTGGAAAAATAGATTACAGGAAAATGGACTTCAACTTAACATCGGGAAAACTGAATACTTGGAATGTGGAGAACCTACAGATAAGTCCATCAAAATAGATAACACGCTGTTAAAGAAGACCGTTAAGTTCAAATACCTGGGCTCAAATATTACCTCAGATGGGGATACACAATGCGACATAGATTCCCGCGTCCAAACAGCATGGACGAAATGGAGGCAGCTAACCGGGGTATTATGTGACAAAAGAATACCGATACGTCTCAAAGGAAAGATTCATAAGACGATTATCAGACCTGCAATGCTATATGGAGCTGAATGTTGGGCGACAACCACAAAAATGGAACAAAAAATTCATGTGGCTGAAATGAAAATGTTACGCTGGTCTCTTGGGCACACACTCCTCGACCATATCAAAAACGAGGATATAAGGGAGCGTATAGGAGTTGCACCTGTACGTTTGAAATTACGGGAAGCGAGACTAGTCCGATGGTACGGTCACATCATGAGAAAAACAGACAATAGCCCTGTGAGGATCCGTTAATGGATTATAACCCTGGAGGAAAGCGACCACGAGGAAAACCGAGAAGACGGTGGATAGACTCTGTCAACGACGACATGGTGGAAGTCGGTGTTGGGATAGAGGACGCCGAGGACCGTAGAAAATGGAGAAGACAGTGTTGCCAAACGGACTCCGCACCGGGAAATCGTTAGGAAAGAAGAATTGTGAATATTTAAAACAGGCGAACTGAACGTTGTCAGGAATTGAAAAGTAAAGTAAACCTCATCTAGGCATTATAGATTGAGGGATAAAATCTTTTAACAATATACCAAGTGTTAAACGGATCTGAAGAGAATGTGTTGGCAGCCGACTCTTTCCTTCCTATCGACTTTACACTCTTGCGCGTTACTCGGTATTCTATTTCGAACGAAGTATGTGTAACAGCGACAGTTGAGTTACAGGTTTTGTGATCTCTGGTTTGCAAGTCGAGCACCTTAACTACTTAGCTAGCGCGCTACCATAGAATCGAAGAAGTCGCAGAAACAAAAATGTGAATGGCCCGCCGGCAGTAACGTAATTGTACTGTCACACACTCAACGAGTTAATTCCCTTGCGAGAGAGTCAGTTATTACTCCGTGGGGAGGCTACGAATTGATTCTAATTCTGGAATCGTAAAAATGTGAACTTCTCCAGACTGCCAAGTGCGGCAAAGTCTAGCAGTGCCCAAACTAATTATGCGACCCGTTTTTAGATTACCCCGTGCACCGAAGTAGATTAAACTTATTTTCATCTTCCTATTACCGGACTTTTAAGTTCTATCGTTACAGTACCAAGAGTCATCCTCAGACTCCATACCTAATCAATTTTCGCGCCTCTACGAATGTCTATCGTTCATTCCCCCGTAGAATCGGAAATCAAATATTTACCCTTCAAACTGGCATGTCTTTGAGTGTTCAACGGAGAATTTAAAACGAAAGAGAAGTCGCTAGGCTAAATTCGTGCCGAAAATTTCCGCAGTAAACTACCTTCTACAGCAATATAATTATCCGAGTCACTAAATCCGCTACTATCCGGTACTTCGTTCAGAATGTTCCCATGCTGTTTTGTTTTTTTTTTAAATTTTCCCACTAGTATTCCCCGTTTAATAATGTTATAATTCGGCGTCTTATTCATTTGGTCCGTCAACGAAGCTCAAACACGCTTCTCATATAATCGACCGTGTTTTCATGAAAGAAAGTAAAAAATAACCGTCAGATATACGGAGTGAAAATTAAATGCCGAATTAGACATCGCCCCATTTGCAAACACATAAATGGGTAGAGAATTATAGTTCAGTTCTTTATTTTCTAATTTAAAATATTTACGTTCAAAACGTTAGTAATTATTCATATAACTCCAGAGACACGCGAAATCATAGGCAGAAAAACCTTAAAAAACAAATAAAGAAATAGCAACAAAATGTGGCAGAGTCATTTTCAAACCACCGTCGCCGAGCTTGAGACCATTTCGGCGCGTTGACTTCCATTTATCGCGTATCGGAACACAATGCGTAAACAACAATTCTTCCTTTTCCCGGTTCACGCCTCTGCATTTGTTTCTGTTTGTTCTTTTTCTTTTATTCGCTTGTCAACCGGGAACGGCGATTTCAACGACCCGATTTAAATTACGACGAAAGCCGAAAAACAGTAATAATAAAGAAGACGAGGAGCGAGCCGGGAAAATGGAATTTATTATAGGACAGCGAGTAGGGAGAAAGAAAGAAAAAAGACACAAGACGTCGTGGAAAGCTGTATTTTATTTCGATGATTATTGTTATTCTCTTTTTATCCAGAAGTTAAATGCGAGCACATTTCCACCGGCGCTGCATCGTTATGCATCAATGGTGCGTACTAAAAGTCCGGCACGCGGAAAGCGGATCATCGTTTTATGGAGTATCACGGGGGTTTCTAGTGGCATAGTAGGATGGTACTCTGGAGGAGAATTCTTAAATCAAACAGCGGATTGAGACCGAGTGGAAATGTTGCTAGGCCTACTACTAAGTAAGTGTGTTTTTACACGAGAGATGAATAGGAAGACAGTAGTGTTTTAGAGATATGTGTATTGCTCCATGGTTCAGTGAAGAAAATACGAGCGCCCAACACAACTATGTCTGTACATAACGGATACACGGAAGAACATACATATATATATATATATATATACACATACATACACACACATATATATATATGTATTTATATATATATATATATAATTTTAAAAAAAAAGATCCGGAGAGGATAGACTAAGATGTAAATCTTTTCAGACGACTCTGTATGTATATGTAAGATGGGAGTGCCATCGCATTCCGAAACTCAGATATATCCGCTAAAATCACCTCAGGTATTTTCTTCTTTGATCGGCACCTCTGTTCGGATATGGCAAATCGGTGTGCGTGTGTGTGTACCATAACGAAATAATACAATAAGGATGATGACGAAGAAATCGTTATCGCGTCTAAAAAGGCCGCTACAGCGAGTTGACTTTAATCAGCCGACATACAAGAGCATAACAAAGATTAAACGATTTATCGGTGATCTTTAGCATAATTAATAACGGCTCATACGGAGATTTTTTAATTAATTAATTAGTTCGATACAATTTCACACAGAGTACCATCACAATGCAAACTTTACACAGTTCGTTATATAAATACACTTTTCAACTCTGAAAGCATAAAGTCAATATTATATATATACATACATACATATATATATATATATAATATACAAAAGTACTCAACAATAGAAACGAATTTATATATATATATATATATACCTTCTGAACCGTGAGATCAATAACCCAAAGGGTAGTCACAGTAGCAGAAATAATGAGAAATGGATTTTAGGTAAGAATTAAAAGTAAAGGAGGAAAGATGTAAAATAGGTCCAAAAGATACGACGATATTTATTTCGTGGATGCGTAACACTAGTAGAAAGAATAGCCGACGAAGGAGTAAACAGAAAGAAGTTAACCTAAACTACCAGAAGAGGGAGAATAGACCAGCTAAAGTCGGATGAGAAGAATAGTAAAAACTGCGTTGTTCTCGAAGAAGACGGAGATTACGATAATATTTTTAAAAATTAAAAAATTCAACTATGGCAAAGAGACTTATTAATTCTAATATGCAACAAAAATGTACAACTTTGCGTGGTTATTTATGAATTGGAATTATATGTTAATAACAAAAACGGAAGATGAAACGGAGCATCCCTGGGGACGCTTTGTTTGTCAGCTGTCGTGGCGTAGTTGGTTAGGCAGTGGTTTTCGTTTGATTAGGACCTGGTTTGAATTCCGCTACGGCAGATCGAGGGTTTCAAAAATTTCACTTGCGCCGGGTTAATGTCCATTGTGGACGTGTGCCCCACAAAAAAGACAAAAAAACATCTTTGTTAACATCGAATACTTAACATATTTTCGCGTTAGAAATTCGTTTCGTTGCCGCCAGGTCATTATTATTGTTATTGTTTTCTTTTAATTTTTTCGGACAATGACAATAGACAACCGTTAAAATTATAACTAATTAGTCTCAATGAAATGCAGCAAACATTTATTAATCTTGAACCTAAATGGACCCTGAAAGAATTCCAGCTCTAATTTTTAAACATTGTTTTGATACTTTGTTACGATCAATTTAATATTGCTTTAACATCACAATGGATTGGTCAGATTAACTAAAATCATAATAGACTTATTGTTCTGTTAAATGTTACGATAAAATTACTAGAATCGATATTTTACAGAAGGATTATACGGATTTCTCTAAAGCATTTGATAAAGTTGACAACCAAATATTATTAAACAAATTAGAATTCTATGACTTTGATATTTCATTATTTAAGTCTTACCGATCATTTCAGTACGTAAGCTTTATGCTTCTTATAATGGTTATGATTCGTATCAATTCGTATCATATTCTGGTGTTCCTCAAAGCGCTCTAACGTAGGATCGATATTATTTTTAATTTTTATAAATGATATATTAATCAAATAAATGGAACTGCTACTTGCAGAGACAATATTAAAAAAAAATCGCGAAATCAACAATACTAATGATTGTGAATTATTACACAGGATGATATAAATAAATTACTATTATGGTCTACGAAAAACAATTTAGCATTTAATTTGCATAAATTCTCAACCATAAAACATTTACTAAAACAACTAATAAAATTTTATTCAGGTATTACAGTCGTATAATACAGCGAGTCGAAATGATAAAGGATTTAGGTATATATTTTGACAGTCGATACCCTTTAATTATTAAATTAATCATGTACACGATATTGTCGAATATACGTACGCTAAAATTTTTTGTATTGTCACTAGTACGTTCTCACTTACAGTGTATGGTTGCATTGTTTGGGATCCGTACACATCACATTTTCAACATATTTATTTGAGAAATTTCAACCTAAATTTCTTAGGTACTTATAGGATTCTCGAAGTATATCCCAGGTTTGATCATTATGAGACCTTATTATCTACATGAAATCTACAAGAAGGAAAGTGGTTAAATTATTATTTTTATATGAATTATGTTATTAGATAATAAAAGAACCCCCGATTTATTCGCACTTAATTAGATTAGGAATAGATCGTTTTATTTGTATCAAGAAGGAATTCGCGAATTTCTAGCCTTTAGGTCAGTTAAGACTTATTTTATTCTCCGAGGCCTCTATTTAAAAAGTCGATTTATCAATCATTAATAAATACATCTCTACAACAAACATATAGTGACAATTCGTACAGATTATTATTTATCTTATTTTATTTCTTTAATAATCCGGTGTTGTTCGTTCATTTTATTTAATATTAATAATTAACTAATTTATCATGTATATATTGATTGCATATTATTGCTGTTATTTTTAGCCTGTTGCAGGTTTAAGGAAATTGTAAATAAAAAAATAAATAAAGAAACTGTGTAAAAAAATTAAAAGCTACTTTAGCGAGCTTACATGTTGTAAAAATACATACAGACAAAAGATAGACGAGCTCTTAAAATCATTGCTTGAGATGGAGTATAAAAAGAATTAAGGGTGAATGATGAAAAATTTACTATGACGGAAAACCCGAAATTAATACCCAGAAGGGAGATTCAGATATTGTAGTTTTGAAAAGATTACGTAAATTAAGAGCTTTTGCTTTTTTTTTTTTTTTTTGTAGGGAACGCCAATGATCCAGATTAAGGATAGTATTAAAAATAAGAAAATAGTTAATATTTCAATATTGGAGGAAACAACATAGGTTAATAAACTAATGAGGGAAGGGCAAGAACCCTTATTAAAAAGTTGGTAAAATCGCAGAGTGCTGCTGATCATATGAGAACATAAAACTTCATTTCAGGTATGCTTCAAATTTTAGAGCAGTAATAAACAAGATCGTATTATAGGAACGACAAAGCGAAAGCGGCGATAAAGTATAGAAAAAAAAAAAAAAAAAAAAAAGCACTCCGAAGTAGTTACAAGTTAAGTAATTCTATGCGATAAAATATATACAGAGAAGTATAAGCAGCGGAAGTCCGAATAACCGAATTATTAAGAAAAATTCCCTCTACACGTGGAAAACTGGACGACACGAATGGAAATTGAGTTTATTTGACGCTGGATGTGTTTTTTAAATAATGTATATATGTAGAAGGCGAAGAGAAGATTGTCGAAATAATTGACTGGCACGTTAAACACCGCCTCTGCGTTCAAGAAGGAAATTAATTCTAACAGTTAGATTTAGGAAAAACAGCGCACATTAAGGCCGTTATGTGAAGATAAAATGCGAAATAATGTGGTGGCATCCGACTCTCTCAGACACGTAGTAATAATCGGGATAATAAATTCTGGAGAGAGATGTCCGATTTTTAACGTTTACCGATATAAAAAACACGCACATAGCACTTAAACAATTGTAACATTTATCATGAAAAGTAATCATTTATTTCTCGACAGGTAAACAACTGGTTAAATAAAATTAATTTTGTACATTGAATTGTAAAAAAAAAATGCATTAAAATTCGACCGCTTTAAGGTGAATGATCGTTTTTCTTTTTTAAGCTGATGATACAACAATCTTCGAGCATGATTTTTGTAAGACCATATATATAAAAGCTCAACAGTAACTTTTCTTTTTTTAAGAATATACAAAGTTCAATATTACAGCTATATATAATTAGGACACTGCAAGACAGAAGTGCAATATTAGATTTTTGTGGTTGCTTACAAAAAAAAGTTTAGTAAGATATATAAAAGAAGTTCAACAATACCCGTAAGTTTTTTTTTTTTTTTTCTTTTTTAACATGCTATAATAGAACACAGCTTAAATTTTTTTAGGGCCATCTAAAAGTCCGGTAGTATCTTTTTATAAGAACAACATTATTGCAATGACTCTAACGTTTACAACGAAAATCAATAGCTATTATATGAAAAAGACATAAGATATGTAAAGTATGGATACATTATCTTTTTGTCGCAATGTACCGAAAAAAATTTTTATATTAAAATTCAGTAGTATTTACGTGCGATTTTTTACCACGACTATAATAAAAAATAATAATACTACGGAGGAGCTGCGCTTTAAAAACGTTAACCTTTTTAACTTACGATACTGCATTTAATTATTTTACGGACAAAATATATATATAACAAAAGGTGAAATGAAGTTAAATAACTTGGATTATGGTTAGATTAACGCAGCCCACGCGCACAGATAAAGAAGAAATTAAAAATTAAATTTTACCCGTTATAAAAAAACGATTTATCTTGCATTTGCACGGAGTAATATATATTCGCGAACAAAAAATATGGTAACAAAAAAAAAGAAAAAAAAAAAGAAAAGATAAACAACTAAATGGAAGTAAAACGATAGAAATACTAAAAAAGTAATGAAGGAAAAAAATAAATAAATCGAATAACAAAACAAACGGTGTAAAATGGCCCGTTTTTCGCGCGAAATTCGACGAACGATCACATATTTTTGGCGGGAAAATACGGGAAGGACATAAATTGTCGGAAAAAACCGAACTAATAACGATATATAATTATAAAAACAAATATTTACACGAATCGGAAGGAATTCGCGTAGTCGAGAGAAAAGACGAATTCGTAAAAACGGAAGAACGCCGGTCGAGAGAAAACGCACGTTCAATCGAGGAAAACCGATAAAACAGAATAAAATGAATGAACAGAATGTGTGACGGTGGCACTGGTAGTTGCTCATTGTGAAATAAAAACAAGAAAGGACCACCCCGTTCTTCGCTCGCATAGAACGACTCGATCATGTCTATCCTGCCATTCCATGCCTATTAGATGCGTGTGTGTTCGCTTGCGCTGCGTTCGTACGTGCGTTCTCGTACCATTATCATTTTATTACAATGTGCATTATACGCACACATATATCTGTATCAAACGGAGCGACGCCGTGGCGCAGTGAAGATAGTGTTTCCGACAGGGGGAACCGACTAATAGAGTGTCGTGCGGGAGTAGCGGCACTCGGCTTGTCATCATCGTAAAAAGACGCAGCAAGAAGGGTGAGAAAAGATGTTTGGGATAGGAGTGAAAAAGTCGAGTAACACGTAGAGCACCTGTTAGGATGAAAAAAGCAAGACGATGGCGCGGTGAAAGACGCGTGCTATACACCGACCGGACCCAGAGGGATTGTGCCAAGTACAAGTACGTTCAGAGACTGGTGGTAATAATGGCGGAGGACGAATTAAGGATTATACGGAAGCCGAAATAAGATTTATTCCTATGAAGCTTATTATAAGGAGAACAGAAAGAACTTTGTGTTGCATCAATCCGTCGTCGTTGTCGTCGTCTTTGTCGTCCGCGCCGTCCTCGCCGTCTGGAGATGATAACGGGATTCGAGCGGCGACCGCATATAACGTAGAGTATAGTAAAAAGTACCCTGGCTACAGCGGAATAGGCGAGAAAATTTACACGTATATGAGACGGAGGAGAATTGAAAAATGCCGAGATGGAAACTGGCGGCGGGCCATTGGACGAACTGTAGAATACGGAGTGAAAATGTCGAGGAGAATTTTTAATATCGGACCCGAAGGATTGAACTGTTTCGAGTAGGCTGCAAACGATGCGGCAGTGAAAGAAGAGGCTTTTGAGCGATAGGTTAAAGGGTGTGTCCGCAGAAAGGTGAATGATATTCCCATACGGCTGAAGTATATGATAGGAGGCAAGGAAACTCTAAGGAGCTTGTTGCCAGCATACGTGTATTTTTAATTGCACTGTGAGGGCGAATACTTAAACTAATGATAATGATAATGATAATAATAATAATAGTAATAATAATAATAATAATAATAATAATAATAATAATAATAATAGTGATAATAATCATAACAATAATAATGACGATAATAATAATAATAATAATAATAATGCAGCGGAAAAGCGAGTGGTCTATTAAACTCCATCGGCTAGGGTATAAATTACAACAGGAAGAAATTATAAGACATACTGTCTCTTGAGGATTGTAAGAACAGTGCGTATCGCGACTAATGATATAAAATTAAAATTTTGAATGGAACTTGGAGCATTTAGAAATGAAAATTATATTCCCTATTTAATAGGGGCGGGGAAAAACCAATTGATTAGAATATAATTTTAACATATAATAAATATATTTAAGTGTTACATTTACTATTGCATAAAAGACAAGTTGATAATGCGAAATATCTTAAGTGAACTACGAAAAGTATTAATAAATTTTCTTTATCAAGTGTCATTCGAATAAATTTTCAATTTGTATAAATGGAAAAAAATAAAAATGCAGTAAATAAAAAAAAAAATATATAAAAAAAAATTCACGAATAAAAATTTATTTCTTACGCTTTATAATTAAAATAAGAGTACCGTTCAATCAATCTCAAATAAATAATCTTTTATTTATGTTAAATTTATCGTTTGTATCTTTCAAAATCGCATTCTAAACTCGGTTTGCTTTGAATCTCAAGACATTATAATAATACCCCATTTCCTAATCTCATTCTTTAACGGTTATTTTCTAGAAAATAAATATTCAATATAAAACAGTTTGTACACTTTATGCGAGACAATTTGTTATACTTTTTAATAAAAGAATGATCGGAAAAATTTTAGTTATTTTTAAGTTAGATATCTTAATCCGACCAATTTTTGACTATCAAATTTTAATATTATATATTATAGCGTTGGTTTTGTAATTCACATAAAATTGTTCGCGTCCTTCAGATTAATTACTTATAATTATTGTCGCTTTGTTTACACTCAAAGCTATATATAGATTCGTGGGGAGAATTTACTGTTTGGGTGCGAATTATTCAGTCAAAAACGAAAAAATAAATATATACGTACTGAAATGAGTAAAATAATAACTTACATAAAATATATAATTTTCATTATAGTTAACATTTTTTCAAAAGAAAAAAATTAATAATTAAATCTCAAAAAAAAAAAAATTGAATTGTCCTCCGGGGCTCTTCTACCTGTTTGTTTTGATAGTCCACACGAATTAAACTTTCAAAAATACTATTCGAATGTACTTATTTTAATTACTTTTGCCTATTGAAATATTGTACATTTCTATATTATAGAAAACAAAAAACTGAGGAAAAAAAAGAAAAGACATCAAACATTTGCCAAAAAAATTTTTTATATACACAGAGAGACATACTTGTACGTAAAATTTAACGAATACGATTCTATTACGAAAAAAATCAAATTCATTGCTGTCTTTTTTTACTTTTACCTAACTGTAGATAATTATTTCGTTACTCTACTGCGCAATATTAAAGTGTAAGAAAGAATAGACTGAAAAAAATAAGTATTTTTTTCTCTGAAAATTTGATTTATTTTAATTATTCCAATCATTCCAATCTCGTTAAGGGAATTCTTGCCGGCTAGAACCGTAATGAACAACGCACAGCGCAGTTTAATTCTGTATAATTTTTGAGGCGAAGTTTTTTATTTATTTATTTATTTTTTGATAGATTGATTATAATTTTTCAATAGTTAATTTTAGACAATAACGTAGTACTAAATGTCCACTTTTTTTATTTACATACAGGGACACGAAAGTGAAATAATTATATCTGTACTTTAAATTGTACATATGGATAAAATTTATTTTGCCTATTTTTTACGAAACGAATCAAGAAAATTAGTTTTCTTCAATGTTTAATTCACAATTGTGTTATTCGTACTATTTATTGAAAGAATAAAAACCTGATTCCTTTTAATAACATATTTTGAATGCGTTTGCAAAGGAGTTTTCTACTTGGGCTCATTGAAAGAACGGTCTTTCGATGATTTCTAAAATTGTAGAGCACCGGCGAAGAATAAGGGGATCTTTTTTTTTTCTTTTTCTTTTTTTTTTCTTTTTCTTTTGGCTTAAAGTGGAACTTTTTTGTATATTTTTCAATGTGTGACAGAGGGGGATTCTACACCATTGTCTATCCGAAACAACTCTTACCTGGCTAGAACAAGAAGTTAGTTTGACACTAAATCGTAAATAGTTTGTATAGTTTGCTGAGTGGAAATGGTAAAGTAGGATGCGGGATTTTTTAAATTTGCAACACCCTAACTTATTGCGACACCAGTGAACCGGCCAAGGAAGACAAGTGATTAAAAATGGTATTGTTTCAATAGTAAAAGGAATACATGCGATAGAAACGGCTTTAGAAATAACAGCAGCTTATTCACAAACATGATGGCGGCCAACCTCCAAAAAGTACAAATTACTCGGTTTTACTGGGTCGCCACACTCTTCGGTCATGAAGGAAAACAAAGTCGAGAGTGAATATAATAAGGTCCGAGTGACTCGATTTAAAAAAACCGTACAATAGATTATCTCCTGAATATATTAACCTTGTGATCGGCATTCCTTGCTAAACGTATTTGTTTAAATTATAGCGCGGTGAACATATACGGAGATGGTTCCGCCATTTGAGGATACTCCGACTTCCGTTTATCGAGTGATGAATACGATTTTTAAACGTTTCATTTAAGAATAAAATTTCTAACTGGGTCGGAAAATATCTAAGACCTACGAACAACCTAAAACCGGAGATGGCACTCTGTTAGTTTGTTTGAACAACTCTGATGAAATTCGAAAGTTAAGCTAGTGTCCATTTTGTAAATAGTTACTTTTGCACGGATCCAATTAATGCTACAGATATTGTTTCTACACAATCCATGGGAAAGGGGTAGAGTCGGTGTAGCTTAAAGAACCAAAATAATCCGTCTCTGATCTTAACAATCCAGACTAATGCATTTTTGTAACAGTTTCAAAATTGATCAAACCTAAGAAAGCGCCTCTAAACAACCGGTGGTTTTCTACAAAAAGAACATCTATCCACAAGTTACGTTCGAGACCGGAATACATCGATATTCGCGCGGTGCTTCAAAA
This sequence comes from Icerya purchasi, assembly GCA_039619475.1. Classification (NCBI taxonomy): domain Eukaryota; kingdom Metazoa; phylum Arthropoda; class Insecta; order Hemiptera; family Monophlebidae; genus Icerya; species Icerya purchasi. The sequence continues at coordinate 188,570,960 of CM077115.1, read as the reverse complement.
ACCTGTACGTTTCACTGGCTTAAAAGTTGTTTCGGGAAAAGTAAGAAGATGTAAAAATTTTAGTTTTCGAGCTAGCATTTCCGATCGTGTTTTCTTAATTGTAGCATTTATTATTCGATTATTATACCTTCACACCGCGCTTTCTCCCTCTAATGAATAATCAAAATAAAAAAAAAAAAAAACAAAAAAACAAAACAATATGTGGTGTTTTAGAATTTTTTTGGTCCGCTATAAGAGTTACTGAAATAGTTGCGTTGAATGATCAGAAACTTATTCCGGCAAATTTTTCATACACTTCAACTAACAACATTTTTTCGCATCCTTCGCTTCCGATTCAAACGATAAACTTTTACAGAACTATTACGGTTTATAGCGGTTATATTTATAACCGCGCACAGAAGGGTGTACGCGGCGACGAATCCGATTAGAATAGACTGGAAGAACAAATTTCAAACACTCGCAGTCAACTATCGAGAGACAAATGACTCCAGAACGAAACACGTTTAAAAGTGCGCGCGTATATTAGATTACAAGTGATAAAAAAGTAAAGTCTAAACGACCCCACCAAAATGTACACTGAAAGTACTGGAAATGGTAAGCAATGGCTGGAAGAACTGGAGCTAAATTACAGTTGATGTACCCGAATGCGGGCGGAGTTGTTCATGTACAATAAAGATAAGGATCTCTAAATATGCGCAGAATGCGCGTCTAGTACACATGTTTATTATTTACATTTTCTTTGATGTAGTCGACTGGATGGCTATTTATAACTTGTCCGATTCGATTGCAGACCTATATTTAGCAATAACAAATGAGCGCCGATTTCCGGCTCAATAAACATAAAAGTACATTCGGTTTTCTGATCACTCCAGTAGTACGGGTGCGCGGAAATTAAATTCAAGCGGACATGTTCAACTGAAATATTATACGTGAACTGAAGGGGAAAAAAAAAAGAAAAAAAAAAAGATAAGTCCAAAGAGGTCACCACCGTATTGATTTAAAATCTCTCCGCCGGTAACATACACGAAAAACCGTGGTTAGCTGTCAACAAATGAGCATATTAATTATTTTGACACTGCCGTCTAGGGTTAGCACGAAACGCAAATAAAAAGGTAGGAAAACATCGACTATTCTTAAATGAAACGAAAATTGCAATTAAAAATGCTGTGTTTCACTAATGAACATGTGTACAGTTTTCCGATCTTAGGCGGTAATAATAAAGGTGAGAAACCTCAAAATCTGCAGAATTCAATATATTTCTATTAAACCAGTCCTCAATCACAGGGGACAATAATTTCTATTTAGAGATATTTCATGATTTTTAATTTTCACTTGTAAATAACCAGCTACCGTGGGGCATAGTTGGTTAGGTATTGATATTTCGTTCGGGTAGGACTTGATATCCTGCTGTCGATGACAAACTTCTAAAAAATTTTATTTTCGCAAAATTGACGCCCCTACTATATATATATATATACAAAAAAAAAAAAAAAAAAAAAAAAGCAAACGCTTATAAATATATGCAATTAAAACTTATCAGATGGATAAACAACAATTAAATGTTCAATAATTAAGGGAAATCGAAACATTCTTCTTCAAATTTGAACACCTGTTTGTTTAAATCTCGCTCGCGGCGAAACATAATGACCCCGGGGCCCAAGGAATTTAGGTTTTATTCTAAAATAACTGATGCAATGCTCGCCGAATCGTCTACACTTGCGTTTGACGTTTTTTGTCGGACAAATTTTTGCGATAATCCGTGACAAAAATCGATTAAGAATCAGGTAGAAATCATGATAAGCCTTTTTTCTCTATCCTTCTGTTCTACGTTTTAGTTCAAAATACCTTTTCAAAAATCTGCCTGGTAATTATAATTTTGCGCATTGCGACCAAGGTGTAAAGATCGATTCCACCTCCCTTTGAGCATTAACAGGCGTGGTGAGTGTAAACGCTTTTTTCGGTAAAAATTGAAACCCGGTTAATGAAGAAATTAAATATATACAACGCAGCGTGCAACAAACCAGTTCGGCGGGATACTTTGTAGCAGCGACGCGGAGAACGAATGGTAGGAATACAGACGCATAAATGTCCAGTTGTTTTCGAGGAAGTTGTAAATATTTCCGAGTCGAAAGGAACAAGAGGAAGACGCGCGCGGCCAGTTATGTACACGTTTAAATGGAAACACATGTGCGTGGGAGAATTCGATTAAGGAGAGGTGTTCTAGAGGCTGCGTCGGGGGCAAGTGCGGCCCTGTAAGAAAACTGTAATCGTGTTTGAACGATCTGCTGGAATTATTATAAATATATGTGCGCCGAGGTTACTGACGGTCGCTCGAACCAGATCTCCTTTGACATCTGTGTAAACTACCAAAGAACAATAAATACACCGTACGCGCTGGAACAGGTTAATTGCCCGCTGAAAAATTATTACCGTGTTCATTTTTGTTTGTTTTTTGGTTTCTTTCTTTTTTCCTCTTTTTTTTTTTTTTTTTTAGCTTTTCATACAACATATGTACATAGTAACACGTTGTTCGGCGACAAAACGCTGTTAAAATTCCAAACCCACGGCATGACCGTATGGAATTTTTGAATTTATTTTTCGACTTGTTTTCCCGCGGTCAAATAAGCTGCCGCGGCCAATGCATTTTTTTTAAACTCGCTCTAATTGACTGCAAAAATTACTACTATATTATTTATTGGCTCTAGCTGTTATCCGCATAACCGGTTTTTTCGGCAGTAATTGTCCCCCCCCACTCCATGGGGGGAGGGAAGGAGAGTTATAAAAGTGCATCAACAGCTTGAATCGTACAGTTTCAAAATGCAATTAAGTGCTCATACGTTTATTTATTTCTGCTGCAATTACGGTATAGAAGTCTATTCGGAATTATAAAATGTTCAAGAGAGTGGCGCCGCTGCTCGGAGGACTCGATTTCGGAAAATAAAATCTCGTAGTTTTCTCGTACACGATTAATAAAAATAATAACATAAAACACATTTGGAATTGACCAATTTTAGTTGGCGGCATTGGAATTAGCGCGTCCGGAAAAAATTCAACTGTCATCGCTCAAAATTTTATTAGAAAAAAAAAAAAAAAAAGAGACAAAAGAAAAATACAACGACATTTATAACAATCAGCTGCGGATTAAAAACGCCAAAAGAGAAAATGTTCGGATGAAAAATGTTTTGACTTTGAACTTTTAAAAGTGAAGTAATTAGCCTTATACAGAAGGACGTTTACTTCCTGCCTTGAAACGGTAATGTAACAAGTCAGTTCATTAGCTTATAAAAAAGAAACAGAAAGATCGTAATCTTTCAGATTACACCCGGAAAAAAAAAAAAATGTGAACCGACCAAATACGTAAATTAAAATATCAACATAACAAAAAATTCTCTCATATTCGCGGAGAGCCCATCAAGACGGTATGGACGTGTTATATGATCCCAGAGGACCGTGAGTGGTTCGTTGCCACCAGTATAGCATATGGGTTGTTCCAAGTGCCCGGCAAAAGGCCAGTGTTGTTAGACCAAAGCGGAGGTGGTCGAATACGATTACAGCAGATTTCAAAGGCACTGGTATCCGATTCAAGCCTGTCATTCAGTCGTAATAACACTTAGAGGCATTTAATTAAAACGGGCAGAAGACCAGCGGGGGGAGAAGACGAATGATCAAAGAAACTGCACGGTTTCTAAGAACGACTTTATAATTTAAAATAAAAAATAATAAAAATAAGCGGACATTTTCTGTCGAGGGGAATTAATAAAATTTTAATCCCACGGGTCAAAAAAAAAGTTGCATTACATTTCTGTAACTGAAGTTCAGACATTCGCCATCTTTTCGTATTTCTGTTCACCGTAACAAAGCGCAATGTTTAAAAATGGTGGCATATCACCATAGGAGGTGGTAAATTCTTCGTTAATGGAGAGTGATCTTAGCTATACCCTGAAAGCAATATCAATGATTTTTAACCACGTATTTCGCTAAGGGCTTTTTTTCTTCTAAATAGCGTTGCTCGAAAAAGCAGTTTATCGAGAATATGGAAATTATACTTGCAATTTGGAATATTTCGGAGATACTTTAACCGTAAGTGACAGGATTTGATGAACGGATGCAAAAATTGATAAATATTTTTTAACAACGAGATACAGAAAACGTGGCATTTTTGTATTATTTTTAGTTCGATAACACCTATTATGGGTCATTCAAACGAAAATATCGAAAACACACGCTCTAAATAAGAAAAATGATTAAAACGACTTATCGAGGCAATTACGAATAATCGAGTAAAGTTGTTTTCTTTTGTTCTTTGGGAAAATTTATTGCTTTTTTTTTTTTTAAAACTTCGGGTAGCGTTAAAATAATTTTTTTTTCTACGATCTAGAAGGAAAAAAATATAATAATATGTACTAAATATTTCGCAACACATTTTCTCTGTCATTAATCACGGTGATAAAATCTCAGATCAATTTAAATTTCTGCTCCTGCCAACACATCCGGTTTTTAATGGTTTTAATTAGCAATCCAATGAGATGTTTCATCAATTACATACAGACTAGTAAATATACATGCACTAGAGAGTTTTGTATTTTTTTTTTAATACAATTTCAGAAGTACCATATAATAATTTTATCTTCTCCATATTCCCTGGCTCTTAATGAATTTCTCCGCCCATTAAAGGAATTACTTTCTTCGGTTTTGCGGAAAATTGTCACCCTGGTTTATTATTTTATACCATCTCGAAAATGGTTGCTCCGAAATATGTTGTTGTGATTATTTTTAACAAAAATATGTTTTATTCTTTTATTTTTATAAAAATTTAAAATCATTTTACGTCGAAAGAAGAACGAAGAAAAAAAAATTAACCAAAATCTTTTGTTCCTTTTTTTTTTAAACCTGTTGGGCTCGTCAATCAAGGACCTTCATCCAGAAACAAATAGAAAGGAAAGAAGTCGGTTATATTTTAATCCGATCAGAAATCTTTTTGACAAAAAGGAACAAATAGCCGGAATAACTAGTGGGGAAGAAAGGATATAAGAAGCACAATAAAGAGTAGGAAGCCCAAGCTTCAACAAAAAAGAATACAAAACAGAACGCCGAACATTGGAAGAACACATGAAATTTCTGCGAACATAGATGTAACGTGCTCAACCCGAAAACATGTATGATGGATCTGGTTAAAAAGTATATATAAAAGGCAACTTTTTTGTTTTTTTTTGCTTTTTTTGTTTTTTTTTTTATCAGCGTAGGTCTACTAATAACGCAACGCAGAGCATATTAAAAAATAAATGAACTTGCTTAAAAAAGATGAATTGTAATTCCGGTAAGAACCAAGAAATTAATCAGGTGTTCGTCTCGTTCAAAAAAGAACAAGTTCAGTTAAGCATGATGTTTCATGCGCTCAGGGTTATTCCGTGTGTTAAGTTAACGATAACCATAATTTATATTTATATAATACTAAACTCAAAAAAAAAAAAAAAGAAATTTGTTTTTGGAACGCAATTTTTTGCGATTTTTTGAAATTATCGTCATCTAGAAAATTTGGTTAAGAAAATGAAATGCGGTTTTGTTCCCGACAAATACTTTCTAACAATATATCACACAGGGTTGAAAATAAAAATATATTTTTAACATTTTTGTGTTTTTTTGAACTTTTAGTGAACTTCCAATGTAGCGCTAAGAAAATGAAATATGGGTTCGTTCAAGATAGCGTTCTTTTGAACGATATATCATATGGCCGGGAAAAAAATGTTTTTTTTTTAAATTTTCGAGCTTTCTAAGTCCCGAGCATCTAATTTTAAAGTTAGAAAGCTAGATGTTCCAAACCAGAGAAATAAACGTGGATGCGCATATTTTCAACTTTGTTCAAAATTTTTAGCTATAATACTCGTGTCGCAAAGAGGGGGATACAAATCAGTTCTCGCGCCTTTTTTAGTAAACTGCCAATATTCCGGTAAGAAAATGAAATAAGGGCTCGTTCCCGACAAATAACGATCTTTCCAACGGTATATCACATGCCCGGGAAAGAAAAAATATATTTTTTAAAATTTGCGAGCTTTCGGCACCCAGAGGGTCTTCTAATTTTGAAGCTGGAAATCCGGATGTTCCAAACTAGAGAAATATACGGGGATGCGCATATTTTTAACCATGTTCAAAATTTTTAGCTGCAATACTCGCGGCGCTAAGGGGGGACACGTCATTTTTCGCGCTATTTAGAACTATTCATCAACTTTGAAAATTTCGTTAAGGAAATGACGTATGGTTTCGTTTCCGACAATTAGCGAGCTTTCCTCCAGGGATATGTCCGGAAGCAAAAAATTTTTTTAAAAATTTCTGAGCTTTCGGCACCCTGAGGGTTCCTATGAAGCGGTCCTTCATGCATGTGTTTGAAATACGTGTTGGTTTCTCCAACGTTTTTACTTGGGCTAATAATTACACGAACTTCCCAAGGGAAGTTTAAATATTTTTTTACCGTAAGTTTTTGATTTTACGAATAGACTCCTGAATTTTATTTTATATTTCGAATTTCACCTTTAAAGGTATTCCTGGTGATGAGTTATGATATTTTATAAGTGATTTTTAAGGTCGTTTTAAATACCATATTATATAATCTTGACGGTTTTTTGGATTTTTTGCCGTTCAGGGTAATCATCGGTCATCTTGAAGTAAGAAATCGTTTTAAGGAGAATTAAATTTATGTTCCAAATTTGAAGTTTATAAGTCAAACGATTCGTGAGTTACGGATGTTTATTTGATATTATGGTCGTTTCTGAATCATCTTATTAGCATTATATGTGTGTATGGAATCCCAAAAAGTACCTTCTTTCAATATGCAAAATGTTTAAATGTTTCTCGGAAAATTTTAAAATTCCACAGCAACAAAGGTGAATATTTGATCAATTTTTCTCTTAAATTTCTTTCAATAGTTTATAGAGAGAAGCCCTTTTCTATCCGTAAATACGCGGCCGTTATCCTGAAAAAGAAGGTAATAAGCATCGTATTTGAAAATCGTTGAACTCTCAGTGAGAGACAAATCTTTAAAGTTCGAATTCTTATATGTAATAAAAAGATTGCTTCCAGTCCTCTCCAGATTAGAAGTAGAAAAAAGGCAAGTCACACTGGCCGAACGAGAGCCGAAAAATAGTTTTAAGCCCACGCTTCTATTTTTGGAACTAGTTTCAGCCGATTATGGGTTCGCAGCATCACTTTAACTCTCGGTTCCTATTTCGTGATCAAATAACCTGCTACCAGAGACAACAAGCCTCGCGCAGATGATGCTTTTACATCGTCCGCTTACACGTGGCCGTGTCGAAGTAAATAATTTTAGCCGGCGACATCATCGAAAGAAATATAGACCGCTTAAAGCTATTCGATGAACTGAAAAGGACTATAACTGTGGAGCTGGTAGCCCCACCTGATGGAATGCAAAGAACACACTTTGCTAAGCTACTCGAATGCGACGATTGCTCCACGGGACCAGAGTTGGCTCGCTTGTGTGTGCGTGTGCCTAGTAAAAGTCTACACAACAGCTATAATTTGAAGATTACGGTTTCGCCTTCCTGGAAGGAAGATGTATAATTATTTTTGATCATTCAATAAGAAATCGCATCGTATAATTTTCGATTTTTTCTGCCGCGCGTGTAAAGGCATCCAGCATCTTAACGAAGCAGCGGGGTTAACTGGTTATTTGAATTTTAAATGGAATAAAATAACTTCTCCTATAGCAAATAGTTCGTACGTGTAATTAATTACACAAATCATTCATTAAAATGGTTAGTAAACGTCGCGATCGCTTTAAGTAACCAGGTACACGGCATTATTTTTGTTTTCAATAAACTGTGAAAAATAATTTACGTCTTTACGAAGATTACTTCTAAAAACAACAACAATAATAATAATAATAATAATAATAATAATAATGCTCTTTTTTCAGAAATAACTTCGATCATATTGATAGACAGCGAAAAAAAGAAATTAATTTTTTTTCAAGTTGCAAATTAACGGGAGAGAAAACGCTACTAAATGGTAACTTTTAAAGTTCAGTCTAAAAACAGGGTTTTTCGCGGATACACAGAATCTACACTTGTGGAAAATTAAAAATGAAATATTATCCTATTATCCGGATTGGATTACGTATTAAACGAATTTTCAAAATTTCTCGGTATAAATTTCAAATTAAGAAACGTATTTAAATTTGCTCGGTGCAGGAAAATTTCAAAAGCGCTGTAATATTATCGCACTAGTTTTCAAAATGATCCGGCTTCATGCGTAGGAGAGCTATTATCTTTCTTCATTATTAAACTTCTTTAAGCTAAGAAGTTATTGTAATCGTTTCAAAAATTGAAAATTTTATATTATATTTACCGATATATTTTCAGGTTTCGGAACGGCGAAAATTTAAAAAAAAAAAACATCTTAAGCATCTTTTTTTTGGCCCCCTGTTTGCTTGCGTGCGATCGCATTTTCGTAGACCGTATCTTGTGGCATGTTCGCGCCTGGCGGCAATTTACTTCTGGCTCATGTAATTCGATGCACATTGATGTAAAATCACGAAGATTTTCATCGAATTTGCTTATGGGTAATTAAAAAAACAAAAGTATCCGATACGAAGGCGAGCAAATCGATGCATCTGTACACGCTTCGACCAATGCCGAAAAAAATTAAAAATAGAAAAATAGAAAAAAAAAAAACTTTTCAAAAAAGTAGTTGAAAACTTAATTATTATCAAACCGTAATCAAGTAAATAAATGTTATCCGATATTTATAGGTAACAGGACGAATCAGGAAAAAATTTTACCATTTTCCTCGAACAATAAATAAAAGAAAAGTATAATTTAGCGGGAATTTTCTAAAACAAAATTACAATATTTAAAATTCATTTGGGTGGCAGTACGGTATTTTTACAGAATTTTCTACTTCGTTACATCTTTACGAGCATTTACATTTTTAACTTCCGCTTTCTATTACAGTCGAATTGTGTAATCGATTTTTCGTCTACTTTCGCTGTCGCTACACTGACTTCTGGAAAGTTTGCAAACTTATTAATATACGCAATGACCCTGAAAACTTAGAAGTCGCACTGATACGAATTCGGTTCGATCATGAAAAATAGTTCTGTTTACAGCGGTGGATTCACCGAGCGCGATGTATAAAAGGTTACGGGCGCAACGGTCGATGATTGCATTTGTACTCGGGCCGTGATAATGCGTTCCGACAGATCACAACTACAGTTTTAACTACGCCAGAAGAAGGCCTGCAGGTAAAAAACAGTTAGCTAACCGACGTACATTAAATAATTACGTTTCACTCGCGCGCTGTCCCGTCAGGTTCAAGAATTCCCGAGTTATACTTTGAAAAGAACGATTAGGTTGCATCGCGCTGTCGCAAAGAAGAATCTCGTCTTGCATAGTCGTTCTCTTCCTTTTTCAGATTGCAATCAGATGCGCAGCTCCATTCTTTACTCGAACCGGCTGCACTATACTCGTTACGTTTCTGACGACAAATGATTAACACCTACGGTTCTCGTTACGGAGAAGTATTCTGCTCTTGTCGGAACACGATGTTGCATAAATAGCCCCCCCCCCCCCGCTCGGAAAATTCCTCCATCGGATTTTTTACCGAAACAAGTGCAGCATCGCGTGAAATGGCAGTTTCGAACGATAGATTGAATATGTTTTGATTAAAGATTTTTACGTTATAGAGTTTTATATAATAATAATTACGATTTTTTTTTCGTTTTGTTCTTTTTTCTCACTCTGCATTCTGTCGGTAAAGCAGTTTGCAGATTAGCCGGTAAGCGGGCACTGCAAACCATCGGATTTAGTTCTGTCTAAAGCGAGCCCATACTTAGGGGCCTCCGAGTTATCGCAGTTTTATCCGTTATTGATTAGTACTATTTTTTTAATTAAAAATTGCTCCGATAGCGTCGTTAGAGGAACCATGCTAAAAAAGGAATATATTCAACCAACCAGAAGAGTCTCCTAAGCTGTATAGGTAATTTCAGAGAGAAGGAGTCAGATTTCGAAAAGGAAGCAATGCTAACATCGTTAATGCAGCCATGGAGTAGGCAGTTGGCAAGGACAGATTGCTGAAGCGGTTCTAACATCGCGATGATGAAAGCAACGGAAAACTACACAGCTTATTATTTTGCCAAGCCTACAGTCAGTTAAGAAGTTTCAAAAGAAAGCCAAAATTGATATGCCACACGATCCAGTTGCGTCTGACGCCAAAGTTTCGATAGCGATTTTCAGTGAAAAAACACGCGACTACCCGAATAATAGCGGATAACCAGGCTATGTGTACCAAAAGCATGGACGACAAAGATGAAACCGATGTCGGCAACTATGAAAATAGGAACATAATAACCGTGAAGGTATGTAGGAAAATAGAAAATATCAAACTAGAAATGAAAAATAAAGTGGATATTATATTGGAAATATTGGAAGAAAAAATTAAAAGGATGGAAAGATAACACAGAGCGATTTCCGGAGCTGCGACTACGAGTAACACGAAGAGGTAGAAACTGGTACCAAATCGAAAATGGGGAAATAAAACGAACCGAGCAATAACACCAATAATACAAGAACAATGCCGGCAAGCGAACATCAGGATGACGAATTACAGAAAATATAGGCGCGATTGGAAAATAATACGAAGATCCAAACGAAAATCTAGTAATATTCTTTGTATTCTGAGCGTAAGCGACAACGGTTCGTTCTAGTTTTACAGAGATATTCAAGGCAAATCGCGTTACATGCAGTGTACACGCAAGGCTGTACACCTGGAACTGATTTTGAATTGATTTATCGATATAGAAATATGCAGTCTCCCGTGTGTATCTGCTTACTAAGAATCAACTAGCGCGCATATATACGATGGCATATGTGGTGGTTTTCCATTGCCTTCCATATATGATTCTTTCAGCGATTAATTTAACTTTTGTGATAATTTCCGTCGTCCCGCCTCGGATCGAATTCTAGACTTCTGCGATGGAAGTCGGAAGTATTTGAGCAGCTAGGCTCTCGATCACTTAGGTGATCGGAATGCGGTAGAATAGAAAACAGACAATGAAGGTAACAACAACAGCGACGACTCGAAAAAAACATTAGAAGAACTTAAAACAGGAAAAGCCCTTAGCTGTGACAATGTTGCTAGCGAATTACCGAAATCATCGAGTAAAAGCACAAAAACCGAGATACACAGTGAGAGAAATATGAAAAGAATACAAGGGTACCAACAGAGACTTTGGCAAATTACTTAAAAAGAATAGAACTAAATGCGGGGAACCATTGAATGATTAATTAGGAAATAGTACTATTCAACGGAATACTCTAAAAGTGAACAAAAAAACTAAGCAAAGTCCAGTGTGGTTTTAGAAAAGGAAATGGAACCAAATAATATCAGAGGTCTAAGATTAATAATAGAAAACAAGACGGTGATAAAGCAACCGGTGTGTGTACTGCTTTTATAGATCTTGAAACGGCTGTTGACAGATATTACTGGAATCTGCTTAGAGAATTCCGGGAAAAATAAATACCGATATAAAAGGAATAAAAAGTATCTTGTAAATGCACTGTATCAAAGGGAAAAATAACGAAAATAATTCTAAAAAAAAAACAACAAAAAAAAACATGGAAAAAGAAGCAAAGATAAAACCTAAACTCCCTAAATCAAATGAACCAAATTTTAAGGACAAAACGGTACAAATTATGAGTTGTAGCGAGACAGAAAAAGAAGTAGGAAAATAAATATAAAAGTAGATGCGGAGAGATGATATAACGATTAGAAGGAAAAAATATTTAAACGATAAAATACGGACACGAGAGATGTAAAAGAAAAAAATTGGCGAAATTAGCATTTATGAAAAAGAAGAAGAATTATTAACGTCAAAAAATGATATATAAATGCAGAAAAAGTTTTAAATAATTTTCAGACACAGCTGTGTTAGAAAAGTTACATTTACTTGACGTTTCGGAAGGATTACACTAACTAACATGAGAAAAAAAATATAAAAATCGGCTTCGGAACTTTGTGCTGGAGAAGATTGAAGAGAACAATGTGCTCTTCTCCTTCCCTCTTCAGACTTCATCATTCTTCGTATACGATCTCTCATTTACAATCTTTCCTTACATCAAATGACGGATGCTTTAGCCAAGGCCGTGTCCACGGGGTGGGTTTTGGGGGTTAACCCCCCCCCATGAGAACTGAAATAGCTTAGGTACTTCATTAATATTCTATGCGAAATTTTTTATAACATATGTAATTTTTATTAATGTTTATACAGTAATTCGTTTATTTAAATTATTAATATATAAATCAAAATGATGGAAATTATTAATAACATGAATATTAGTGAAAAATGTATTTTTATTTATAAAATAAATATGCGAAGAAAATTTTCACCCCCCCCCCTCCAAAATTCTGGGCACGGGCCTGGCTTTACCTCAGGTTGCTGCCCGTTCCCACTTTTACTTTAGAAAGATCGTCCTCAAGTAAGAAATTTCACTTTAAATTTTGGTCGGATATGTATCTTTACCAATGATCATTTTTCTTTTGCCTCTCAATTCAACCTGACCTTCCTGTTGGTTTTCAGAATTCTTTTCTCCTCCACGTTCTGTTATTGACCCTACTATTCGCCTACGCTTCAATCACATTTTAATGCCGTCTTCCCGCTATCGCCTCTCTTTGGTTTCCTCTCCTTATCGTGTCCTCTTTATTCTAATGAAGCAGTTGTGTCCGTGATGCTGATCACATTTTCTTTGAGTGTTCTGCTTTTTCTGCAGAACGCTCTTCTTTTTATTTACTCCTCTTAAGGTTTTCTGATCGCTATTACGCTTCCTACGTCCTGTCTCCAGCTGAAATAAATCAGATCTAGAATGTACTACACCTTTCGTCAACGGAATAATAGAAAATCTGTTTCTTCTTCCGCGAATATTTTCTGAGAATGAATTTTCGAACAAAAGTTCTTTCAAAAGGTTCGCTAGGTTATTTTTTTTTTTTTTTTAAATTAAAACGCGAATCAAACATCTCAGGTAAAAAATAGTTCAAAACTCAGCACCATTTTCCAGCATTCACACACGGATTTATATGCCGTTCATTATTAATGATCACTATTCAGCACACGTACAACGCTAAAAGTCAATTTAAAACATACAAATGATTAATAAATCGTAATAAATCGAAAACCGACATCATCAGTACGCCATTTACGCAACATGTTGACTGACCGATTGTACGTCGTGACTCAAGCGACCAATGATCACTATACGGCCTCTAATAAAACCGACTGATTTGATTGACGTCTTACATTGTAATATCATCTATGGTAAAATGCGAACTGTTTTTTTTTTTTTTTTTTTTTTTGAAAAATGTACGAACTAGTTAAATTATACGGACAACTAGTTTGATGACCGAAAAGCAAAGTCCTCTGCCCACAGTAAACAACATCACTACTAAGAAGAACGTGTAATAATAAATCAGCTTCTTCCGTTACACGAAACACCTACGCGGCGACGGCTGATTAGAAAATAGTCGGAACAGCGAATGACAGTGCCGAATTCCAAAGATGGAAAACTTGAGTTTAGCCAAGAACGCTATGTTTAATTAATTTAAGCGTGCTAGAAATTACTTCGGTCGCGGATACTGTGTCAGCTAAATATAAAACAACGAACCGGTTGATAAACCCTGCAGCAAGAGCATACAACTACAGCTGGCTACCCCGGTTGATTTATCGGTCCCAAATGCGATTAAACAACTTTACACACCATTACTATTTCTGTTCCATTCCAGTGAACTGCGCAGGGCTTGCACCGCCAATTAGAAACGAAAAAAAAAAAAAAAAAAAGTTGCTATATTTTTAATTTTTAAATTAAACGCTTTCTTTGTTATATTTCAACTGAACGCAAATCTAACATATATAGAATCAATATGGTAGGCAGTCAGCCGGTGTGGTATTTAATAGTGACAAGCGCCGTGTGGCCTTTGTTAAATTTCTACTTTTTCTTAATTGCTCAATCTATACGAGAAGAGATTGAGGAACACAACGTAACAACCGTTCCCGGATAGAGAGCTATTTCCTTCGTATTTCCGTATGCGTTCATGTATAGATATTTGCCGTTGTGTTCCTCTTTGTCTTTTCCCTTCCAAAAACGACACAACACAATCGATTAATAATGAAATTAAAATTTTTGATAAAAAAAAAGATACGATTTAATCGAAAAAGAGTGAAATACAAAAAGATCAACCAGAACTCGGCAATAGATTAAAGGATATACAGAGTCAGATAGCATACTAAATATGCATAACGCTTTCTATCGACATTTGAAGATCACTTTAGTAGCCAAGTGAGAAAAATGTATACCAAATTCCAAATCTTAAATATCTTCCATGTTTTTTAAAAAAAACCCTTATTTTTTATTTTTACTTTTTTTTCTTTCTCTTTTTTAATAGTAAAAATGAAAACTAAACGACGACTCTTTGTCAAATACTGTGGTGAAGAAAAAATCGTGAACATAAATTTTTTTATACATATAATTCTCAAATGTAAATTCAGTTTTCTAAAAATTAAATAAAAATAAAATAATAATTCTTTTTAACTTGCAGCAGACATGTGTAATCGTCAAATTTTAAAGAAAACGTCTTTTACACACTGCTCCATATTCGGTAATATTTTTCAATTTTTTGGATTTGCCGCGACAACATGAAAAAACTGTTGTTTTTTTTTTTTTTTGAAAAACTTTCAATTCACAGGTGTATAATTGTTAGTTTTTGAAAAGGAAATATTCAATATTGAATTGATAATCAATATTTAATATGAATTTTAAACCATTTGATGGCGATCAATAACGACATTTCATAGTAGTTTTGACGAAAAGCGCCATCTATCAGCCGAGTTGAGAAGTATTCATAGTTGCAAATACAAAAACAGTATTTGTATTTGTGCGACAGTGAATTCATGTGAATGTTTATGAATACATCGCGATAAATATATAGTATTTTTATTTTGTGCTCCTTTCGCGGTTCTGCTGTTTTTTTATTTCATTAATTACTCACTTTTTTTTTTAAAAATATATATATATATATATATTTTATTTGAACATTATTTATTGTCATTATAGAATAGACATTAAAAATTGTAAAGTTGACTGAAATTTTTGGGTTTTTTTCCTAATAATACAGGAAAGTTAAGAATAGTGACGCGAAAACACTAATTCGATCTAATTTGTTTCATATATTTATTAACGTTATTGACATCTTTGTGATATAACACGCATTTTAAAAAATATAAACGCGCAATTTATTATTAATAAAATATTATTTGGACGTGCAAAAGTTTTCCAAAAAAATCATTTTTAATTTTTTATTACAGCCTAGGTCGAAGCAGAAAAAATTAAAGAATTCCATAACAATACAAGTGTATAAAAGACGTTCCCCGTAAAATTTCATCATAAAGCAAGATCCGTTATTTAGTCCTGGCTATATACAGCCCACAAGATATACGTGTCGACTACAACGAAAGATAAAATTGTTTTTCATTGCATCAGCTTAATTTTTTTCTATTTCTGAAGACGATCGCAGTGTAATCCCCGCAAAACGTTAAAACGAAATATACATTTTAAGTACAGCTGTTCTCAAAAATTCTCTTTTATACATTTAGAAACTTTTTACAATAAAAAAAGAAATTAACCTTCGTTCGCAGCGAAGACATACACAGTAGGTGATAACAAATTCGTACAATTCATGAAATGAGTGAAAAATAATTGCACAATTCATAAATTGCCGAACACCGAACTCGAGAAATGCGCAGAATGTCTTTTTTTTTGTACATTTCATGTATTGCATATGGATTTTATTAGCCGAAATATCGCTGAATGATCCTGCGATACTGATCATTGTAACATAAAATACACAAAAGAAATGATTTCGCATTCGCTATACGGCGTTTCTGTGACAGATCACCATGATTAATAAGCGAATAAGTGAGCGAAGTTATGTTACATGAAATAAGTGAATAAATGAAAAATGAACTACCACTACGCGTGCATTACTGCAGAAAATACGTTTGTATTGCAATTTTCTTTTTTTTACGCGGCAATCGCATCGTTACAGAAATTTCTGCATTCAAAAATATTTTAATTTATTTTTACAAAACAAACAAGCGTACACTACGAAATTTATGAAATTAACGAAAACAACTACGCGACCTCTTAAAAAATCTACACATTTCGTGAATTGCGCAATTTTTTTTCCCTGTAAAGGTAACAAATATTTTTATACTATGTTTGGAATCTTTGCTTTTACTGTCGAATTTTTGAAATTTGAAAAAAAGAAGAATAAAAAGAAACGTTTATAAATAGTTCACAAGCGAAGCACACGCGTTAATATAATTGTATTTCATCGATTTGCAAAATTGAATCGTTGATAAAGACGTTTTTTTTTTTTTTTCATTATTAGTGAGGTTGTCATTATTTTTTACTCTCCGAATATTAATATAACTCACCGGATCCGCATGCGCACACATATTGCTATTATCGCAGATCTATAACGTTAAATTAAAAATAAGCGAAAATAATTAATTTTCGATAGTAAATAACAAAAAGTATAAAAGATCGCCGGCAGAAGCAGTACACAATTTTAATCAGTGTGATTTGCGCAAGTCCCCGGCAATGATGATAGGCGAAATTCTCTTGTTTTGAAGTGTACGCGCCGCCGTTCGGTCAGGAATGAACGGCCAAAAGAGGTTTTTGCTTTTTAGCGAATAATGAAATAGATTATTTTAAATTCCGTTCAGCTGCTTTCCGATTCCGAGTTGTTTCGATACTACCGGCTACTTAATATAATGGAGAGGTAGTTTTGGTAATAAATGAATTCGCTCGTAATATCGAAGTAAAAAGGCTCCAAGAATGATGGGGGCGTGGGTGGTGCGTATACGTCTCCTACGTCCTTGCACTCTGAGTCTTCCAGACTTCCATCTTTCTGCTTTATCTTCTCGGCCGAATCGATCTCAATTGTTCGTGCCATTCATTTTATATCCTCTACAAGTGGGGTTCATAAATTCCGGATCGTTTCCGATTCCAAAGGCATTCTTCAAGACATCTCCTCTCCTCCTCATTTTTTTCTGACGGTATCATCCTCTCTATTCGATCTCTTGTCAGATCTCTTTGTTCTCGCCCCGTTCCATTCTCATAGACTTTTTATGGGTTCCTAGTCATTTCAATATTGAGGGCAATGACGCAGCTGACTTTTTAGCTCGCTCAGCCGCCCGCAATTTTCTCGTCTCTTTCCCCTCTTCAGACATTCTTTTAATCATTATTCATACTACTGTCCTATTCAACCGGTTCCTCGTTTCCTGCCTTGGTTTCTCATTTTATTCCTGTCTGTCGTCGTTCCACTGTTGTTTTCTTAATTCGACTAGAATCAATCATTGTCTACTCCCTTATTTTCGCTTTCGTTTTTCTTTAGCTCTTTCTCCTTTCTGCTCTCTTCACGCTTCTGAGCCTTATTGTATTTGTGATTCATATCATATCCTTTTCGAATGTTCTGCACTCTCTAACGAACGCTCCTTTCTTTTTAGCTTTGGGTCTTCCTACTCCCTTTAACGCTACCTATATCCTTTCCTTCCCATTATTGCCTTCAGTTATTCCGTTGAGCTATCCTTTGCTTTTTCCATTTCTGACCGCCTGGCTATTTAGTTCTATCTCTTAATTTTTCATGTTGTTAGGTCAAGGCCGCTGACGCGTCCAGGGTAGGGGAAAAAAAGGAGTTTAAAATGCAGAACTGCCAGAGCTGTTGTCTATCACAGCCTAAACAAACTCATTTGCAGAATCGGAAGACTTACTACACGTTAAAAGAGATCGGAATTCATCAACTGGAAGTTGTGGTTCTAGAAACATAAGCTGAATCGGTAATCGGAGAGCAGATGGGAGGAATCGCAGCATCGGGAAACATAATAAAAAAAACTTACCGCGGACAGAGATAAATTGCACTTATGTTTTCGTTAATTACGCGCACCGGCATTTACTCGACCTCGTTGCGAATGAGTGTACATTCTGTACTTTGTGTATGTGATATGTGTGACTGAAAATTATTCTGATTTTATGTTATGCGCTTGATTCATTCCTATTTTACAGGTAATATATTTGTTTTTTTTTATATTGGGTTCAAAATAAGATAAGGAGGTTTAATAAAAGAGCGAACTAATAAAAAGATTATAGAATATATATTGCGCTAACTGTTCTTTCGATCGCCTAGAATAAGTAAATAAATTCGGTTAGAGTATTTGAAATTAAGTAAAAATATAAGCAAAAAAACTTAATTAATAATTTAGAATCGCAGCAAATTTTCAACTATAACTCGGCAGGATTGCTTTTTTTTTTTTTTTAATACTTTAATTTAGATTCCACCTAGTTCAATACGATCGAAGCAACGGTTACTGAAATTTCGTCATGGCTCAGCTTATGAAAAATCAAAACTAATGAAAGTAAATCAGCGCGAGTAACCTTCACTAACAGAAAAGTTGATCCGACGGGGGAGACGTAGTAGTTCTGAACAATGTTGTAATTCCGCGAAAAACGAATGTGAAATATCTGGATATATAAACGCTTAACATGGAAGAAGAAACATATACAACTCAGTAAAACGGACCGAATTAAATTAAAGGCAAGTGTACTGGCTCTACTAAATAGGAAGTCGGAATTATCTGCTGAAACTAAACTACTAGTTTATAATCAGATTATAAAGACAGTCCAGCGTTACGCGCTATGTGCTCTAAAAAGAGTATAAGATAGCGATCACACAACGGATAACAAAATCCTTCGGCTGGTTGTAAACGCTCCGTGGGCACATTAACAATTTTTAAGGCTTCACAAAGACCTCTGAATAAAGTTTGTTCAAGAAGTAATATTCGACGACGCAAAGAAGTATGCTCACTGTGATCAGAAACGCACCCGAACAATATGGAAATTTGCTGGACAAAGATAAAATTTAAGGATATCTACAAGGTATTTAAAAAGAGTAGAGAACTTGTTGCCGCTGCCCCATAAAGAAGGTGGCGACCATAGTAGCGTATTCATGCATATTAATGACTACGTCTCCTTCCTAGGTTAATAAGGAATCCTGTTAGCGCGTCATTTAGAAATCACATAATGTTTCTGCGTTACGAAAGTTGTACTAGAAATTTGCACGTACATCGTAAATTAAAAGAATTTTTTAAAATTGTTTTAGGGAAAAAAATCTCATTATTCTGCGAAGGAGAAAATCAATTGAAACCGACTCTTCTATAAGAATTACGAAGACTATCTCACCTAAGGGTCCTACTAAGATGGCACGAATGATGGACGCAACACAGAAAAATTTTGCCCAAAAAAGTTATTTAAAAAAAAAAGCATTATATATATATATATATATATATATATATATATATATTTGATGAAACGGTGTAAAAAAAAAACATTATTCCTAATTTATAATTTACGTTCTTGTTTTAAAAATTCTTCGGGCAGATGTGTAAATAATTGAAATAGAACTGTTCCGAGTGAAGTCATTAACATCTTATTATTTCATCCCTCGGCGACGACTTGCTGGGGATAGAAAAAATAAATGGGCGATAATAGTAGCCAACTGCCGCCCGGATAGGCGGTGGAAGCGGCACACACAAACTGGGAGAATTCGGGAAATTTTGAACAGGACATTTCTGTACGCTGACTAATTGGAGTATACTGTTTCTAATCAGAAGTCACTTATAATTTGAAATAATTAGAAGAGGGCACAGCGCTTATTTCGTCGCGGCCGCTGTTTCTTATCTCTTCCATCTTAAGCCAGAGTTGAAACGAAGAGCAACTCATTACGCCCGTTCCGACTAATTAATGTCGCAACGACAATCGTCGGCATCGCGTCTCCGGGATTAGTTAAAAATTAATTCGTCCATTATTCGGGCGAATCGCCGGCAACGGACGGCCGAGAAATGGAACAGGTTCGATTTCGAGAAAGACGACTTTGTCGTGTTTCGGCAAGCAGCGGAATGGCGGTGGCGTGTGAAATTTCCTCTCGTCAAGTTACACAAATGAGGACATGTGTTTGCCGGCGAAAAGATTTTTGTAGAAATTCTTTAACTTGAAAGAAGAGCGGAGGAACGGGCGAGTAACGGGAGCTAGAATAATGAAAACATGCACCCTTCAGAAGCAGCGATATTCTGTAAAGAAGTGCAGAGATGAGATGTATAACAACACCGCATCGTGAAGGGCTCTCGAGTCTGTGTAAAAAGTTTCAATTGAAAAAGAAAAAAGTTCAAGGACGACCAGGCATGCGCTTTATACTGCTGGCAACTTGTTCCCTCGATGTCTTCCGTAGCGAAAATAAAACGGAAAACGACATGTCTAATACACACACAGAGCGCGTCCTAGGAAGAAACTGTCTCCTTTGTCTGGTGAAACACAACGTGTCCACCTATTCACATCATTGTTTCCTAAGCTGCTGCGAAACTAAAATGCGCACGATGAGACGACATCTCTAATCCACCTATTACAGACTATTAAAGAATCGGTGCGTTTACAGTCTTCGAACATAAAAGGCAGCACAGCGCGGCTATGGCAAACTCGCGATTTTTTGTCTCCTCCGAACAGTTATCTAAATTACCAGTCAACTGAGTGTCTTGCGTGCACATAGACACGACGAAAGTAGTAAACGGAAGTTCTTAACTCGGTAGTCGGTCCTTTATTTGTTTTTTTTTTTTTTTTTTTTTGCAACCCCGTTAGCTGAATAATAAAAATTCAGATTTTACACAGTTCGTTTTCAGTTGAATAAGAGGCAAAACTCACTTCCGGGTTTTCGCAAAACCAGAGCTAATCGCGCGAGACTTGTGACTAATGAAAGAAGAATAAACTGGGCCAAACGATCGAATTATGTCGCAGAAATGTATAGTGCAAAATAACGCTACACATTTTGAATACAGTCAAAACTGGAAAAGTACACTAATGATATGTTTTGAAGAAAACACAATAGGAGAATAAGATTGAAAGAGAGAAAAGAAAATAATTTAGCATAGAATAAACTTATTATTATTATTATTATTATTATTACGTATTATTACTACTATTATTATTTTTAGGATGGGTTAGATGCGCGATTATTTATTTATAGAGTTCAATTTTATATCTGTGGAGGGGTAGTGTTTAAATAATGGACTGGAGATTTTAGCCGTGACGAACAAACACAGATTTGGGCGTTATTTTTATTCTTCATTTGTTCGGATAATCCGTGATTTTTGTTCACGTTAAGTTTCGAGTTTGTTGCATGTTTTGCGCATATTTAGTTACATATGTAGGTAAAAGCGCATTAAAAAAAAAAATAAATAAATAAAAAAAAAAAAAAAAAAAAAAAAATTGACTCTGGAATCTATTGTATAAGTTTTAAATTAACGGTAGGGACATTCCATATTTATTATTCGTTCAAGATATGGGTTAACCCTCGATTATGATGCAAGGGAGTCTGTTAAAATTAATACCTTTTATATTATTTGGAATAAGCTAAACGCCTGAATATTGCGTACATTTCTGTCGGGTAGTACGGAAATATATACAAGCATCAAGTGGGAGGTAACTAGGTTTTACGGAAGTGGATATTCCTAAATGTATATATATATATATATATATATGGTTAGACAAAAATGGGAACAACAAAAGTACTCTGGAAAAAGAAAGAATTTTATGTAGCAATTCAAAATGACCGATTACCGCACACAAAACGTTATCAACCTTAGTTTGATTTTCTAAGAGATGAGATGACGATTTCGACGTTAAAGAATTGGTCATTTTTTTAGAGGAAATTAAACGTTTCAAAGAATTCCTAAAAGTGGGCAAAATTTCGGAATTACACAGATATTTCAAAGTTGGTATAGAAAAGAGAATTAGAGATGTACACTGAATATATTAAACGATTTTGCAAGCAAGCTGGATTTCGAAAAAAAAAAGCTCCGGATCGTCGTCGCATGTAATCCAGCTGTTCTACTTTGCCACTTCAATTGAAGGAAGCGTACGTCGAAAAGCAGCAATCTTTAAAAGTGGGAATTTCATTTTGCAATAATACAATTAAAAAAAAGAAGCGAACGACGAATCTCCTATCGTCGATGATTTTTCGTTCGACCACACATATTCGAATTAAATCGAGGAGAAAAAATATAAATAACCCGAGCAGATTTTTATCGCAAAAACCTATAATAACGAATTGAAATTCCACGACTGATTAGAATTACATAAAAAGCGAAAGGAGGGGTTTCACTATGGAGACTGTTGTGATTCGCCCAATTAGAAGTTGAGTTCGACCTCAACGGGATTTTTTTTTCGAATTGACGAAGGAAAACTTTGTCTGGCTGTGTGCGTGATGCTGCTCTTTGAATGCAGGTTGATATTTAAAACGCTCATGATTTGATACGGCAGAAAAATATAGAAAATTCTGCTAACCGACGTCGAATTAACAAATTTTAATATTAAGCACAAACATTGCAATTGCATTTAAAATTCATTTTCACACTAATCTGACCAAAAGCATGTTGCCTAAGCTGGTTTAACTTAAAAAATTTCAACATGTGTACTCGAGCCAAGAAAAGCGAGAGCATGCTATCCGATCAGCCAGCACACAAACACGTGACAAACGAATGAACGCTAAAATACCCTTTTAGCTGCTATTAGCAGCCTAGAAGTCATAATCCGCGTGCACATTAGGCACGCTCATCTGTGTTCATCGTCTCATAACTTCTTCACCATGCCATTATTCTTGGCAGGCAGTGTGTTTCCACTAACACAGCATTTACTACTTCACAACCTCTTTAACTGTGTCGGTATGACCAACATTTCGAACGATTTCATATTTGTAATTTACGTTAATTACTGTTCGAAATTACTTATACTACGGGCGCGATTGCAGCTACGCCGTTTACCGACAATACAAGGATAGAATTCTAATATCAATTTACAGGTTAAATGATATTTTAATTGCCCATGACGTAGTGAAACCAAAACATATTAACCAAATATAAAAATTACTCATTACGCTGCTCGATTTTTACACTAAAACAATATCATATTTGTTACCTAACTAATAGGGGGCGAGACGGTGTAATATCAAAGTTACAAATTTCACCGAGAAATTCCGAACTAAAACCAATAAATCCGAGTCTTCTCTTTCTTGTTTAAATAACGAGGACATTAGCCCAAGAAATGGAAAGAAGACGAAAATAAAATCATGTTCTAAAACGCTCAAGTTTAAAGGATAAAAACAATTAAAGGACAGGAATAACCAAAGTAGAGAAAGGAGAGAATATAAGGAAGCATTGATAAGGGTAGTAGGATACCACGTTTCAACAGCGAAGAATAGGTGCTTAGCATAAAAGACGCGCGAAAAGTTGACAAAATGGGTGCAGATAAAAATCAAGAAAACAATGCGGGAAGGGGATCACGATTAAAATAAAGTCGACAAATAGCGACCGTTTAAGAGAAAGCAAGCATCTAAAAACTGATGGTTGGCAAGGAAAAGATGTCTGAATGGAGAGGTTAAATAATATTGCCAGAACTGGAAAATGCAGAACAGGAATGCTGAGCCGGAATAAGTCACTTAAGGACGGTAGATCAATATTGTGAGCTAAAAATGTGCCCAAAAGTCTACGAAACGGAAGAAAGGGCTATTAAATCTATTATTTTATTGCCTTCAATGCTTAAATGGCCAGGGAAATATGCGCATAAGACCGATCTCGATCGATTAAAGGGTAAAGAGTTCATGGATAAGAGTATGAGAAGTATTACATGATCGCGGAAATTGGGAGAAAGTCTTATACAGCGTATGGAATAAAATTCCGATCTTCGAAGATTAAACGGAAAATATCTGAATCAAGTCCGTGGCTAACTGCAGTGCCCGATTTTTAACCCCTAAACTGAATAATGCGGTAAAATATCACGATTCATCTGAGTTTTCAAAAAAAATTAAGAACAGATTTGAATGGTATCATTTACGATATAAGAAGAAAAGAAGGAAAAAATCGGGAATATCGGATTACATAGAATCTGAATAAGGTGCGGAAGTACAAAATTTCAATTTCCCTAAGATTAAAAGAAAAACACAAGTCATCACATGCAAATTTATTCACAAACAAAATTAGCGGACTCGGTAAAAAGAATGCTCCACGCCGAAGAGTTTTAACACTTTTGTAAATATTTATTATATAATGTGTGCATTACAGTCAGCAATGATTAATTAATAATAAAACGGCTCTTCCAACCTTAAAGTTAAATGTTATAAATTCCTATCTATGCTTAAATACGTATCAAACGTAAAGTATAATGTACCTCCGAAAACTCTTTTCTTCATATACAAATCTTTACCAATTACCAGAATAAATTATGGGTCTTTGGCGTACTCTTCAGCCAGCCCTTCCCTACTTGAATCTCTTGGATTCAGTACACGGCTCTTCGCACGATACTTGACGCATATATATAGAACCTACCTGTCTGTTAGTTTGTGCGCCTTGTTAGGTGCCCCCCCCTCAACTAGAGTATTTCAGAAATCACCGTAAGACTCTCGCTTTTTTCTCTCGTAATCGCTCCTTTCCTATCCACATAAAAGCTTTCTCCTTTACCCCAGAGTTCCCTAATGACCCTTTCCCGGAAATCCCGGGGCCCTCCTATCGCAGCACAATGTGAACGTAATTTCCTTCCCGGGTCCCTTTGAATATTGATGTTGATTTTTCCCTGATAAAGTATAATTAACCTCTGCATCCGAATATCGTTCAGTTGACAGCAGCGACAATTCAAAAATACCCCGACCATCTCATTTTCTTCAGCCAAGGCCACCCCAGAGGCTACTCCATCCCCAACAGGCTGCTTCTTTGAAGCCTGCGATGTGATCTGAAGCATTCGACTGAATGATAATTGTTCGGTACCGGATCGCAGAATTCGAAATATTCGGAGTCACGGTCATCACTTCCGTAAAGAGAACAGCGAAGTCTGCAAGTGCTACAAATTATGTCATCAGGTCCGAGACTGTCTTTAATATTTCCTACTCGAAGTTGCTTAGGCTCGAAAATTCGCACGTGAAATGAGAATTAAACGGACCGACAAAAAAAAAACCGGTAAACACGGCTATACCATTTACCGCGGACGGATGGTTTTTTTCTCGATGAAAAAATCAGCAAACCAAGCCTAACATATAGAAACATTTCCCTTAGACGACATTTTTCGAAGAAATTAGTAACTGATCGACCGCGATAAATTGTAAAACGAAAAAAACATATATATATATTAATTACAACGTAATTCTTAGGCTACCCCCCCTATTCGAAAAAAATGTCCCAATTTTATGTAACGGTAAATGTCCCAAAAAAATGTCCCAGAAAAATGTCCCAATTTTATGTAACGCTAAATGTCCCAAAAAAATGTCCCAATTTTATGTAACGTTTGTTATATTTTGTAGGATTTTTGTTATTGTTATTTAAAAAATATTACAATTTTATGTAATGAAATATGTAACGAAAAAATGTCTTAATTTTATATAACGGAAGGTAAATGTTGGAATAGGATTTTTGTGGTTATGTTATTTTTTGTGTGTGTTGATGCCAGTAAGAATTACGTTGTAAATTTTAATCATTTTATACAAAGTATAGAAGAGAAAGAGACAGGAATGAAAGCAGGAGGGGTCAAGGGGCACAGCCCCTTGCGAGGCCAAAGTGGCCGAGTTATATACATATATATATATATATATATATATATACACATATTTAATAATGTAATTCGATTTTCAATACGTATAAACTTACGATTGAGTGTAAGATCTCAAATATATTTCATTACTCAAGCATAATGCACCGAAATGTTCCCTTTTACCTAACTAAAGCTCCGGTCAAATATCGTAATTTTTTTTTTTTTTTATATTAAATTTTGAGCATGTCAGCTAAGGACGTTACTCAATCCAACGGTATAATAGTATTAATGATTATAAAGGAAAAATATTAGAAATAGAACATACGAATGAAGCTAACAAAGGAATAACCAAGGGAGACGGAAAAGAAAGCAATAAGCGCTGTAAGGCGTAGGATAAGACGCGAAAGACCGGAATACGAAGAAATGGAAGGACATTCAAGCAAAATGTGATTCGCATCACAAACGAAGTTTGCTTCTGACGGATCAAGCGGGCAAAGAGGAGACTGAGTAATGGAGAAACGGAAGAGCGAAGTAGGAAGCAAGCTATGATTAAACAAAAGTTTAATTATATAGATGAGATAGTTAACCGCCTCATGTTGGGGAAATTAAGAAACCACGGAAAAAGAGGAGGAATGGGTTGTATGGATAAGTAAAAGGAAGCAGAATTGGAAAAAGAAGAAGGATAGAGATCAGACCAACAGTCGCGGCGGCAACGAGAGAAAAGAGGAAGAAGACTTTGAGCTGGGAAAAATGCGTAATAAAGCGACCGTCTAAAGCAGCCGAACGTGCCAACGAGTCGTCTAACTCGTTGTCCGAAATTCCACAATGACTAGGATAATCTATAATAGATCAATACGGACAGAGCGGGAATGAAATAGGTGTGAAATTAAGGAACGTATATGAAGCACGATAGGATCAGCAGATGGTTTAGGAAAGGGAGTAGCAATGGCTTGTAAAACGCCTTTTGAATCAGAAGATAAGAGAACCTTGGATATATTGTTAGTGAAGGTTATAAAAAGGATTGCCTGTAAAATCGTAATAGATACATACGCAATAAACATCTTTTTTTCTTTTTTTTTAAATAAAATACACAGAGTGCGGTTACAGAAAAAATAAACCGGTTTAATTCGAGAACTTTTTTTTTCTTTTTTTTACCCGGTGCGAAACCATTTGGCCATCAACCAATCCTTTTATTTACATCAACTACCCTCTTCTCTTCAGCTTTTTCACTCTACCATTTTCTTGTCCGATTATTATTATTATTATTATGCTATTATTTAAGGATCCGTCATTTATCAAAAAAGGAAATTGCGGAATTTGCTTTTTGTAGCAGACATTTATGACAACCATGGACATCGTGGATCACAGGATCCACGGATGCCGAAACAAGATAAACAAAACTATAAACCAGCTATATTGTGACACAAGCGCATTAGTGAAAAATCTAGTACTACAGTGTTATTTCGTAGCTGGGATCTAATAAAATTTTATTTTATTGCCATTATATGTTTAATTTCCTTTTCTTTTTTTAAATGCATATTATTATTATTATTAACGTTTTATCCGCGCTAACACAGTACTTAGTCGTCTTAAGAAGATATAACGTGATCGACAAAAAATTTCCACTCTTCGCTTACTAGCGTAATGCTTCTAAAATCGACCTTTAATTGCGATTCTCGGTATAATTCATTGGCGTTGTAACACCTCGAATGATGATTCGTAAGTCTCTCGAATTGTTCAAGTCAAAAAAACTGACTCGCCGTACAGTTGCTAGACTCTTGCAAATGTCTTTCCGGCTAACGTGAACATTTCAGCGTCTATATTTTCAACCGGAACCGGCCCGGACAATGGAAAGTTCACGAAGCGTTGTAACTTTTTGTCCGATGATTGCACGAGCCGGTCGCGTTTTTCAAAATACTTAATACGACGCGCGCTGTTCACGCACGCGACACAAAAGATATCAACAAAAAAATGAATAAAAAAAAAAAAAAAAAAAAAAAACGAACGAAAGTAACAGCAGTGCGCAAAGAATTACGTAATTTTGCGGACTTTGAATTCGTTGAATACGATGCAGCATTCGACGAAATCGTTGAGCTACGAGATTTTTCATGGCAAGGCTGTCTCCGGCGCCAGTTTAATAACTGACAGAAGAATCGTTATTGTCTGTTTTCCCCGGCGAAATGACTTTTTCGTGGCCTTTCACATCCTCACCGACACACAACACCTTACGCGTACGTTTCTCTTCAAAGGCTTTCTTTGATTTTGGGTGCAAACAGTTTCTTTTTCGCAATTAGTATTCTTCGGGCTAAACTCGACTATCCGAAATATCCGCCATTTTCTTTAGAAATATCACATACACGCATACACACACACACACACACACACACACACACACGTTTGCAAAGAATGAAGGGGACGGCGGTATACTCGAAAAACGTATTGTGTAAATGGATCCGCGAAATGTATTATGAGATTTTAAATGTTTCGTACAGAAAAACGACACTGAAATAATCTTAAAAAGGCAATGAAAACGATAATCGCAATCGATCAAACAACATCAAAAGCAGTCTCTAAATTGCGTTCCGTGTCTTTCGGAGTTTCAAGCATCGAACGATTTTCTAATCCTATTTTATTTTAATCTAATATATTATGACTCGGCTTCGCTTTTTAGTAACCGCGCTATCTTGTAGATTCTTAAATCCGGTTCCTTTTCGCTCTATCCAAATATCGTCACTGGGAACATCTGTGGAATATTAATCCATATAGCCTCTTCTACAGCAGATAAGTTTTTTCGATCCATCTAGCGGCAGTCGCTCATTCTAAAAATTACGCCGTGCTAAACTATTATGATTATAGAAATTTAACCGGATTCTCATGTTTAATTCCTATCTTTTTTCCCCCGGCAACGTTCACATCTGGGATATGTCCTTAATAGAAGAACACACAGTGTCGGTTCTCTAGATTGCCCCCTTCCGTTGCTTCGCACTTATATCAATTTTTCTCTTCTTTCCTCTTTCATTTCTAACTTACATCGTTGATCGCGTCTTATTTGAATGTTCTTCCCTATCGCTCCGCTCCTTTTCTTCCTCTACTAATCGGTCTCTCCTTATTTCCCTTTTTTTCCTTCTGATATTATAGCCATGGTGGGCACTCTAATATAATTTTTAAATTCCCGGTTTTCCTGGTCCGAATTCTCCCGACTTCCTGAATATTAGAATTGTACAAAAAGAAGAATCGGTTTTTTTCGTTACTATTGATAATATTTAACCGCAGCAGCATACTTGTTAAATGAATAAAACAGAACTTTGTAATTTATTCTCGAGCGTTCATTCATTCATTCGGTCGAAAACCCCAGAGGGGTGTCGTTCTCGAGCGTAAAGTACATTAAAAAATGTATTCATTTTTCCCTTCATAATAATTATTTCTTATTAAAAATATCGTTTTTTGGCTATTTTTACTTTTTTCCCCGGTTGAAATTCCCGGCTTTCCTGGTTTCCCGGTTGGGTGGCCAACCTGATACCAGTCGTTCCGGGTGCTTTTTGTCTGTTACCATTAACATTCTCTTTTCCTCTCTTTTCTTAGTTTTGCCGCTGATGTACTCGTCGACGAAAAAACAAAAAACAACAACAGAGAAATGATTTTAAACTTTAAAACACTGTTACATGAAAGCAGAATGAAAATATTTTAGTTTCAAAATTTATCCAGTTTCATGATGAACGCGAACATATAAAGAAAGAACATAAAACACCAATTTTAATTTCGAACTTTCAAGATTTGTCAGTGAAATCAGTGAAAATACGAAATATATATATATATATATATATATATTAAAAAAAAATGCTTTTTTACAAAAAATAAAACACCGATACTTGAAGGTTTATTAAAAAAATTTAAAAATGCACTAAAAAGTAAAAAATAATTACTCCAGATAAAAAATACATATCAGAGTGATATAACACTTAAATGGTGATATTGTAATTCTTATACAGCATTAATACTTATTAGGGTCGGCATCAAATTCATGTTACAATATCTAGGAACAATTTAAAGAACATTTAATGCAGTTTTTAATTATTATTATAATATGAATTCGATGCCAAAACTCTGATTAAGGTGTTAATTTTGTATAAGAATTACGATATCACCACTTAAGTTTTATATCACTCTGATATATATTTTTTATCGGGAGTGATTATTTTTTACTTCTTAGTGCATTTTTAAATTTTTATAATAAACCTTGAAGTCGGTATTTATTTTTTGTAAAAAAGCATTTTATTTTATAATTTTTAGTGATATGCTTGAATTTTTTTCACATTATTCTCCATACTTAATACTTAAAAAAAAGTCGATTTCTTTATTTTGAACTGCATTTCCACGGTAAAAACATCAAAAGCTACATTTCTATAGTAATTTGGCAAAATTTATAATATTTCAAGTCAGTAAATCTAACTTGACGTTGAAACTAATCATGAATGAAAAGCATCCAAAAAGCTTCAACTCCCGCATTATTAAGGATAACTCAAAAACTACCGATCAGATCTTGATCAAATTTAAATGGGACCACATGAGAAGCACCACCATTTAAATAAAAGAAGAATCATCAAAATCAGTTCACCTAGAAGAAAGTTCTGAGGTAACATACATAAAAAATTAAAAAAAAAAAAAAAAAATACAGTCAAGTCGGTTAAAAAAAGGGGATTGTGATAAGTTTCAAAGTGATATCTGTAACGTTCACTGACAGCTTGTGTTGATTTCGTATTTTCCGCCGAAAAATTTTAAAGTGGATTGAATCGTTGACATATAGTATATATATATATATATATATATATATATATATATATAGGTGTATATAGCAGAGAAATTATTCTTTTCCTATAAGTATGCGAAGAAAGAAAGACGGGACGAACTGAAGTGTCATAAAATCGGAAGGTTTATGTGAACCAAAATATCCATCAATTTGCGATAATTTAACACGTAGCAACAGAGTGGAATAATTACCGAAAACACTCACTAGTGACAATTACGAGTCAGACAATACAACAAAATTATTAATATTTTCAGAAATTTTTTTAGAACTTGTGTTGATCGGGGCTTTTTTTTTTACTTCGCCGGAGTAGCAAGCAAAAAAAAATAGTACTTTCGCATGCGCAATAAATAAATTTCCATATTAAATAAATCGTCGCAAATTAATTCCGATATTGAAAATTCTATGCAAATAAATTTCGTTTTCTGCGTGTCTTGCAATTTTAATCACTTTTCTGTTTTCCAAAATAATTCCACTAAATTAAACACGTGTACCAATGATTAGTTTTGTCCTCGACGCTGGAAGAATCTTATTTATTTCTTTTTAGAAAAAAAAAAAAAAAAAAAAAAAAAACAAAACAAAACAAAAAAAAAAAGAGGCCTAAAATAAATAATTTACAGTATTATACTCTTATTCATTGGGCCCGGTAGGAATAATGTTCCGTGCGGAAGTATCGAAAAGTTAAATATTTAAAAAAACACCCGTTTACATCGGCCGACTTTCTCGTCGAATTATAGAAAAGTTTGCTTCTACTTCATCGCGTAGTAATAAACGTTCGTTTTAGTCACAGAAAATTCTTTCGAAACGCATTCGATCCCCGGTATCTTGTAAAATATTCAAAGCAGCCAAAATTGCATTTGGGTCTGCGCGCTCTGTTTCAAATTCGAAATCCGAAATTCAATCAAATGAAACACGGCCTTTTTCAGTAGACATTTTATAAAACACGCGTTAAAAACTAGAATCTGCGAAATAAATGTAACGATGCCGGATGATAACGGGCGAGACACAAACTAGCGGATAATGGAATAAATAGAAGAAACAGAGACACAGATACTGACAAGCCCAATAAAAAAGTAAAAAGAAAAAAAAAGAAACAGATATAATAAAGATTATAGATAAATTATTTTTATTGCTAAATAAAACGTGGCTCCGAAAACATGGTAAAAAGGGGTATAAAGGCAAGCTAACGTGTTATAATCAATATACCGATTTCTCCGTAATAAAAATAATTTATAACTGGGGAAGGAATATAATGGCAATATAGATAAACGGGCAGTTTCCTATAATAGGCGGATAAGATTATTATTTTGCAATCTTTAGTCACAGATGAAACTTTTAGTACTTTAACTACATTTGACTTCAGCGATTTATCTTAGTCAAATACTGAGTGGGACCACCATCTCGGTATGTTTCATTATCAATTAAAGGAAATGAAAAAAAAAAAAGCACAAAAAACCGAAAAAATTCGGAAGAATAAAACCAAAACTCGGAAAAGTCCAAACCGGTCGTCTGATGCATTAAGATGGCGGGAATGTTCTCCGTACTAACTCAAAAAGTCAATCCAAAACAGCTGTAGCAGTCTTGTCATTATTTTTCTTTGGGGAGGATGCCAGCGACGAATCTTCGCTCAGAAACGACGCGAGGGAAAATAATCAGTGAGATGTATATTCGGTCAGATATTGATAGAATACTGAGATCGGAACAATGGAGATCGACGAAAACGATAAGATATACGAAGCGCAATAAGGATTAAGGAGTTTAAATGATAACTGATCGGAGTACAAAGAAGTACGTTCGTTCACAGGGGATGGCCATTCAACGAAGATGTGGTTAGGATCGGATTCGTCGTTAGGATGAAGAGGGCAACTAGGGGGCGTAGTGCGAGACGAAAACGAAAACGCCGGAAAGGAAGAATGATTAAGACGTAAACGGATAATAGAGACAATAACGGAACGGCGAAGCGAAGGAAAATTGTAATACCAAGGCCGAGTAGTAAGATTCGGTCGGATGGAAAAATAAAAGTTTATTGGAAAAGGAGATTTAAAAATCTGACACCGAAATCTAGCATGGAACTTTTTACACAATGGAAGTAAATGAGAAGCGGGAATTTTAGTGAAATAAAAGCGGAAGGACACAGCAATCTGAGCCAGGCAATCTGCCATTTCGTTACCCTTTATTCCCATATGACTGGGGACCCAGAGCATATCAATGCGGATAGCATGAAGTGAGAAAAAAGTGTGAATGAGAGAGCGAATACGGAGGATAAAAAAAAACAACAGAGAAATGAGAGGAGAAATGTGAGGAAATTAAATATTTAGAAGAAGGTCCATCGGCGGAAATATAAATTACGGAACGGAGACTGACCATTAGCTCGGCCGTAAAGATAGTACAAACGGAAGGGAGACGAAAAGATACAGAGAAATTTATGCTTGGAAGGATGAAAGAAGCTCCAACTCCATTCGAACCACATCCGTAAAAATGGTCACGTAAGAAGGAAATCGGGATTTGATATAACTATGGAATTCAACTGTTGAATTCGAATTGCCATTCTTATTATTTAAAGACTTTAAAATGAATTTCTCAGCTTTCTATTTTTCTTATTTAATCCTTACTTTTCTCGTTTTCTTTTCAGATAGTTTCCAACTAGAATTATCTTCTCTTTTTTCTTTTTCCTTCATCAACTTCCCCTACACATCGTTCTACGCTCTGGCCCCTGGACTTCCACTGGACTACTTCATCTTAATTTGTGATTTATATTCATTTGTTTCATTCTCTTACTACCGATATTTAACCCATCTATTATTTCTAAAAGTTTGTTTATTTTAAATTTTGTTTACCCTCAATTAAAACTTTGTTTCGCGCTCGCATTTACCCATTTTTATCATCATTTTTGTCTCAATACTCACCCTTTTGCAATACTTCATTCGCATAAAATATCTCGATTTGTTTTTTGGATTGGTTTCTCTTCCTGTTAAACCCTAGCCACGTTATTTTTTTCGTAAAAAAATGTTAAGTTTTGCATTCTTAAGGATTATTTTTATTTCCCATTCTGCTTTCCTTTGATTGTCTTTTAATTCTTTCTGATTAATCATTATCGCCTTTTCATAGTACCGTATAGAGAGTTTCCTATATCTTGATTTTCACAGATCATTCAAAATAATCATTGGCCATTGAAGCTGATTTTATTTTTCCAGCTCTTAACTAAACCGAATATTAATTTATATCTTGGACTCGACTCGAAAAGCGTTTTACAAGCTACAATCCCTTTCCCGAATCTGACCACCGAATTATTCTTATTCGTTCTTTGATATCCAACCCATTCGCCTCCAATTTTAGTTCGAACCTCATTGTGGCATTGTTGATCTTACCGGTTCATCAATTTCTCTGTCAACTTTATTATTTCCTCAATTGTTCGCTTTTTGCTTAATCATTCCGATTTTCCGTTTTTTTTTTCATGTCAACCAGTGGAACTTTTATTCGAATGTTCCCTTAATAAGCGCACGATCCTTTAACTTTTGACTCCTGCTTTCCGTTCCCCTTTTATCGCACTTCTCTCTTCATCCGGTCCAGTTATTTCTTTATCAACTTTATTCACCCACCCGATTTCTAAATTTTTCCCGATTTCATCCCTCTAATTGCTGGCGTTGGGTAAAAATATGTCCTCGCCGATACGCCAATATATATATATATATATATATATACATATATATTTCATAAAGTTGTTTCGTCAAGTTACCGCTTTCTGTGTTTGACATTGTTTTTTTTCTTTTTTTTATTATTATTTTTTCGTTTTTTTAGAAGGGTTTTTTTAGTTTTCTTAAATTACCATTTGTTACTTTTTACCGAAACACATAATAACAAGACTCGTATGTATCTCTCTTTGTAAAAAAAAAATTAAGGCGCTAGCATTACTTTAAAGTAGCAAAATAAAAAATAAACAATTAAAAAAAAATCAAAAAAAGAAAAAAAATCACACCTGTATATCAGTAACACATATACTTTTTCCAAATACAATAATAAAAGAAAAAGAAAAAATATTTTAAGAGAAAGACCCGTTTTAAACGAAATACAAGAAAAAAATCTGCCTTGGTGAATTAACTAGAAAAATTCATTAATCATAATAATAATAATCCGAAATGACAGATAGACGTCGCCTTTGCAACTTGGTCCAACTGAATGTTGGATTGTTTTGTCGCGCGTGTACGTAAGTGTGTCCGATGGTTTGTGAAAAGAACGTCATTATTCAGGCAGGCAGCAACAATCTATTCACGATTTTTTTTATTTTTTTTTCGCTTCTTTCAACTTTTAACCGGAGGAGAGGTTAATAGCAAGATGAATGAATAGGAATAATATAGGCTCGGAATTGTAGCCATCTTTCTTTGTCCTCCCAAATATGCGACAAGATAAACGATAAAAAATATTCTTCATCGTAATCAGATGGTGGTAGTTCGCCAGGTAACATAGTGTGTACGTACTACACCTTCTGATAATCGCCATTACGACTTAAATAATATATCAAAATCCAGATTTGAAATACATGCACAGCCACGTTGCGCGCATACAAAAATTCGCGAGGGAGCAGGGATGTTTATTTATTTACAGTTGATGAAAAAAAATAATAATAATTTAACAGGTAGGATACGAGTGATGATGAAAACGGATTTTTTTCCGATTGACGAATCCAAAAATTTAATTCTCACTATATCAACTAGCACTTAGCGTCTTCGAATTAATTATAACACGGAAAATTTACCTTTCGAGAAGCTTATTTCTTGTTATAAATTTTCCATCTAGAAATATATCTTAATTTCATCAATTAGTAACAATAGTTTATCAAAAATGTTTACTATACAAATCTGCCGCTTAAACAAATTATTAGTCGAGTTTTCGCAAAATTGCGAATTTCATAAAACGGGAAATAATATCTTGTCGTTTTCATGTGTCGTATCGGAACGAAACCAAAGTTACATTATGAAGTAAATGAGACAAATGGGAAGGGGAAAAAAAGAAAAAAATTCACTGTTCCGTTTTCAGGCTTTCCAGTAGTCTAAATTTATGAAACGTACTGAAAAATTAAATTACTTTTAACGATGTAAACCACAGCTAAGCATCATTTTCAAATAATTGAATAGTCCTTTGGCATTCAAATATCTCTCAAACATTTTCAAATATGTCATTTTTTAAGCAACCGATAAGTAAAGTAAAGTAAAGTGAGTTCCATATCCTTATAAGATTGAAAAAAAATAAAATCGAAATTTTTAGCGCGGTAATAAATAATCTGGTATTAAACTGCATTTTCAAAAAAATTTACATTATTCCGTTCTACGAATGATTTAAGGGTAAAATTACATTAACGGACATCTGACCAATACACTAACCGAATACAAAATCATACACAGGCTATGTACACGTTTTACATAGTGACGGGACATCTCTACAGTAAAAATACTTGCAATATTTTTAAAAATATATAGCAAATATATCGTTGCGGGAAATTTTAGTTATACTAATGTTGACCAAATTTTTGCCAAAAAATAGATGTGTAAGTTTTGCAGAGAACGCAAATTACCGAAACGGTTCTCCTATTTAAATCTGCAATTTTACAAATTTGCACACACGCTTTCTCCTCATATACACACAATACGTTATAAATTATTACATCCCAAAAAATGGATTTTTTTTTTTTTTTTTTTTTTGTAGAATATCAAAAATCAACCCTAAAATATGCAGTTACATTTAAGGGCGCAATATATCTACTGCTTCAAATTAAGTATTGCAGGTAGGAATCTGAAACAATGTCGTTTAGCGTGCATTTATAAATTTAAACGAGTAAAAGAGCTGCGAGCAGCCGGGAATAAATCCTATCTTGTTTTAAGTAATCTCTTCTTTATCTTTTTTTCTTTTCTTTCTTTCCCCGTCAAAAAAGACATTAGCTCAAGAAAGGGAAAAGGATGAGAGGTGGAATCAGATGTTTACGCGATTAGACATACAGGATAGAAAAGACTCGAAGTGCCAGAACAACCGAAAGTGATAGCAAAGAGAGAACAAAAGATGCACAATAATGAGTTGGAAGGCCAATTTTAATAGAAGAGAAGAGTAGAAAGAAGAACTGAAATGAAATGTGATCGGGGTCACTCTCTAAAGTTGCTAGCAGAAGGGTAGTAGGGTGGCTACACGGAAGCAAAACAGAGACAAGCAAACTGTGTTCAAAGTCTAGCCGGCATATTGCAGAGAGAGTTGAACGTCGAGAGGAGGGAGAATTGAAGAACCAAGGATAAGATGGTAGATCAGGCTGGATAACGAGATAAAAGGAATCCGGATTTGAGAATAAGTAATCTATCTTTGAAAGAACACATTTCACGCATATTTCGACTACGAAATTTTTATATATTTAACTTTACATTAATTTCTTCTCATCATTTTATTTCTTATTCGCTTTTAATTTTATTACGTTATGTTTAAATTTTTGATTAAAGTAAAGAAATTAACTAAAATTGTTAGAAACGATGAATTTTTATGTTTACGAATAGAACACTACTTTCAGTATTTTAGTACAGTGTAAAATTTGGCATCTCGAAAACTTAATCATTAAAATGAAGGCTTTAAATCAATTAAAACACATTTAATACAGCGTTTATAAGAAGAAAAAAAAAACAAAAAACAATTTAATCGCAAACTACTACATCCAGGGTCAATGAAAAAAAATAAAACATGTTTCACATTCCTTAGTGGTAATAGGGAACCGGCTTTAAAAACACGGGCCAATTAGTAAAGGAGCTCAAATAAATTTCAAAAAAAAACAAAGCAACTTTTTATTTTTATTTTTTTTTTTTAAAAAAAAAAAGAAAGTCGTTTTAATCGCTAAAGTTACATTCAAGAAATTCCCTCCGTTACATTC
Organism: Icerya purchasi; assembly: GCA_039619475.1. Taxonomy (NCBI): domain Eukaryota; kingdom Metazoa; phylum Arthropoda; class Insecta; order Hemiptera; family Monophlebidae; genus Icerya; species Icerya purchasi. The sequence continues at coordinate 188,533,582 of CM077115.1, read as the reverse complement.
GGTCTTAAGAAAACTTTCTTGACGCGGCAAGCTTTTCAGTGTAAACTCACTTTGCACCTGTTTTCTCTTTCGCGAGACGATTTAAAAATAAATTTTTTTTTTTACGAGTTGTCGAAACAACCTGTCCAGGGCGGCAACTAAGCCACAGCAGTTGAATTGCATACGCGTGTCTATTAAAAATCGGCTTACGTGCATAAAGGCGTGAAATTTTATTTAATCGAAGTCGACCGAACGGTTTTCTGAGTAACGTGTGCATCGGAAGTGCAGAGCTGGTCAAATATTAAACGTACACACTCCGACGGGAATTATGCAAAAGCGCGGCAACACCGGATGAAGCTCAAATGATCCGAGAGAAGCTGCCGAACTTAATGAGATTACACTTCGTAAAATTATAATGTCTCGGAATAGCTAGAGGAAGGGCGGCCGGGTGTCTATTAGCCGTAAATTGAGGTTCCTTCGTTGGCCCTGTCGTTGCCGCTGCCAATTCCCTATCCACAGGTAGGTCCAGTGATCCGTGCATCGGACCCCACTCGCGCTGCTTTAATAATGAAACACGCGACCTCCTCTATTTCAGTGTCTGTTATTAGTTTCCAAAGTTACTGATACAGAAACGATATCAAATTGTCCAGTACCGTCGGCAAATTTAAAATTTTAATTTGTTTTTTAACCTTTTCGCTTTTTTCCCCTTTTCTTTAATTTCATCGCTGAAATATTACCGATGAGCGGTTGTGAATTATTAATGCACGCCATTCTCTGTCTGAATATCCGCAAAACCGCGCGTGCTGCACCGAATGAACTGAAAAATTCCAAGTCGACATAATAAATTAAAAAAATTACGCGTAAAAGTATTGTATTGATAAAAAAAAAAAAAACAACAAAATACAGGTATCTTCAGCTTTTGTGTCGTTTTTGAAAGAATCTCTATTTTTTCTTTCGATTTTTGACTTTTTCTCAAATTTTTTCACAGCATTTATGACCGGAAAAACATGTGCCGTTTACAGTAGTCCCTTTACAACGCTCTAAGTTCGATAGTAATTTAGTTCGACATTTGTGTGATCGGAAATGAAGCCGAGAGATGAAAAAGAAGGTGCTGCAATGTTACTCGGTGTTTCTATATAGATGCGAGACGTGGACACTAAAAGAAAATAGAAGTAGCGTATATCCGGTCGTTTGAAATATACCGAAGAGTACGGAAAATACCATGGACGAATATGAAAAAGTGCTAAAACTAGTGAAAACCGACGACCAGCTATTGACTATAATAGAAGAAAAAAAAAAGCGAAAAGAAAGTTTTCCGGACACTTTATAAGAGGGTGTAAAATACCAAACTATTACAGACAATAATAATGGGTGGGAGAAATCCGGGAAGAAGAAAGACCTCTTGGTTGGAAAATATCGAAAGATGGACCGGAACTGAGTAGAGGATTTATTCGGAATAGCAAGAAGCCGCGACGACTTGATAATCCAAACCATTGCTTGGCAATACTCGAATCAAGTGGCACAAGAAGAAGAAGAGACTGTAAACATTTTTCATAATACGCAAGAACAAAAAATTTCGTTTATTAATGCCAACGCGCAAACTCTCATCTATAATTACTACTGCACTCGTACTCAAGAACATACATTACACATTCGTGTGTATGTTTCATCGTGCGTACACCGAAACCGTAGTACTCAACCCGGAATAAGGACAGAGGAGAACTGCGCTCCAAAACGAGTAACTCAGACAACCAAGAGTACCCCCCCCGCCCCGTTCCATAGATAAATAAAATATATCCACAAAGTAACCGCGTCGCTACCTACGGCATCAACACATGTTACTGAGAATATCTCACGCGGCCTATGAGCCAAGCAACACCCGAGAGCATCGCCATGCACAAATCTCATACACCCGTATTATGCATATTAGCGTGATATAACTTCCTATAAACTGCTCTCAAATGCATTTTAGGATAACAGTAGGTGATATCGTTGATACGTGAATTATTATAAGCGTATAATATGTAAAGATAAAAAAAAAAAAAAAAATGTTTTACGTTAAGGATGATAAAATATTTGTTAATAATATCAGCTGTTTAAATAAAATTATTAAATGTCAGACAACTGAGGCATACTAAATACGAAGGGCATGCACAAATTTATGACGTATTTATTGGAAATATATATATATATATATTCAATGATAACTTTTCCTCGGTATTTATCATTTCTTAAAATTTCAAGGTAAATTAGGAAGGAGTTAAAACCCGTATAAAGTGCCATCAAACGCCATGTGTGATATACTTATGAAAAACCGGGGAGCACTCTAGTTCTTTCTTGATTCGAATGTTCCTAATTGATGTTAAATTTCGATTTATTCTTTAAAACAAGTACCAAAAATTGCATTTCGTACTGTTTATTTGGGAAATGATTTCGTACCATCAGTATAGACGATAATCTGCATAATTCTATAGGATTAAGGAAAGTCTGGCAAGTAACAGTTTCCTTTCGAGCGCCGGTCAAGTGGAAAATCTGTATCGACTGGAATTCAGCCGTAAAGAGACGGTGAGACCGGTTTGTTTAACAAAGGTCGCGCCGCAATTCGCGCTAGAATTTTAATTTCAACTTTGCGAACTAAGATTGAAATAAAAATAATTACCGAACACGGCGACAAATTAAAGGTGCTTAAAGGTTTCGTTCGACTGCGTCGTTTATTTTTTCGGAAAAAAACAAACGAAAAAAAGAAAAAGAAAAGAAACAGATATTCAAAATAATCCCCTTTTTCCTCCTCGGTACGGAAGATGGAAGAAAAAACGGTTCGCGAGATAACTGCCATCGTCTAGTGGAAAGCGAAATAAAAAAAAGAAATCCTTTAAAATGCTAATGTGAACACACTTTAGCGTGCAATTTGCCTGCGTATTCGCCTTCAGTCGCAGGCACTTGCAAACGGATATGCGAGCGTAAAAAAATAACAAATTCGCTCGCTCAATCGGCGCATAACACAATTGAAAACTGCCATTTTCATTACCCGTTTGCAATTAAGCGGAGCCTGGAAAATGGCCGTCCTTATTATGTAGGCACGGCGCGAATAAAACGAAAACAGCGCAAGCGCGTCACTTTCAGATTTCTTATAGATTAAATTTAACAATAACAAAGTTATGCGCAAAAGGCAAAGTCGAACTTTTTCAATTAAACTTAGCGAATATCGGCCGAACGATGCTTCCAGTACATTATGTCCGTTTTGCTGGAATTCACATCGGTGCATAGACATCATTTATGTTCGCAGCCCAACAGATCAGTGTGTCTTTATATTTCGTATGTAGGAAAGTCATTAATATATATATATATGCAGTGTATTCTGATAATGCGCACTTGTAAAAATACTAGCCGGCTACTTAGTGTAAACTTTTGATTTTATAACAACACTTACGGGGGGAAAAAATTAGTAATCATAATAATAAAACATGCTTTTCATCTACCAAGCGATGCTGATAGATTATAACAACGAAGGAAGGAGGGCGCGGTATGCTCCAAATACGACAAACAGTCGAAGAAGAAAAGAGATCACTACTGACAGAATACTTGAAAAACAGCTCTGAACCAAATCTGAAGAAGGCATATAAAATTAGCGATCCAAAGTGAAACTAAACACGAGTATAAAACGGAAGAAGTCGGAAAGGCCAGAAAGATGGCAAAATAAAATGCTATATGGTCAATTTATCAAAAAGACAGTAGGTAAAATATGACACTTGACAATGGCTGAAGAATGGAACTTTGATAAATGCGAGACAATAATGGCAGTCTAGGAATAGACCTTTCTCGTACAAATGCCACAAAAGCAAACATCGATAAAAGTCAAGATGGAACCATGTACCGACTATGTAAAGAAGTAGAGGAAATAATAGAGCACATAGAGTATGTTGTTGGAAAAAAAAATCGAAAAAACTGAGTACTTAAAAAGACATAACGGTCATCCACAATGATCCATTAGAGCATTTGTGTAAAAAAAAAAAAAAGTATTGCTTCCGATCGAGTAAAAAATGGTAAATCAGTAAATCGGAAAAAGTAATATATAAGGGACAGAATAAAATACACTATTTTGTATTTTCGGATTCAGAGACTGGCAACTAAAACATAACACGCCGGACACATGTAGTCGAAAAAAATCAGGTATATATACATACAATATATAATAATATCGAATGCTGAAGATAATAAAATACGCCGATTACAAAGAAGAAGAAAAACTACTCCGATATAAAAACCTACAAATAGAACTTATAAGGTTATGGAGGTGAAAAAGTAACCGTTGTTCCGATAGTAATTGGTGCCTTTGGGACAAATCCGACGGACCAGAGGAAACAATATTGGACACTGTATTTGTTGTTCTTACACATTGTTAACATTTATAATTATGATAAAAATAAACTTTAACGCTTTTATAACAATTGTATAATTTTTAAAACCCCGACGCGTTTCGAAGCAAACACTTCATGTTCACGGGAGTAATTATAATATCTATAATTACTCCCGTGAACATGAAGTGTTTGCTTCGAAACGCGTCGGGGTTTTAAAAATTATACAATTGTTATAAAAGCGTTAAAGTTTATTTTTATCATAATATTGGACACAACAGGATCGAATACAGTGACAATAGCACAGCTTCAAAAATTGTCGCTATTAAAGACAGCCTATACATACTGCGAAGATACCTCTCTGATTGCTAGATCCTCCTTAGGTAGGATTCGAGAAACAAGGACGATCATTCCTACCGTAAAATAATAATAAGGTTGCGAAAAAAAAAAAAGAAGTAATACTAATTAATAATAATAATAATAATAAAAAGGACGATGTCGTAGGGAAAAATAAAGGAACTAATGAAGGATTATCATTAATAACGTGTCCCAAACCCCGCTATCGTTTGTGCATGTAGCCCGCGTAGATCAAAGTTGAAGTATCGGAATCAGTACACTAAAAATACGCTCGATAAAAGCAGATTTAGCACAGAAAGCGCCCGGTGCTTTGAGCTTACCACATTCAATATCCTATCGGGCTTGTTATTACGATTTTATACGAATTATTAGCAATGGCGCTTACATTCGCTTTCGATTTTTTTGTTTTCTTCGTATCATCCGATAAGGCACAGGGGATAACTGACATACGGGACGGGGTATAAATTTTTGTTACCTTTCTCATAGATCGCGAGTCGCACTTTATAAGTATCGCAACTAAAGATGTGGCGTAATCACAAACACTCCAGCGCTTCAATGAAATTCTTCATGGCAATGTTTCATTTGCTTTTTTTATTGCGACATCGCTACAGACCAAAAAAGGCAACGAAGAAAGAAACATATAATGTATTTCCTAGCTTATTCAAATGTTGCCGCAAGTTTTATGACCTGTAAGCTTAATCAGATGCAATAAAGACATTCCAAGAAATCAGATAAGAGGTGATATAAAAAGAGTGGCCTTTATCAAATAGAGCAGTAAACTTGGCGGCGGCGGCGGCGTAATAAACCGAGCAGAAATAAAAAGAAGTTTGAAGGATCATTTGGAAAGAATTCAGAGACGGGCAGAAAAAAAAAAAAAAAGGTTGAACCAACAAGGCTGTCAGTGGACGATCTGGGAAAATAGAGCAGAAGGTATTTAGGAATTTCGATTTAGCAACATCGTGCGGAGTGTAGGTTTCGATAGTTGGCAATTAATATGGAAAGGTCATGAAGAAAAACTGAAGGAGAAGTAGGCTAGCTTATTATCATGAGTGAAAGTGTACGATTAAAACTAACCGTAGATGGACAGAGATTAGAGATAGAAGAGTAAAAAAGAGTAAGCATGGACGAGGATTAAACGTTTAAGTGGCAGTCCAGACAGGATCTTCTGCAATGCGAAGAGGGGCAAAATCATACACACTATAGACCGATTCTTATTTCTTTAAATAAAAAAGCTCAGGCAAAAATGTAAAGAAGAGATATAGTGAAGCGATGGCGCTGTGAAAATTACCCGGAATTTGCTAAATTTCGGAAAAATTTTAACAGGTTAAACGCGGGATGCATTAATCTTTAGAACAGATACCTCTACTAATTTTAATTTAACGAAGGAACCTACGCGTCGTAGTGAGAAAATGGTCGTACAGAAACATAATTGCTAAATCGGACGTGTGAATTCCACCGGATACAGTTAAATTCCGATGATAAATTCAAAACTTTTACTTCTCCTTAAAAAATTAATAATAAAGTTCCTTACTGCAATTTAATATCTCCCTCCGTTTTTAATGGTTTCGATTATATTAATAAGGTGCAGCGAGATGTTTCATTAACCGCGCAGAGGAAATATGTATACTCTAGGAGTTTTACCTTCATTTTTATACTTCTTACAAGCGTTTTTTTATATATTAACTTCGTCAAATTCACTGACTTTTCCGCACAGTGGCCACTTTGTACGAGGCGGTAGCATAAACCGTCGACAGCGTAGTATTTGTACACGCACTGCACAGAACGGTCTTCCTACCGAGCATTTTACCCGTAGCAAATTTACTTCTGATTTCCTAGAAAAAGCTTGAACTTTTTTTTTGTACTAAGCTTTTGTATCGCACAACTTGACACATTTCGGAGGGCGGACTTAAGCGCCTTACACACATTAAATTATCAGGCTGTCAATATATTGTTCTAACCGAAGTGTACCGCGCAGCAATTGCTCGGAAGTTTTCTAATAAAGAATATACTTCGTAGACCCCTATCAGTGAGAGAACTGAATTCTACTTCTTTGCTAACACCTCTAGTTCAGACAATATCAGCATGGCATCCGTAAATCAAAGACGATCGCTTCGATTAATAAACAACCACCCGAACAAAGATATTTCATGCCAATAGTTTTTCTATTTATACAATGTGATCGTCGCGTCAAACGGTGTGCAATGAACTCTCGAAAATCATAGAGCGAGATGTGTACTTTTCAATTTACCCGTTCGTACGACAAAACAGCCAATCTGAAAACTAAATTCATTTTACTGCCGGAAGCTGTGAAGTTTAAAATCAACCCATAGATGTAAAAGAAAATAGTAGCTTGGATGAAAACTTGAGGCGTCTCTTTATAAGACATATATAATAATACCTTGGGATTTCACGAATTTATTTATTTATTTATTTATTTTATTTTTTTAAATTTCCGTCATCATATTATTAGGAAGAATAGAAGGGAAAATTTTACACATTTAAGCTCGACGAAACTTAAGAGGTTACACGCGGGTTTGCTATTTTTTCTCCCCTGTCATCATTGATTTTATATTCTTCTCCGAATATATAATAAAATGTTTTCTTTTTTCTTCGTTTTCTTTTTTAGTGCAGAAGTCGATAGAGAGATACCTTTTGTTATTTCTTCCGATGTGCTGATATTTTTCTCGTAGAACGTTGCGAAAAAAAATAAATTAACGCGGTTTTAACAACTACTCGATTTTTACCAAAATGTATTATAACGATAGAGATGAGATAAGCGTCTCCACGCATACTACAGAAAAGAAAAACTGTCTCTACTTATAAAGTACGTAAAAAAACTTCACCTGTTTTGGTTTTTTTTTTTCTTTTTTCTTTTTTTTTTTTTTTTGGTAGTATTTTCGGAAAAAGGCAGCTCCTCCCCATATTTTGCATATTGTTACGACAATTTTTATTAATTTTTATTAATTGAATCGTTAACGTGTCGCGCGGTTCATTAATTCCGAGAATTGTACTAATGGTGTAGTAGTAGATCTGCATTACTGCCTCGAAACCAGAGTGTCTCATTCATAGAGTAGTATCCTTTCTTTTTTTTTTCTTTTTTTTTTTTTTTTTGGTTTTAACTTTATCATACCGCTTGAAAATCGTTCATTAGTAATTGGATTTGTCGCTATCTTTTTTTAAGGTAATATACGTGTAATTCTGAAGAAGTGGCTGGTTAAATATTTCGCTCGGGCCTCGGTTCCAATCTGGTTCGTTCAAAATACTAAAAATAGGCATCCCTTGCGTCAGGTTAATGTCGACAATAGTCCGATCATCGAATGGGAATAAAAAAAAAAATAAAAAATACGGCTATGAGTTATAGCGAACGTATGACTTCAGTATTCTCATCAGATCCATTAGGCTTGGTACAATATGAAAAGCTTCACAATCCCCAACGCCCTGTCAAAGGTATATGGGGGGGCTTGCTTTACTTAACAAATCAAAATCCAAAAGTCGCCAAGTTAGTAACATCCCCTGAAAACACATAGTAAAATTACTAGATAGGATTCGATAATAAACCGAAAGAGTTAATGTTTTAAAAAAGGGCGTTAGTTAATCGCGATTTATACATGTTTAACCGAAAAATTTGAATACAGGTTTCTGGATTTTCGATACCGTCTCGTAGAGCGAAATATTGGAATATCGGATAAGTTAGAAGTGGAAAATGGAATTATTCAAAGTAAGTCGACGGTTTCGTTTGTTGTTTTAAAAAGAAGCTATCAGGGTTTTATTTTATTTTTAAATAAAAAATCTATATTGTCAATTATAATTTACGGTGCTGACGAAATTCGGTTTCCAATCGGGAAACCAACATCATTTCCATAACCCCATACGCTTACGGTTGTTATCATATGATGATAGGTACATTTTATTTCTGCGATGTACGCTGATAATAAATGCTAAGAGTACGAGACATAATATGATTTTATCAAATTTTAACATTTAAGCGTACACTGTTTTCTAAAATAGTGCGGGGGTGTACCGCCGGGGAGGATCCAGTGAAAGAAGTGCTAGGTACGGGTTTTCTTTTCTTTTTTTTTTTTTTTTTTTGAGGTGATATTAGCAAAATAACTACATAATTTATTGCAATACAACCTTTTAGGAAGTTAGAGTATCATTGGAAATGTCGCAACGATTAAAATTTTAGCACCACCGCCAGCTCTAGGTGCGCACGTATTAAGGGAATTTACACGTGGTCTCGTTGTTACCTTGGCCAGTCGTTCTTGCGTGTCCAGTATATCCAACAGCAAAGAGACCTTCTCCTGAGTCATGTCGCCGGTTCGATAACAAGTCAGCAACTGTTGCAGAGCCAACGAAGCCGCTTTCGTCGGAAGCCCGGAAGACGGAGTCAGCAGACAGTGAACGGATGACAAACTGGATGAACCGCGCAACGAGACTTGGCTGTCGCACTGTTTACCGGCACCAGCCGTTGAAGACTGATTGATGAACAGCGGTAAAGACAGACGGTTACGGTTGTACTTTTCTTCGGAAGTGAACAATTTAAAGGTGAAATTTTTACGGCGAGCCGTACTAGCGACCGGCTTCTCACTTTCAACGTCGATACTACAACCGTTAATCGCGAAATTATTACTGGTAACTCGAAGGCTGCCGCTGCGGCCTAAACCATCGCTCGCCACCGAACGCGACGCACCACTACGATTACAATTACTGCTATTAATATTACTATTACTATTACTATTAATATTATTATTATTATTATTATTATTATAATGATCGCGCGGTAAATCGATCAGGGAAGAGCCGAGGGCGACTGTCCGCGACTTCCGGCCGGCGGCAGTCGGCCGTTCGTCGGATCGCGATCGCGATAAATTGACGACTGTCAGATCGGCGCTGCCGTCCGCCACTGATATGCGACTACGGCATGAATAGGAGAACCCGCGCGACAACTGCCCGGCAGTTATCGGTTCGTTCGCCGCGCGACTGCCGTTCAACAAGGAATCATCGCTCTTGCTGACCGGCTGTCCGTCGTAGTAGACGATCAGATCTTCGTCGGTGCGGCGGTCGCGATCGATAGCCGCGAACGACGCTACGCTCCGCGGTCTAGCCGGCCGTCTGGCCGTTTTCGACTTCAGCGCGGTACCGCAACGATTATTAACCGCATTCGGCGTCCGCGACTGCTGCTCGACGGCCGGGCCGCGGTAGTACCAACCCTTGAAACCGCCATCGTCGTCCGAAGACTGGTGCAGTTCTTCGCCGCGCGCGGGACGCTTGTTGTTGGCGTTCGCCGCGAAGAAATGATGATCGGCACGCGGCGGTCGACGATGCCGAGACCCGATCGAGTGCAACCGCGATAGGAACGACGAAGCGGAGTTGTCAGCCGGCGCTGGGACGTCACGACGGAACTGACAGCCGTTGAAGCTGCGACACAACGATTTCCGTCGGAACAGTTTAAACGTATTCGACAGACGACGTTTAAAGCCACTTTCCGATTCCACCTGATCGTCGTTTCCCATTCCCCTTGCGACGCCGACAGCAGCGAGATCCGGCAATCGGTCTCACATGGCCATCATGTCGACAGGTAGCATCAAGAACGCGAACGATTAAAAAATCTCGGAAAAGAATCACATCGCGGCCGGCCGCTCCCGATAATAAAGCGGGCGGGCAGTGTCGCGAGTTTTTCGAAATTACGCTTAAAATTATAAATCGGAACAATTCGACAATCTTCATTCATCATAGGCGAGATCTGTGCGCGACTCTTTTTCAATGCGACCGGAAATTCCTTTAAGTACTACTACTCGCATCTTTTTGTAGAGAAGTTCAAACGGCCCAAAAAAAACCCCAAAAAACCAAAAAAAAAAAAACAAACAAAAAAGTAGTTTCGGATTGTCACGGTGCGAAACGGTCGTCAAGCGACTGAAAAGGAAAAAAAAATTGTCTCGACAACGGTGAAAATGGAAAAAGTCGGAACGAACGCCGTTCAAAGGCGAGTTCTCGTCGCTACTGAACAAGAAGCGGACTCAGCCGATGCGCTGCAAGTTCAGCCGAGTGCAGCGGAAATGCCAGGCGCAGTGAACGCTTTCTGGAAAGATGCAAGCCCGGCCAGAACGTGCGGTACACCACCACCAGAAGCCGCGCTACTGACAGGTAATGGAGCTGTCTTATTTTGCGTGTACAAAACACCATCGGACAATAGCGATAATAGTAAAACCGATGTGACCTTATATATTCGTCGCTCTACCGCAATAACGGTCGCTCTTTTAATAGGTGTCACATCTTAAAAAATAGCCCGACAGCAATTTATCACTTCCGAGCGAGTCCTCTTCGTCATTTTTTATCACCCTACCCGCTTATTATTAGTGTAATTATAAAAGCAGCATCGCTGCAGCGGTAAAATTAGAAACCAATTCGGCTACAGTTTAAGAAGACACGTGTTCAAATGCCGGTTCGAAAGCACGCCTCCTACTGCACTCATTTAAAACGGTTTTTAAATATGTTGGCCGACAAAGAAGCCTTTTTTTTTCTTTTTCATTTTTAATGGAAAGCGATCATCGCGCCTGAAAAAACAGACTAGAGACTGCGTTTGCGTTAAAAATTGCTAATTTATCGCCGGCTGATGCGACTTTTCAGTTTAGTGAAGATTTATAACGCGATAAGTGAGCATGTTAACGATTTTTTATAGCACACTCTCCGATTGCTTTCAGAAAACAGTTATGAGCAAACAAAAAAGTTTCGGGACTCCGGCGGGGAAACTACACATTTCTATACTAATACCGAGTAATCGCGACAAAGCCTCGCAGCGTGTGTCAGAATTATGTACCAAAAAATTTATTATTTTAAAAAATGTTTGTTTCGTAGCATTAAGAATTAAAAATAATGAGAAGCCATCGGAAGCAAAAAGGCATCTATAACAAAAAAATAAATAATAAATAAATAAATAAATAAATAAATAAATAAATAAATAAATAAATAAATAAATAAATAAATAAATAAATAAACAACAAACGAAATGCGATTCCATTTAAATGAATTCGCGTGTCTTCTTTTATGTGTTTTTGTAAAATCTGAATTTGAACGGACGACGCAAAATGCAATATACAACTCCATTGATATAAATAGCCTTTTAAAAAGCGATGAATCTTGTTTGCTTCGGCAACTGCCATACCGCCGAAGTTCGAGTTGCATTCCCCCAATTTCGTGAATTCTTTAGAAAGTGTTTTAACAAAAGAGAAATGAATAGTGTGCTTCGCAATGAACAACTATCGCCTTTTTTCGATCATTTTCGGTTTTTATTTTTTCGTGCTAATTTAAATTTTTCGATGTACGAACCTTTTTTATGCAAATATTCACGTTCGGTTTAGTTCATTCCCTTTTAACCATGCAAAAAACTGATTTAAATTTTCTTTTACTAATCAACTTTACAGAAAAAAACAAAATTTTTCTATACATACATACACCCTGTCAAGAAAGTATCGGGAATTGTTAAATAAAACGAACAATTTTTAATTTTCATCCAAATTTATTTTGTCACCTTCAAAATAACATCCATTCGAAGCGATGCACATATGCCAACGCTTTTTCCACTCGGCAAAGCACTTCTGATAGGCGGTTTCCGGGATGGCCTTTAGCTCTCGCGTCGCATTCGTCTTGATGTCATCAATCGATTCGAAGCGCATTCCCCGTAGCGGAAATTTGAGTTTTGAGAATAGGAAGAAGTCGCAGGGTGCTAAATCTGGTGAATACGGCGGTTGTTCGATGATATTTACCGAGTGTTTGGCCAAAAACTCATTCACAATTATGGCTTTGTGAGACGGCGCATTATCGTGATGGAGAATCCAAGAATTGTCGACCCACAAATCGTTACGTTTACGACGGATAGCCTCTCTCAAACGTCTCAAAACACTTAAGTAAAACTCTTTGGTGACTGTCTGTCCGGCTGGCACATATTCATAGTGTACCACGCCTCGAATATCGAAGAAAACAATCAACATGATCTTCACTTTCGATCGGCTTTGGCGAGGTTTTTTCGGCTTTGGCGCGCCAATTGGCCGCCATTCGGACGATTGCTGGTTCGTAAGCGTGTCGTACTCGTACACCCATGTCTCGTCACCAGTAATTATCTTTTCCAAGAAGGTAGGATCCAAATTGGCTCGATCCAGCATGTCTGCAGCTACCTGTTCTCGGTACTTTTTTTGAAAGAAATTCAGGTCTTTCGGAACAAGCCGAGCCGCAACGCGTTGCATACCCAATTTTTCGTGCACAATCGTACGCACGCTCTCGTGTGACATGCCCAATCCATGAGCCATCTCTCTCAAGCTCACATGACAATTTTCAGCAACGATTTCCTTGATTTTATCGACGTTATCATCGGTCACACTCGTTGAAGGCCGTCCAGAGCGAGGCATGTCTTCGACCGTCTCCCGACCATCCTTGAACGCTCTGTACCACTCGTAAACCCGCGTTTTTGATAAAGCAGATTCACCAAAAGCCTTCTGTAACATTTTCAGTGTATCGGCACAAGAAATTTCGTTCGAAACACAGAATTTAACACAAGTACGTTGTTCAATATTTTCACTCATTGTAAAACTTCGACAAAACACTTCAAGGTCGACTGATTTTAACAGCTGCTGTAAACACACTGGTTGACAGATCGCGCTAAAAATAGGCATCATAATACAAAACAGTTGTACCAACCTGGAAAAAAAAAATTATCTGCCTAGCTATTACCCGGGAGATTTAAATTGACAATTCCCGATACTTTCTTGACAGGGTGCATTTTTTTATTATTTTTTTATTTTTATTTTGAGCTCGTCGAACGAGTCAATTATATCTTGATACGGTCAGATATTGTTAGGAGAAAGGAACAAATAATAGGAATAATCTGTGGAGAGGGAAAAGATAGGACAGAAGAGGCGTATACAAATATATATATGTATATATATATATATATATATATATACATTCCACTTAAATCAAAGAAAATAAAGTCAATTATCGCGTTTTTTCCCCGCTATCTCCAAGAACTCAATCTAAAATATCCACGTACACTTCGCCCGTCTACAAAAAATGCGTATATATATATATATATTAATACTTATATATAAACTCGGCCATTTTGGCCTCGCAAGCGACTGCGCCCCTTGACCCCTCTTGCTTACCTTACATTACTGTCTCTTTCTATTCTATACTTTGTATAAAATGATCAAAATTTACAGCGTAATTCTAAATCGGTCCATACGAATATAATAACATAATCACAAGAATTTTATAAAATTTAACAAACGTTACATAAAATTGGGACATTTTTCGTTACATAAAATTGGGACATTTTTCGTTACATAAAGTTGGGACATTTTTTTTAATGGGGGGTAGCCTAAGAATTACGTTGTAATTAATATATATATGTGTGTAACTCAGCCATTTTTGCCTCGCAAGGGGTGTACCCTTTGACCCATCTTGCTTACTTTTTTTGGTCTCTTTCTCTTCTATACTTTGTATAAAGCGATCAAAATTTACAACGTAAATCTTAATCGGTCCATACGAACATTAGGTAAAAAAAAAAAACAGAACGAACGTGTAACCTTCTTTATTTTGGAAGTCGGTAACAAAGCTACATTTCCGTGGTAATTTGGCGTTTCAAGTCAACCGCCTCTGTTATACTAATAAAATATAATAAGAAAAAAAATTATCTAAAGGAACCACCGCATTTTTTCACATTTTTTGATGAATACTCAATTTATGTTAACCGATTTTCATAATTACTTACATGGTATCTAAGTTGAATACTCTTCCTAATGGACAGGAATCAGTAAAATCGGTCTATATAAATATAAGTTGTGCGCAAACAAACATAAAAAAAATAAAAAAAAAAAAAATGCGAGGAACATACAACCTGCTTTTATTTGAAAGTCGATAAAAATTAAAATATTACAAACATTACCAAAAATAGGGATATTTTTTCTAACAGGGTCCAGCTTAAGAATTACGTTGTAATTTATGTGTGTTACATAATTATTATTTTGAGATTATTGTAGCGCTTGTCGATCGCGTTATTAAAATAATTTAGTATTCTTTTTGTCTATTATATAAAATAGTTTTTTACAATAAAATACATTCTTCCATAATTCTATATAATTTTACCTAGATGGCATTGTATGTATAAAGTCAATTAGGGAATGAAATTGAATGTAAACTAGAAAGTAAAGTAATTTACAATATTGTATTTGAAGAAGTTTCACAATAAACACTTTTTTATTTATGTTTCTTATTACAGTCCGTGGGTTAGCGTGCGAAGCCCCTAGTTCCCTTTAAAAATAAAATTTTAAATTTTCATCGATCAACTGAAAATGCGATTGTTTTTTCGATCGTTTTATTTCTGTTTAATCCACATTTTTCAGCGTAATACTTTGCTAATATTAGGAATTTACTGCGCTATCTCTCTCTTAATTCGTTAACTCGGTTTCGAGCGTCGAGACTACCTATCTGCACAATCTAGCCGCATAGCGTTCTTGGCAATTGCAATATGCAACGCTACATGCTAAACTACATTCGGAACTGATTGTAGCCGCTTGTTATCACGCTACAAATGCAAATGCAACCCGTGTGTGTCTGCTGTGTACTAACTAGCGCGCATTGGCTTGAGAAATATAATATAAAATGCGACATCTTAATGATTTGTAACATAAGAAATATTAAACAATTATCAATTTTCCCAAACAATAATTGTGTTTATATTAAAAAATATCAATAAACAGGCAGTTTTTTTTCCCTGTTATTTTATTACTTCCACCTCTCTTTTGGAGATCTAGCCCTTTTTGTATTGATTTTTTACGCCTTAGGCCGCGTTTAGATTGGATCAGAAGGGGTTACATTACTTGCGGTGTTGTTCGTACGAACGTAGTGAATTTACAGAAGGCATGTATTGCGCGTTCGTTCTTTATGAATTTTTCGACAATTTAGTAAAATGAATCCATTAACCGAAATTGATTATCTACTGCATACCCCGGAAATTCGATATTTCACAATGGAAAACTGGAACAAGCGTGTGTGGGTTGTTCATGATTATTTTTCATCAAGAGATGCAAACGCAGAATTCAAACGATCTTACGAAGAGCTTAAAAAAGCAAGTGATCAAAAGATTGTCGAATATACTCGAATGACACTTTCTTCAACTAGATTGATTACTTTTTCACACAATCCATACCGCGGAATAAATAAAAATAAGAACACTAGAAACAAACACGGTAGCATAAACGTCGCACGAATTCTGATCCAATGTAAACGCGGCCTTAATCCATGTACATCAACTCAGCACGGGTGAAATTTTTGTAAGTTCTTATGTGCGACATCGACATTCGAACCAGGCCCTACCCATACGAAATACCACTCATACCACCTACCTATCGCAACTAGATCTCTATAGCTGGACAGCGTTGTCTCAAAAAAAAATTAGTTACCGTACAGCTGCAAAGCAAAATAGTGTACAAACGTTTATCGAACAGTTCCAGCATATTGCGATAATACAAATTGTTTTTTTCCTGATTTAATTCACTATCCCTCCTAGGGATGCTAAAGGTAAAGTTTAGTTGTTTATGATAAAGCACTGAGGGATTTAAACGACAATCTGAATCCATTGTAGACGTGTAATTCTGTTTATTTGTAAAACTATTGTTATTTATTTTCTGTATTGTTATTATTATTATTCTATATATTAAATTCTAATGTTAGTATTTTTTTTTATAATTTGTATTAATGGAAAATGGCACAGAAAAATTTCAATATAGTTTGACCTCAAAAAAAAAAAAAAACAATTTCTATAATGTGTATACGTATATACATACATACATATTAATTACAACATAATTCTTTGGCTACCCCCCATTAGAAAAAATGTCACAATTTTATGTAACGTTTGTTATATTTTATAGGATTTTTGTTATTGTTATTTAAAAAATGTCTTAATTTTATATAATGAAAGTTGAATGTTTGGATAGGATTTTTGTAATTATGTTATTTTTTTTGTGTTGATGCCAGTAAGAATTACGTTGTAAATTTTGATCATTTTATACAAAGTATAGAAGAGAAAGAGACAAAAATGAAAGCAAGAGGGATCAAGCGGCACAGCTCCTTGCGAGGTTAAAATGGCCGAGTTATATATATATATATATATATATATATATATTTACTTTGATTTAAGCGAAATTTGCGAATAACGAATTTAACTTTCTTGGCGACCTGTTCACCTGAACGCTACTGCTTTGTGAATTATTCCGATATCCTAAGATTACTCATCTTTCATATTTTTTAACTTTTTTTTTCTGTCCGATGTCTTTTTCGCAACTTCCCATGTACAGAATTGATTCATTTGCTGCGCTGATCCTTCGAAAACTATGCTAAATCTCGGTCCGTCAACCCCTAGCCAGCAACTGGTTCTCATATACACATGCACTTTTATTTTCTCAACAAGTTCTAATATTATTTAGCCCTTTTTTTTTATTTATTAATTTATTTTCTTATTACCTGTCTGAATATAATACGCAAATTTCGTTATAAAAGGGAAAAACGGATTTATCCATTTTCCAATAAATAACTCGAGAGAGCATAGTGAGCCGATTTCAATAGAACCTCTATAACCAGCTCGGAACTCACAAACTATTTACGAAAACTGTCAATTCCGAGCGAATATTGAGTCAGGCTAATAACGTAGAAGATAAAAAAGACAGAGTGGACTATGAAAAACGGTTATTAGATAATGCGTATAATTTTACGGATTCACTAAAACTGTAAGTTAAAAATGAAAAACGGTAGATCAGAATTTTTACGGTTATTTTAAGATTCACATAAGTCTACGCGAGATATACAATTAAAAATCGTGTTTCGCAATCATCCTATTGTACCACAACTCTGAACAATACCCGCTTATCACTCTAGTAAGATTAGGAAAGCATCGTTTAATGAGCACGTTTCAAAATGTTTCCATTAAATGACGCTTATAAAACGATTATGAAAGGTATAAACGCGTTTTTGTAATCCCAGAGGTACACATATCGACAATAGCCCGAGTTGAATGTAATATGACAGACGTATTATTTACTATATGTTGCCGTCGAATAATTCTCCCCCGAGTAAAAGGCAGAAGGGAAATAATTAAAAATTAACCTATTTATAATAACATTCGTAACAGACAACTTTTGCACTGAACAAACACACACTTCTATAATCCGTTGGAAACTCAATAAAATACCGTCGTAATATTAATACCGCTGCGGCACTAAAATATAATAGGATGAATTGAAGTGTGACGATCAGTAAATGATACGACGTGGCCAAGCGAAAAAAAAGTAAAGTGGTCAATGATAATATTGATATGCAATAAACAATTGTACGCAATTAGCGGATGAAAAGTCACTGACAGCACTGGAAAAAAACACGATAAAAATTGTTCGAAAATGTTACCCTTGCAGCTGGCCTTTCGGTCAGCCTACACATATAAATGTTGTAAAAATTAATGAAATAGGTAAATTACCTGTATAAAAAAAGTAGTTCAAAATCCGCGAGCTCGGCTAAAATACGAGGAAATCTCAGATTAAAACAAATGAAACAATAATATGATCAAATCAAAAAGACGGGTTAATAAAAATAATAGAACAGTTGTAATGTGTCCATTACATGGCTCAAGTAAAATTCAAATAAAAAAGCAACAAAAGTAAAATTACATAAAAATCAAAATGATTTAAAATAGAGGCGATGCGAGAGTAAGTGTGCGCATGATTGAGATCCTGTTTATCGGTCTGGAGTTTTAACGCAGTCAGACTGGAGAAAGATTGATGATTAGAGAAATGACATTGGTTCCGGCTGGAACAAAAGACAAGTAAAATGATGAGGGCACGGACAGCGTCCATAAAGAGTCGTGAAAACGATCTCCGTTAACAGAAAATTATCGAAGTGAAAAATCAATTGCAGCGTGAAGTGGTAAATGATCGCCAATTTAAATTACGCGGAGATTAATTGTTAACTAATCAAATTAGGCGGCATCGAATTAAATTGAGTTCACTCCATCGTCTAGCACGAAGATAGCAACTGATCGTCTTCTTGAAATCCGTCATCGCAGCGTTCCAGCGCCGACAGACAGTGTTACATACAAATTTATTTAATATCATATAATTATTGTCCCTGCGTCAAATGTATAATAATTGTGTATTTTCAGCGACCGGTCGGTAAAAAAATATCTTGACAGGTAATTGGAAAATAAAAAATAATTTATTTAAATCTCAGTTTTAAATTCATAAATAATAAATAAATAAAATAATACTTTTACGTCCACGGTGTTAAAGAGACCGTGGTGGCATCCCTGGGAAATTAACTCAAACGGCTTATACCGTTACACAGTATACAACAACTACTTCGGGTCAAAAGAGATATTAATACAACTAATACTCAAAAATAAACAAACTTACGGAGCCAGCATTATGATGACAAAGATGAAAAAGTATATTCAACTCAAAAAGTTACCCACACGCTTAAAAACGAACTCCTTAAGTATCCCGGTACAGATACAAACGCAGTTTTCGATATTGGCAGTAGAATTACAAACATCTACACATTGTTCAACTTTTTACAGTTAACTGCTACTAAAATCAGAGACCATATATTTTAAGCAAAAAAGTAGACATTGCCTTATACAACGATTATAAAATGTAGAAAGTTCAAATCCAGTATATCCCCTGATAACAATGAATAGCAAAATTACGAAATTAAAAAAATGTTAATACCAGGCGACAAATTAGCTCAAATTTCCAGATTTGAAGTACATTTTTAAAATCAAAATCCTCGGCAGCAGATTAAGGAGTTGAAACTTTTAGTAGCACGGCCGTTGATAATATTTAAATACAGGTACAATGCTTTAAATGGGAACACGAAATTTTTTAAATTATTAAAAAAATTGAAATACGCAGCAATAACTGTAAAATGTAGAAAGCTGAAATTTGGTATATATAACATACTCGTTCTTAGTGCAGTAGCTCTAAAATTGTTCTACAGTCTATATTACTACATTCGACGTTTGTTCTATTTATAAATACGCATTGCCGGATTCATTATCAACTAAAGTATCTGAACTGATTTCATACTACACTTGTTCATCTAACGACACTCTTTTCTAACTCATTTTTTATTCATAAAAACTCGTAATATAAATATATATGTATATATATATATATATATGAACTCGGCCATTTTGGCCTCGTAAGGAGCTGTGCCGCTTGACCCTTCTTGCTTTCATTTCTGTCTCTTTCTCTTCTATACTTTGTATAAAATGATCAAAATTTACAACGTAATTCTTACTGGTATCAACGCAAAAAAAAATAACATAACCACAAAAATCCTATTCTAACATTTAACTTTCATTATATAAAATTAAGACATTTTTTCGTTACATATTTCATTACATAAAATTGTGACATTTTTTAAATAACAATAACAAAAATCCTATAAAATATAACAAACGTTACATAAAATTGGGACATTTTGCGTTACATAAAACTGGGACATTTTTTCGAATGGGGGGTAGCCTAAGAATTACGTTATAATTAATATAAATATATATATATATATATATAAAAAAAAAAAAAGCTTCTGTTATTAAAAGTGCTCTTCAAATAAACGATATCGGATAATTTTAAAAATTTTTTAACATAAAGCTTCTCAAAACAGACTTTGAATTATTAAAGCTTGAAATATGTTTTTAAAAATCAGAACATACAGCGTAATGTCCGTTGAATGCAGAAAGAGATTTAGGATGTATCGACGCAACCTTGACACTCTAGTAAGAGAAAAATTGCGAGTTCTAAAAATTCTTAATTACAATCCCTCAAATGAAGCCAAATTTAAAAATGTTTAAACTTATCCAAACACAAGTCCACATATATCTTGAAACGTATGTATTCCTCTTTAGTATATAATAAAAAATTATAAAGTCGGACAGTCTCAGGTTCAATGTCCTTCGTGAGTATCTCGAAAAAATAATTGCGGAATTTCGAATAGCGTCATTTGGCTGATTCCGAAATCTTATATTCCATTATTTATGTTTTAAATTTTTTTTCATAAAATTTTCTCTTTACGAAAATCAATGATATCCATACCAAAAAAAAAAAAGTTCTCGTAAAAAGTGGGGTCCAAAATTTTATAGCCTAAAACATAACTTGTCTATACTAACCCTTAATTCACGATAATTTCAAATTTACTTTATTCATCTTTTTTCTTTTCTTTTCTATTCCTTTCTTCCATAATTTCGGTGACTTTGGGAAATTGTCATGAAATGAAAGTAATATCGTAGATAAATTAATCGATTGTTTTCACCCAAAATTATAGTTTGGCGAGATATGCTGTTTTTTTTTTTTACGATATACAGAAAAATATTAAATCGATTTATAACTGAATAACGAAATATAAATTAACAATCCACGCTATTAAGTATAGTAACAAAAAATATTATTATACGAACATGTTACGAGCAAAAGCGGTTTGGCGATTAAGTACGTCAGATAATTTTTTAGATCACAGAACTACCCTTATTACAAGGTCTGTTTATGCATGGATCATAATTTACAAAAAACCAACTGCGTTTTTTTTTGTTTTTTTTTTTTTTTATACGGCCCAGCTTACGTCATTTGGCTTTATTTTAATGTTACTTCTTATACATTTCTAGTTTAGTTATTTTAATAAAATCATACAAATTTTCACATTCAAATTGACCGATAGATGATTTGCTCCACTTTCAATGAAAACGCACGGAATGCGGATCAAACCTTCTTTACGGAAAACAAACTTCTCCTTTCAACGTCATATTTAGGGCATTACCAAATGCTCGGGAGTTCTCTTCGCAGCACAGTTATTACATTCATTATTTACAATTCCTACTCTTAAAGAGTTCAATGATCATTTATTCGAATTCCATTGATTAATATAGTTCTTCTCTACAAAGTATCAGAATTGTTCAAGTATAGATAATATGTTTTTCTTTTTGTAGGCTAATTTCCTTCAATATTAATTACCACGTACTGTAGATCTGATTTTTTATTTCTATTTCTTCCTGTTCTCACTAGTTTATTTCCTAATTCATTCCTAATGGATGGCAGGATAGCCCGGGACATTAGTTTGCCTTGCAGTCATACACTCCCATATATTAATGTCCTAGTATCATACTCTCTACACTATATATATCTTCTTCGGCTTGGCTAATTCACCCTGTGCAAGTTCGAACTATTGTTTTTTTATTCTTTAAAATGACTAAAACCATCCAACTGCACACAGTTCCACCTGTAAAAAGATCCGGCATACGGAAATCGATATATCCTTCAAACCTTTTAACCTACATAATAAAACGCTCTGTAATACATATTCCAACGGCTGAACACTACCTCATAAGCTCTGTAATTTTTTTTTGTCGTTCCGTTAAATTAAGTATTATCTACCATCTTGTTCGTTATTTGGAAGCATTCTTGTTCAGCCTCGATATTTAATGACGTACATATTTTATTCCGGTCCATTGTAAACATTTTGTTGCTTTTTTGCGTTTGATATAATTTTCAGCTGCGTGAAATGTTTCTCCACAAATAAAATATTTATATTTTGGCTATTAACGAACATTATGAGAAGAAAAATAATTCTCTCGTTAGTGACAATCCCGCGCAAAGCCAATTAGGAAAATGTAACACTCAAAGCAACTATTTTAGAAAAGATTACTTTCAAACAGTTGTATGCGATACATTCAGGAGATATTAAATATTAATAAACAACTTAAAGCGATGCCTGAAGAACAACAGTTAGAAGAAAGGTTAGCAAATATGCAGCTATTTCGTGAAACAATTAATAGCATGGGAAACAAAATGTTTCAAAACGGTCTCAACTATACTGTATTGTTCTGTTACCGCAATAATACACTAGCGTGACTTAATTAATTTCCGCATATTATGCTTCGGACACGTAAAAAGCCAGTAATCTCAACAGCATGTCGACTACTATTCTGTGTGAATGTGTTTTATTCATATATCATTAGTGTAATTTAGTTATTACGAGTTAAATACTCTTGAATATAAAGACATAATTCAGAGAAGGAAAAAAAAGAGTACATCGCTGTTACCGCAGATACGGTGTTTGGTAATTCCTTACTATTTATTTTCCATCGATTTTTCCACAATGAAGGAATGGTCATTACGTTTTGAAAAAAAAAAAAAAAAAAAGAAAAGAAGTACATTTCGAATTCCCAAGTATGATCGCATCAGATATTAATTGAACTTTGCGAAATAACGCGAGATACAAACAATGCTTGGTCATTATTACTCATCAAAAAATATATATGAATATATAAAAAAAAAAAAATGTTTTTAATATGTTCTTTTTTTTGCATTTACAGCTTTACCGCGAATTAATAACAATGAAGTTTCCGTCGTAATTATTTCATAAAAAGAAACCTTTAAATGAAATGTTTTTTTTTTGGTTTCGCGCCAACTGACGTAAACACGGTAATAATTTAAAATTTGGAATAGTCGAATGTTGTTAATTTCGGGTTACACGGAGTATAATTATTTAGAAATTAGCAGAATGACTAATTACATCAAATTAACGTTTGTTTTATTTTGATGGTATAAATTGCACATCATAGTACGTGGCTTGAAGTTAGCCGCTATGGAACGATCGTTAAAATAGCAGGAACCAACAAATTTCTTATCGACCACCGCGTGCAATT
This sequence comes from Icerya purchasi, assembly GCA_039619475.1. Taxonomy (NCBI): domain Eukaryota; kingdom Metazoa; phylum Arthropoda; class Insecta; order Hemiptera; family Monophlebidae; genus Icerya; species Icerya purchasi. Next base: position 188,510,149 of record CM077115.1, on the reverse strand, counting down.
ATTATTAATAATAACAATAATAATAAAATTCTAGACTCAATGACGCATAGTGTGTTGCTACTGAAAATTAATTTCCCGGTTCTTGCCTGTAATTCTACGTTGCCGAAATTTTACCTTTCGGACGTGAATTGAACGAAATTAAATATCAGGTGTATTCAAGGTTCTGCGCTTGGTTTCGTACTATAAGTATATTTTACACAGCTAACTTGTTTTCATAGTCTGACACGGATCATCCCTACTGTTGTGTCCAAACAACTATAAGACGCAGCCTCTGACAAGTTCAAGATTCACTTAAAAAAGCAAGAAAGCAAAAGTATCAGGCCAAGCTATATTCGCTGCAAGGAGACACAATTTTCCTGCGGCATCTACGAACCGGGAAATATTAACTGAAAATTACACACCTCAGCTATAGTGAAATTCGCACTGACAGAAGTCTTATCCGGATAATAATGCGGTTATAAGAATTGAAAATTTTCACAATGCTGATCCGGTAGAATCGTTCATAACTATTTTGCGTATCCAAAATATCCACATATAAGTGTATCATCAGTTCAGTAATTTTGGCAGTCAGCTGTAAACGCTGAACAAAAAGAAGAATAGTAATCCTGCTGTCAACCTGTCATGCTAACGGTGTTTTAAAATAAGAACTTCAGTACCCCCTGCTGCTCCTGGTAGAAGTAATTTTAAAATTCAAACATTCGGCTACATCATCGATGATTAATGTACCGCTATCGTTCGGCGAAACAAGAACATGTTTGTGACATAGGTTATAAATAAATGCGAATTTTCAACTTGCTTGACCTTCACCACGTTTGATTACATTCCATATTCTTCCGATTTAGAACTATGAAAAATTAAAAGGTACGCGAAATAATTTTTACTTGTTCAATTTCGTAATCGAATTAGTATGACGCGATAGAGAGGGTGATGGTTCAACCAAAAAGGTGGGCGCGATCAAATGCAGCGATTTTCCTGTAATATTTTCCCTTAACCGCTGAAAACGGTTAAATTAAAAAAAAAAAAAATGTATACGATGAGACGGTTAACAGCTAAAGTAACAAATATAATCGGAAGTGGTATAGCGCAATAAATGCAGAAGTGCAGAAAACGTTGCAAGAAGCGAGGAAAAGGAATGCGGATTAATAGGAGCCTTCTGGAGCATCGAAAGGGAAACGGAAGTACGTCCCCGTGTGTAAGATGGGAATATGATTGAAGATCTATCGAAAAACAATTGGAGGAAGGAAGCCCAAAATCGAGCGAAATGGAAGTTTCGTTCAAAAGTGAACTGATGAATAAGAGGAAAAAAGGGAGGAAAAGAAGACGATGAGGTATGAAGTAGTGGAAAAAACCATTAGAAGATAAAAAAAAAAAAAGCAAAACATGAAAAAAGTGAAACGAAAAAATGTTTAGTTCAAAAATCGTAAATTAAAACATGCGAGATTTTGTTTAATGTTTAACGGACAGGAGATACTTCATAAAAAAATGTTTATATAAAATAATTATATCGTAAGTTTCATGAAATATATGTTTAACGAAGGAAAGCAGTGGAAAATCTATTTACCTTCTGAACACGAAATGAATACAATCGCTGCCAACTGTTCGTTATTGCATTGTAAATAAATTGAAAGAATTTAATGAAATCCTTTTCCAAATTATTGTAAGTTTTTTAGCCTCCTCGGGGGAAAAAAACTCTAAAAATATCATTTTATAATTTCTCATTTACAGTGTACGTATAATGTAACACTTTGCTTTGCGATACAAGTAAATAATTATTGTAATATTAATAGGAATTTTTACAATGGCAATAAACATAAATAGAATAAGCGCAAACAGCAGAAATATGTTAATTTACGAAATAATATTACTACGAATCTCAATGTGCGCTATTTGTATGCACACAATGCAAACTTACAAAAAAAAAAAAAAAGAAAAAAAAAAGTGAATTCGTCAAAGTTGTTCTGCCCTTAAAATAACCGAATAAAGACACGTACACAAAACCAGCAGCTTGAAAAAAAAAAGAGAAAAAAATGAGAAGAGAATTTCGAAAGGAATTCTAAGAAAGCGAACGCTTTTAAGAAAAATATGTTCCGGGAAGAGAGAATAAAAGTAGAATAGAGGTGGGGCAAAAAACTGAAAATAAAAAATTCGACTTCAAAAGGAAATTCAAACAGCAATGAGGGTAAAGATGCATAGCATGCAGGTTGAAGCATTTTTCAATATAGCGTACTCGAAGAATAATGGATTCGCCACACGCAATGTCGTATGTGGTCACCGCACCAGATATAACACAGGATCACTCGTTGTGAAATTGTGTATCGGACAACTTGAAGTAGTTGATTTATTTTCACATTCCTTGTCTCATTCTCGCGCTAAAATGTACACTGCAATTATTAATTTCACCTCTTCGTGTCTTTTTCGATTATAGTAATTTTACTTCTTTATCGAATTTTAGCAAACGTATTCGAATAGGAAAATACATTTATTTCCCGATTATAATATCTTTTTTGGATAAGTAATTATTCTATATATATATATATATATATATATATATATATATATATATAAGTCGGCCATTTTGGCCTCGTAAGGAGCTGTGCCGCTTGACCCTTCTTGCTTTCATTTCTGTCTCTTTCTCTTCTATACTTTGTATAAAATAATCAAAATTTACAACGTAATTCTTACTGGTATCAATACAAAAAAAAATAACATAACTAGAAAAATCCTATTCTAACATTTAACTTTCATTATATAAAATTAAGACATTGTTTCGTTACATAGAATTGTGACATTTTATAAATAACAATAACAAAAATCCTATGAAATATATGCTTTTATAATAATAACAGTCAATAAATAGAAATGACCGTTGTTTCTGAATTGTAATATTAGACTGTTTAATTATAATTATTAATTGGGTAAATTTTTATTTATTTTTTTTTAAATTATTATGTAATAAGCTTATTTGAATTTTATTTTTAAAAAACATTAAAGCTTAAACTACAGTTAAAACAATTACAAAAAACTTTTCGGTTTCGGTTTCGGCTGAAAATTTTATTTCGGTCAAATACTGCATATAAGTTGCGCTCTTAGCCTAGCTGCTGTACTCATTAAAGCAAAAATCAAGTCCGATACAATTCTTGATAGGGCGTCGGGGATTGTGAAGGTAAGGTTCACAAGTACTGAGCCTGATGGATCTGATGAGAATATTGCGGCCAGTTCTTTTCTCTCGGCCGCCTTTATTTTCTGAGATTTCTCTGGTAACGAATTATTTCAGGCTGGTTCATTCATTACGGAGAATTAAAAAAAAGAGTATTGTTTTAAATTATTTTTTACAGAGAAATAAAAAGTCCTACAACAGAATTTTTAACATTTTCTACCGGGAATATTGTTTATACTTAAATAAATTCGTAGAGTTTGATGTTGCAGTAACCTTAAATTTTTCAATAAATTTGATAAATTAATATTTTTATTTGTGTTATTATGTATAAACATATCGATTAATATCGACGTCTAATAAATGTATGATTTCACAAAACACGTATCATCACCTATCTATGTTATGTTTATGATTCTACGCACACATCTAGCGGGCCCAAGTCGTGACGAGCCAAGCTATGCGACCTCCAGAAATGTCACTGAGTTGACTCTAATGAATATTTTGCAAAGGATGAACAAGTTTAAAAAAAAAAAAAACGATAAAATAAATTAAAGATTGAAAAAAAAAAATGTTCACTATAACAGTGTTCAAGAAAAACTCGAATTTTGTTGAAATAGGATCATCATAATGGTTCTATTAAAATTATTTATGCATTTACTAAATAAAACATTAATACTACTGTACCGCTCCGCATGTTAAACATATTAATGTATGTAAATATGTATCCTTTGTAAAAGTAAAAACTATACAACATTACGCTATGCTATGTAGGCTACGTAATTCTACTACTTAATTATTGCGGTATTATACAGTCTAACCAAAAACTTAAAAAAAACAACAACAAAAGAGAAAAAAAACAAGTTGCCTAAAAATTGACGTATGCAATTAAATCGGCAAGATTTTCGCATATAACACCTCACATTAATTTCACGTATCATTCATTTATACATTTTTTTTTCTTCAATAGGCTCCTCTTTCTTATCACTTTAACCGCTCACTTACAGCATAATATTTAGGAATATTATATTAAAAATAATTTTACTCGTACCTTGTTTTTCGCTAATAAATTCGTTTTTAACAATATAAAATGTTTTTAATGTATGTCAAGCAATAATTTTCTTCGATTATACTTGTTACCGATAAAATGTAAAAATTCATTATTTTAAATAATTGAATTCCTACTAATAATTAAATAGTGGAATTATGTAACCTAAAAGTGGTAAATAATTTTTACTCGTGCAAAGAAATGTACACATACATAACATTGCCCAAGCATACTAGTATTTATAATACATTTTTTATTTAGTAAATATAATAATAAATATAATTGTTACGATTTTATTATTAACAATCAAAATAAACGTAAAACCATTTGAATAAAATTCTAATTTTTCTCCAACACAGATTCATAATTACATTTGATAGTAATTGCCGACATTATTCGGTTCGGTATTTGACAAGCCAGCTACATATTCACTTAACTAGTGACGTCAGATGTACCTGCGGGAATTTAACGTGACCCGTGAAAAAAAGGTCGTAGTAAACTGCACATTACTCAATTCAAAACTAGCAGCCGGACAGGTAGCGGTGTTTCATTCGGATAGAACTGGGTTCGAATTCCGCTGCTGCACATTGTAACTTCCAAAAATGTCACTTGTGCTGGGTTAAATTTCATAGTTGACGCTCCGAAAATAAATAAAACAAAAAAAAAAAAAAAAACCCCTCGAAACTAATAGAGCGTCTGTCTCGATCTTAAGCTGGCTACTTTGACGTCGTCATAGCGCTAATAATAATCAAAATAATTCCTAAATAGACGTTACTTCTCAGTGGTATATTAAATATTGTAACGTAAATTATAATATTATATTTATATAGGTAGACCTAATTACAATTTCAGTAATATAATTTAATAAATAATAACGTAAAGAATAATAAAAGATCAATAGAGAGATACATCATGCTCACTGGCACTTTATCGCACCGGCGAACTCGTTAGAGTGATAAGGGGGTTGGTTAAGTTGATAAAGCGTCTAAGCGCGAATAGCACGTTTTTGGCTTTGCTGCGTCTTATGAAATAATATATTTTTTATGCATTTTGTTTAGTGGAAAAATGAGTAAAAACATGAAACGTTAAAAGAAATGATATTGGTGTGCCAGGGGAGGCATGATTATGGTCAGTGGAGGGGCAAACTACCTGGTTAAGGATAGCACAGTCTAATTATAGTGTAAATAAAATTGGATATAGATATAAATAGCGACATGGACGTATTCTGGAATCTCCGGAACATAAACCTCGCTGAATTCGAACATACGGGGGACACACCTGGTAACCAATAACGAAAATAAATTGTATACCCGTCAGCAGGTGCGCTGGCCTGCTAATGTTTAAGGTGCATGGTGAGTACATTTAGTGAAATTAACGTAAGAAGTATTACAATAGAAATATATACTCATCACACTGATTAAAGATAAATATAAGTGGGTAAAGGAGCTTCCCGTGGGCTTAGCGGCCTTTTTAAACGTACTATTTAGAATTATAAATTAAGGTAGTTAATGGTGGTTTTTTTTCCGTAACAATGTGGCGGTGGAAACCGAATACTTCATAAAGTTAATCACTCGCGTGGTTTATTTATTTTTTTTTCTGTATGTGTGGTATTTCGTAGTGGTGAAAAAAATAACGCAATTATTTAAAGAAAAAAAAACAAACAATTACTCATTTCCCGTCAGTTAGACGTAAATTGTGTCCTGATGGGGTTTTTTTTTTTTTTTTGTTTTTGTTTTAATTTTGGTCGTGTTAACTATGGACATTAACCCAGTGCAAGCGAAATTTTTTGGCAGTTACAATATGTGGCAGCGAGATATTCTATCCGAACGAAACACAATTAACTAATCAAGTACGTCACGCTATTTGGCTAACGGAAATACTTTAAAAATTAAATGTATTAAGAAATGTTAAAAATTTAGTTGTATTTTGAATAATACAAAATATGCACAAAAGCAAGCAGTTAGGAGATAGTTAAAATTTTTATGTACGACTTATTTCGATTGTACTATCAATAATACGGTGGCATGAAAGCTAATTCGAAGAATACGAAATTAAGACATTCCACAAGTACGCGGCGATTACGTTTCAATCGGCATTTTTATTTCTTTATTTACAATTTTTTTTCGTCTGCAATGGCCTAAAGCTTAACAACAGCACAACATAATATATAAATACATACGTAATACACGCATATATACACACATATGTTTATATTTGCAGGAGTAATTTATGAAATATATAAAAATTCAACTTAAAAGTAAAACAATTCCATAAAAATTGTAACGGTTCTAGACGTTAACTTGGTAGTCAGGGATGCCAACCACGAGGTTTTATCCTCGTGGATTTTCTTTATTTTTTAGTTTTATCGAATTTATTAAAATAAGAGGTTTTGGACAGATTACTTTCAGAGCTTTTTATAACGAACAATATATTATTAAAAAGTACACCTAGCTTTCTTTGCCGGTCGACCGCTGAAAAACAATATTAGTCCGAAAATAGCGCAATTATAAATACACAACAATATATATGTAAAGTGAATATGAATGATACGTATCACTGTTGTCGGTGATCCTGGATCTATTGATGGCGATTCGGCGGCCGGTTGCGTTGCAGAAATCGGAATCGGTCGAGGAAGATTTATTGAACACTTTCGTTGAGGGCCAGTTGCATATCCGAATCCAAACTTTGCCGAACAGCAAGAATCACTACTCGCGTCACTTCGATATTCACAATAAATTTAACGAATGTCGAACGTAGTAACAAGACGGCGACTTTTCCACGAGAAATCAAAACGGAAGTATTTCTACAAAATTAAAGACCGGAGCCTCCTCTACCGGTAAAACGGGACTTGACTCACTGACTTGGCCGACGATCAAACTGAGGCTGACTCCTCGAAGGTAAAACTGAGCCCGCTTGCTCGAAGGTAAAAAACTGAGACTGACTCTATAAGGCTGCCACTGCCTTTTTCGCTAACATCTTCATCTCGCCTTTTTTTTTAAATTATCGAACGCCTACTCGACCGTGACCGCTGGATTTTGCCGAATCAGGTAGATCCTTTTTGTTTCCAGCAGGATGCTGATTGGCTGGTCCCACCGACAACAGTTCCATGCACGCGCACACTCGCACCCGCACCACGCATTCCAAATTATTTTTATTTTTATTTATTTTTTGTTTATTATTATTTTTATACAAATATATATGACTAATGTAATGGACACATTACAAAATATATGTTAAATAATTACAGTAAATTAAAATGCGACAATAACTTTGAATAATATCAATGTGCCACGTAATGTTTAGTGTAATTAAAATTTAAAAATATAATTTAGAATAATATCAACGTGTAGAGGTATAGGTTTCGTGCAGCATTTAGAATAGATTTCATAAGCGCGATAAAAATTAGCTTTCTAAAAATTTAAGCCCCCAGGTACGAAATAAATCTACTTCAGAAACAACTTTAACTAATGTAAAATTGACATAAAACTGAAAATATATTATTTTTATAGCTTTGCGCCGGATACAAATAGAAATTAATCCTTTTTTGATATCAGTCGCCGTTCTAAAAAACTGATAATTCATCGGCAAAACAATCGAATTTATCCTACAATTACGCCTCGATAGAAGTTTAATTTATCAGCTTTCATAACAATCCAAAAATTCAGTTAAGCCTTTTTCTTACCGTTATTGTGTGCGGTTTTATTTTTCCGCGCATCTAAACCACGTGACCAACCATATGCAGTTGGTAAACCGTTATTCCACAAATACTTAAAAAATTTAAGATTACTCTTTAACGAATCGATTCCGAAACGATTAATAATTCTACTCAGGAGCAATATAAAGTTTTTAAAATTCTTAAGATTACTACCGCGTCTTGTGTTATAAAGTGTCTGACGTTCTAAATGCATTATTACGATAAATGTGAATTGTCTTAATAAGAAATTGAAATGATAATGAAAAAGGGCGATCTTCAATAGACTACCGTGTTTATTGATACACCTGTCATTCTGCAATTTAGTCATTTAAACGATTAATTTTACGACAAATCCTAATATGCCCCTCATCTCGTTTGCTAACCCCTTTAAATAATGTATTATTAATAAAAACTGGACCATTCAAATATGAGTTGGGCATGAAAGTCGCAATGACTCCATAAAAAGTCTATAACATTAAAAAAAAAAAAAAGAAAAAGAAAAAAAATTATAGAAAAGAGCAAAAAAAATAGAAAAAAAATAAAATTATAGAAAAGAGCAAAAAAAAAAATAGAAAAAAAATATAAAATTATAGAAAAGAGCAAAAAAAAAAATACCCGTGAGAATGATAATTAGATAAGAATGGTAAAATTTTTTACGGAAAAATGTTCGCACCGGGACCACATTTCGAATACGCTTTCATCATTTTTCTCTTCGCAACGTAGTTAAATTATCAAATATTCAAAGCCGGCCTAAGTCGCTTAACTAGCAAAAATAAATCATTTCACCTGTTCTCTATTCAATTTTAATGCACACGATTTTTAACGAAAAGATGTTAACGAATCTGTTCCTAAAAAACAAAGCCCGCGAGATGATGATAAAATATTTAAAGATGTTTTTTGGCGCGACCGTCGCGTAGAAGAGTGAAAAAAAAGGGACGGGGGGGCTAGAAAAAAGTAAAATTTATACCGTAAACGCGACCAACAAGTGAAGCGAAAACTTGGAAGAAGACGGTTCGTGGAGTTGTGCATTAAATAACTTTATTTATCCCGCTGTTAAATGTGGCATTTGAACCTTTACAGACCGGACCCGTGAAAGCTCAAAGTCGAGTCGGTACCGGTAGGCACGACGAGCAACATTATTCTTCATTAAAAACAACTCCCAAATCAAGCTCCATCGTTGCCGGCGACTCGGCTTCAGGCTGTTCTTTATTTTTATCGTCCTGCGCAGGAGAGGGGCAGTCGCAGTCTGCATCGCGCACTTCCTTCGCTCTGGTTCAATCATAATGCAGTGCCTTCTCGGGCTCTGCCGTTCCTATCGGATAGAATCTAATCCGATATATGGAGAAATACCATTTACAAATTACACGGCGGCCATACGGCAGCCGATTCGAATCGGATATTATTTGTTCATTTCTACCACGTATTCATCATTCTCGCATTATGTGAGACCGGCGCGCGTGTGCGTGGGCTACGGTGAGCCAAAAAATATTACGAGCGACAGCGTAATAAATCGGAAAATGTCGAAAAGTTTGCAAGGACGGATTCTCTACTCCGGATTTGAAAAATGTAGTAACAATTACGAAAACCGGGCCCCCCGAATATCTATGCCAAAGAAGACTAAACACTGGACAGACCAATATTGATAAAGGAAGCGTTTAAAATAAATACAGATGCTGGAAACGTTTCTTCCGGAAATACCTCATCTACGCGTGGAAAAGACAGGAATAAACGAATATACGAGGAAGATCGCGTTGCGTGTCCTGACTGGTATCAAAAATCAAAAAGTACATACTCGCAGTCGACATGGTATAACGGTTCAACAGTTCCTTGATACGATTAGCAGTTTTTGATTTAATTTCAAAAAAAAAAAAAAAACAAAACAACATACATATAATATATCGAAACTACGTTCTTTTTTCTTTCATATTTTCCGTGCCATATTTATAAAAAATTTTTCGCTGAGCACGAAATTTCCCCTATTATACCAACCACTTTTGACCCCTTGACGACCGTCAACACCCAATATTATTATGGCCGATACCAGATAATATCTCCCCTGTGTTTTTATTTTGCTTCTATTACATACTACGCCGATTTTTATATATTTATAAAATACCATCTTCTAATGCGATTTCGGATTTTACATTACACCTATCATCCGTCTGTTTAAAGGTCATATTAATCTATAAATTATTCTACTCTTAACTAATAAAACCTATTATTACATTTTACACATGTTACTCAAAACGTATAGTTTGAATAATAATTATCGAACTCTATTTGTAATTTTAGTCTTTGCAGCCACGTTCAATTACCACATATATATATATATATATATTCGTATATCTATTTCCTCATGAAACGGCTACACACCTGCATTGTAATAATAACTGTCATTAACAAGTAGCTTTATTATTTGTTTATAATAATTACAACGAAAAAATTCCGTTGACGGGGCACCTAAAATTAACCACTAAATCAACATTAATACGACCTATTTTTTATCTATATATATGTATATTTTGAAAGTTACTATACTAAATTTTCAAAAAATCGATTCCATAATATAATTGATTGCATTGAAAAGTTAATGACCTAGTTTTAAATTTGATTTAATTCAGTCATCAAAAAATAACATATTCCTATACAATTAAAGCGAGTTTAAGACGATCTAACACTGAAAAAGTGTTAACGGCTATATTGGACAATGAAAATAATTAATTCGGAAACAAGAATGAACGAAATGCTTTTCGACAGCGGAAAATCATAACGAATAGAAGTAATTAGCGTATCGTGTGTAATAATTAGGAGAGAGTGAAAAAAAAACAATGATAATCGATAAAAAGCAATGTGATCATAATGAACTAATATACACTTTTATATGTAAAAACACTTTCATTAAGTAAAATACATATACACAAACATATGAAATTTATAAAATTAAACTGCCGGCTAGTTTCGGACAACTCGGTCTATAATCATAGCGATCGGACTAATTGAAACTAAATTTAAATTAGTCAAATCGCTATGATTATAGACCGAGTTGCCCGAAACTAGCCGGCAATTTAATTTTAATAAATTTTATATACTTAATAAAATAAAAAGTTAAACGATGACGAGGAATAGGAACATGAAAAAGAAAATAACAAATAAAAAGAGAACAGAACTAGAAAGTGCAGCTTTTTATTATGCCATAAAATTATATTAATTTTTTTTTTAAAAAAGTGACCAACAATTATAAAACTGCTAAGATTAAAAGACTAGACTCTTTCAACGGCGACCTGAAAAAAAGTAATTTCGCGAATATAAGATTTAAACTCGAGTTGTGAATAAATATCAACGAATTGAATGGGACAGTTGTTGAATTCGTTCAACTCTATGGAAGGCGAAGAATGAAAAAGAAAAAGAAAAAAAAAAAAAACAAGAAAAACCAATAAAACTTACATCATCATTGGATTACTTCAAAAAGTAGCCCTTTTGATCGCTTTTTAATTAACCTTATGGTAAATAATGACATCCTTTCGATATTTGTGTTTCTTTTTGGATGGTCGTCTCTCACTCCATATTGCATCAATCAGCCATCTACATCTGCCGTGCTTCAAAAGACTCGATTTTATCAAAAATCCCTTAGAATGATATATGTATGTACTCGATCCCATGGATCCCGCCATGGGATACCTTTGGAGTCCCAGATGATAGTCTTTAATTATTCCTATAGAAAAGTCGGTTCAGTTGACTATGTCATTCTTTCGCAAAATAATGTTCGTTTGTTGTTGTTGGTTTTTTTTATAGTAATCAAAAAAATTTGTAGAGCCTATAAATTTAATTTACAGTTTGCGTAGAAATTTCAGTTTCAACGTCCATAACGTAAAAACATAAATATGATTTCTAAAAAACGCGAAAGCGTTACAAAATTTATTACTACCGCTAAGAAAGAATAGAAAAAGCCACCGAATTTGCCGTCATTAAAGTCGGCGGTCGCAAATATCGATAAATAGATTTTTCGAATTACTATCGATTCACAAATTTCAACTTCGGAGTTTACTGAAATCACCGATTAGACATCAGCAAAAAAACAAGGTCAGCGTAAACTAGATCACTATCGACAACAGTTGATGCGTAAAAGTTTATTAATTCCGTTCTTCTTCGTTACTGATTTTCGTGTTGTTTATTTATTTAATGACTGTATTTTTCGGCATCGGCCAATACAGAAATATCTGTGAAGAGTATTATTCAATATATAATTAAATAACTAAACGTCAATTTTATAATAATAAATATTAATCGTAAAAAATAATTGCAATTGGAAATAACAATAATAACAATATTAATAATAATAAATAAATCTACATTATCGAAAGATATTGTGGTTTGCATCCTTGAAGGTTTAAACAACTAAACGTATACCGCTTCAGTATAATAAACTCGGCCATTTTGGCCTCGCAAGGGGCTGTGCCGCTTGACCCCTCTTGCTATCATTTCTGTCTCTTTCTCTTCTATACTTTGTATAAAATGATCAAAATTTACAACGTAATTCTTACTGGCATCAACACACACAAAAAATAACATAACCACAAAAATCCTATTCTAACATTTAACATTCATTACATAAAATTAATACATTTTTTCGTTACATTTTTCGTTACATATTTCATTACATAAAATTGTGACATTTTTTAAATAGCAATAACAAAAATCCTACAAAATATAACAAACGTTACATAAAATTGGGACATTTTTCTGGGACATTTTTTTAGGACATTTAGCGTTACATAAAATTGGGACATTTTTTCGAATGGGGGGTAGTCTAAGAATTACGTTGTAATTAATATATATATATATATTAATTACAACGTAATTTTTAGGCTACCTCCCATTAGAAAAAATGTCCCAATTTTATGTATCGTTTGTTATATTTTATAGGATTTTTGTGATTATGTTATTATATTCATATGGGCCGATTTAAAATTACGCTATAAATTTTGATTATTTCATACAAAGTATAGAAGAGAAAGAGAGAGAAATGTAAGCAAAGGGGATCAAGGGGCACAGCCCCTTGAGAAGCCAAAATGGCCGAGTTATATATATATATATATATATATATATAAATATATATATATAAATATATATATATAAATATATATTTATGTATATGTATGCAATGCTTAAAACAGAAGATTCTAGCAATAATATCGAAAATTGCCAGAAAACTTTTGTCGGAATTATGAATAATACTATTAAACAAAAAGTGATGAGCAAATTCCAAAAATAAAAAATTTATAATAAAACGAGCCACTAAGATTAAACTTAACAAAAAGAAATAAAAACTCGTAATAATAAAACTGACTATTTTAATTTTGGATATATATATTTATATATTTATGTGTAGAGAAAAATTCTATTAAAATTATTCGATATATTTTGCGCGTGGACTTATAAATCTGAAAAAGGAAGAAAAATGGCCCTTAAATGTAAATATGACCAAAATATTTATCGGGAAAACATCGTATTTCAAATTTCTAATAAAAATAGACGAAGGTCTTTCCATTAAAAGTTAGCACAGCTAACAGCTTCCGGCAACCATTCTGTTTTCAGATTAAAGTCGAGTTCAAAGAACTGCTGTGAGCTAGCAATTGAACTCACAATGTTTGAAAAGTACCATATGCTGGATCATTAATATTCGGCTTTAGTTCTGGCGGTAACCATTATGTTTCTGAATTATTACTTTGGCTGCGTGTCAATAATAAACCGAACAACCAATCCTGTCGGGTGGATTAGAAAAAAAAAAATCTGTCACGAGCTCTTCTTCGCGCTTAATGTAAGAACGCGATCTGTATCGCATCGATGCAAACTACGTATCTTTGTACAAATAACGTTCGAAATTACAATTGGCGTTTATTTATTTAATTATTTTGACTGACTACGGAAACTTGTTTACACATTAAGAAATCAATAGGATTAACGAATAACGCAAATTCTTCATAAACTCTAAATGAATTTTTATTAATTACACGAATTAATCTGCAGAAATAAACGATATAAAGGCCAACCAGCTTTTGTTTTTTCGATTTAAATATTTAACGTTAACCAAAAAAGGCGGGCAGTTTCGTGAAGTACCTATCAGATGTATATTGCGCACTAAAAAATTCATATTTACATTTTGCATACATTTCGATGCAATGAATTACAAAATAGTATTTAAATTACATTATAGAACACCAATGAGTATTTAGACTTCCTTTTTTTTTTTTTTTTAAAAATATGCGAGTGTGTATATGTATATATATATATATATATATTGGAACAATGAAAAGTTTGTTATTACGATGCTTGATCTAAATTGTTGGCGGAGAATTGTATTCTGTGTTACTGTATTGACAATTGAAATATGTGTGGTATGATGACACGAAATACAAACACTCCGTACGAAATCAAATTAGACTTATTCAAATAAAAATAATTAATCGTAAAATGAGGACGAAACAAGAGGTGTGCAGTACGCTTGTTTTGCAACTTAATAATTTAAAAAAGAATGCGGATCATTCGAAGAGTATGAATTATTAATGAAAGAATAATGATATATGTTTATCTATTAACTATTATAGAAATCGAGAAAAATTAAAGAAATAGGTAATGATATTCAGCAGATGAATAGCAAAATAATTTACTCTACAATACGCTTTATTTCTACTTATTCGTTTCTTTTTTTTTAATGTAAAACTAAATTATCATTCAAAGGAGAACATACAAATTGGACTTCTAAACACCGTTTAATAAAATTATTTACAATGCGAGAAAAAACAAACTTATTGTAATGAAATTTACAAATTATTGGAACAGTATTTTAGGCCGTATTATATTTTATCTTGATAAATATGAACATTTGTACGTGATAAAGAAACATTGACTGTATCATATATTGTACTGATATTTAATATATATAAAAAAAATAACATAGTAACACGTTTTAAAGAAAATTTTCAATAAAAATATTCCATGAAATGTTCATTACAAAAACTAAACGAAGAAATAAATAGATTTACGATGAAAATATAATTCACCATTTCATAGAGTTGTCCCATTAGATGGCTTATTTCAATTAAAGATAAGAACATAAAAATTTGCGGCAATAACGATCAATAAAATTTATTTTAGTAATGCATGTTTGCCTGATGTTTTTAATTCGCACTGAAAAAAAAATCATTTTGTAAATTACGATATTCGGTAAACGCGAAATACTTTTAATAACCTACGTTCTCAATAATATATTATCAATAATTAAACTCGCAATTGTATAAGTTACGAGCAAAATTATTATTATTATTTTCTTTCTTTGGCTAAAAAATAAAAATTAAATGCGAATTAAATAATATGTAATAAAATTACTATTTTACTTCAGTGTCGATGGACTGAAATGTTTATGCATCATATATAGCGCAAAAAACCGAAAAAAAACCAAAAAACTGCGAATTATTTATGGTCAATGAGACTATTTTAAGAATTAAAAATATTGTAATTAGGAATATCATTGCAATGATCTTCCTGAACTGGTCGCGTAAAATTTTAAAAATAAGAAATCAAATTCAAAAACCACAAGATCGTTTTTTAAAAATAAACACTTATAACTTCTGTGAAATATCGGTTATTATTGAAATTTAGTATAAGAATTTCATTAACGTATACTTTTTTTTTTTTTTTTTTGTAAAATATAAAATTTTTAATAAAAATTTTGTTGAAAGGATACTAATAAATGTTGATTATTCCCTTAAGTACTTTTTAGATTTCACAAAAATCAGTTTAGGACATAAAAATTCGTTTTATATGTAATTTAGGTTACACAAACAATGGCTTTAGCGCAAGAGATCGAACAAAATAACGTATTAAATAAAAATATTTCCACTTTTTATGTAAAATAATTTTTTCCTTCTAATTTATGTGCATTGCATTAACACTATTTCTAGCTTAACGAAGGAATCATAAGGAAACGATTTTAAAGTTTGTACAACATAATTTGTACAGTTAAAATGAAGAAAAGACTATTTCAAGTATTGCGTGTAAACAGAGAAATAGTGAATTCAAATTGAAGCGGAAAATTTACAGCGAATGCATTATATCATTAAGCTTATATTCATTACATTGAGATACTGTATAGGTATAAAAATACATATATATATATATATATATATATATATATACACGGTTGGTACAAAAAGTCTCCGGACTACTGCTATAAAATCCGTACTAGTAGCGCGATTTATTTGAAATTCACGGTACTTATACTTCAATGTTGTGAGAAGAGAGGGCAAAAGTTCCAGGTCGCTACCTGCATTAATTTACTTAGGAGACCGCCAGTTGTGAGTGAACCTTTGTTTTTCGCTGTCAATGTGACCGTTTTTATAATTCGCATATTCTTTTTTTTTGTCTCAAAAGGTGTTCAGAGTAAATTAACTTTCTTTATTTAACTACCGAGAACCTTTTTTCAATTTTCAATATTTTCGACCGATTTTTTTCTTTTTACATGCACTCAATGATTTCTCTGATCTGATTCATATTTTTAATTGCTGCCTACAAAAGCACATATTTTTCCTATTACAGTGTTTCAAAAACATTATTCAATTTTCGCTACTCCGTTCTATATATTAGTACGAGTACTTCGAATTGTTTCACCTTCACACCTAATGATTAGGCGTTTATTAACTAAACTTTCATTAAAGGTTACCTGAAGAAGTTTTTAAATTTCGTTTCACTTAGACTGACGGCAATATTAAAAATGAATTCTTGATCACTACTTTACGAAAAGATACACAGGCTTGCCGAGAAGTTGTCTCTTTATCTCCAAAATTAGTTTCAATTCGGTCGTAGTTTTCAGAAATGGAATATTTCGATTTCTTTTAATAACTTGGGTAACTTCACAGATTTTATTTTTATGTTTTCAAGATAAAATATTTAATAGTTGATTTAGATAAGTGCGTTGTAATTAGTGGTGTTTAATGTATTTCGTACGTTGATTATTAACAGGTAAGAATAATTTATTATGGAGACGTAGCAATTCGTAGCTATACTAATAAAATGTGTTTCGTTATTAGTTACGCAACGTGACCAACAATGAAGGAACAAGATAAATCCTGCCTTTATTATACGTGACAGTAACATAAAAAATATACATATACGCCGAACAGGTCAAATAATACGAATAATTTATTCACCTTCACCTTCGCAAAACAAGAGCAAGAAATTAGAGTAAACGGTAAAATTTCTGTCTTTAAAGTAAATGAGCACTTAACGATAATAAAAAATTACGTAAGTGGGCCATACAAATCGTAGTTATACAGAAGTAGACAAAGATAAAATTATTATACTTCTAACTTACAATTAGTGGGCAGTTTGTTCAGAAATTATTTGATACCAATGGAGGCTTTACAGTTATTTCAACATTTATTAGAATACGAAAGCTACTAAACTATTATTGAAGCTTGTTATATACATTATTTCGAACGTTTATAAAATTAATAACATATAAGATTTCATAAAATTATTTAAGTAGAAAAAATTTTATGTTTACACGTTTCGAAGCAATAGCTTCATGATCACAGCAGCTGTAGTCATGAAGTTATTACTTTGAAATAGGTAATTTTTCTACTAAAATAATTTAATAAAATCTTATACCTGAAAATAAACAACCATATTCAGTTAACATTACCAGTGGTATTCTACAACCGTATGATTGTGCAAGTGATTTTACAGAGTCATTACATTTATACACTGATGACCCGCAAAAGATCCACTTACTACAACCTCTTATTTTTTTATATAATAGATGTCGTGTAATAGAACAGCTAATTAATTTTCCTTCTAAACGTAGTTAAGGAGATAAAAATCAACCGAAAAAATTTACGCCAAATACAGCATTAGTATCGATAAAACCTACGGAATACCTAAAGCAGAAAATTTTAAACTTAAGTCCAAAAAGCGATAAAGATGCAAATGAAGTTTTAATTCCGCAAAGAAGTAGATCACATTTGAAACTATAAAAATAAATAAAATAAAAAAATAGTTTTTTTTTGCAAAATATAGATAAAAAAGCACTAGAAAATAAACCAGAACATGAAAGAAATACGAATGTTCCTGATGTAGAAAATTGTTTGCGCAGAAATTTCGCCGTTAAACTATTCCACTGTTTTCATAAATATATGCAACACGAACGTTAATCCGACAATTGTCGAACATGACTTTACATGAAACATATTCAAGTTAGTAGAGAGATGATTAAGTAAACCTAAACGATTATAATAGACAGAAGAACAAAGAAAAAATTTACCAACGTTTAAATAAAAATTTATTAAAATCAATAAACTACCAATATCTGTAAATAAGAATATCGTAGTAAAGAATTTAGAGTATAATGAACATTATTGTAAAATCTCCAGAGATAAAAATTGTTTGAAAAATATTTTTCCAAAAGACAAGATTACATAGTTAAACGATTACAAAAAAAATTGCATACAACAGATTAATGGTAATTTATAAAGCAACTATAATAATAGATATTGTTTACAGGTAAGAATTTCAATAAGTCAGTGCTAGCAACCCACAGTATATATTTCTTATGTTCTTACATCCCATCTAATCAGTCAGCTAATCTGTATCTCCATCAAATAAAACTCCGCAATGCTTATAATAGGATAGTATTGTTAGGTAACCTTAAGCCATGAAATAAAGTTTTTAATAAAATAAATCATGCGAGAGGAAAAATTTTGTTAAATATTATTGATACTTCTGACCCGTAAGTAGAAAAGGTTAAAGATGAATTTACCTTCCAACGGAATAAAAATAAAAGCGTATTTGATTTAAGGTTAGTATTTATCAGTATAAAAAAACTTTATTAATAAATTGGAATAAAATAATGGAATCATCCGAAGTCATTACATTTGAGCTTAAATTAATAAATGAAATATAAAAAAAACCTTTAATTTGAATTACTGATTACAATAAAATTAATTCCAATATAACTAAATTTTTATTTGTCATTAATATTAACGTAAATTGCAATTTAAAAGAAGACATAGATAGATTTCAAAAATGCATTAATATGACGTTACACTTTATATAAATATAAACATAAATATATATATATATATATATATATATATATAAATAAATAAAAATAACTACGTCGTTTTTGGCACAGGGCACACTACATACATTTGCGTCCTATAATTATGTCCTGTTACTTTATGTAAGATAACAAAGGTTGAATACTGTGTTGTACAATTTCTAAATATTTTTTTAAAAATAAAAGATGAGTAAGAATGACGGAGTCATTTGAAAAGTATTTTTCTAGAAGAACTTTAGAAGAGGGACTTGAAGGGTACAGTCTATATATACATATATAAAACTGATGAAATAATAAACAGTAAAATGAATATAATAAATGATAACAAAGCTTTTGGCTTCAAATATAAATACCAACAAACAAACATAAAACAATATGATACCAGTACGAGATAGAATAGTTATAACAGATTAACAAAAATGGATTTATTAAATGTAAAACTGTATCTTCATTTTAACTCTTTCAAACCAGAATGTATAGCAATTAAAAATATTAACGTAATAAATGAAGAACTATATAATGTAGTAAAATAATTAAAAAATAAAGCATCTACTAGAATAACGTACCGAGCGAACTTTTAAAAATTTTTAATGTACATATCCTAAAGTAATTTTAAAATTGATTAATCTGTTATTTAAATTTAATTACTATCTTCGAAATTCTATGTGCCATTATCAAAACTGAATAAACTAAAAAAAAATTCCTCGTTATACAGAGTCGTTTCATTATTTTAGAAACATTTATGAAATATATTATCGTTGTACATATTCCAAATATATGATTTGATATATATGTTGCATAAGCCGAAACAATTTAAGAATAAATATAATTTATAACAACCAATACAAAGCGCTGAAAAATAGATCCGCTAAAACTATAAAACAATTTTAAATAAATAGCTATATTATTTTTTATTAACATTAGATGTAAGTAAAGTCTTTGCCAATTTACACTGAAACAAGTTAATTTAGGAAATATTAATGTAGAGAATCATTTAAACAAACATTAAACAATTATTTTAATGAAAGATATACAACAGCTTTAATAATAGTAATAAAAAAGTTAAAATAATAAAAGAAATCCTGCAAGAATCAGTGTTCTAGATCATTACTTATCGAACCATAATAGTTTGTTGACAATATAACAGTGAAAAACTATTAGTAAATTACAATATAAATCAAGTAAAATTTATAATAAGATCAACAACTTTTTAAATATTTTGATTTAAAAAATTAGTAATAGTAAAATAAATTATAAAGAAACAAAAATTTGGGTTTAATGCAATATAATGCAGAAACAGAAGGAGTTAACAATATTAAATACCGAGGAATAGCATTTGACGATAATTAAAATTCTACAACTATTTTAATTATATCGAAAACGAAAAATTTTTTTAATACTTTCAATAAATTATATAATAATAATAATAATAGCTAACTATATAGTTCTAAAAAAAAAATTAATTTACTCATTTTACCAGACGTAATATAAGTACTTTTTAAATTAAATTTATAGTAATATGATAATCTCAAGTTTGTTAAAAGGAAAATACAATTCTTTATCTCATTATATTCAAACTAGTAACACAAGAAACTGTTATTTCCAACACAAATAAAAATTTTTATATATTCATTAATTTTTATTGTTTTTTTAAAGAATTTTATATTATTTAAATAGTTTTAGGGAGGACTAAAGGATGTTCTGGATACGCAATATACGGAGCAGCAAAGCTCTGGCTAGTCTCTCCGCGTAAAACCTCACCAGTACGAAGTAACCCCTACACGTCATGACCAATATAAACGAATGAGTACCCAAACCCCATAGTATTGATGTTAGAAATTGCAACAAACGCGGAAGGTTGAAATGGAATCACAATTTCCCTTTTGCCATAGCCACTAAAGTAATTATGGCAGAATAATTAATTGGAATCCCGACTTAATTAAGAAAAAAGCGCAAATAAGCTCCGGAGCTCATGACTTCGGTTCTAACTTTGAGGAGCTATTTACCTACTTATACGTCCATTCAGAACGAAGCATCATGGATTATCATAAAAAAAAAAAAACAAAAAAAAAACACTACTCCAAGTGCTAATTTGTTAAGGGAATCCACCACTCCTCCCAGGAGTGTTATTGGGAGATCATTTTCTGGGGTGCCTATACCAAGATGCCACCTGTGGAAAGGAAAAGTTAAAAATAAAACACAAATACTATTTTAAAACGTTGAATGTAAACGCATTACTAAGAACTGATAAATATAACGGAACTAATGAAAATGATAAATGAGCACAGTATACTGATATAAGCTATATGGGAAACCCGACATAAAGATGAAAAAGTAATGGACCTAGAGGGATACAAAGTTTATAAAGAAGCAAAAACGATACAAATAGTCGAGAACCTACTGTTCCTCGGAATAGTTTTTTCAGTCAACAAAAAAATTCTAAGTTCTGCAGAACAATTTTTGGGATTCTTTAGAAAGACTGTTTTTACTTTCCAATCGATACGTGAATAAAACATATACACTAATCAATACACATGTACCTGCGAATATCGACAATAAATTTAGAAGTGAAAAACTAGAAGAGTTTTGGCATGTGTTAGAAAAAAAATTTAAATAAAATACCAAGTCAAAACATTAAAATCCTTTTATGAAATGTTAATGCGCACCTAAATAATAAATTTAAAGATAAAACAATAATAACTAAAATCGGATACGATTGGTAGAAATATGCCAAAATTTTAACATGCAGATAATATCAACCGTCTACAAACATAAGCCAAATAAACAAAAAACATGGCGGTCACTAGGTAATAAAAATGGAGAAAAAGAAAAGCGATAAAATATATTATGAACGTTAAAGTCCAAAGAGGTACGAAATTTGATTCCGACCACTATCTCTCAAAGATTAAAATTAATTTAATTTCCTCTCGAAGTGTAAGAAACTAATCAAAACTTACCAAATACTACTCGACGAAATTGAAACTCAAAAGCGAAATGAAGGAAGAATAACAAAATAAATTAGGCTAAACCCACATTGTGACCAGATATTGCAAATAAGATAAAACAAACAGTTAAGGGTGCAATCTTAAAGCGCAGGAACAAGTATGCATAGGAAATGGAATTTTAGTAAAATAATGCGGAAGCCTTCGAGCAATTCAGGATGGATAAATACGAAGCAAATAAAACGTTTAGATGAGCAAAATTTTCTCTTCGCTTGCACTTCAATCATTCTCTGTTGCCTTTCTCCCATTTTTGTTTTCCATTGGTAACCTCTCCATATTGTTCTCTCCACTCAAACGAATAGCATGTTTGCGATGCGGACCACGTGTTATTTTGAGTGTGCATTTCTTTCTGCTGAGTGTTCTGCTTTCTGCTGAGACTTGATCTTCCTACTCCATATTGCGCCTCTTATGTCCTATCTTTTCCCTCTCCACAGATTGTTCCTACTATTTGTTCTTTTCTCCTAACAATATCTGACCGTATCAAGGTATAATTGATTCCTTCTTGTTCTAATTGTTTCTGGGTAAAGGTCCCCAGTTGATAGCCCCCCCCCAAAAAAAAAAAATTCTCATAGATAAAAACGAATTGAATTAATCAAAGAGGAGAATTTAAAAAAAAAAAAAACCGTTAGGATTTCTACAAAATATTTAAAACTAACTTAGTAGAACATCATATTTCTAGTATTTGTTATCAAAATGGAAAGAAAACAGGACCAACAGATAAAAAAAAAAAACAAAATATTTTAGCCAATTATTTCAGGATATTAAATTGTGAAAACCCGAATAAAAAACTGTCAAATTCCCAATCTACCCGTAAACAATAAGACATCACTTTACTTTCTACGGAAGAAGTTGAAGTGATTATTAAGGATCTAAAAGGGACAACAAAGCACCGACCCCGATTATCCCAGAACTATTTAAATTGGATATAGGGAAAATTGTGGGTATATTAGTCGAGCTCTTCGAAAAATCTGGAGAATGAAAGTCATACCGATAGAATGGGAATCCGCACTGATACACCAAATAAACAGAAAGGGCAATAAAAGGGATGTGAACAATTATTATTTCTGTGTTACCTACTGTCTACAAAATCCTATTACAAACACTACTAAAAATAGTCGAATATACTTTAAACAAACAATTGGTGGAATACCAGGCCGATTTCAGGAAAGAAAAGTTTTGGCCAGAATAAATTTTTAATGTAAGGAACCAATTAGGAATTATGATTATGCGGCCATTGTTATCGATTTTACAAAAGCATATGGTTCATCGACATAGGTATATTCGAAGAATTTGGTATAAATGATCCTTCTAGAAAAATAATAAAAAAAAACATTCACAAACACAAGGTGCACGATAAAATTTAGAGGAAAAATCTCAAATCCGATTGATATCGTAATGGGTGTCAGGAAAGGAAAAATCACGATCTTTTTTAACTGTATCTCAGTAAAGTCATCAGACCGATAAAGAAGATAGCAAACTGAAATTTAAACTTAGTACGAACAATAAAGGTTATTAACTGCCTTTACCAACAATTTAACTATCTTCGTTAATGGCATAGCTTCAGCAACAAAAAAGATTAACCAACCAATAAAAGTCTTCGAATGTGAAATTCAAAAATACATATTGGAAAAGCCAAGTATATGATAAATATTAAACAACCCAGATTATATTAATACATGTGCTGGAAAAATAAAATGAGTTAAAAAGTTTAAATATTTAAGAGAATTTGGAATTTATACAACAAAATTTATTAGAAGGAGAAGCAGATGTATTCTACTGCTAACAGAATAATGTAACATTTTATTATTTCCGTGTTTGTTTGCAAATAATTAAGGAAACTTGATTACAGTAGGTCGAGCTGCAAATGAAGCAAGTAAAAACTAAAACATGGAAAAAAATAATATAATTCTGACCTCGAAAAATCGCATCAGCTTGGATCTGCTGAACGACAGATTTAGAAATAATCGACGGATAAAGAATATTTATATGTTCGGTTAAACAATTATGGGGATTCAGAAAGCGAAATCAACCATAAAACCCAATTAGCTAAATCCATTCTTATTCAAATGAAGGCAAACTCTCACAGCGTACCACCGATTATGTTGCAAATAAAAACTGAGTGTGAAACCTAAACTCTGAAGCCAGAACGAAACGTTCCGAAGTTTTCGATACCTGGCATCATTTCTGTGCTATAAAATGTATAGACTTAATACCACTTAGCTGACAAAGTTGAATCACTTTGGTCGCATATAGTGTAATTTGAGATACGACTTCCGAAAATAATTATTATGGACTAGATTGTTGACCAAAGCAGAACACACCGCTGTCGCAGTGATCCTGAATATTCGAGCTCGAAAAAGGTTAGACGTTGAAGAATTGTTTCATAATACGAGTACATTCACAACCGAAAAGATTTCGAAAATATACTTGTCAATTTAATATAATACGGAATGATTACTTAAGATCGACTGCGTCCGATGAGAAGAATAAGAGTTTAGGTTAAATTTAGAATTATGTTCATTTAATCTTATATCTTTTTCATAAATTTATTAAAAATACACACACATGCATATATATATATATATATATATATAACTCGGCCATTTTGGCCTCGCAAGGGGCTGTGCCCCTTGACCCCTCTTGCTTTCATTTCTGTCTCTTTCTCTTCTATACTTTGTATAAAATTATCAAAATTTACAACGTAATTCTTAGTGGCATCAACACACACAAAAAATAACATAACCACAAAAATCCTATTCTAACATTTAACTTCCGTTATATAAAATTAAGACATTTTTTCGTTACATTCGTCGTTACATATTTCATTACATAAAATTGTGACATTTTTTTGGGACATTTTTTCGAATGGGGGGTAGCCTAAGAATTACGTTGTAATTAATATATGTATTATAATAAACAGTTTTGTACAATATGCTCCCCAATTTCTAATTCAGCAGATGCTAATACTTATAAATACTAATTATTTCATAACTATATTTTTTTTCATTCTCTTCTTACTAAGAAAGTATCGAGAAAAAAAATATTCCGTTACAATAAAGTCACAACGAAAGGTTTTCAACAATGTAGAAACGTGATTTACACAATTTGTATTTGGCGCTGTTCATAACATTTAAGTAATAGCTTTTTTTTTTTTAAAAATCAGTTTTGAATCTAATAATTTAATATTTAACTATTTATTCTTTGCAATGTAAAAAGTACGAGTAAGTAAAATTTCACTAATACTATTGTTATTTTTTAATTTACAATAATCTACAAAAAGGTAATCGTTGATATTTTAATGAAAAATTGATATATATATAAAATTATGTTTCAAATCATATTATTAAGGATGAATTTATTTTAGCAATATCTTCAGAAAATTACGCACTAAATATAAATTTTCTCTCAACCTAGTAAGAAAATTGTTTCATTAAACATTCATACATTCGATGAAACTTCAAATTTTTTCTATTTTCAACTTCATACGTTTTTGTTTTTTCCCGTTTTTTTTTCCTGCTTATTAATGCGTTTATTCGTTGCAAGTTTATGTAGAATTTTTATAAATTATAAATTGCGGGGGAATTTCAAGCACCACTATGTTAAATTCTGTTAAGAATCATTTAAATTAATCATGTATCTGAATTTGTACAAAGTTAATATATGTTTATCTACAATACTTAGAAGAACTCTTTACCCAAACGGGTGATGCACCAGTGTAATACTTATAATAATAACAGACATAATACCCATAATAATGCTACTGACAATATTCATTAAATCGAATTTTTAGAAACAGTAATAGTAGCGATGAAAGCAATATGCAACATGTTAATGATGTCTCAATAAACAATTTAATATTAATAATAAAATTATTTAGATTAATACTAACAGTATAAAATAAAATAAAGAAAACATTATTATTATTATTGTTAGTAAAGACGGCTCAAGAAGAAGAAGAAGTAATATTTCGATAGTATTGCTTATTTATGTAATAGTAACCGATCGCATTAAAAATTATTAAACAGAACATAGGACGATAATCCCACATAATGATATTTGACATTTTATTATTTTTATATTTTAACTAAATAATAATTATTTGCTGTGATTTTTACATTGATTCGAATTTTATTAGTTAATGGTGATTTTATTAATGTTGACAGTTACATTTGTTGTTCATAATTTTAGTTGTTTATATATATATATATATATACACCATCAAGATGGATAATATTATCCGAAACTAGTCGGTGTTTTATTTTTATTTTAAATAATTAAATAACAATTTTGTGGTTTAAAGTGCATTTATTTACTTTTCAATAAGATTTACAACACATAATCGTCCTTTCCTTTTACCTAATATCCTTTTTGATGATCATACTATTCTTTCCAACCTAATTAGTTTTCTGCACCACACAAATATAAATACCGTAATTTTCTTATTTACTATATATTATACCTACATTCATCCATGCCATTAGCCGATAGGCGCTGGTACGCAAATTTAAAATAATAATAATAAAAATGATTTAAATTTTACAGTTATTTCTGCATCTTTCAAGTGTTAAGGTTATATCTACTGAACTTTCTTGTATTTCTGCAGTGAAAACATTAAGCATCCTGTGGTTTCTAGTTCGTCGCAAAAACAGCTGCTATCCTGGCTAATTCTAAATTTATTAAGATAGTCATTAAACTTGCTTTGTCCGGTTAGAATTTTGGGATTAAAGAGAAATCTCGAGTCACTTCAACTTCGGCTTATTCCAGAACATTTCAGAACTATAAACATGTTTTCCCACTATTCGGTTTCCTCAGATACCATTAAAATTATTTTTGGCGCTGCATTTTATGTAGGTAATGTTGGTTTTTTGAGGAAATATCGTAGTACACTTTCGTAAAAAAATTACAGTTTGGATGTTCCATTTTAGTATGAATATTTTTTCAAGCAAACGCAGTTCCTAGACCTTACAGTACTTGTAATTTCTTTGTAACTTAAAAATATTCTTTCAATAATTATTTAAATGTAAAAATTAGTCAAAAATTATTGACAGATTGCCACCGAACGACATGTCACCGTTAAAATAACAATTTATCAAATTTAATCCTTTTACCGAAAACTGACGATAACAGATAAAGTATTACTCCTTCCTGTTACATTATCATCTGTAAATGCATCTTCTTAAATATATTATATAAACAGTAAATGAATATTTTAAAAGAGTAAACTCGAATTGATTTCACAGAAAAACGAGTGCATGTGAATATGTGAGTCACATCGATTGTATTCCTTTTTCTATCTCGAAATTACGGACAGTGTTAGTATAAAATAGATCACGGAAAAGGGGAAAAAAAACTTACCTTTAGTTGACTAGTAGGTTTGTTAGCGTGGCTATCCTTTCGCGACTGAACAATATCCGGTTCGGTGTCGATATTTTCAACGGATGATTCCATTTCCGAGAGCCAGGCTAAAAATTTATCCAATGATCGATCAAAATTATGCAACGAATTCATCCCGGAATGAATCAGCTTCCCTCGACTTACAATGCTGTTAATTAAAAAAAAAAAAAACTGAAATTACAACCGAGACGATATTGTTTAAATTTTTGATTCATCAGATATGATGTTTTGTTACATTTTAAAATAACGCGAAAACTATTACTTTTGAATATATAGCGCAAATTTTTTCAAGGGGAACTTCGTACGAATTTTAAAAATTTGTTTACAATCGTTTTTTTGACTTTGCTATTTACAGGTTACAAAAACATAAGTGTATCCGTAAAAAACTAATTTTAATAATAGTATAATACAAGTGGACCGAATATTACAAATTTATTTAACAGACATTGACACCATTTCACACAATAAAATGCATATTACTTTTGAAAGCGTGGTGTATATTTTGAAAAAAAAATTCTTCAAATAAACTTACATTTCGTATAGAGAAAACTCGTTCTTCGTTTTTTTATTAGTACAAACGAAATATATTTTTATACCGTTTGATTTTAGGTACGATCACTTAAACTTTGATATTAAAAATTTAAACAACTGTCATTAATTTTTTATTCGTATTTGTTACCCTTGATAGAAGTATCTTGTAGGTTGCTACAAAGAAAAACCAAGGCTATGCAAAGTTAATAAAAATAAATAATATTCATTCGAAAATACGGATAATACAAATCAGTGAAGGAAATAAGGAACAGGTTAAAAAACAACAGAAAAATTAAACTTCAATAATAAAAATGTTAAAAATGCACAAAAAATTAATGAAAAATTTGATGGATTTGGAAAATTTTTATCAAAACTGGACGAGAATACAATAAAAATCGATCATTCTTACCGCCATCTCTTCTAGGTGAGAAATGTGGTGGACGCTTTAGAAATGCTGCCAAATGCAATTCTTTTTCTTTTTTTTTAAATGGGTTCGGTGCTAGCACTGACCCAACTACATCAGCTTAGATCACCTACTCAGATTCTGAGGCGATCGGAGATAGAGAGTATAGAGTAGGAGGGGAATAACGGCTAGAAATGGGAATGAAAGGATAAAGGAAGCACTGAAAGGGGTAGGAAGATGCAACGCCAAGAGTTCGGCGTATAGATGATAGCACTCGGAAAAAAGAGCAAGACATTCAAAAAGGATATGGTTGGAGTCGCATGCAAAAGGAGGATCAGTAGAGTGGAGAGGGCAAAAGAAGGTGAAAGAGAAAAAGAAAAACGGGAAGAGGGAAAGAGAGAATGGCCAAGTCTTAGTCTGATTAAGGAAACAATAGCCGAGCGCCGAGAAAAGGGAAGAAATTGGAACCAGGGCTATGAATTGGGAGTAGGCTGTAGTAGGAGGTAGAAGGAGGAGCGATTGGCAAAAAAGGAAGGGTAGATGTCAACTCATAGACTGGTATGGAGACTTGCGGAGAGGAAAAGGATGTCTGAGACAGGAAAATGTGGGAGGAATGGACCATTGAGAGACGCCGAGCGAGCTAGGAAGTCAGCTGCTTCGTTGCCTTCAATGCCAGAGTGACCAGGAACCCATAAAAAGTCAATAAGGATAGAACGTGCTAAGCGCAAGTTGGAAATAGAGGTACGAACAGAAAGAATAATATCATTAGATGCATTTCAGCGCATTTCAACTGAAATGATAACTGATTAATTTTTAATTGACATAATAACATTTCTATATAATTATTTAAATAAATTTATTCACAACGGAAAATTATTCAAAAATAGTTTACATTAAAAAAAATATGTACGTAATTATGAACCATGTCTTATATCAAGTTTCCAAACTATTATATTTTTCATTCTGATACGGTTAAAATGTTTTGATTTTTATAGAAACAAAAATAGCCCCCCCCCCCCGTAGGTTTTTAGTTTAGTTCACCATTATTAAAACTCATTTTCTACGAAAAATACACCTTCTCTACTAATTCCTAATTATTTTAAAATTAACAAAGAATTTAAATAACATTTTATTCTTTTTAAATTATATATTCACACTTAAATTACATTTTTTCCCGTTTTCAACGTGAAACTAAAATATCCTATTCCCCATGATGCCGATTGTATGTCTTATGTCTTATCTTTTTCTTTCTTGTTCGATATTCCTCTATCTTCTACTTGGTATCAATATTCAAATTAATTTTAGTAGTACAATTTAATTTTTTTTCTTTTCGTTGAAAACCCCTTAAAAAAAAAAAAAAAAAAAAGAATAAAATAAGCGTTTTGAGTTATTAAAGCAAGAAAACAACTCCACTTCAATATCAATAGGCGCACATTAAAAATACCTCACATTTGTCCATTTTGTAAAATTAGCAAAATTACTTTTTCATCTGATCCAATGATGTCCTTTTTTTAACCAATACCGGATGTATTGGTACGACAATAACAAATGATAAGTCGTGTCAATGGAATTTTTGACAACTAAACAAGTAACAAAGTGGCAGTTCCAGCGCAATAGTAGCATATGCTTACATGAAAAAATTAGAAATAGTTTGGTCTTTTTTCAACATGAATTTTAAAAATCGAAAAAAAAAAATATATATATATCGGTTCAGTTTATTGTTCCGTTTGGTTTCTTGATTCCCAAGTGATGACATATTGCAGACATTAACTTCATAATTATTGCAATTTTTCCTTCATAATCATACAAGAGTAACTTTATTAAAGCATAAAATAAAATTTTTACTGTTGCTTACTAATATTCGCTGAAACCCTATGTTTTGGCCTCTCTTCCTCATAGCTTATAAGGTATTTTTCATTCACCTGGAATATACATCAGTGAAATGCGGTCTTTCGGACTTTGGGACACTTCACTTTTTGTTATGTCCGATTTCATTCTTATAGTCTTCATTATTATTAGACTTTTCTGAAAAATCAACAACATTTTTAAATAGACTGTCTTCTAAATCAGCGTTATCGCTCTAAGCAGCTCATATCGAATCAGAGGGTCTCTCACTTTTCCGATCTTTACTTATCTCGATCATTGTGAAAGTCACTCTCGATAAACATCATTCCAACATTAATAACAATTTAACACAGGATAGAATTATAGAAGTCGAACAGCATTTTAGAAGTAGCTAGGTAATAATTTTAGTCTTTCACCTGCCCATTGTGAAGATGGTGACGCACTGAATTTAATTCTATTTTAATATTTGAATTGTACACTTAAAATAAGACCAACTTTGAATTAAAGCTTAACATTTCTAGGTGATTAATTTAAATATTCAGATGTACTTTTCAGGAAAATTGGGAAAAAAATTGTAACCGGATATGTTTCGGAAGCTAACTCAATATTTTTGGTTAAAAACAAGATTAATATTTATTAATTTTTAATGGTGACGGCAATGTTATATCATGATGGCCACTTCCCGATTACTAGAATTGTACAAAAAGAAGAATGGATTTTTTTTGTTACTATTGATAATGGTTGACCGCCGCAGCACAATCTATATGAATGAAACAGAACTTCGTAATTTTTATTTAAAGTAAAGTACATTAAAGAATGCATTCATTTCTCGCTTCAAACGGTTTTTTCATATTGAAAATATCGTTTTGGCGCTATTTTAATTCCCCAGTTTTGCGACAAAATTCCGAGCTTATTACCGGTTTTTTCCCGGTTGGATGGCCGCCCTGTATATTTATTTTCCAATAATCAGCGCAAAACATTAATATGTCATTTATAAACAATTGTTGAGAACAAATTTCACTAGTGGGTAATACTAGGTCTGTTTAAAAAAAAGACCGAACTTTCGTCATAAAATCACTTACAATTCCTTCAAAGCACTCCCCCTTGCTTGCTGTGCACCGGTCCCGTCGTTTTTTTCACTGTTCGTATGCTCCCTAGAACTCGTTTGGTGTGATGTCTCACGGTTGTGCTTGCGATCACAATTTCTTCTACACTTTGAAAACGACGTCTTTCAAGGTGGATTTTAGTTCCGGAAATAGGAAAAAGTCTGCTGGAGCCATATCTTGCGAGTAAGGAGGGTGGGGCAAGAACGGCTGTTCCATTATTGACCGAAAATTGGCCAACAAGCAGAGACGAGTGATTTGGCGCGTTGTCATAGTGCAGAATCCAGTTCTTGTTTTCCCTCAATTCAGGCCTGTTCTGTTGCTAATTCTCTCGTAAACGCCTTAAAACTTCCACGTAGAACTACTTGTTAATTGTCTGACCTCGTGGCACGAATTCTTGATGAACAACTCCACGATAGTCAAAAAAAAACACTCAACATGGACTTCATGTTTAAGCGACTCATGCGTGCTTTCTTCGGACGTGGCGAATATTGACTGACCCATGAAAATCAGGGGAGTGACGGGTCGGTTCATCGCAAATAAACTAAAGGTGAATACCATGACCGTTCATAACATTCTTACCAATGTTATGGGTAAAAGGAAACTGTGTGCCAGGTTCGTACCGCATTTCCTTACGCTGAACAAAAAGAACAGCGCCTGGAAGCGAGCGAGACTCTCATTGAAGCCGCCGATATGGACCCAAATTTATTAACGACGATCATAACCGGCGATGAGTCTTGTTAGTACGATCCCAGCGCAAAACGAATTACCAGACAAAAAACCAAAATTTAATCGCAGCTCTTTGTTCTATTATCGCAAACGTGACACAGTACACAAAGGTTCACTCACAACTGGCGGTCTCCTGAGTAAGCTAATGCAGGTAGCGACCTGAAACTTTCGCCCTCTCTTCTCACAGCATTGAAGTATAAGTACCGCGAATTTCAAATAAATCGCGCCACTAGTACGGATTTTATAGCGGTAGTCCGGGGACTTTTTGTACCGACCGTGTAAAATAAAAAGTAATTAAGAAAAAATTCATCTCCGAATTCATTTATAATAATTTCCGCAAAAAGTGTACAGTTATTTCAGAAATGCAACCGACAAAATTAATATCGCCTTGTTTGCCATATAATTTAGGAAAAAAACCAAAAACCAACTTTATTTTTCGAATTAATAATGAAAATATTAAGATTTTCGAGATAATTTAAAATTTTCGTAGCCATTTTTGATACACTGTGTGTAACGTTTCGAGTAGTAGAGTACACCATTATTCGAAACGTTGACAAAAAAAAAAAAATACGAGAAACTTTTTCAATTTATTTAAAATTGGGTTTACAGAAAAAGCCCGAACAGAGTACCGGCCGAGATTAGAACATAACATCGTTTATTAATTCACTAATTTTGTATACCTTAATTTCATTTCGATGTAACATTTACGGGGAAATTTAAAATTAGCGAATTCTCCGACTTAATATTTTATGGTTTTACAGAAAATGGTCCACGTGAAAATTGAGGTTTATTTCCTCAGTACAATATTGAAGCTTCCGGGTCCAGTTCATTATGTAGCTCTCATTATCCCGCACCGTCTTTCGCCGTTTATTAGTTGACCTACAGCTATTTTACTACAGTACAAAATTCTGTAAATATCTCGATTTAATCGTTTCGTCCTCAATTACATCGACGTTCCTTTATCCACAACTTATAAGACCGTGCTCCAACCACAACATTATGAAGCTTACAGCATATCTCACCTTGATGCAAGTGCACTTATTAATAAATATTAATCTATCCACCAGATTTCAATACAAATGATCCGGATGCACCTGAACGAAGATGATAATTAAACAGATATTCTTCGTATTTAAGACTTTAAAAGTCGGAACATCACTTGCTTATACGGACTTTCGAGTGCTGTTTTAAACTTTTCAGCTCTAACTTTGCTTACAATTTTTACGGATTATAACCCGGGTAATACGAAAGATACCACACGTCATAATATCTCTTTACTTTGCAAAAACACTTAGGCGTTTTTCATTCCCCTAGTTTTTAATTACGAAATCGAGTTATTTAATTAACAGTAACAATATTAGCTCTTCGTAACGCACACTTCTTGCTCGTCTATGTATAATACGAATTAATTACGCGGAGACTGAAGACTCAACAAGCAAACGGATGAATAGAAATCAAATGAATATAACTCTAGCGCGCTTTCATGTTAGAATATCGGGCATACAGTATTTATAACTCGATGAGACTAACATTAGTGTGCCAATACCGTTAAAAGTTCCTGGAAATACGCGTGATTTATTAAATGTAATCGTAGAAAGTGTTCTAATTCCCACTAATATTTGGGTATTATATCTATTTATCGGTAAAAATGCGGTTTGAACATAAGTGTTTCATTAACATTCGTTCGTGAAATATCATCGTAATGAACGAATGTTTCCCTTAATCATTTTAAAATATGGTGATGATAACCGAAAAAAACTCACTTAGTATTCAACTGATTGTATCTGATATTAACTTGTTCGGTTCGCTTTTTTACTTTAGTTGTGTCATCTTGTTGGTACACAGCAATGAGTCGTTGTGTCAACTGGTTAAAGATATCAATATGATGTTTAAATTGATGAACTTCTGCGTGGAATGACTGCAACACAAAGATTCGTCACAATTAGTAATTTATTTAAAAATCGATTACAAGTACATAAATCTGCGAAATTAGTAAAAAAAAAAAACTTAATTTTACAAACACAGTTGAAACCGAAATTTTACACGGCATTAATTTATTGGCAAATCGAATATCGAACTAATAAGATACAAATTTCGTTACTTTCTAAATTTTATTATATGGTTCTAAGAAGCAGCAAGGATTTTTCCACACTGGTGTAAATCCTATTTACCGAAATGTTCTTGGAACACCATTTAAAATTAGTTTCAAATAAAATTTTTCAGTAATATTCTCAATGACTCCGCATTTTTTCTCTCTCTTTTTCGGTTTATTAATTTTTTATTACACACTGTAACATTATTTCGTTTTAAAATAGCAGTTTTGATTAAAAACCAGGAAAAAAAGTGTTTTCTATGCCAAAGCAATACCATTAATCCCATACTGAAAAGGATTGTCTAAAATGATTCAAACTGTAGTAATTTTTGTTTTTTTTTTTTTTAAATATCTTCCATTTTCACAATTTTTGAAAATTATTAAAGTAAATTTTACTAATAAAATAATTAAATATTTCAAAACAAATTTAAAACTCGTATACTTGTGTAAGATTCAAATTGCACTTAGAACAAAAGATATTTATTTCATAGAGCATTAAAAGTGAGCGCAGACTAAATAGTAGTAAAAATCTAGTAGCCGGAAAATTTAAAAGCTATATAGCCACCTCTGAAAATCGAAAAAAAAAAACAGATGAAATTCTTTAGCAGCTTCGTATAAAACTTTTACAACTTTTACCGTAGCGACGAATGACCCCGTAATTCCTAAAATAATACGCTGAAATTATTTCAATGAAAGATTACATTGAGATTTTAAGGATAATGCAGACAAAAAAATTCTTTTACTTTTAAAATACACTAGTATATTTATAAAATTTCCGCGAATTAAAGAAAAAGAAAAAAAAAGAATACTTTAACCGATTTTTGTTACATCAATCGATTTTGAAAAAATAAAATAATATATTTAACTTTAACGGCGCTTTGTCTTATTCCAGTATTTAGATATGTTTAATATAAACTGGAATTTCACTTTTAAATGACGGGGTCATTTTTATCCTGTAATTATAATTTTACGGTGTTTAAATACATCATTGTTACCAAAAATCAATTAGGAAATGTTATTAATGCTATATCGATAAAAATAATTTTTTAACGCTTTTTTATGATATTTCGAGTGGAAACTTTAATTCGTACAAAAATAAAAATTCATATATATATGGTTGTATATATGTGCGATTATTTAATTATAATTTGTCGGTAATAGTTTTATACCGGCGCCGATGATGTTTCATGAAGAATGTTTTTAAATAATATTGACGATTTTGCAGATGGTAAAGCATACGAACGCAGTCGGTATACTCTCTTATCTCGTTTTGCCTATGATCGAATTATATTCCCGGCAGACGAATGTAGTAATAATTGAAAATAAATTTCGCTGTAAATTTTAAAGTAAATCGTTACTTGTACTTATTAACTTCATTTCTGTTTATGTAATAATAAATGCCTTAATTTGCAACTAAATTTGTAATACAAATTTACGTGCCATCATCCCTGTTGTAATAATTTTTAAGTGAACGACGATGTCAAATTTTTCGAGCAACGGTTAAAATTTTTGATCTGTATCGTGCAGAAATTACTTGCCTCGTATAGGTACAGTTCAAGAGAATTTTATACGGAATTCAAATATATTATGTGAGGCTAAGAAAACAGAAATAAATAAAATAAGTAAAATACAGAAGAGGTGTTTGAAACTCATACTCCCTCATTGGAAGCAAAACGTCCCTGGATCAATTATGTATGGAAGGAAAACAACGAAATGTCCCCCAAGATGTACTATTACAGACTACTATAATTTAACGTCAATAATATAAAATTACCATCTAGGCAAAAAACTAGATTGACAAGAAACCAAAGTAATACATACTACATCTATCCTTGTGGGGTAAATCTGCGAATTGATAATACGGATAATTCGGTTTTAATTAAATTAATAAGTACAATCCCGAATCATATATTAGAGGAAAAAAGAATTGGTGTGTGG
The DNA here is from genome assembly GCA_039619475.1 of Icerya purchasi. NCBI lineage: Eukaryota > Metazoa > Arthropoda > Insecta > Hemiptera > Monophlebidae > Icerya > Icerya purchasi. Next base: position 188,474,103 of record CM077115.1, on the reverse strand, counting down.
AAAAAGGAGGTGGAAAATTGGTTAAAGGAATGGTGCAAAGATTAAACAACAAGCTACGTTCTGAATCTCTCTACCTTTTAATGCTCCTTTCTTTTTACGTTTTTGTTTTTGACTTCCTAGTGTCTTTACCGGACATTAAGTCGTAAAGAAGATTATGTTTCCCATTTTAAATATTGAGCTGTCGGCATGTAATAATTTACAGATACGTATTACGGGGCGTGTTACGTAGTTTTGCATGCGTATATATATTTATACTTAATCTTAACGCTAGAGTACTAATATTATGATTATAGAATAAGTTAAGATAAATTATAATTTTTATATTGTATATATATATATTTTTTTTGAATAAACGTTAATAAAAGTGTCGGGCACTCACACAACGGGCATATTTGCCCTGTAAGACCCACAACTTATTTCCAAAAAAAAAAAAAAAAAAAAAAAAAAGTTTATGCGGTAGTGACATTTTAGTTCCTTCTCTGTTCTAAGCTTAAACTCCATTATCGTGATTAACGATGTGTGCTCGTTGGATTATTTTGTTGACAAAACAAAAAAGCGGTACTGCAAGGTCCGTGATTTAATGAAGACAGTCCAAGAAGACGAAACAAGCACTGCTTCATTTTAAAAATACTCTCTACTTTAAATTAGCATAGAAACGAGGCGATTAACGTGTATGTTGATGAAATGAATTTTGGCAGATCGAGAAAGAAAAAAATTTAAATGTGCTAGAGTTCCGAGATTTTTTTTCTTTTTCTATTTCGAAAACTTTTTGAATACACATTAATGTTATTAGTAATGGATTTTTTTTTATTTTTTATTTTTTACGAAATCTCAGATATATTATGTATTGTAGCATATTATATGTACGTCTCACGCAATTTTTTTAAAATTTACTATTTTAATTATACGCACAGTCAACATATATACGCGCCAAAATTTTAATATATTAACTATTTATGAAAATAATATGTAAACAAAACTGAATTCCTACAAATATAAGAACTTAAGATAACCTTTAGTAAAATAAAGCCGTATTAATTATTTTATCGTTCGAAAATTCAACTGCAATAAATTAGAGTTTTAGTTGTGTAGTTAACGAGGAAATTTTAATTTTGTAAAAAAATTAAGAACGTGAATACATTAAAGTTGTTTGCGAATACTCGTTATAAAAGGGAGTTTATTTAAAAACACGTCACCGCTCCTAACGAGGCCGCGACTTTTATTGTGAATCGGCAGCGTTTACAACTGAATACATTAATTTCACCTGTACCACAACCACCGTCATATTCGCAAAGAACGGAAAGTTCAGGTAACACCGGCATACTTAAATACAAAAATAAGTCGATGCAACGTGTGTAATACTTTTAATACGGAAATTGTATTAGTAACAACATATATAATCCGTAGAAAAAAAGATAAACCAGAACTGACCAAAAAAATTTAATTTAAAAAATTAAGTATACACACACTGTATATATTATTCACACATTATTATATTTACGTATATTTAAGATTGAATTTGCCACTATCCTGTTTGTCATGAATTAATGAATAAAAGAAAAAAAAAATATAATGTTATTAAACTTTAAGTAATAACTTGTACAACTTAATATTTAATAAACCTCGCATTCATTCATACTAATTCAATCGAGATAATAATTAGTTGTTTTTTTTTGAAATATTAAATTCACTATTTCTATTCTCAACGCCCCTATACCGTATTATGTTGTCATATTTACGCCGGGGGGTAGTATGAAAAATCACGTAAAAACATTTTTGTATCGAATATTCTGTATTTTTATGGTTTTTTTTTTTCCTATCATTTTTATAAAGGCATTTATTTCATTTTGTGAAAAACTATATAGTCCAATTATAATCGACTATAGGAATTATAGAATCTGGGGCTCCGGGAATTCACAAAGCGGTCTAAAAGATTCGAGTTATACATGCACATATTGATTTTGCTGCCATTTTTACGCCGGGGTTGTATGAAAAATCATGTTACAAATGTTTTTGTAATTTCACGTAACGTTTAAAAAAAAAGTAAGCCAATCGAAACACACTTTTTACGATAATTATTATAAACAGGGTGGTCAGTCGGTCGTCGCTTTTCTTTTTAATAATCTCAATTTTTTCAGCGCGCTGGTTGAAAATAATTACAGAGCAAATCGTAAGGAAAAACGAAAAAATCGAAATTTGAAAACGAAATTGCAGCTAAAAGGTAATCTCTTCTTTTTGTATCTAATTATTTCCCATCGTTCGGAGAATTTGGCGAAGAACATTCCAGGCATGCGTTCACCTTGTACGTTACCCGATTAGGTCCGCTTCTTCGTACGTCCGACATGATATTGAACCAATAATAATTTAGGGCAATCTTCGTTAAGGTGTGCAACTTAACAAATAAGGACATATCATCGAAACTCCATACGCACGTCGCGTGTTCTACGATCCCACTTTGTCTTTGTCTTTTAGTTATCGAAAATAGCGTATAGGTGAAGTGTAAACCGAAAGCGTATATCAGCGCAGCGTCGCCGGGAAAATGTTGCAGTTACGAGAAGACGATGTGACCGCTGGGTAATTATTGCATGGGAAACGATACGGAACATGTGCACATCACTCCCCGGTACGTACTTCAAAGAATAAATAAAAGATGCCAGTGTTGTGCGCGCAATTCCAGCAGCGAATTAACTGGGCCAAACGAGGACGACGACCATAATAACATTTCGTAGTAAGGAAGAGCAGTTCGAACGGTCTCTAATGTAAACACTAACCTAAATAGTCGGCCAGGGGAGCCGGCGGGTCGAGGGAGAGAGGTAACAGATAGGAAGCGAGCGTTTCCAATATTCGATAGGAAAAGATGGATCGATGAAAGTAAACACCTTGTGTCGGCTGTTAGCGATCCTTATCACAGGTGTTGCAGAGTATACGAAGATCGCATTGGACATATTCATCGGCGGTGAAGAAAAACCTGCAATCTCATTATTCGCAGCATCAATTTAGCGGTAAATGCGCGCCGCATTCAGGCCTGCATCGCTTTTATGTACGTTTAATTTTTACCGAACGGCTACTGGTCAAGATCGTGCGATTCGAGGCGCGGCTAATCATTCGTAGCGCACGCATCACACGGTATAATTTGATCACGTTCACACATTCCGAAAATCAACACCATTCATAATTACCGCCGTATGGCGAAGATGAATAACTTTCCAACGAGCTATAGTAGTAGCGAAGAAGCTACTAACTACAGCGGTCTTACGAGCGAGCGCTAAAAAAAAATTAGGCCTATCTTTCGCACGGTGACATGCTTGTACACAGGTGTTTAACGTGCTCGTTAAGGAACGATTAAAACTGTTGAAGTTTCTACACTTTCGGTGTCTCCCCCCCCGCTTTATCTTTGTTGGAATTCAATCAAAAAAAAAAAAAAAAAAAAAAAAAAAAGAAAAAAAAAATTAGTGGCAACGATAGATTTGATTTTTTTTTTTTTTTATTTTATTATCTTCAAACGTGCAGAATGTACGTTAAAAAGAAAATTTAAAGATATTTCGGTATTTTAATCTGTGTCACATTGAACAGCCCTAAGATTTAATTATAACTATACCTACTATAGTGTATTGTAGTTTAAAATGCATAAAGTTTACGCATCCATCGCGATGGGGAAAAGGAAAAGTGCGAAGAAACTATTCAGATGGATAAGAAGAATAAACTGGCAGCGAGTAATTTAATCGATAGCAATTAAACGGAAAAGATTGCGATAAAAAGACAAAATTGGAAGCTTTGTAGTCAAATTTAGGAGACACGGTTGCAAAACTAGAAAATGTTTAACGACCCGTGTTAAACCCAGTATCGAAAAAAAAATCGTGCCGTAATACGCTGTTTATATTCATTTCAAAAAGAAGAATAAAATTCAACGACAAATTTTCACTTTTACTATAATATAATTACCATCTATTTTAATGTTTGTTTTCTGTTTCATTAATTTATATGAAATAATTTTGAAATAAAATGTTTTCTTTTACAAAAAATAAATACCGATACTTGAAGATTTATTATAAAAATTTAATAAAAATGCGCTAAAAAGTAAAGCATAATTACACTCCCGATAAGAAAATATATATCAGAGCGATATACCCTTAATGGGGTGATATTATAACATTAATACCTTAATCACAGTCGGCATCAAATTCATATTACAATATCTAGGAACAATTTAATGAACATTCAGTTTTTAATCATTATTTTAATATGAATTTGATGCCGACTCTAATTAAGCTATTAATCTTGTAGAAGAATTACCATAATATCACCTTATACGGTATATATCACTCTGATGTATATTTTTTCATCGGGAGTAATTATTTTTTACTTTCTAGTGCATTTTTATTAAATTTTTATAATAAATCTTCAAGTATCGGTATTTCTTTCATGTAAAAGAAAATATGTTATTTTACTATTTTAAGCGTTATACTTGAACTTTTTTTCACATTATTCTCCATACTTTGTACTCAAAAAAAAAATCGATTTCTTCATTTTAAACTGCATTTCCACGATAAAAACATCAAAAGCTACATTTCCATGGTAATTTGGCAAATTGATGGTATTTCAAGTCAATCGCCTCCGCATTAAAACAAAAAACAAAGATAAATCTAATCCGACGGTGAAACCAAAAGCATCCAAAAAGCTCTTTAATTTCCCGCATTATTAAGGATAACTCAAAAACTACTAGTCAGATCTTAATCAAATTTAAATAGGACCACATGAGGAGCGCCAGCTTTCAAATAAAAGAAGAATCATCAAAATCGGTTCACCTAGAAAAAACGTTCTGAGGTAACACACAAAATAAAAATAAATAAATAAATAAAAAAAATACAGCCGAATTGAGAACCTCCTCCCTTTTTTTGAAGTCGGTTAAAAACGAAAAAGAGTTCAAGCACCGAAACGAAGCTACTGACGCCACAATTTAAATCGAAGACGCAGAGAATTTCAATTATTGGCACCAAACCGCGCGCGTGTCGAAAGAAAATTTAATCTACATTGACGAAGGCCAAGTGAAAATAAACAAAGTGATTACAACGGTCGTCTATTTCATGAGCGCAATCGATATGCATACCGTCCAAATAATTACAGTGAGCAACGCTCGCTAGCAAAGTCGCAGAGCCAGACGAAGCAGGAGCGGAAGGAATATTTAAAATTTCGAATGTTTCTAAATTTTAATTGCGGCCATCTGTTTAAATTAGAATAAGCGGAAAAATTAATTTGCATTTTACTAGAAATTCGACACTTTATCAGTAACCTAGAATGTACCGGCTGACATTAGAGGAGAGTAATAAAAAAAAAAACAACGAAGTAAATAAAACAAAGCATCATCAATCAATGATCCCTTCCGTTTCCTTCTTTAAACTGCGGCATAATTGTCAGGAAATTGAACTTTCTCATCGACCGCAACGAAGACACATAGGTTCATTCGCTTTTGACACGACACGTTCAAAATTTGCATAAGAAAATCCCCGATTTTTTTTTTAAAAAGGCGCCTCATTCAAAAGTACAATTGAAACGTACGCAAGTTTAAATGTTACCGCCGCTCATTTATCAGCAGCGGGTAACTCTACTTTTAATTATATGAATTACTTACAACCATTACATCGGAGCTCGGAAAACATCAGAGTTCCTGGGAATAATTTCTACATTCGTCTTATTCATATTTTCCTCTTACCGATCGAAATTGTAGTCTTTGTTCGAAATGATTAAATCTTTATAATAGTAAATGAAAGAAATAATAGGGAACGTTAGAGTAAATTCGGTATACTCAATCGTCAGAATGCAAAGCATTTCTCGGTTATTCTGCTACAGTTGTCATCGCTGCCTGTTCATTCGGATGAATCACTTGGAGGTGGTCGTTTAACATCCGGCAGATAATGGGTGTGAAGTTGATGATGAAAAGCACCTGTTAAACACCGCGCATCCTGTAACAGTCTTAGTCTCCTCGGACCTATTTCTTTCGTATACGATGAAATTGCTTCCGAACGATGATTAGATATAGATTATGACCGGTTTTGTCAGGAGTTGGATTATAGTTTAGTTCAATTTCGCTCGTTAAAGCCAAGTTAAAAATTTTAATTCCCAAATGTTTTTTCCAAGAAATTATCCTTTCCGTGTACTTAATACTGCATTCCTTCTTTTTGTGAAAAAAAAACAAAACAAAAAGAGGCAATATCACTAATTATTAAGAAAAATAAAAATATATAAAAATACTAATTTAATTAATTATTTCATAGGAATTTAAACAGTTCGCTGTTTTTGTATCATAAAAATTGCATTAAATCATAGGCGCGGCCAAGATTTTGTTCAAAAAAAGAAGACAAATTAGATTTATCATTCCAGATATTTTACAAAAAAAAAAAAAAAACCGGCGAGAAAAGTGGAACTAAAAATACGAAAAAACAAAAAAAAAACATTCTCCGGAAAACTTGACTTTAAATTAATAAGATTAAAAAAAGTTATACGAGTAATTATAATTTAATAAGATCTTGCTCCTAAATTTTTGGCATGACAGAAAGTAAAGAGGATGACTTATACCCGGTAAAAAAAAGTTAAATACACACACACACACACACACTTTTATTTATTTATTTATATATATATATATATATATAATATATATAAAATATATTATTTGAAAAAAAAGAAGTGTAAAGTAATTAATCGGTTAAAATTTTCAGAAAATATTTCGATGTCTTTTAACTCCGTTCTCTTCAAAGTGTATTTTTTCCAAATTTTAATTAAACTTAATCCCCATTTAAACGGTTCTCCGGCTTCGTAGCTTTCATCACTTTTCAGTCGGCTAAATGGTCTTTCAACAGCAGTTACAGAACGAAACTATACTTCCAGGATTATAAAAGTATCTATAGCGAAGAAAAAGAGAGAGAGAAAAAAAAAAAAAAGCATCGGCCCCCTTTAACTATTTCAACTGTTTCTGGATTTCCCAATTTTAAAGTCTACTTTTCACCACGAAATATAAATTTAACAATTTGAAATGTCGAGTTTATTTTGTATAATCTTCTTAGCGGAATTATTTTAATAAAAAAAAATACTCTTTTCGTCATCTGACGACACTATTGAAGGATTATCAGAGATTGCGAAAAAATCTATGTTATTTGAGCCGATAAAAAAACTTTTACAGGGTTCTATGATTAGTAGTACAATACTCTTTTAAAAATTTAAGCGCAGCCAATTAGTAGCTGTGACCGAAAATTAAAAAATTGAGGAATGTATTTAGATTTCTACAAAACCTTAAAACGGTGTTTTCCCGCCTAGTTTTTTTTTTTTTTCTTTTTTTCTTTTTTTAGATATACTCGTAAATTACAAACATTTAAAAACGAGCAGCATGGGAATTCTTAATTGTAAAACTTGAAATAAGACTTAATCGTAATTAATTAGAAAAAGTAATTTTAGGTAACTTAAAATATTACAACGTTGATTTTCTTCCGGATATTTTATCGCTAATGTTTTTCGTTTCCAAAAAAAAACATACTTCCATACGAGCCTGTGCGTACACTCAAAATGTTTTATTTTCTGAAAGGCATAATATTCGAATTGGACTAACTGATTTCATCATTGATATTACAGATGCTATTTCGCTCAATAAATTTTTAATGTTTTAATATCTGCGAACGTGATCATTCTACGTCTCTCTCTCTCTCTCTCTCTCTCTCTCTCTTATTCTCTGCGATTCTCATTTATATTTGCTCCTTCCCAAATTTTTTTGGTACCTTTTTTATTTTCGATCTTAATTTCAGTTTTGTTCAACCTTATGGCCTTTGCAAACTCGTTTTTTTTTTCTTTTTTCGTTATATTCTTCTTTTTCTACTGTTCTTCATTTATTAATTTAATTAGGTTTCGGCGATAAATTGTCTCTACTTCCGCATACTACTTTAAAAATCGTAAACTTAAAAGCAATTTTGGATAATTTAAAATTTGACTACCGTTTATTCATTAAGAATAATTCAGTTTGATCATCCGATAGAGAATAAACGTTAAGCGCGGAATGAAATCCATTGGAACATATTCGATATTTCAAATTCTCATAGATAAAATTAAAAATTTCCACGTTGAAGAAACTGGGTACAAAAATTATACCATTCGGTTATGTACAATTAAGAAAACGTTGTTATAAAAATGTAGAATTAAACGTCCAGAACTCATTGAAAGTCCTTTAGGTAAGTGTAATAAAAGTCAGTAATCTGAAAGTGCTTCAAAATCTGCTTACTTGAGAAGAAATATTTTCAATTACGAAGAAGAGATCACATAAATCATTCTATAACCGTTGATGAGAGAATAAAAGCGAGTAATACATTTTCCATGTTTTAAATATGAACGGTAAAAAAAGGACCAGCAACAACCAATGTGATAATTTCTCTTCTAATATAAATAAAATTTAAAATAGCTATCGCGGATCGACCATAATTAATAAATTTTAATTATTTCACTGCCGTTTAAAATATTTCGAAAAATGTTGGTTTTCATAAAATGTTCCCTATCTTTATTTAGCATATTACAATTATTATACAATTTATTGAATATTACTGAAAATAAATTAATTTCCGTTTTTTTAATATTAATAAAATGATTAACTTGAAAAAAACTGATAACTAACCATTTTTATCTATGAAGCGTCTCCCCTGTTTAAGCTATACGAATTCAAGTTTAAATGATTAATCTAAAATTCGTCGTTGTAAAATATGTGAAATTACTTTTCGCAACTTTAATTAAAAGTTGCTGAATGTGCTGACGTATATATTTCTTTTAGAATTTCTTAAAACTATAAATTTTTACTCAACATTCGAATAATAAAATATTGTTATTTTATTTTTTATAGTTAAAGGAGGTTTTATAAGGTGGCAGATAAGTTTTGTCTGTTAATACACATTCTTTTAATTATAATTATGCCATTATTTATTTTCCTAACTTCACTACTCATCTTTATAAGTGTGTATTTATTAATGTTTTATATTTTTCTAATTATATATATATATATTTATTTATTTTCAGCGTATTTGACAAATGATATTCCCTAGTTTATACAGATTTGTCCGATTTATATGAAATTGTTCTAATGGTTAAAGTAAATGCGGAAATTCAAGAATATTTACGCCCATATATGTACGATTTATTTTGTTGCATACCGTTAAATTAATTACGGATAAATACGAATGCTTTTATTGCAGAGCTAATCAGATTACTTTTTGTTCCTTGAGTTGCGTTTCCAAAACATCAACCGTATGGCCTACTGTACTCATGCGTTCCAATTTCGTTTCCATTCGTTGAAGCCAACATTCTACTTCGATTCTCTTAGCTTCGTACTGTTGACTATCAGCCAACATTGTATCCAGTTGAGTTTTCCTATGCGTAACTTTGATATTAGTTTCATCCCAGTGTTCCCTTAATTTCGTAACTGTAACAAATAAACGTATCGGTTAACATTCAATAAGTGAACCGTGAAATAGTCTACGAGTATATCGACGTAAATATCGATATATGCGCGTATACAGTAATTAAATTATATTCGTGAAAAAACGAACGTTCAATTCAAACATTAGCTTTTGTCGAGGATACTTTCTTTATGATATATCCCGATGGGGCGGATTATCGGAAACAATTTCAAATATTAAACGCTATTTAATCAAACTTTAAATTACGAATCGGAGAATCGACGGGTGCTTACATTTTTTCTAAAATATCGAAAGCACAGATGGTCAACTTGTAGATATGTTAGCTTAAAGAAATGTATATATATATATTTCATAATTTTGCGCAACGATCGATAAATCAAAACAGCAAAAAAAAAAAAAAAAAAAGAGAACAAAATAAGGGTGTGCGACGCAAACAATTACGGTGCGCACTGTAATGAAATAGCTTCGTAGAATTATCACTATGCCAGTTTCAAATAGATTTGATGCTGGGGCATGAACTTTAATAATAATACATTATTTTTTATTTTTTGGGCACGCTAATGACTTTGACCACACAACTAGAAAAATTAAAATAATGGGTTAACTCGAGAGACGATTAAAGATAGAGCATAGGAAAGATCGAAATACAAGTATTATAGCTGGAGATGGGAAGGAAAGGATAAAAGAAGAATTATAAGGAGCAGGAAGACCCAGTGCTACGGTTGTGGAGTTCATAAGGGCAGGGCTTTCAAAAAAGATGTGATTTGCATCACATATGATGGTAGTGATAGAATTGTGAAAGGCTCAATCGCGAGAGGAGGACAGGGAAAAACAAAAACGTGGAGAGTGAGTGATTAAATCGCAGTCTGATTAAAGAAATGATCACGGAGCGCTGTGATAAGGAGGGAAGTAAAACCACGGCTGAGGACAGGGAACCAGTTGTATTTGAAGCTTTTGGGCAGTTCAAAAAGTAATACTAACTAGGTATGAAAAAAAAAAAAAAAAACCAACGAAGATAACAACATGGTGCATTACATAATTTTTGATACTTTTTTTTGTATACTTTTATATTAAAATGCAACGTAAAAGTATAGCATAATTCCTAATGAAATAAATCAAAAGTGGTTCGAATAAAATTTTCTTTCAATGCTTCCTTTATCCTTTCCTTCCCATCTCCAGCCGTTATTCCCCTCCTTCTTTCCTTTATACTTTCTATCTCCGATCGTTTCAGAATCTGAGTAGGTGATCTAAGTCCATGTAGTTGGGTCAGTGTTAACACCGAGCCCATTTAAAAAAAAAAAAATTCAAAACAGCTTTGCCAAATACAATGTAACTTGAAAAGCGATAAGTCGTTGATCGCAAAATCAATAAACACAAACAAGGAACACTTTCGTATACACATAGGTATGCATACGAATAGGGATCGTTAATTTTTTATAACTTGAAATGTTAAGCTTAATTATATATTCAACGCCGTGCTTGCGCGAATCTGATGCATAAGTGCCGAACAAGTAACACCACAAAACCGATAATAATAGTAATGAAAAAAACAAAAAAAAAAAAAAAAAGTGTTAACAAAGCTAAATAAGAATCAGCATACTATTTTTCTTGATTTGCTCGAGCCACGATCGTACGTTTTTTTTTGTTTTTTTTTTTCTGGACAATTTCAGATATTCTAAATTGTTTTACATAAAATTCACTAATAAAAAGACCTCTAACAAAAAACTTATTGCTTCGAAATTTTAAACTGTTTTACGTAAAATTATAACGTAAACGGTTGCATCAACTTCGGTGCAAACCGTCTCATCCATACCCATTATTTCAGTGAGGTAGACAGTGTTAAAGCTTGCACCGTCATTTACCTACGGTGCTCTTTACCGCCGCCTGATGGCGCTGTAGTGATCGCGATCGTACCTGCAGCAAATCAAGGAAAATAGTTTGCGGATTCTAGTTTAACGTCAACAAATTGAAAAGGTAAAAAAAAAAAAAAAAAAAGCCAAACAATGTAAAATTAAACTGAACAGCTATCGAACAGTCGAATAGACGGATTAACAGTTCAAAGTGCCCAAACACAATGCGAGTGGATGAATATTTTAAAAGCGATCCGAAAATAATGCGGTTAGAAAATTTACCTCTCATGCAATCTCGAAGATGATCTAAAACTGATGTACGGTATGATTTATTTTCAAAAGAGTGAGATGAATAGGTTGCGAGCGAGACTCCTGCAATTAGAATAACAACGAAATAACGGAAATTTAACTTTTATCACGCGAAACAGTCTTTAAAAGAAGTGTTAATTTACGCAAAAGGTTTTTATCAGAGATCCAAATAAAATACGAAATTCAGGTGTAACATCATCGTCGATGTAATATCATTTTCTGACTCTGTTGAGAATTCGCTTTACTTGTATGTTTTACGCCTACAATACATGACTAAAAGATTAGGCCTACATTACACACCTGCTACTTAATCATATCCGGAATCGGTAATTGTTCCATAACTTTGGTCTCAAAAATTTGAAAGGAAACGACGTAAAAGCGATAAAATTTTAAGGATGGAAGTAACCAGATAACTCAAAAACCGAATATATTTACACGATGGGCATTTTGCGTTAGTTGGTAATCCGGTGCCAGCTGGACTGCTGGGATCGATGTCTTTCTATAGGCAAATGAAGTGCATGAAAAGTGCAAGGAAAATTAAGATACCGACAAATCGAAAAAGGCAGAATGCGCGAGCCATTTTTCTAGACCGGCATTATAAACTGCAACCGGCAAAGTAGACTCGCTATCAGTAGCTAATAGGGGAAAGACTTTTGCAGTAACTTACAACCGAAGATGAGTGACTTTTGTAGAGTTTACACGATCGGCTTCTAACTACTCCCTTTACATTCTCTTGTATCACTTCTTGTTCACAATCTGAAAAATATGAAAAATTCAATTCTCGTTCACACTGATGGCAACTTTGATTATTTTAATGAAAACGAAGATTTCGAAAGAAGCCATTCATGCAAAATTAGTTTCAAGAAAATTATTCAAGATAAAAGGGGATTCAGAATTAGAAGAAAACACACAAAAAATTAGCGAAAAATGTATTTTTCCATTGTAAACGGTATTTAATAAAAAGTCGAAATAGATTAGAAAAATGTGATATTTTCATCAAACAACAGTTATTAAAGAAATCACAGTAGGTATATATTTTTATAAATGTCAAATATAATAACAGCAAACATAATGAAATGTAAAAGTAAAACCCCCCTCTTCAAGTTGTTTTTACGGGGAAAAAAATATATTCTAACTTAGACGTCACTTATCGGAATCAAATTGTTCCTATTCTGATGTGTTTCTCAACAGGAAATAGATTATTTATATGTATATATACATATATATTAATTACAACGTAATTCTTAGGCCGGCCTCCATTAGAAAAAATCTGCAAACTTTTTATGTAACGAAAAATATCTCAAAAAATGTCTCAATTTTATGTAACGTTTGTTATATTTTAATTTCTACCGACTTCAAAAACGTGGCACATTTTTTCGTTATATCATCTAATGAGCGCTGGCCTAAAAATTACGTTGTAAATTTTGATCATTTTATACAAAGTATAAGGGAAAAAGAGACAGAAATGTAAGCAAAAGGAGTCAAGGGGCACAGTCCCTTGAGAGACCAAAATGGCCGAGTTTACATATATATATATATATATTAATTACAACGTAATTCTTAGGCCGGACCACATTAGAAATGTCCCAATTTTGTGTAACGTTTGTTATATTTTAAATTTTACCGGCTTCGAAAAAAAAGGGAGGTTATATATTCGTCACGTATGTTTTTTTTTTTTATGTTTGTTTGCGCATAACTCATATATATATACATATATATATAGACCGATTTTACATATTCTTTGCCCAGTAGAAAGAGTACCATTCAATACTTACGTACCCCATGTGATGAGTAATGATGAAAATCGGTGAACATAAATTGGGTATTCGTCAAAAAACGTAAAAAAATGTGGTCCCTTCGGATAATTTCTTTTTTTTTTTTATTATTATTTTTTATTAGTATAACAGAGTCGGTTAACTTAAAATGCTATCAAACGCTTGAAACTTTTCTACATCTGCCGTTTTCGAATCAAAAGACGTATCTATAAATGTGGCAAATTTTTCGCTATTGCACAGTTCGTCGTCCCGTTTTCGTTTCCGCAATTCACGTTTGTGTTCGGTGGCGGTTTTCGTTTTTGGAAAACACAATGAATCCACACTTCTTATTACTGCGCAGGTTGATGAATAAGAAGTCCCACCATATAAAGAAGGAAGTAAAGACTACATATTGCTAATTTAATAATACCGCGGAAACGCAAAAAAAAAGTATTATTTATATGTGTTGTAGTATGTTAAGTTGTTTCGGTAGATTAATAAAATTTATGGTATAAATTATTGGTTGTATTCTTTTATTTGTTTTTATTATATAAAATTGGGGCATTTTTCCGTTATAAAATCTAATAGGGACCGGCCTAAGAATTACATTCTAAATTTTGATCATTTTATACAAAGTTTAGAAGAGAAAGAGACAGAAATGTAAGCAGAGAGGCCAAGGGGCAAAGCCCCTTGAGAGGCTAAAATGGTCGAGTTTCTATATAAATACATATATACGTTCTATACATAAAGTAAATGTATAGGTTTAGTTTCTTAAATCTGTACAGTGATAATTAACAAATAAATAATCGGAGTTAGTTAAGGGTGGATAACCGTTTTTATTTTAATTTTTTATATTTTAAAAATATCATCTATTGAACAGTTTACCCTATAGACCACACGGCAGGGGTTTACTAATCCTCTAACCATAGGTACACGTATATATTTAGAACTCTATCAATATTCCTTTAGTTTAAAAAGTGTAACTTGAAAATAATTTTTTTTATTAAGTTCCGAAAAAATTTGTACTACTCGTACGTGTCAAACATTTATTTTTTTATAAAAACGATTGAAAGCTATTTTTACTAAGTCGCCATCTTTGAAATGTTGAACTAGCAATAATTTACTGCTGTAAACTTATCCATCTATCGTATTCTGTAAGTTTTGATCAATTGTCTCAACAAATAAATACATAAAATATACCGACTCCTATGAAAAGACAGCAAAAGTCTAACCCGTTTACTTGTCCAAAATTATAGTGCCAACTTTTGCCAAAGTGATTAAATTAATTGCATTATGCAGGTGAAAAAAGGTCAGGTTTGAAGTGCGCAAATTGTATTAAAAAGGAACATACATTTTTTTTTTAACAATTCGTTAATTACACCACCCCTGTACTTCTAACCCTCAGCTTGTATATAGTATGGGCACATACAGTCAGCCACATTAATGTTCGTTCACGGCGTTGCGGAACAAATTAACGCACCAAACAGATGTAAATACAGCTTTATTTGTAATTTTTTTAACGAAATAACAAAAAGAAAAACCTCCTAAATACATATACGCAAAAAAAAAAAAATCATAAACGAAAAAATATCAAAGCTCCGGTAACAACGAACACAAAAAGTCGAAGTTGGTGCGCCACATTACTATTTGGTCAACTACTGACCGATGTTGAAAACAGCAGCCCTGGGGTTTTCCCCAACGTAAGGAATGGCATTAATCTTCGATTAAAACTCGAGAAATCGTAATTTTTCATAAAAAGAATAGTGTACCGTACCGGGCAATGAAATAGGTCGGTTACTAAATATGTCGCAAAACACCGTGAATGGCATTTAATCAAAGGGAGGTCAACTCACTCCATTCCACAAAAAGGGAAGCCGAAAATATTGGACGCTCTTGATGTACAGTTTATTCGGTGACAAGTAGCAGCAAAATCTCGAAGTAAGAGCTCCGAAATTGGTAAGAGCTTTATACGAATAAACTGAGAAAGTGGTTTCAGCTGAAACTATATGCAAAGCGCTCAAAAATATGGGATACAATCCAAGAACTGCTAGGCGTAAACCCGTCATATTTGCCGTCAACTGCCAAAAAACGGTTAGAATTTGCCAAGAAGTACGTGCACGAGGACAAGAAATTCTGGCGCGACGTGTTATTTATCGATGAATCGAAGTTTAATGTTTTTGGTGCTGACGGAAAATAAAAAGTGCGGCATAAACAGAATACAGCATTTGAAAACAAGAATTTGACTGCGTCAGTCAAACATGAAGGGGGATGTGTGCTGATGTGGGAGTTTCGCGGCTGGCGGCGTCGGGGGGACTCTGAGTTTTATGGAAGGAACCATAACCGCTGCCTCTTACACAAGTTTAAGCTGTATCAAGACAATGACCCGAAACACACCGCACTCGACACTCAGTTATGGCTGCTCTATAATTGCCGCTCTGTCATATTTGCCCCGCCACGGGCTCCTAACTTTAACCCCATAGAGAATCTATGGGACTTCTTGGACGGGAAACTACATGAGAAGCCAATTACCAGCCGTACCCAGCTGAAAGAGCGCTTAATGGAGGAATGGAGCAAAATTCCTCCAGATTATTACTGTAATTTGATTTCCTCGACGCCACATCAGTCGAAAAGTATGATCCGGCGAAGGGTTAGCATACAAAGTACTGATGTGCTCATTTGTTTACCCTATCGGAGGAATATACATAAGTCTTATTTTTTGTGTTCATTGTTATCGGAGCTGTGATATTTTTTCATTTGTGATTTTTTTTTTTTTTTTTTTTATATGCATATATTTAGAAAGTTTTTCGTTTGTTATTTAATTGAAAAAATTACAAATAAAGCTTTATTTCATTCTGTTTGGTGCGTTCATTTGTTCCGTAAAACCGTGACCGAATACTAATGTGGCTGACTGTACGTATAGTAAATGTTTATACAAGTTTATTATAAGTAAAAATAATCACTTAACATTTTTTTTGAGCATGTGTGAAGGTAAAGTAAATGCAAAAATAAAATTATAAAAAATTTTCTTTAAAACTATGGAACGAGTCTTAAAAACCGTTTAATTCGGATGCGAAAGGAATCTCTACAAATGAAAAAAAATAACAACGATAAAAAATAAAAATAAAAATTCATTGGACTTGAAAAAAGAGAAAAGTCAACTTAGAGTCGTCTTTAGTACGTGCATCGTAAATCCGTATACAAAAATGTTACTTCGGCGTTGATGGATGTAGCAGCGTTTGCGAGAAAATAAGAGTAAATATAACTACAGATGGTTTTTTAAATTAGAAATCAATATTTGGTGAACATTTCAATATTAACGTTGTGCATTTCAGCCTTAAATCACTGGGACTAGTCTCCATGCTAAAATGAAGATATATTCCGTGAAAGATAAGTTGCGCATCATCACAACAGAGTATCCCCGACCAATCGGAGTCAATAATCTTTCGATATAAGAAGAAAGGCGTTAGCAGATATTGAAAGATAAAAACAAATGCGGCATTGTAATGAAACAGCTGCGACTTCACGTTTGAATTCGAGGAAGAACTTGCTGGCTAAAAGACCTCTTCAGGATTTCAATTGGATTGCAGTCCGGGGACTGCGGCGGCGTTCCCAGGATCTTCGGACAGCTGAACAACACCAGGTACGTGTTTTATAAGCTTTATGCTTCGGGTCGTTGTCTTGGTATAGTTCAAAGCCGTTCCGGATCTTCATTTTTTCGGCACTGACATGCAGATTTTTTCGCAGTATGTCGATGTACATATCAGCAGTCATCTTTCCTTCAATAAATACTAAAGAACCTACTGTTGAAAAACATCCCCAAACCATAACATGCCAGCTGCCATGTTTCACTGTTGGAAGAACATGTTTTCGGTCTAATGCTGTGTTCGGCTGTAGTCACACATTTGCTTTCCTATCACCGCGGAAAATATTAAATTTGGACCCATCGGTAAAGATGACAACATTCCAGAAAGTTTCAGAGACAAACAGATATTTCAAAGCAAAATCGAAGCGCTTCTTCTGATTAATTTTGGAAATGAGTGGTTTGCTGCGCGCAGTTCGTGAATTGTACCCATGTTTTTTTAACGAGTCTCCGAATAGTAGTTTCTGCGGAAATTTCTTTTCTAGTCTTCTCGTATAATAGTGTAACTAGTTTCGGAGCAATTACTTTTGGATTACATTTCACCTCGCGTATTATTACCAGGTTATTCCGATTTGAATGTTTTTCCGGCTGACCTTTCTGTGGAACAGAATCGATTCGACCTCCGTCATCAAATCGTCGAATAATATTAAACACGCTCGTTTTCGGTAGGTTCACTAACGACCCCCAATTGGCCGAATATGACAACAAACCCTTTCCATGATGATAAATGACTAATTGCCGCTTGTCAAACGAAATATTTCGCGATTTTCAGTTCATTATTGACGACAAATTTTTCCTTACCAGGTTAGTCAAGTTACACACCGAATGAAACGGTATACTGTTGCCTGCGGGTTTATATTATCTTGTATTACGTGCGTACGTAGTACGTACCAGGGAAAGTCCAACTTCTCATGACGCACACGTTGTACAGGTTTGTACAAGTTTTCCGAGGCGTCATCGCTACGTTCCAATATTAATGTGACGGGCAAATTCCTACTTTCCGTGTGCATTGTGCAGCGGCTGTGTTTCTTTCTTTTTTTTTTTTTTTTTTAATGTTTTCTTTTTCGCATGTATTATAAGAGACGGTGTTTATTTTTCATGTTTTTGAATAAATTTTGAATTGACAGCTTTTCCATCCTTTTTTTTTTTTTTTGACAAATCTTAATTTCAAAAAGGTTCCAATATTAATGTGGCTCACTGTATATATACAATGTATGCGGTGAGTCGCATTAACATATTGATGAGACGTTATATTTAAAAATAAATTTGTTAAAACAAAAGAAAAAAAAGAAAACGTTTTTTTTTTGTCTACTTCTTTTTTAAACTTTTAAACTGAAAACACTCAAAAATACGCGTATAAACAGTGATTAATTAAAAAGCAAATGGATACGTCACATTAACATTGCAGCATCCAGACGATACGTATGTTAAAATGTTAGCTGGGTTTTCCTCAACGTAAGTATTGCGTGCAGTGTGCCGTAAATATAATGCTAGCAACTAGAGAGCAACGGTGACAATTTCATGCGCGCGCATAAATTTGAATTACCTGCTGAATAGCTGAGTGAAAAACATTAATATACATCATTTGATGCAGAATTGTAGGTAATTTTTAATCATTCGAACGGTTTGTCATAATATATTACATCTGTTCTGAAACTATCGAGAAATACGGTTCACAAAATTATATGACGACATAAACGAAAGGATAAAATCGAATCTACCCCGTCAGACTTGAAAAATTTTCAGTTCATGATAAATGACAGATTATACCGGAAGGTAGTTAAAATGCAAAAGTAAATGCACCAAACTTAATCACCGTGTTAGGAATTGGGAAAAAAATTTCGTTGCGCGAATATTCATTCTAAAAATACCAGTTGCAAAAATTCACGAACTGCTCGCCAAAACCGTTCATTAGCGCGATGAATAAGAAACAGTGCTTGTGATTTTCCTAGAAGTATAGTCTAGCCGTTGAGAAATTCTGGAACGATGTAATTTTCAAAGATGAATTGAAATTTGACATCTATAGAAATGACGAAAGCAGGGAGTTCGGCGGAAACCAAATACGGAGTTGTTTTGCTGATTGTGACGTAGATCTATAATAGGCGCTATATTGATATGTTATTTATCAAAGGGAACATGAATGCTGATACGAGTAGCAATATATTAGGTGAAAATCTGCAATAGAGCGCGAAAAAATCAGGCATTGGGAAGTTGTTCAAGTTTTAATGATGCTAGGCACAATGAACACAAAACTCGGCCGCGGTTGCTCTTATTACTGTCCTAAAGTCTTAAAAACGCCACCATACTACTTAATGTAACCCTATCGAAAATATATACGACTATTTGAACAGAAAATTACGCCAAAGCCCCATTTCGAATTGACATCGGTTAAAAGAAGGGCGACTCCGAGAAGAATAGAACAAGATTTCGGTTGATTACTCTCGAAAATTGTTTCCGTCAACGTCGGGACGACTAAATTTTGTTATTAAAGCCAAAAAAGGCCTTTGCAAAAAATACTAATTTTATTTTATACTCGGTGTCCAATTTTCTTTCTATTATTTCATGTTCCAATATCGATGCGACTTACAAATTTTTTGCCTCCTTTTTCACTCGAGCTAGAAGTTTTTATTTTTTATTTTAAAAAAAATTTTAATCAACAAGTCTCTTTTTCTTATCGTTTTGACATATATTAATTTTTAAAACAATTCGCCAATCCACTGTATATACATATACATATATATACATATATGTATATATAAAAATAAAAAATGTTCTTGCCATGTCGGGATATCAATCACAAGTAAAATGAAATTGCATGATCATGATCGTATACTGAACTATCGAAATACATATACATATTTTTTTATCCAAATAAAATGTCTTCTTTCGTTCCTTCTGCGCATTTCGTAAAGGCCACACCAATCCTTCTAATAGGCAAGTTAACTACATTTCTTTCGCACAACAAGAGAAAATGAACTGATAACAGTGAACCTTACAGTCCAATTAAATATTCAGCCAACAACCTATTTCTCAATCTATATGTAGAAGTATTAAAATGCAAAAAAGTCCTACGGGGGGCTACTGTAGTCACCGTTTTGTGCTTTTCGTTTTTTTACGATATTTCAGTCATTTTTCGATTTTAAAAATACTTATCGGAGGTTAAAAAGATAATGGAAAGTTCTATAACGGTGATTTTTTTTCAGATTTTTAGATGTTAAATTCAAATTTTTAGAAACGTTCAAAATTTTTAAAATGTCAAAAATTTTTAAAAAATTAAGTTACGACGAAAAAAATATATAACGTGCATTTTATTGTAAACTGTCTATAGAAATATATATTTTCAGATTTTTAGAAGCGGTGGAAGAGGTTTAAGAAAAATAAAAACATGCACTTTTGACTGAAAAACCTCTTGAAATTCAACTAATAACAGCGGAATAGATATATGTAACGTATTTGAAGATAACAAGTTTCCTTGAATTTTTTCAGATTTTTAAAACGGGAGGAACGAGTGGAACATGTCAAAAAGTTAAATATAATCATACGCTTTAGTTGAAAAACCTCTTGAAATTCAACTAATAACAACGAAATTGATATATGTTACGAATATTATAAAATAAAATGTTTTTCTGAATTTTTGCGGATTTTTAGAACAGATGAAACAAATAAGAAAAAGAATGAAAACATATATTTTTGGTCGAAAACCCTCTGAAACTTCAACTGAAAGCAAGCTATAAAATGTAAGTTACATAATTTGTCATCGTATTACCGCCTAATTTGCTATTATGGAAATTTTAAATTCGTGTAGAATTGTTATATTGTTTTATTTCTTAAAAGCATTATTATTTTTCAGTTATAATACATTAGTTTAAATACACATTTGTGTCATATTTAGAACAGAGAAAAACCGTATGTTTTTTCAACACTCTTTAAAAGTGAAAAAAATGGAGGAAAAAAATCAGAAGTCATCGTTTAGTTATTTTCTAATGATTTGTAATAACTAAGTTAGCTCAGAGCTAGTCCTGTGCAATAAGAATCACAGGAGAAACTCTTGTCGATTTTACACGTAAGATTTCAATTACAGACTTTAAAAATACGCAAAAAACTACATAGATACAAAAATAGGTTGGCGCGCGAAATAAAGAGGCATGCTATTTTATATGCGCATGTACCAGAGCTCGAACGGGGCGCGGGAGGAAGGCGACTCACTTCAACTGAACGGTTTTTCTTTGTTCTAGATACGACAAATGTATTTAAACTAATATGAAATAATAATGCTTTTAAGAAATAAAACAATATAAAAATTCTCCACGAATTTAAAATTCCCATAATAGCAAATTAGGTGGTAACACAATGATAAATTACGTAACTTACATTTTATAGCTTGCTTTCAGTTGAAGTTTCAGAGGGTTTTCGACCAAAAATATATGTTTTCATTCTTTTTCTTATTTGTTTCATCTGTTCTAAAAATCCGCAAAAATTCAGAAAAACATTTTATTTTATAATATTCGTAACATATATCAATTTCGTTATTAGTTGAATTTCAAGAGGTTTGTCAACTAAAGCGTATGATTATATTTAACTTTTTGACATGTTCCACTCGTTCCTCCCGTTTTAAAAATCTGAAAAAATTCAAGGAAACTTGTTATCTTCAAATACGTTACATATATCTATTCCGCTGTTATTAGTTGAATTTCAAGAGGTTTTTCAGTCAAAAGTGCATGTTTTTATTTTTTTTAAACCTCTTCCGCCGCTTCTAAAAATCTGAAAATATATATTTCTCTAGACAGTTTACAATAAAATGCACGTTATATATTTTTTTCGTCGTTACTGAATTTTTTACAAATTTTGAACGTTTCTAAAAATTTGAATTTAGCATCTATAAATTCGAAAAAATTCACACTTTTATAGAACTCTCCATTATCTTTAACCTCCAATAAGTATTTTTAAACTCGATCGAAAAATGACTGAGATGATATCGTAGGAAACCACAAAACGGTGAGTACAGCAGCCCCCTGTGGGACTAGGGCTCTGAAACTTTCAGCATCAACTACTTTTTTCATGCTCTAGATATGTATATTTTTTTTTATAAAGTTTGGTTCAAAGGAACTTTTACCCCTCTTAACCGGCTAGACCCGTTATTAATAATTTAACATATCAACGCAGTTAGAGCTTCAACTGCATATGTACTGCATTCGAAATGTATCGAATTTCCGGAATTCAGAAGTTATGTTTTCAGGAGTAAGCATTTATAATACGCTTTCTCCACATGCTACGTTCAAGACATCGGATGTAAGTACTAAATTTAGATTGAGATAGTTTAAAAAAAAAACAACTGTCACAATGTCAGCAGACGGAGGAAAGCAGCTGGTTCTGTAATTGTGCAGGTTGACTAGATGAATTAAACTTTTGGAACTACTCGATGGTATACGACCCGTAGTGCGTTTTGGTTGAATGCAAAATGGGACAGTTCACTCGTTTGAGAAGTAAGCTGCTTTAGAATGCTTAACGTCTTCCGAAAAAGAACAATTAGAACATTCGCGTTAAATAGACAGTTTACTTACCAAAATCGACTTGCTTATTTTCTGCCAAACCGAATTTTAAAGAAATGAATAATGGCGATAGCCAAGGGTGTCGTCAGCTGATGAGCCATGGGGCAGGGCAAGATGATAGAAAGAGGATACGAGTTATAGGAAAAATAAAATTTATAAGTTGTAAAGGCTTAATATTTTTTTAAACGAGAATAAAATCTTAATTAAAACATAATTTTCGTGGGTTTCTGGCAAACTGTCCATGATTACGCGCCTATGAATACTCATCATGGCCCGTTGATTAAAAAGTTTCAAGGCTCCAAGGAGGACAGCTGCCCCTCCCCCCCCGCTGGCGATGCTCATGGCGATAGCGAGCTGGTATAATCGGTTTGTCATTTGTAGGCTTTCAGTCGCCACATTAAAATATTTTTATCGCGTCTAGTAAAAAACGTGTGAGAATTCGCGGCACAGTCTGTTAGTCCGCTGGTTTCTAACTTTAATTTGCAAACTAGCAGGTTATTCATGATAAAACTCGTAACCTAGAGGTTGCATTATGTGAGTTAATTTGAGATTTTTTGCAGCGTAGCCGTGAATGACCCTAACTAATCGTAACGTAAAAGTCGCAAATTTTTTAAAGCACGATAGTATTAAGATCAGTTTTTGAGTTAATAGTTATGCCACTTTTGCACTGGGGGCAATACAAAAAATCATGTATCGATTACGTAACATTTTTGTATCGAATATTCGATAACATTTAATATTTAACCTTACTTGCATTACTCCTGCCTATTGCGAAAAATTACATAGTTATTTAAGATCGGCTTTTCCATAAGAATTATAGAAAGATTGGGGATTCCCGATGTCCAGGTCCCAAAGACCGACTTTATACATACGTAAAGGACAAATGTTGAAAGACTAAGAGAAAGGGAGAATAAAGTGAATTAGGAAAAAGGATATTCAATATGTACACGTTGAATCCGTATGGACGTGTACAATGTTCTACAATAACTATTCGATTCTTTTAGATTTATTACGAAAATCTGTTTGTTTCCAAAAGTAGTCGTTGCGTTAAATCACGATATATTATTTACGCAGTTGAAACGATCAACTGATATCGTAGAAAATCCAACAATTATGGTGAACAGCTGAAAATTAACGAAAACCATATACCCACGATATTTGTTAACCGTGTAAGAAATATTAAAAAACTGAGAGACATATTTGAAAATGCAAATAGCTTAATGTCTACAATACAAACACTAACTATTAATATTATTAAAATTAGTGGTAATAAGAAAAATGATCGTTCCGCGGCATATTCGATATAATTTACTCATTATACGAGCTAGAGTTCAATTGTAAATACTATTATAAATAATAATTATTCATAATACTCATTGACATCCTTTACACCTATGACCGATACAGAAAATTACAGGACCTCTATCGCATATTTTAATTGAGATGACGTGTCACTAGTACATTCGAATAACGCGATTTCTTAAAATTCGTCAGATGTGAATAAACGTCTCGGAATTAGCATCGCCCGTTTAGACAGTGCAGCGTAGCAATCACTTGTTTTGACTGGAGAATTTGTTGATACTTTTTGACAACATCCCTCGTAAATGAGAGGTACCGCGTTGGACAAAATAAACTGCTAAATAGATTTCGGCAAAAACGGTACAATATACTGCCACAATTTTACTTTGAGGTAGTTCCAATAATCCACATTTTTATGAAATATTTGATAGTCGTAGAATCATTTTTGATATCGGAGTACTATTATTAGAGCCAGAGTAGAATCGATCATTTTCGGGTCATTTGAATCTAAAACTCAAACATCGAATAATAAATTGATTCTTGTCACATTGTTTTGCGGCAATCGAAGTAACTATTAAATCTTTTAATCATGACGCAGTTGTGCATATTTAATAATCGCAATTCAGTTGACTGGTTAATATTCGATAGGGTCGTTTATTTTTAACTTTCAAAATTTATCGGCAAAACATTTTCAGAAAAACTTAACGCGGTGTTTTATCGAATGAGCGCAGGCAGCTGTAGCTTTCACAGACCACCGTAGATGGAGGCGAAAAGTCCTGTTTTATATTATTTGAAATCTTATTGTGCTTTCAAGTTATTTCAGTTTAAAGGTGAGACACGCATTACCCTCACAGTATAAATTAGCAATGAAGTTGGATACGTGTCATACCTGTAAGCAGGCACGTGTCCACGATTTTTAAGGGAGAGCGGGGGTGAATTTTTTTTCACATATTTATTTTATAAATAACAGTACATTTCTCACTAATATTCATACTATTAATAATTCCCGTCGTTTCGATTTATATATTAATAATTTACATAAATGAATTACCCTATAAACATTAATAAATGTTATTGATTATATTCGTAATAAAAAATTTTGCATAAAATATTAATGAAGTACCTTGAAATATTGAGAATATTTTTTTCTTTTTTCTTTAAAGGTAAAAACACCCTAAAAAATCATCAATATTTAAATTTTTGATTTTTTTTTCCAGATTTTTATGTATTTATAATAACTACTTCAGTTCTCATGAGGGGGGGGGGGTAACCCCAAACCCCCGTGGGCACAGCCTTGCCTGTAAGGTTCTCATTAGTTTTTCACATATTTCTGTTACATAATGGAGTTAGCTATTACAAGAGAATCTCTCATGATTTCTAATTTACTGCATTTTTAAATTCAACGTATAATTCATTATTTCGGGAGTTAGCCGAGTCTCGTCTTGTCACCCTTTATCGCTCTCGAGCTTTTGCTAAATGTAAAACACACTTAAAATTCTAGTCAATTGAAATACAGAATTTTTTAAATAAAACCGTCAATGGATAAACAATTCACATTCCACATAATTTCGGCGGTCTATCTATGAATTTTATCGACGCCCTGCGAAGATTCACTCGAGGTAGTATTCTCCTGAATTTCATCGGCCCTCACATACGTATTTGTCAGCTGCTGGTCGCAATTTGCTCCTGTGATACGGAAATAACTCTATACTTACTAAATAATTTATTTACAAAATTCGGGATGACAGTAGGTGTTTCAAATAAAAAAAAAAAAGTAAAAAAGGTGGTCCCATACCCTTGATAAGGTATCATGGATTGTGAAGTTAAGGCTTACAAGATACTAAGCCTAATAAATCTGATGAGAATACTGGGAGGGCCAGTTCCTTTTTCTCGATCACCTTCACTTTCCCAGATTTCCCTGGTACCCAATTAAATTTCAGATTAAGTGCATACATAAGTCTCGAACTCGGATTTAGTAGCCAAGCACCTTAACCACTAATCTATACCGTACTACCGTTTCAAGTAATAGTGTTTTTAAATCGACACTGTTGCGAGGTGACTCGAGATCGATAAATACCGTAATTATTCGGTTTTTACACAAGCTAATAGGTAAATTCGTAGCGCGGTAGCCTACTGGTTTAAGGTGCTTGGCTACTAAATCAGAGGACGCGGGTTCGAGACTTGCCTCGATCCGTATCCGAATCGCTCCCACGTTTATCCAGCCTGAAATAATTGAGTATCACAGAAACCTGAGAAAGTAAAGACGGCCGAGAAAAAGGAACTCTGGCCCTAATATTCTTTTTAGTTCCATTAAGCTCAGTACACTGTGAACCTTAACTTCACAATCCATGATACCTTGTCAAGGGTATGGGACTTGCTTTACTTTAGAATACTCGACGAATCGAATCTTTTGGTGATACTAATTTTCGAGTTTTCACGTTGCTTTCAAATTTCCATTTAATTTTATCGGTTCAGTTTAGACAGATAAGTAAGCACCTGAATTAAAAGTTTCTCCGATGACGAACAATCTTGTTCGAAATGTTAGTAATATCAATAAATGCTGTGCTACCACTGAAAATATACGCATGGTTGGATGATAGTTTCGCTGTCTCATAATTTTATACATTTCCTGTTATTTTTCAGTTACTTGTAGTACATTGTTTTTTTTTTTTGTTTTTTTTTTTTTTTTCAGGTCTCATTTGTTTTACTAGGTTTTTATTTAAGAGAAAAATCGCAGTGTGCCCGTTATATATATATATATTTTTTTTTTTTTTTCTGTTCGTAGAGTGTACTAACTAAAGGGTAATTAAATAAAAAAATATATATATGTATTCGCTTAAAGAGGAATATATTTCATTGAATTAGTCGCATGATGGAAACATAACTTTTTTTGCGATAGTTAAATCACAATAACCCAGTAAATATATTAAAAGGCGCAATTTAAACCTTTGCTGACGTTTGAACCTCAATATTCCAAAGGTTCCGGTAAGGTTAATCAGAGCATGACCCGTCGGAATGTGCAGTTGGCATTGTGGTAGTTTAAAATATAGCGTGACAAAATCCAATACAAGCGATATAAAATGCAAAAGTGATAATGATAACGATAATAATAATAATAATAATAATAAGAAGAAGAAGAAGGAAGAATAAGGAAGGAATAAAAATAAAGAGGAATAAAATGATAAACAGCGATCATGGATGAATTGATAAAGTGAAGAAAGACAGAAGTAGCGGAATAACCGAATACAATTATTGTTTTTTTCAGCGATTTACCTTTCCCGTGTAATTGTTGCCTGTTTGAATCCGCCTTCAAATTTTCTGCAGTATGAACTAATTCGTCTAGTTGGGGTTTCTTTTGTTCCAATTCACGCAGCACGTTCTAAAAGGAAACAGATGGAACAAAAATGTTAAGCAGAGATTAATAATAATAATAATAATAGTAATAGTAATAGTAATAGTAATAATAATAATAATAATAATAATAATAATAATAATAATAATAATAATAATAATAATAAAGGGCCGTTTTATGTGTTCTACCAGTGGCTTGGAAGGGGTCTATAGCAAACTTATAGGGCGGCAATAGATTTCGTTAAGGGTGTTTCTCTGGACACGCACTTAGGTTTTTAGACGGGATAATGCCTCATAGACGGCACTCATTTCAGGCCTATCGATGAAAGAATTTCCATACACGCCGTAAAATACAACCAAGGTGAAATAGCGCTACAAATTTCAGGAATTATTCAACCGTGTGTTTTGTTTGTTTTTTTTATTAAATAAAAATTTTTTATTTCACCGCTGATTAAATAAATAATTTTCGCTTGAAATAATTAAAATTTCGACGTTCGTTGCCGAACACATTTCAATTTTCTGTTCTATTTCGAAAGTTAAAAGTGCAATTTAGGTATAGGACAGCATTTAAAATTCAGTAAAGTACTATAAGATGGAGGCTCTGAAATTTTAAAATTATTTTTTTACATATTTTCAAAAAGTAGACACATTATGAATATTTTTGAACGGGTTTTCGAATAAACAATTCAAAAATGCGTAGTTTCCATTAAGGTGCGTAGTGAAATTAGATGAATGCCGCTAACTTCTGAATTCCATCGAGTACATTCGTAGTTCTCATTGTACTCGACTTCCGATTATCTAGAGCGTCTATCCTAATGGGCAAATTGTAGTTCTGCTAGCAGACCAGTACGACTCGAAAACTTCGTTAAAGCCATAAAGTTTTTCTGAAAAAGGAGACATCGACACGCTTTTTCTATAACCGAGACTTGATGCTAAAAATGTCGCTATTTAAACAGACGCAGATAAAGAATAAAGTGATACAAAACGAAGAATGCGAAGCAACAAATAGCCGAAATAGCCGAAATAGCGAAACAACGCCCGGGAGGGAAGAATGATCAGGGATCGTCGCTACTAATTGAAAGATTGATCAACATCTTTGTTAGTAATTTTGTCAAAAAAAAAAAAAAAAGTCGGCAGACTTATCGATGCGAAATTTTTAAGCATGCGTCAAGCATTAAAATTCGGTAAACAAAAAAAAAAGGGTCATCAGCATTTCACCTTAATAGTTTCAACTTCTCGGAACAGAGATTATAGGACAACAATCACCGGATTTCGATACTGTTTTTAGATTTCTAGTACATACCTAAAATTGCTGTTTCACTATCCGGAGGATAACGAATGTTTAACACGATAGAGTTACGCGAGAAATGAGAAAAACACTCGATACTAAACAGTTTTCATCGAAAGCGACAAAATATATTCATTCACTTTTGAGCAGAAGCATCTAAAATTTTTCCAGTGAGGATTCATTTCGAAATATTCCTGAAATTTAAGGGGTTTATGATGATACGATCAGGCAACATCACATTTTCGTCGTTTTTACGATAGCGAAGTCGTCAGTTTTTTAATTTAAATTCACCTGAAAGAAATCGCGCTAAAAGCGGAAATTAATAGTTCCATTTTCATATTTATTAAAATATCGTTTAAAAAAAAAAAATTATTTTGTTAAAATATTTCTCTTTAATTACACAGTCGCTGCTATATACACACATTATAATATATATATATATATATATATATATATATATATATATATATATATATGTATAACCATAAATTTATAAAAATATTATTTGTTGCATTTATAATATGCTAATATTATAACAAATACTGAGCCAAGAGAATCCCACAAATTTCGGGAATATTTCGAAACTCCTCGTTGGAAACATTTTAGACTATTGTTGTATTCAGTCAATTTCGGAAATAATGAAGAAAAAAAAAAAAAAAAGAAAAAAATAGTAGCGAAAAGAACGATTTGCTCTACGTTTACCACTGAGTAATTTTCGAAATATACAGCTCGAAATAAGAGTCGGTACAAATTCCTTTTTCTTACAAACAGAAAGTGTAAATTTTGGTATTTAATGTCGCTTAACCATCTCATAAGAGGCGGTTTATGATAACACCTTAATTATATCGAAATTATTTTAACACAATGACCGGGGACACTTTCAATTAGAAATCAACGAAAAAGGATAAAAACGGCTTTCGGAAACTGTAGAGTAACTGACGTAATATTATCGCTTAAAAAGCGTTAAAAAAAATCAAAGTAAAATTAAAAATTCAAAA
Source organism: Icerya purchasi (assembly GCA_039619475.1). Lineage (NCBI taxonomy): Eukaryota > Metazoa > Arthropoda > Insecta > Hemiptera > Monophlebidae > Icerya > Icerya purchasi. Next base: position 188,444,619 of record CM077115.1, on the reverse strand, counting down.
AAATTACTAAAATAAATGTCCCAACAAAGTTTTCGTAGCACTTCCCAGATTGGATAATATAACTGAGATTACATAAAAAGTGAAAATGAGCTTAGATGGCTCAAAACATATAACGTCAAAACTACAATAGTACAAATAAAACGATTAACAAGGAAGTTTCCGCTACTTGATGACTTAAACTACCGAAAAAGTCAAAAAAAAAAAAAAAAAAAAAACAAAAAACGACAAAGTATTACGCGTAAAATTAGGAGGTTCGGAATAAAAGGAACAAAAAACTCTAGACAAAATGTTAAGCGGATGATCATGAGGTGAGGGGAACAGTAAAGTCAAGCAATATCGATTAAATGAGAAAGTGCAGGAGGAAATTATTACCTATCACTTTTTGGCTTTTTCGTATGTTCTTCTTTTTCCGATTACTCTCTTCAGTCAACGTAGGAGAGAAATAAACGACCCTTAAGCAGGATTTCAAAAAACGACCACGAATAATAGTTGTCCGCGGTTAATTTTGAAATTTCGAAATAAATCAAAGCATAAAAAATTACGGAGGGGGCATCATGTAGGTCTAAATTTTTTTAGGGCGTGGTTTATCAAAGCGTATAAGGCAAGTGCAATTACACTGCATTAATCGAATACGTCTGTAAAAAGAAGCAAAAAAATGCAAGCTTCTTTTTCAGTTACACTCTAAGCTATTTTGCCGATCTCAAAACGGACCAATGCCATGTGCAAAAGTTACCGACCTCTCTCGTAATGCCCTTAGCACAAGAAAATTCTCTTCGCCTTGTTACGCTGCAGAAGAGTTCGTATCTTTCCGATGAAAAATTCGACGCACGTAACTAACGAACCACGTTAGAAGCGTGCGCGCGGCCTAATACAATTCGCCGCCGGTAACCGCTACAAAAGAACGAGCGATCCTTCTCAATCGATAATTCCGCTTCACCGTGAATTTCGCACAAGATGGATCTCGTTTAGTAAATATTTTCCGGGGCACGCTCGTCAATTATGCTAGAGAGACGACAGCTTTCTCTTTGTCGATGGCACCGCCGGTTTGGGCTCTTGCGCGACTCTAGAACCGAATTCGACGAGAAATACACGCGATATAATATTTGCGAGTTCGCTTCGGTTAAATTTAAAGAAAAAAGCTAAATTTAAATTGCAAAAGAATTAATGTAAATTTTGTTTTACGTTGAATCGATGTTGCAGAGTACCGGTAGGCTGGCACATGACTCTGGCGCGGCTTAGACCACCAAGAGAATGTAACACTGGAAGAACATCCACGTTCTAATGTACATATATATCTATATATGTATATATGTATAATTAACGAGCAGTGGAATCGCACGGCGATACTTGAACGTGTAAATTCGAAAAGATGAAACGAACGAATTTTTTGAAATTTTCACGTTTTTTTCATTAGCCGAACAGGACAATTTGAAACGCCTAAATACACGCCACTCCCAATTCCGAATTAAGGGACTTTGCACGCCGGTGTCTGCGCAAACTAACGCCGCGTTTCAGCGACACTAGAAGGGTGCTAGCGGCTAAAGACCCTGCCGATAGAGTGCACTTCTCGGCACCCCTACAGAAAATTCGAACGGACGACGACCGAATATTGTCCAAAATTTCCACCGACCCCCACCGCCGACGCCGCCGCCGATGTGTGCGTATGTTTACCGGAGAAAGAAAAACGCAAAGCAGACCGCCAAAGGCATACTCTCTTTTCGCAGGCGCAGTACGCCGTAGAGAGGAAGAAGAACAAACAGCAGAGTAAGGGACGCGCACTCTGTTCAAGCAGTTGTGTTTCGTTTCTATTTATCACCTGTCTATCAGGTGCAGCGCCCAAGTACCCATCATATCGCGTACGCGCTCTGCGTGCACCAAAAGCGCGAATGAGAGCGGCTCGACTATCGGCACGACGAAGCTACATGGCAAATAAATGATATTAAGCGGTGTCGCGATGGACAGAATGCGACTACTGTGCCGGCGGCGCACAAATTGGTAAAAGAAGCATCAAGACGGATCGACCGAAAGGTAAACAACACTGGAAGTGCACTGTGCGGTTCTTCCGGTGGTGCTGCGACGGTTACCGCTGTTGCAGACGATAACTTTGCCTCGACGCATGCTGCTGCGCGAATTTTAAACAAACCCGTCCGTTATTGCAGGGAATTTGCCCCCACCCCCCAGAGTAGTAACCTGTGTAGAATCTCGCGTCCGAGTGATGGAACTTCGAATGAGATGCTCCTTAACGGTGGCTAAACGATGTTCTCCAATTTGGTGATGATGAATGGTGCTCCGTAATGTCTCTCGATAATCTGATATAAGTGAAATTCTTCATTTGAGCATGCAGAAAAAGGAGAAAGGGCTACTCAATTTAGTGGTATACCGAAGCTGAATGATTCCGAAAATTAACATCGCTTACAAATTTATTTCGATAATATACAAATAATCAGGGATTATCGCGGTTCAAAAAAAAAATAAAAAAAATACGTATATATATATATCTTTGAATCGATTAAAATAGCAAATCCAAATATCCTTAGTCTTTTCGACAATGCACCATTATTACTGACGCAGCTTAAACCTCTCGTCGTCACTTATCCGCACTTCTCTATCCTCAACACATGCTGTTGCCCTTCGTCCGATTCTCTTATTAGTGTAACACTAACTCTTCGAGTGCTGAAACTCCTATTAGCTCTATCGGGTTTTCTTTTTAGTATCCTTTCCATCTCTACCGGAAAGTCTTTTATTAGATTGTTTTTTTTCCTCCATTTTCAGATTCAGCGGTTGGCGCATACAAAACCGAGATGACGAGGGAAAAAGCAAAGAAAAAATGGTATTCTCGCAGGCGGTAGCGGTCGAACTTTTTAAAGGAATTATTAAAAATTAGATTTTACCGTAGTAGTTTAAATTAACCAAAAACTTTTCGTGTACGTTTTCTCGACTGAATTATATAAATAAGTCGTTTGATGAAAAACAGACCTCGCTTCTAGACCAGCCTTCAAGACCGGATGCATCCCGTACATTAAAAACGGATCAACGGACACATTAGTTTTAATTGGATACTTCCGTATTCAGTCGGTCAAGATTCGCGCCGAGTGCCGCAATTTGAAATAAAATTTATTAGTAACATTTTTTTTTTCTTTTTTTTTTTTTTTTATCATTTTCACGTACCAGGCAGTATTACCAACTTCGAAATTCCATTTCTAAATGATTTCATTCGACTGCGTTCGAATCCAAACCGAAGGAGTTAATGGCCGGCACTACTTAAGTATAAGTGTCATTGTAAAGACGGCGAAAAAAAAGGATTTCCAGAGTCCAGCGCAGTTCGTTTCGAGCATTTGTCGCCAAAAACATAACGCGAAAAACGACGATGTGAATGAGATGACATAAATGTTTAAAACTTTCACAGCGATTACTGATAATAAATAAATTGCGGACACAACAGTGTTTTAAAAAAGAATTATATTTGCTTGACGTTTCGGTCAGCTTAGCCATCATCAGGAGCCGATGATGGTGTCAGTGTAAGCTGACCGAAACGTTAGGTAAATATAATTCTTTTTTTAAAAAAACACTGTTGTGTCCGCAATTTATTTATTACGAATGGGATGGGGCATGGTAAGTAAGTATACTAATCTTTAACTGTTGTTGTTGTATTACAACAGCCACGGTTCGCCGCCGATGTTATAATAAATGTGTATATGTTTTACTAAAGTCGAGAGAAAATTTTCAGTTTCGCTTAATATGTTAAATTTACTTTTATTTATTCGAGATCAGCGTTGAATGAAAACGTATCGAATTATAAAATGCATTTTTACAAAAAATAAATACCGATACTTAAAGATTTATTATAAAAATTTAATAAAAATGCGCTAAAAAGTAAAGCATAATTACACTCCCGATAAGAAAATATATATCAGAGTGTGATATAACACTTAAAGGTGACATTATGGTAATTCTTATGCAATATTAATACCTTAATCAGAGTCGGCATGAAATTCATATTACAATATCTAGGAACAATTTAATGACCATTTAATGCAGTTTTTAATCATTATTTTAATATGAATTTGATGCCGACTCTAATTAAGCTATTAATCTTGTAGAAGAATTACGATAATATCACCTTATAAGGTATATCATCACTCTGATATATATTTTCTCATCGGGAGTAATTATTTTTTACTTTCTAGTGCATTTTTAATTTTTTATAATAAATCTTCAAGTAACGGTATTTATTTCGTGTAAAAAAGCATTTTATTTCGTTACTTTTTAGTGCATTTTATTCAATTAAATTTAAAAATTTTAATAAGAACCGATATTTCCACGGTGTGAAAACATCAAAAGCTACATTTCCATGGTAATTTGGCAAATTTATAGTATTTTAAGTCAATAAATCCAACCCGACGGTGAAAACAATCATGAATGAAAAACATTCAAAAAGCTTCAATCTCCCGCATTATTAAGGATAACTCAAAAACTACCAGTCAGATCTTGATCAAATTTAAATGGGACCACACGAGAAGGCCACACTCGAATTGAGCACAGTTATTTACCCGAGTCGAAGGTTAAAAAAAGGTCTCTAATCTCCACACACGAATTGCGCACCGGAAGTTTGCAGGTATGAAAAATAAAAAAACAAACGAAAACGACGCTCGGACCATAATCGCTGTTCGCGTATCCTATTTTTGACAATTAATTTTTAATCTACTAATGAAAAATACTCTACACCTGTCTATGTATTAAAAATCATTCCTGTATAACGGTTTATTAAAAAAATATTTGAGAATACGCCAGATTAATTTTAAAAATACGTAATTGTTTAAACTTCTAATTCCATTTTTGTTTTTAAAACAAATACTTCCGATAAATAACTGTGATATATTTATGTTTCAATCATTAAAAATTGATTCCGGCTTTTGCAATTTACCAGTTAGCTCAACTTTCAGCAATTTAGCTTACTCCTAATTGTCTACATTTGTGATCTTTTATTTTTCTAGTTTCAAAAGAATTATATTTATGATTAAACGTGTATACTACTACCTTTTGACATAGCGGCAGCTAAAATTTTTCCTTATTTGTAAGTTATTATTTTTAATGAAATAACTGTCATATATACGTTAATGTTAATTTCGTGTTACCATTAATGTTAAGCAATTATCAGTGTTCACAGTTTTATTATGGGGATGAATATTTCTAGAACAGTTTGAATTCTACAAAGCCCCTGTAAAATAACAATTTTGAAACATTATTTTATTTCTATGATTAAAAATAGAGCAGTAATTTAAACAGTGTCGAATTACTGTTATGTACTTATTATAAGTCGGATGATAATTTTTGATGTTTTTTTATGAGGAAAAATTATGACGCTTACACGTTAAAATGTAAAGCTATATACAAAAATAGTATTAAATGCTCTTTCAGAAAATGCTAACGTTCGAACAACTCTTCTGACTTCTGAGCGCTAAAAGTCGCTCAACGAGTTAAGAATATGTAATATGACAAATTTAAAATTATCTAAAAATTACTTCAAAATGCATGAATCACCAACCGGTATTATTCCTGAAATTTAAAATATACAATAAACAACAAAAACTTTGCATCGCAATAAACATTTCCAATAAGCACTTAATTTAAACCCCATTTGCATCTAAAAACGGCAAACGAATGTAGTTTTCGAAAATATATAAACGGATACTTTGGAAAGAAAAATATATTTTAGCTTTAACTTTAAATTACCGGAGGGTGCTGGAAAAGTTCAAAAAAAAAAAATGTTTTCCCGGGCATGTTCTGCATTAATGGAAAACATTACACGGAAGTAATGAAATCATATTTCAGTGTTGCTTCTAAGAATTACTTTTTTATTCTGATAACCTAAATTTGAGTTTAGACTTCTGCTTCTTTATCATTTATCTAACAAAATACATTAATACCGACCAAATGTGCGCAAAAATATCTATTATCTAGAGTAGAAACTATTTAATTTACAATAAACTACAAATTATAAAAACTTGACGAAGGAAAATTATCTTGTTAAATCCAACTAACATTTAAAGAAAAAAGGTAGTAGTACTGACACTATTTATTTGCGTAATTATTATCATTGTAAGTTTTAATTAAATTGTTTTAAATAGGATTTTATTTTAATGGTAAATTTTTGCGTTGTCATTTAAAATTTAAGTAGAATACTATGTATTGTTCGATGGTACACTAAATGAAAAATTACGATTTTTAACAAATTTGGTTTTAATTCAAATGACAATTTATAAATGAGATTGAACACTGATTAATGGATAAAATAAAATCTGAACTGAAACTTTCCCGAAACTCGGTTCCCTCAAACTCGTAAGTAACTCTATATTATAACAACATATTTAATTTGTCAAACTCGAAAATTTTACATGGTCACATTTATATTTTATGTATATTAATCAGTTGATATGAAAGTATTTTGTATTAATGTGAAATAGAAGCTTCATGAAACATAATATGCCGTGCGCTGAAAATTCTACATATTCAGTTAGAAATTATCGTAATTTACGTTATTTTATATAATATTCGTGCAAAAATTATTCTATTTTATGCAACATTTCTTTAAATATGTGTACGTTTCTAGATTGTTAAAAATATTTCGAATGACAATCGTACTGCTAACGGGATAGTGGCCTATTTTTCGCAAACGTTAAAGGCTTTTTTAATCGACTGAAATGTAGTTCGGTTATTATTCCAAATAGTAAACGTTTCATTACGATAACACATTTTGGAAGTCACTGAAAGAGCGACTTTTACTCATTTTATTCCTTCGTCGATTTTGTAAAATCAGAGTATTTTTTTTAAAGGCTGTGCGCAATTCGAGTTGTCAGCGGGTGGGCTATTTCGGGTCTGGTGCGGAATTCGTGTGTGACTTGTCACTGTGTTAGTGCTTGGTGCGCAATTCGAGTGTCCCCTACGAGAAACACCACCTTTCGAATAAAAGAAGAATCATCAAAATCGGTTCATCTAGAAGAAAGTTCTGAGGTAACACACATAAAAAAAAAAAAAAAAAAAAAAAAGCAATAAAAAAAACATACAATCGAATTGAGAATACCTCCTCCTTTTTTGAAGTCGGTTAAAAAATATAGAAATATTTTACGATAATTATTAAAAGTCAAATTACTCACATTTTAAAGCAGAAAAAATTGTTCTAGAAACAAAAAAGAAAAAGTAAACGTAATTAAACGCGTTTAAAAATTATTCGCATTCCGACTTTTAGCAAATGATTTTATTCTTATAATTTGCTTTAGCCCTGCGAGGCACAGGTTGTTGTAACTAGAGTTACCTTCTGCAGTTGGTAGTCACTCGACGACGTTATATTATGGTGCCAGCTCCACCGTCGGAGAAACGAAACAACAACCAAGTGAGTTCCGTACGTCCACGTCGTGCAGGGTGGTAGGTAATTTTCTATTCGGCGGGCCTGATTAGGAAAGCTAAATCGGAACTCGCAATACATCGCTGATAGGAAAACGGAGGAAGGTTTACTTGCCGAACGTGTATTCCTTTCATTAAATACCGTTAAGCTTTCTACTGCATTAATAACAGCGGACTATCGGCAACTCGCTCGTGACATAGGTGCCTCAGTCGGATTGGTGTGAATGCCAATCTAGAGCGAGTAGGCGAGTATCCGGCGCCTTAAAAACGGGTCCTATCGGCTCAGGGAATAAACCGTGACAGAAAATCCAGCGGAAGGCAACGGGAAACCACCACTGTACCCTTTCTCGATAATTCTATGGCGTGTCAAAGAAACAATATAAAGGCTGCTCCTATGAGACACACTGATAGCGTGTTAGGCAATAAGCGGTGTCTCCTCTAGCAATGCAGGTTTTGGCTTGAGTCTGTTGGTACAGCACTTTACAGGCAAGGACAAACACGCGGAAGAACTGAAATACCAATCCACAGGTCATCTCGTGCGACAACAGGGAAAAATGGAAATAGGGTACGAATGGAAATTAAAATTCGCACAGACAAGGCTAAGCCTTTAGAATAAAGAAAAAGAATTTGTTTTAATTCCATAGGTGTGTTCATTAAACGGTAATAATCGAATGAATAAAATAGTAAAGAAATTTATCGTATTAAGCGAAATCGAAAATTTTCTTTCGACTTTATAAAACCAAACATCTATTTGTTATAAAGCGCTAGCGGCGAATGTTATGTTGCCTGAGGCGAAACGTGACTTCGGTAACTCGTTACGGAAGTCACGTGCGACCAAATGTATGATAGAGGTCCCCCTTTTCGTCAGTTAAACACTCGGCGCATCATTATGCTTAATTTCACAATCCATGGATATTATTACGCGTGAAGCATTTTAATCGAAGGTGGTAATTTTCGGTAAATTAAGCGCGAACAGGTAAAATCGAAAAAAGTCACTTTAAAAAAGGTATTATAACGTTTTTTTAACGCGAAAATATTCAACGATCAGTTCCCGGATATTACATGGCACTAACAGGCGCGAATTAAATTCCGAATGTATAAAACATACCCGCGACAGAGAATCGAAAATCGAAAAGCGATAAGCAGAAAATCGAAAACAGCTGAAATTTTAATTAGAACTTTGAAGAAATGTGTATATTGATCGATCAAACATACGTTAACGCGAAATACACATTAGAAGGCAGATTTCATTAATGAAAAACACTATATACCGTTTACGAATCGTGGCCGAACCAGAACACAAAAATCGGTTTATATTTCCCGCGAAACATATTAAAAATATCAATAAAAATCCAAAATATTTTGTTTATACATCTTCAACCGGTCTTTTCCTCGCGCAAAATGCAAACTAAGATAAATATACGCGTTTTGAGAAACTTTTATAGATCGTCAAAAAAAAAAATAACCAACGTTTTCGCGCTGAACGCGTAATACTCAATTGAGTAGATGTCAATTAACATTTCATCCGTACAAGGCGCTAAGTCCATTTTAATATCTGTCCTCTGTCTCAATGAGAAATGACTGGGCCGTAATAGATTATATAAAAGAAAAAAAAAAAAGAAACAAAATCACACCAACAATATTCCGAAATTCGGATTAAACCCACCCTTCTTGTTTCGTTGTACATAATTTACAACGGATGAAGAGAAAGAAAATGCAAGATGACATAACACAAGTTTCCAATTTTGACAAATGATCCTAATCTGTTTTGCAACGCACACCCATAGAGAGATTGTTCCGCTTCGCGACTTCTTACACACATAAAATTTTCCCGGGAAAAGGATGTTTGCGAAATAGGTTGTCGAAAGGACGATAAAAAATTCGAGAGAGAGAGAGAGAGAGAGAGACAGCGAGAGACCAACTGAATGCAGAGCCACTTGAATTCATAGTGCACTTAATGAAAACCACTCGAGTCGGTCATTGTAATAATAACAGAAAGAAAAATAAAAAACAGCCACTGTGTAAAGTTCACGAAGCAGTGAATTCAAAAAAAAAAAAAAAAAAAAAAAAAAGCCAAGCCGAACCAACTGTTGAAAGGAGCAGCAGGAAATATTAAATTTTTCGGTAAAATGATTTTGTAATTTAATTTCGTAGATGTTATGCACTTCGATAACGGAGCAAAGAGGAGCACAGAATGTGCTCTAGGACCAAAATAATCTAAATATAAAATATGACACTCCGAGCCATTTTTTTTTTTTTTTTTTTTTAAATATTATAATATTTCCGAAAATATTTTTAACGAGGCCCTTTAGAACTAAAAAAAGCATAGATTCTTTCCTCAAATCGCTGCGCCGTTTCTTTATCTGAAGAAACGACATTCTCGGAATTTTTTGCTCGCGTTAATGATGGTTTTAATTCATTCGTACCGGCTGGTCAAGGTGGAGGTGCGAAGCAACCTTTTTCCACCGGGCGACGGGATCGCACAAATAATGAAAATTCTTTCGGTCATCAGAATTTCTAAAGTCAACTTCCTCGTTACCTAACCAGCGTGGTACTAGAATTCATAATTAAACAGAATGGCGCCAAAAAAGTTCTTTATTCAAATCGCCGTACTGATTTTATCCTATACAAAATTCTGATGGTTTTTATCTGAAATAAAAAATTATTTTCTGTAAATAAAAACCTGACGACAAAGAAGATAATGAACATTTTCCTTAAGCGTGTACGTCAGCGAATACAAAAAGAAGTAATAATTTTATCAAGATTTTGACACATTAAGTGAATTAAACATTGAATGAGTGTACCAAGAGCAAACTCGGGCCTTTTATAATAATTAAGCAATTATTGAGATTTAGACAGAAGAGTCGGGGATTTATTGTAATTTAACGTGAAAATTCAGCGAAAACCTCATTTTCTTCTCGTCGCTTTTGCGTGAATAGCAAAGTATTTTCTAAAAAGTAAATACGTAAATAAACTAAAGACAAAGCAATGCACGCCGAAAAACGACCAACGGCGAATTTAAAATTCTGATTTTAAATAATTTTTACTTCAACCGTCATCATAATCGTATACATTCGAAGCGATTTTATATGCAATAGGAATGCACGCAAGTCCACGAAACAAGCGAAGTACCCGACAGCGAATATGACTACGATTGCATACAGCACGATTATAACGATTGTTCGTTTTTTAATAATTATTATTCGTCCAACTCAGTTCGACAATCGCAACGGCTTTAACGATAATTTTTTAAAGTATAAATGATACATACACGTATAATATATTATACAAACCAAATACGTTCTGACCTCGTCTTGAAGACATGAATGCTCGACTCTAGGTGATAGAGGTCATCTTCTATAATATTTATAGAAGAGAAAATTTCAATTTTCTACGTCATTCTTAGGGGAAAAAATAATAATTTACGGTTTGCGTAGACATTTCTATTCAAAGCGTCCAAAAATTTCACACACCATCATATCGGTACACGAATGTCATCAGCAACATAGCTCGATTTATACGCCTTACTAGTTTCAAAACTTTCTGCGCTATCATCGTCTCCGTATATGTACATATATTAAAAAATAAATAAAAAAACAAAAAAAAAACGCTATTATTATTTGTTTTGCTTTGTTACACACATATATATATATATATATATATATATATATATATATATATATATATATATATATACTCGTATTACACGTGATAATACCTGAACTATTTACTCAGTTGCAATTTTTGCGAACTACCGAATTTTTTCGTACCTGATATTTCGGAGTGATTTGAAATATCCCATTCGGTCGGCAATACTAACTCCGTTCCCAATATCTGTTCTACACGCTACACCGGATTTTATTCCTCTTAAAGCATAAAAAATGATGTAAGAAAATCTTGGTAACACGCACGACTGTATCAAAACCGTAGTAACTGATAAACTGCAAATAGTCTGTTTTCACACAAGGTACGGCGTATACGGCGTTTTAGCCACGTGCCTCCAGATAGAAGGAGGTATTATAAGATTATGTATCACATTAAATACATTAAAAAAACGTATTATTCTGTTAACATCCGGACACCTATTAAACAGAATCAGCATAAAATGCCATTCTACCCTGGTACACCAATTAATTCTCTATAAAAAAAACTTTTAATATTCTCATCTATTTAGGCGTGAGTTTAGAAGGGGTCTAGGGGAAGGCTGCATAAGGGGCCCCCAAGAGACACCAACTTCCGACATGTAATAAAGAATTAATCTATCATTTGTCATATACATCAACTTTCTTAAAAATAAATATAATTAACTTTACAGGAGCAAGCGCATTTTTTTGATACATTTATTTGCTAATAATTTTGTATCCCTCGACATTAAGCGTAGATTAACCGGCGATGTTTCATTAAGTATATTGTGCGGTTCTTTGGCCATACTATGCGTAACGAACACTCTATGCTACAATTAATAATTGATGGAAAAGTGCAGGGAACACGCCCAAGAGGAAGATTAAACACATTAAACGGACGGATATAATTAGAAATTTATTAAAATCAATTATCGAATGTAAACGGATGGTGGATGATCGAATACAATAGCGGAAAAAAATTGAAGATGCTCTAGTGTAATGGGCACGACATTCCTTCGGGGGATTTCGACCAAAGAAGAAGAAAAATTTTGTATCCATTTTTATTTCCTTTTACAGGAGGAAACTTCGTAATAGTAAAATTTCGAGTTTCGTAAAAACGTACTAGAAATTTATTTCGAGGTATAACTAGTCGGAATCAACATTTTTAAGGAAATGTCAGTATGAATGTGTATGCAAGTGTACACGCGCGACACACATTATACTTCTATGCAAATCTTTGGTTAAAATTTGCTGAAAAATTCATTGTATAAATTATATATATATATATTTTTTTTGACATCGAATTTTTACCCATTGTTTGTATATTTAGTTTTGTTTACATTAATAATTATATGTTAATTCGTGAATTCAAAATAATATAATTAACTTAAATTAAAGAAAATTTAGAGTTATTCTATAAAACTGATAATTCTGTCACTTCCGAAAAGGACCCGTAATATTTCCGTAGCTCCCCATGCCTATCCATACACTTAATCCGGGCCTGCATCCATTGCAAAACAAAAATTCAATTACGGGCTCAGCAAATAAGTACTATGAAATACAATCTATTCGGTCCTCGAAGAATCTCTTAAAGGGGGTCTGCAACACGGAGTATTCATCGCGCGTCATTTACGGCTACAACATAATCCACCAACAATCACCAGACTCCACAATTCAACTGTAGCGCATTTTGAGAATACACTTTTATAGAATAATATTTGATTTTATTTGATTGCGGGGAGGGGTCTATATTTCATTTGTAACTAGCAGAAGTCTGCATTACACCGACACTGCTGCATAGATTTCAGCACGTTTCACACGAGATGCTCCTTTGTAATTTTACCTCTCAGCTCTGTGTCGATGTATTTTTTTTTTGCAATAAACTTAGCATTTAAATATGCTACAATTTCGAAAGCAAACAAGGACAAAAAAAAAAGAAAAAAGATCTATAATTTTTGAAAATCTGAGCATGTTTGATACATTATCGAAGCGATACACAAACACATTCTCTTTCATTAGTTCAAGTCGGTATCATGGTTATTTTCAACAGATTCTAGTAAGCGACGTCGAAATAGAGATAAAAATCATAAGCCAAATCCGAAATAATAGAATAATTCTTTTCAAACATAAAACAGAAAATGATCGGGAAAAAACATTAATTTAAACGACAAAAATTCGTGAACGAAAATAATTCATTTAAATCACTTTGCACGTTTAATATTTGAAATATTTCAAACAACCTATAGAATAAATGAACCAACACTTCTAAGAGTGAACCCCATTAGCGTCTGAACGGGGGGGGAAAAAAAACGGAAATTACTTTAGTAATTGAAAACTGACAATCAAAATAGGGGCTGCACAGCTCGTTAGAGAGCGGAAATCGAACGTTCCGATAGTGAAAATCATTCTCAATTATTATCAACAACCGTAACAATGAAACAGAAACTGCTTATTAATATGTTATTTTAAAATATTATCGAAAATTGTTGGCGAATTCCTTCCGAAGGCGATAAACTGTAAATAGAAAATATAAGGAGTGAAAAAACTCTTCTAATTAACAACCGTGAGATTTGAAAATAAACAATTGAAAGAACGTAAAAAAATCGAATTAGCTTAGAACGCGATTTTCGAATGAAAAAAACCCCGTAAGAAAAAAGAAACAATTCGTGAATAACATGTAATCTACATGCTTGACTAATGGCGACTGGAAATTCGATGTAATTACAATAGTTCGATTATACCGCAAATTCACCAACGCTCCCACCAGTTCCTATGCACATCGGTGGGTGTAATTCAGGGCGCTGAATGTTGTACAGTTGTGTGAGCGCTTGCGTATCCCAAATATACAACATTAAATCAAATGCAACTATAACGATTTTACACGGGTTGCATGAAGGTTTGACTGAAATATTAATCGACTACATACATCAGTTCCATTTCTTGCAAGAAGGAAAAGAAATGAGATCGAGATTTTTCCATTAACATGTTAATTCGAAAGTAATCAACGCATATTATAGTGGAAACACGTAAACTTGAGTATCCTTTGGTACTTGCAAAACCGTTTTTGATATTCTCTACCAGAGGCACTGATCTAGGATCATCGGCATTGGATTTTTGTTGGGTTTTAGATAACATTAAAAATGACAAAACAATAATGATAATAAAAGAAACACCGGAAAAAAGAATACACATCTGTTGAAAAAATTTACTTACAATGCTTTTTTTTCCAGATTGGCTTTCTATTTTGTTTACGATACTGCAAAAGATATTTTATAATCAAATGTGTAACAACGACAATGTCCATAAATGAACTATATTATTAGACCTTTTACATATCAGCGGTAAGACTTAATTACCACCTTTCATGAAAGCGCTACCTCTAATTGACCAATATTGTCTGGGGCAAAAAAAAAAAAAAAAAAGTAATATTAGCGTGAAACGTTAAGAGGAGTGGCATTTATGTCTTCTTAAAAGAATCGCTAATAGTAGTACGTTACCCCGGCAACATGTGGAATTTCTCCAATTAAATGTTAACGTTTATCAGTGACAATACATTGATGCGGTACTACGTTTTTAAGATCTACAGACTTAAATGCGCGGAAAAGTTACTGATAAGCGTAGCACCGTGTTATCATTCGAATTTGCAAATAATGTAGACAGCGGTGTACGACAACTAGAGGATCTATTTGTAATTGCCAGAGACGATAGCCGTCGCATTATATTATGTCTTTTTAAAAATGACACTACTAATATATAGAGTTCGTACCGGCGACTGTATGTTACCGGCAGCATGCGAGATTTCCCCGGTTCTGAGCACTGTGCAGATATTAAGTACGTAAGCAAAATTTTACTCCGAGTAAACAGAAATAAATTTCATTGTCCGGGATTTTCCTGTGTCGTCGAAAAGGACCAGGGATTTATAAATTTTATCGCTTTCAATTATTATGATATACCCGAGAATAAGTGAATTAACAACTTCTAAGCAGTTAGAAGAAAACAAACGTTGATTTTTTTTTTTTTTTTTTTTTTTTTTAGTACATAAAAACTATTTTGTATTATATGCACTAAATATTGTATAAAACAACGTCCGCGCATTATAGACGGTAATGTAATTCAAGAAATTTACACATCACAAAAACCTTTGAAGATCTTTTGATCCGACAATCTTTTCAAACTCATGTAAGAACCAGTTTAAATCCTCAAATAGATGTACAGGAAAAGAGATCTGTTCGTTTTTTCTTAAAATCACTATTTCCGATCTTTTGATCTTGCCCCTAATTTAAATATCTCGCTTATGAATTCTATCCGGTTTTCTCTTAATATTTATATATATATATACATCTGGTAGCTCTCTTATCGTCGGCGCTAATGAATTTCTCCAACCGAAATTCGGGTATCGAAAACGCATTTGCACGAATGTTTTTAACGCTCTTTTCAAATTTTTATTTGCGAATTTCTTCAATGTAACTCTTCCTTGTCGGAATACTTTTATTATTAACCCTCTATTCCAGGGGGGAGGGGGGGGGGGTCGCTGAGTACGAAAGAGAAAAATACTTAATCAGCATCACGAATGCCTCATTAAGGCTTTTTGGTAGTAATATGGGAAAGACATCAAAGATAAACGAAAACGATGTGTAATGACCAAAACGCTGACACGAATAATGGATAAGGAGAATCGGAGAAAATTAAGGACAGTTTGAGAAACCACGGTTTGGATTAGATTAGATAGAGCTTAACACGCCTAATAGAAAATTGAAAAGGTGTAAAAATATTATAATTTTGATGTGAATTTTTTTCACATAAAAATAAGGTCCTCGAGTAAAGAATTCTCGTGAAAAAAGCAAAACCGGATTCTGGAAATCCAATAGTTGTCATTTCAAAGAAAATCTACAGCAAATCCGTACGAATAGAATGGAGAGTGTAAAGAGAATCAAAATTTCTAAAGACTAAAATTTTCGTGCTGTTTGTTATTAACCAGTTGTCGATTTTTTTCAGTAACAACCACGTCCATATTTTTTCCTTCGGTTGACGTTTCGAATAATAGTGCTCCATTCATCATCAGAACCCTTGTGCCTCCTCTCCTTGGTGGAATGAAGAGTGTAAAGTTGCCTTCCAAAGAAGCACCGCTACCTTCAAAGCCTTTCGTTCTTGTTCCTCAATATCCAACTTTTTAGCTCACAAAGAAGCCAACGCAAAAGCTCGGTACATTTCAAAATCTGCCAAGAGGAACTCTTGGAACTCATTTTGTTCATCTTTCTCTAGAGATACGCCTCTCTCTAAGATATGGAAAATGGCAAAAGCGTTCAGATCTCCTCTTTCTGAGCGTCCCCACTTCTCCCATCCTTCTTTGCCTGAACTTCACTCTTTCTTGGACTCTATTGCTCCTCCGTATGTCCCCACTTTCGAGGAATCGATCATTCCTTCGCTCCCAAATTCCTCAGAACCTCATTTCCTATCGTCCCCTTTCCGCTACGAGGAACTCTTGTCCGTTCTTAACAAAACCTCTCCTTCTGCTCCCGGCTTGGACGGTCTTTCTTTCCCTATTCTTAAAAAACTCTCTCCTTCCTCGCTGCTCTCCCTTCTGAATATCTTCAACTCTTTCCTACTCTCTGGATTTACTCCTGAGTCTTGGAATGATTTCATCGTCATTCCAATTCCGAAAAAAAATCAGTGTTCCTTCCGTCCTATCTCCCTAGCCTCATGTCTGCGCAAACTCTTTGAAGGTTTAATAAACAACCGTCTTGTTTGGTGGCTTGAGCATAATAATCTAGTTCCTTCTAATATGTTCGGTTTTCGTCCCGGGCTTGGCCCGGTAGATTGCATCAGTACCTTCCTTGCAGATATCTATAAATCATTCCTTTCTAAGAAATTTACTGTCGCTTCTTTTGTCGATGTCTGCTCTGCATTCGACAATGTGCATCTTCCTTCTCTGGGCTCCAAACTTCTCTCTCTTAATCTCCCACCGGTTTTTATCTCTCTTATACTCAACCTCTTTCAACATAGAACTCTTTATCTATCTTCTCCTTCTCTTTCTACCTCTAGATGCGTCTATCGTGGGCTTCCCCAGGGATCCTGCCTTAGCCCCACTCTTTTTAATATTTACTCTTTCGATATTGCTTCGCTTCCTATTCCCTCTTTCTCCCTCCTTTTTGCTGATGACATTTTAGTTTATTCCACCTCAGATGATCTGTCCTCTGCCACCAACGAGTTAAACCATTCATTGTCCCATCTTAGCAATGCTCTATCTACACCCCACCTCTCTCTTTCCCCTTCCAAGTCTTCCTGTATAATTTTTGCTCTCCGCCCCTTTAATCGTGCTTTTATAAACATCAGCGTATCTGGTACACCTATTCCCACTGTTAATTCCATATGTTATCTAGGTATTTTCTTAAATAGTCGCCTTACATTTCATGAACATATTAATTATATCTATAATTCCTCGATCAGAAGACTTAATCTCCTCAAATCTTTATCACCGCTCAGATGGGGTGGAGACCCGTGTATTCTATTAATTCTATATAAATCGATTATTCGGTCCAAACTCGACTATTGTTCCTTCATTTATGGCAGTGCCTCCAAGTCTCTCCTTTCGAAACTTGACGCAATTCAGAATTCCTGCCTTCGCCTATGCATTGGCGCTTTAAGATCTTCTCCTATTCCTGCGATTCTATCCGAATCTTCCACTCAACCTCTTTCCATTCGTCGTTCACTCCTCGGTTATCGATTTTTAATAAAACGCCTCCCCATTTTGTCATCCAATATTATCCCTTCCTATCTTTATATCAAAAATCACTGGCGCTTGGCGCCTCATAGAATTCCGATTTTATCGCATATAGCTGCTCGTGTTTCCAATTTTTCTCCCTACGTTTCCTCTTATAACAGTCTTCCTTACTTTTCTTTCGACTTTAATAGCATATGGCACCCCATCAATTTCTCCTCTCTTCCAGTCCGAGCTAATTGTTCCTCTCACAATGTAGTCAACTTCGAATTCTTTCAGCTGCTGAACTCTTCTTTTCCTTCCCATGCCTTAATCTTCTCGGATGGCTCCAAGAGTGATGGGGGCGTGGGTAGTGCGTATACGTCTCCTACGTTCCTACACTGTGAGTCCTTCAGACTTCCTTCCTTCTGCTCTATCTTCTCGGCCGAGTCGATCTCAATTCTTCGTGCAATTCATTTCATATCCTCTACGAGTGGAGTTCACAAATTCCTGATTGTCTCTGATTCCAGAGGCGTTCTTCAAGCCATCTCCTCTCCTCCTTCTTATACTTCCGACGGTATCATCCTCTCTATCCGATCTCTTGTCTCCTCTTTGTTCTCGTTCCGCTCCATTTCCATAGACTTTCTATGGGTCCCTAGTCATTCCAATATTGAGGGAAATGACTCAGCTGACTCTTTAGCTCGCTCAGCCGCCCGCACTGGTCCTTTCCTCGACTCTTTCCCTTCCACAGACATTCTTTCTCTATCACGCTCTAATCATTCCAGACTTTGGTCTGACATGTATCCATCTATATTCTCAAATCGCTTTTCTCAGTACCGTCTTATTCAACCGGTTCCTAGTTTCCTGCCTTGGTTTCAATCTATTCCTATCTGTCGTCGTTCCACTGTTGTTTCCTTAATTAGGCTTAGAATCAATCATTCTCTTCTCCCCTCTTCTCGCTTTCGATTCGCTTTATCCCCTTCTCCTTTTTGCTCTCTTCACGCTTCTGAGCCTTCTTGTATTTGTGATTCAAATCACATCCTATTCGAATGTTCAGTACTCTCTAACGAACGCTTTATTCTCTACACCCAACTTCTAGTTTTGGGTCTTCCTACTCCCTTTAACGCTACCTATATTCTTTCCTTCCCATTGCCTTCAGTTATCCCATTGCTACTGTCCTTTGTCCTCTCCATTTCTGACCGCCTGGTTATTTAGTTATAACTGTTAATTTTTCATGTTGTTGGGTCAAGGCCGCTGGCGCGCCCAGGGTAGGAAAAAAAAAAAAAAAAAATCATCAGAACCATTGTGATGATGAATAGAGCACTACTATTCGAAACGTTAACCGAAGGAAAAAATATGGACGTGGTTGATACCGAAAAAAATCGACAACTGGTTAGTATCAAAATTAGGAAAAAGATGACCAAGTCGCAGGGAAAATATCAATGGTCAATAGCTCAGCCGTAAAGACCGAACAAAAGAGAGCGAGAGACAGGAGAAATATGACACAAGCAGTTACAGAAAATTGTACAGAACAAAAATGAAACTACGTGAAATGTGGCCTTGCATAAGGGATTTTCCGGGAAGCAAAATGGCAATTATTAACGACGAAAACATAAACGTGAACAATTCGAAACGAGGCGAATGGAAGACGTCTAGCAAAAAGTCGACGTCCCAACTAAGATATAATAGACTTGATGGCGCAGGAGAGGATTTCAGGACACAACAGAATTTTGGATTACGTTCTATTTAAAGAGGAGAAAGATGCGGAGATAATCGTAGGCGCTATTTGAATCTGGAACCGATAATTGATTTATAACGATATTATCGTCTTATTATTCGGTTGCCGATGCGGATTTTATTAACGCGTGTTTAATTAACGACGCGACAAACGCGTTAACGCGAAGAAAAATAGGCGCATATTGTTCGAGATTAACTAGATCAAGGACGGCGGGACAAAAGAAAAAAGGCGCACTTGGAAAGCGGTAAAATGTTGAATTGAGAAGAAGGAGTTCACATTCACCATTGTAGCTGTATCAATATCGCGCGAAAAAGACAAGAGCAGTATATTTCAGGAGATTGCGACTCGATAGTATAAATATCGAACAGAGGTTGTGACCGAGAGGAGAACCGAGAAGGCGCTAACAAACATCGCTTCTACCGTGGAACAGAGGAAACGAGAATAGAACGAAATTCAGACCAAAAGTGAGTAATGTTAAATAATAAAGGCGCAGGAAATGACAATATAGAAGACATTCCAGAATGAGATTTGTACAAGTCGCAGACAAAAACCCTAATACAATCGGAAGAATGTCCGGTCGGCAACTGAAAATATCCGAACTATTTCCCGACCTCTTAATTGCCTTTTCTACGTCCTTTATCCTTTCTCTGTTCATCCATAATTTTGCTAATAATTCTTTCGTACCGACAACATCGAATTAAAATATAATTAGTTGAACGAATTTCTTTTAAAAAAAAAAAAAAAAAAAAAAAAAGTATATCATAAAAAAAAGTTTTGCTATAAAATCGCGTCAACGTACAGAGTGGGTTTTAAGAAATAGTGGCAGTTCTTTAATGTCGCTTTTGATCTGTTCTTTTGCGCTGACCTATGAAACACGGCCCTATAGCAAAGTCGAAGAGTGCCATTGCAAAATGTGTTGTTTCACAGTCAATTCTTTAACGAAAATATGACAGTTTTTCGCTTATCTTTACACACACACACATTATATATATATATATATATATATAACTCGGCTATTTTGGCCTCGCAAGGGGCTATGCCCCTTGACCCCTCTTGCTTTCATTTCTGTCTCTTTCTCTTCTATACTTTGTATAAAATGATCAAAATTTACAACGTAATTCTTACCGGCATCAACACAAAAAAAAATAACATAATCACAAAAATCCTATCCTAACATTTAACTTTTATTGTATAAAATTAACACATTTTTTCGTTACATAAAATTGGGACATTTTTTCTAATGGGGGGTAGCCTAAGAATTACGTTGTAATTAACATATATATATATATGTAATCCTCAGGTACTTCTAGTCATGCGACAAAGTACCACAGTAAATTGAAAAAGAAATAAATCTGCCACTACTTCTCTCTGGCTACTGCGATTAACCGAGCTAGACAGTTTTTAGCTTACCAGTGGAAACCTACTAAGTCGGTACGAAGAAGAATGCTTAACGCGCAAAACGCCAGTCGCCATTAGTGTCGAGTAATAATTGAATTCGGATTTGAAGATCCTTCAGTCTTCCGTATTTAGTTCACCAGGCGCTTCTCCGATACTAGCGGCTCACTGAAGCATACACACACTTAAAACAACAGTATATATATAGGAAAACGGATTGAAGCGTTTTATGAACTGCCGCTACTTTGCCCCTTTGAACTAGCTACGTACGCGTTGGGCACTGCTCATTTTCCATAGCGAAACTGTGACTACGTTACCGCTATTTTATTGCAGCGAAATTCACATATCCGAACCGTACAAATATGCTCGGTGAAATATACCGCTAGCGAAAACCTATCAACTGCGACAAACGAAATGCGGTACTACAGCAGATTAGCGAAATTAGATTGTCAGTTTAGAAAAGCTTGTTAATATGAGCGGATGCATTCAAATAGATTTCTTAATGCGATTTTAATTCTCTTCTAAACAATATTATATTTCATTTTTTTTTTATTATAAGGCAAAGGCGCTGTATATGTTTTTTACTTTACAGTTCTTACATTAAAGTTACTTAATTCATTAATTAAATTTCGAGTTGTTAATTGAAAACAATTCTTCAAACACCAAATCACTAACTAATCTATCTTGAGCAGTTTTCTCTTCCATATCTTTCATTTTATATCGTACCTATCGTTTTTTAAAATGTAGCTGGCAATATTATAGCTATAAAACTATAACCGTTAAAACATTTAAACTCGACGTTATTCCATAAGATAAAACTGCACATCCTGCTACAATATATTTTAATATAGTTAATTTGAAATTTGAAGGAACTGGATATTGCACTTGGTAATAGTTGATGTTGTTGTCATCCTGACTACTGCCTTTAACTAAAAGTACACTTCAAAAGGACTTTTTGCAAATTTTTATAATCGTTGTTATTGATATCAATAGTAATATCATCATCACTTACAATTTACATACATTGCCTCTTTATAAACATACTTCATATTTTATAAAAAAATAAATAAAGTTACTTAATAATCCTTTATATTTATTTATTTAAATTCAGTTTATACATATCATTCCTTCTTGTTGTTTACCTTTATCAGAAAGTTAAATATCAATTTTCTTTTACATAAATTTGTTTTATTTTTTGCGATTAAAAAAAAAAAAAAAAAAAAAAGGTAACCTCTTAATTTGATTTGCTTTGAGCACTAGTAGTGCGTGCGATTGTATGCCGAGCTAATAATTCCATTTAAACATCTTACAGAAGTGCCGGAGAAAAGATTAGAATTTGCCATTGATATATACGTATAGCGTTGACGAGCCCTATTTTTCACAAATACTCGTAAAAATGGTTTATTACGTAGGAGTGTTGAATTTTTGATTCCGTACAATTCTTAATAATATCGATAAAATCAGATAACAAATATGTTATTCAGCATACAGTAGCGACCCCCTAAGATTTCCGGTAAATCTTTTAATTATAGGCAACATTATACACCGAATGGCATATATAAAATCATACGTTTATGTACATTTTCAGGACTATGATTTATTACTTTTAGTTAAAATAAAATGGGGGAAAAAAAATAGCTATCCCTAATTAAAATTTTTACAAGCATAATAATTTTCCATTATTTCATGAGTAAATCGTGAAAACAAAATAAAAACGCTAAAACACAAACATTTCATTTATGAACTCCGAAATATGATAAATTGGATATTAATTTCTGATCAAAACTCGATGGTGTATCACACACAAGGCCGTGTCCACAGGGGGAGGGGGTTAAACTCACTCCATTAAAACTGAAATAATTATTATAAGTACACAAAAATC
This sequence comes from Icerya purchasi, assembly GCA_039619475.1. Lineage (NCBI taxonomy): Eukaryota > Metazoa > Arthropoda > Insecta > Hemiptera > Monophlebidae > Icerya > Icerya purchasi. The sequence goes on along the minus strand of CM077115.1, from coordinate 188,421,883 downwards.
TGAAAAAAATCAAAAACTTTAAATATTGGTAATTTTTTAGGGTGTTCTTATACATTAAAAAAAAAAAAAAAAAAAAAAAAATGCTCCATATTTTTAGGTACTTCTAATTTATGCAAAAATTTTTATTACGAATATAATCAATAACATATGCATTTTTTATTCATGTGTTTATACGATGATTCATTTATGTAAATCAAAATGATGGAAATTATTAATAGTATGAATATTAGTGAAAAATGTATTATTTATAAAATAAATATTCAAAAAAAAAAAAAAAAAATGGACACGGCCCTGATTATACAGTATTTAAAAAAAAAAAAAGAAAAAAAGAAGGAGGTATAGAATAAAAACAACAATACAACACAAACCGAAAGGGTACGGTCGTAGCCCCGGAAAAGCGACGCGTATATTGGACTTTTTCGAGTTATAGGAGAGAAATATATTTTGATCTGGTTTATCGAAATAAATATTTTCTAAAACAATAAATTTTAAACACAACACTATGGTGGTGAAAATCATCCCACCGTTTAGTGCAAAACTTTCCTCGGTAGAAGTCGTAATCAAACATTCGTGCACAATAGTCTCGGTGATCTGCAAACTTCTTTATGTAAATACACAATACCGCTTGAACCGTCTGGTAATTCGCATAATGCGTGGAGATTTAGCGTATTAGCAAAAAAATTGCACATTTATCATGAAAAATTTACCGACCGCTGTCATTCATTTCATCGCGAGGAACATAGATGGAGACGAGCGCGATATAAACGCTAACAGAATCGTCCAAAAAAAGAAAGATCTACGCCATCAACGGGTATAAGATTTTTTTCGACATTTCTTTACACCGTAAAAGATGAAATTCACTTCGCCGATGTACCTACCGCAATGCGCGTTATTATTATTTACTGCCGGATAATTTCCATTATAGAAGTGATTACTAGACGAATATGGCCACTACTACTGGATGGTAAACATCTGGATGACTGGAGAAATCTGTGGAACTAATCGACAATTTCGAATTCGAAGAAAAATAATACGTATAATATACGTATAGAATAAGACGACAAACGGAGAAAATGAATTTCGTGGTCATAAAAAAAAATCACAGTAAACGCGTTTTTTTTTTGGCTCGCCACAATCGACCAGCTTCTCCCTTTAAGAGACTGAAAGGAACGGACACGTAATTCGCTGAAAAAACCAAAAAAAATTCGGAGAAATCCTCAACGAACGTCAGCGCTGCGAACAATATTTTTAAACGTTATGTATTTAAAACTCGGCTAACGCGTAATTAACTTTTTCCACTGGATGTCGTCCTTCTTTTATTACGTGTATTTATTATATTTAGGGTAGACTTTCAGTAGTCGGTTTTTACAAAGTGCACTGCTAAATTTGTAGAATGGCACTGGAACTCGTACATGGAGAGCATCATAAAAGGGAATTATCAAAAGTTAATAAAGTAACTCTATATTTGTACATAAACGGAGCCACATGCGTGACACGCAGTCTGGCGAATTATAAAGGTCAAGACCGATCAGTGCCGTATAGCTGAGAAAGTCAATTTTGTTTGCGACGTAATAAAAGCGTCGTGCCCCACATGCAGTCAGTTCTTTTAGGGAAAATTAATGTGCGAAACTGAAAACGAATTTTACAACGAGCGAGTGAAATTATGATTTTGGTCAACACACGAACAGGTTAGTAACTCATTACAGTTTTATTAAATCGGAATAAGCCGCGTCATTAAATAAGGTTGTCCGATCCGAGATATTTTTAAGTATGGCCATTAGTCGCCTAGTGTGTTTCATATCTAAAAAGAATACGAAATTCTCGTACCTAGCGAATAAAATTAACAATAGTTCCATTCAAAAATAAATTTTACTTGTTCTCATTATATATGGCGGGTTAACTCTTTTCGCCGTTTTCTAATTAGTTCCAAAATGTCTTCAACGATTACGTTATTTTCATCCTTTTCAATACATATATATATATATCTAACCAATGAAAATTAGTGTCGATTTACTTGTACTCGGGTTGATTCGGCTCTTGGTTAGAGTCCCCTCCCATCTCTTACCGTTTGGATAAATTGAGCCTACATAATTATATAGTATTTAACAAAATTAATATAAAGAGTCCTTTAAATTTAAATCAATATGGATTTAATCTAAACGTGTACAACAGATTAAATACTACTTGCGAGTAATAATATAATAGATAGTAAATCAAAAATTCTATATAACCACTTTAATTATATTAAAAGTAAATTAACGAAATTTATATGTATTTTTAATAAACTTCATAACAACAATAACAGATTAAACTATAAGAAAGAGGATGTATATTACTTAAATCAGTAATATTACCTAACATTTTATATACTATTACCATTTACATTGTGACATGCTTAAAATTTTAAAAAGCTACCAATGAAATAAAATTAATGAAATCATATAAAACAATTAGTTATATTACTTGTCATTAGTCACAGCAGGTATCATGAAAAATGGAGATAAGAAAGCATATAAGTTTATTTTTAATCATTTAAAAAAAAATGAACACATGATTTTATTAACACGTAATATATGAAAAAAAAAAACAAAAAAAAACATGTTTTATTAATGGAAATAAATTATTTAAATGAAAGCAATTTAAAAAGATTCAATATTATATTAATAATTTTCCGGGAATATGGGAAAATTATAATGGGGTAACATTTCAGTTTTTTTCAAGCATAATTGAAAGAATTAACAATAATATCTATGTATACAATAATTATTTCAAAGTACACTTCACATTTCGTGGAGTATTTACTGATCATCTAAAAAGATTTAAAATTTCAGATTCAAATAGACGAATATTAGATGTAATTTACAGGATGATATAACATGAGGGACACAATCTACAAATAATGTAATGTTTGATACTTAAAAACATACATTTTTAAGTAATTTAATAAATTTGCAGTTAATGAAACATCGTGAAAATAGTAATATTCATTTTTATTAAAAGATCCCCCCTGGTATTAAGCACGTATTTTAAATACATAAGTATAATAACAATGTTGTAAAATGGAATTAACGTGTGTCATCAAAACTTAATCGGATGGGACATACTAATTAATCATTGTATGGACATTTTGTAATTAAGTAAATAAATTGTATGAAAAAAAATAAATAAAAAAATAAATAAAAAATAAATAAAAAAAAAAACATCGAACTTTCATGGGCTTGTCCAGAAGAACGACACGTTTATTCCGTTTGCTTGACTGCACATTTTTTACGTACGCTTTGGATCCACAATCAACTCTTTAAAATGTTCAAAATTGCAATTCTAGAAAAATCATTTTTTTTTTTGGTATTAAAAAAAATTGTTCTCTTTATAATAGCGTCGTCCAACAGAGGGAGATTTTTTCCCAGCACGGCGATTAACGATGAACTCCTTTCGAAAACACCCCCTAAAACAGGTATTTTAAATATACTCGCTAATAGTATTCTAGAATTTCTTGCACATTACACCCCGACCCGGAATTTACATGTTTGAGAAATACAAAAAAAAATAAAAATCCAAAAATTGTGTATGCCGGTTTAATAAACTCGAAATTGCACGCATAAATCTTAAGTAAAATGATCTTCTTTAAGAAAATTTTGTGACAACCAATTACCCGGGGGATCGAAAATTCCCCCCTTCCCACAAAAATAAATAAAAATAAAAATGTTAACGCGTATAAACGATTATTTAACATTAAAATTTCGGGAGTTCACTCTATATTGTAATGAAAACTTTTTGGCTAATTTTTTCCGACTATATTAAGTACAAAAGAAATTTAAGGAGACTCCGTTTTTTAAAGTTCATTTTAAAATAAACCACCGAATAGTAATGCTCATATGGGACCACCACCATTGTCTGCACCGAACCGCACTCCGTATATGGTCAAACGTTGTGCGCAGTCTAAGACACGCGTAATATTTCAAATTAGTGATGAGTATTGGAATCTGCATTTCCACGGTAATGAACGTTCACATTCAGAGCAGCCCCTTTAAAAATTTTTAAAATTCTACGCTTCATATTCTTATTCGAACAGGAGGAAAACAGGGATTACACGAAAATCGACTCTCTGACAGCTGTTGAAAAGGTTGTAAAACACAAATATTTAGGACGATTTTACTAATAAATAATCAATAAATTATAAAAAGTTATAATTATTAATTATATTCGACTTCGCGAAGAAACAGCAAGCAAAACACATTCCCTGTTTTTAATACGATAGTTTCCTCAATAATCATAACTTAATACAGAAAAAACTGGCCAGTAAATTTTAAGGCATTATTTATATCGTTAACAAGGGGGGTTGTGGACTTTTAAAAATTTTTCAGCTAACTTCTGCATGCCTATATTAAAAATTCGGTTCCTTTTCAAATCAGCGTTTCCATGGGGTGAAGAACGTTGATAATATTTTAAGGTAATCGCGTTTTTTAATATTATCAATTTCTTTATGATTACAGTGAGTATCTCTCGATCTTCGCCAATACTAGCCAATATATACGCGTATGGAGCCAGCGCCGATCAATACACTTTCAAATAAATGAAGAATCTCTTATCGGTGTCTAAATAATCAAACGATTTTTTTTTTTTTTTTTTTTTAAATAAGTTGTGGATATCACAGGATGCCCGTTGTGTGAGTGCCTAACACTCTTATCAACGTTTATTAAAATAGATATGTAGTACAAAAATTAAAACTAACGTAACTTATTCCATAAATAACAATTATAATAAAACTAGCATTATATGTAATAGTATATATTTATATATATATATATACGTAGGCCAATAAATAACATGCCGCGTAATATGCATCTGTACATCAACCAATTTTGAACAAACACATTTAAAAAAATAAATAAAAAATATATTTTTTTTTTTTTTTATCCTTTTTATCTGCATACAATCTGTTTATTTGAACAATAAGCAGCATATTTTACGTAAACCATGGTTGAACGCTCTATTCCTTATTTGTATGTACGTTATTTATTGGATTATGTTGAGCTATACAAACTAATCACTACGGACGAAATTACAGTTCAACTAGTGTGTCGTTTCAATTGTCCTAATCGTAGGCTATTCTGCGAAGATTAGCTCTGCTAACGGATTGATGCGGTTCCCAAGTCGGTGAAAGTATCTTCTAGCAAAGGTCGTAATTACTTCTTTAACCGTTGCAATGCAGATGTCTCTGTGTATATCGTCATTACGGACAAATCATGAAGCAGCCAAAATATCTCGTAGGACACTGAAATCTTTGTACAAATATTTAGGTTTGAAATACTCGTCGTTCCCCAGATTTGAATACCGTATGTTTTTTGTTTTTTTTTTCTTTGGGCACGTCAACTCAGCACATTTACCCAGCACAAAGGACTAACAAATAATGAAACGTAGGGACTTGAAAGTTAAATCAGGAAGCGATTAGAAACAGAAGAAATAAAGATAGCCAATATAGGAACAACAGAAAGAGAAGGAAGAGCAAGAATGTAGTGGGCACAGTAATGGGTCGGGAGGCCAAGGCCAAGCAAATTAGAATAAAGGACTGCGCGTTCTGCGGAGATAGATGAGCATTCGAATAGGAGGTGATTTACATCACAGGTCAAATTTAAGATCATACAGGTTCTAAGATTGCCTTGTATAGTAGCACTTTATTTTCAACTGATAAAGATGAATTTTTTTGTTCGTTAACCAACGCAGGCTGCGGTATTTGATGTCTAGTCGTTTTCTCAAACAACTTGTTCCTTGAAGGTGAGCCTTTAACATATAACCTATTTTTTTCTGTAAAAGTTATTCATGAACGGTAAATAATTCCCCGATAGCTGATTAATTCGCTCATTTTTTCGACAAAAAAGAACCCGTAAAGAACATAGAAAAAGAAAAAGAAACAAATTTCTGTTAATTGTAAAAGCCAAAGGGTACCTTACAAGGGGAGACCCTGTAATGGCCTTGAGGAAACGAATTTCAATGATTTTTGGTGTAGTGTTAATATACCATGATTTGGGTATACTACGTGTAAAATACTTAAAAAGTGATCAAATATAATTTAAAAGTTCTCCGCAAACTTTACGTATAGATTATAACGTAAGTTATAGAACGCTTCGCTTGAAATTGCCGTGGCCTAAGCGGTAATGGCGAGTATACATTTAAATTATAAGATTTTTTTATTATATTCAAATAGTACTAACTTTAATAAAAAGCAAAAAATTATAAAAATATCAGACGTGGAATAGTAGAATGAAATTTATAATAAAAAATCACTGACAATAAGTAATACATAAGTAATAAAAAAATAAATGAATTAGTAAATAAATTATTTATTTATTTTTCTAATACATGGTGGCCACTCAAACATAATTTTTAAATTCCCCGTTTTCCTGATTCAAGTCCTCCCGCCGACTTCCTGATTACTAGAATTGTACAAAAATAAGAATGGAATTTTTTCGTTACTATTGACTGACCAGCGTAGCATATTTTATATGAATAAAACAGAACTCTGTAATATATTGTGAATAAAGTACATTAAAAAGTGTATTTATTACACCAAAAATCATTGAAATTCGTTTCCCCAAGGCCGCAAGCTTGTCAGACGTGTATGATATATAAAACATTATAGGAAAATCCGGTCGATATTGGGGACCGTCGGATTATCGCTGGAAAAAAAAAACAGCAGCGGATACTTTTTCGTCGTACAGTAGGAATGAACCAAAGTCATACACAATCTACAAAGATGCATCAACGAACTTGTTCAATATCGAATACGAAATTCTGCTCAATTAGTCAATAATTTAATGCGCGAACATTAAAATTCGCGGTCCATTCCGATAATCATCCTCGACTAACTAAAAAAAAAAAGTCAAAATCATAGCTGTCGCCGTGTCCTTTCAAGTTGCACGGGAATTATGTTGTTTTTTGGTAATCATGCGGCAATCTACGCTTCGCCCTATATGATGCTCATCGCCGCAATACCCACCACACTATCAGTATTGAAAGATCGAACTGTAATCACGCTAAACTGAAATGTCTTATGACCTGTCGGACACGATATTAAACTTTGAATTCCACTTCTATATTCACAACCAAAAGCTCTCAACAGCAGCTCAACCTCGACCAAAACATCTTTACATTGTGCATCATATTTATATAATATATATCGTATTCTGGCCAACCACAGGTGCGCTTAAAAAAAAATCTGATACATCCCTTTGTTCGGCGGAATCATCGATAAACCGCAAGAATAAAAACTAATCTTCACGCATGCTCGCAAAACAAGTTTGTAATTTTCGTAGCTTGTTTGCGATGTTCTAAGATCAACTACACGGAGAGAGTTGAAGTAATGATTGAAAAAACTTAACGATTTTATGTTCTAACGCATCTTTATTATTCGAAGCATCGTAATCTGCAGAAAGACAAGTTAATCACGTAGGAAGGGGAGCTGAATAGAGGTCAATATGAAGAATGTAAATCGCGGAAGGAAATCGGCGACAAAAAATTGAAAATACGGCGGATGGACTTTAAACACGGTCTGTAAGGAATTTGTTCGATCGACAAAAATTGAAAATTCCCAACATAAATTTTGTTTCGGTCGCGACAATGAGAACAGCACAGAGACTCTTTTCGTCTTCAGAGGCGACCTACGAGAAGATTAGTAGGCAACAGCGCCATTTAGAATAATGAATATAATCGAAAGAGTCGATCATCGGTGATCCAGCTAAAGCGGTCGAACATAAAAAGCGCAGGAAAGATACGGTAAGATCGAATCGAGAAAAAAAAAACACGATGCTGTTCCGGAGAAGAACCGCGCACAGTCGGAAGAAATAAAATCGATAGAACACATGAGAGGCAGACATACCGCTGTTTTTTTGTTTGTTTAATTTTTTGCGCGCCGGGGGGGTTCACTCGTCGACTAGAGACTGAAACAATTGGAAGGGATAGTTTAGATCCGATAACACGGAAATAGTTCGAGAACTGAGTACGAAGAAGAAGGGAAGAACAGGATAATAGGGAGTAGGACATGTTTTAGCAGATGAAAATACAAAATAGAATGTTCAACAAAAAGAGAAAGGTCTAGGCGAAAAGAAATTAAAAGACAATCGCAACCAGAGGGTGGTATAATTTACAGACAGGAAACTAAAGAAAGGCTAAAACTAAAGAACGGTCTTAAACAGCGTACTCGTAAGTGTGACTAATAAGACAACTGCGAAGTAAGGAAATTCGACAAAGCAAAGGTTCGAATATTAGAAAATAGACTGATAAAAAAGGCAATTATTAAGAGGAGCTTAAGTCTCCAAATTTAAAAAAGCAAAACTTTTCCATAAGAGTTTCTGAAATTTTTCCTAAGTAATGAAAAAGCGGGGACACCTCGGAAGCGAAAAATCTTTTCCTTTTTTGTTCGATTATATCTTTTCGAGTTTGCCGACATGAACTCAGGAGCGAGCGATAGAAGAATCAAATTTTTACTTAAAAAATCAAACGCTCGCATGACCGAAGGAATAAACAGATCTCGGTAGTCAGTGGGAATACTGTTTTCGATGAAACGGAGTAGTAGAAAGAAGTTCGTTCCGTTGCAAGCGACGAACATTCATTATGTGATCGGGGTTTAATGCTCAAATGACTGGCGGAATAATCAGTACGAGTGGAACTGAGAGTGAACTGTCGGTCTTCAACCTCGTAAATGACGACCGAATGACAGATAATCCATCAAAAATTTCTTGCGAACAATTCAACTACAATGAAAGCTTCAGCTAACATACACATCGGCAGCCCGCTTACTTGGAATAAAACATAAAACTCGAAAATGAATACATCAAAAGAAGAAACGAGTAAAATACGTCGTTCGCCATTATTTCCAGAAGTAGCTGGAGAAATATTAACCGGGGCACTTCATCGATAGCCCCCGGAGTTTATTGTTGTCATCGGATATTCGGTATTTTAAGTGTACTGACAGTGAAATTTCGGAACATTAGAAAGACGAGCATTCCTAAAATAACTAAGACACTACACGATGTCCTTCTGCTGTACGTATATGCCATGCAAGAAAGAGAAAAAAAAGCACAACAACAGCACAGCTCCGGCACACATTCCACACATCGTTTAAACGTGAAAATGTGATCATCGCGTGCAGCACTGATAATAATTGGGGCATCCAGCTTTATTTTTAATTCTGCGAAAGATGATGGCGATATTTTCCGACGTGGGGGAAAAAGGAAAATGGCGAATAATCTGATTCAAAAGAAGACGCTGCATGTCGCTCTCATTGATTAGCATCTTGCGGATACACGCATGCGAGCACCGTCGTCCCGGAATAATGAACCGGCCAGCAAACACGCGCCGTAAGTAAAACAAAGGAAGATTGGCGTGCAAGAATTAACGCACGTAAATCGATCACGGTCGTCGATAAAAAAACCTCGCCGCCACACCGAGTGACGACTATGAAAAGTGAGTAAATCCGGTGGAAAAAAAGAAACAACAGCAGCAGTAAGAAGATGAAAACTTTTTAGAGGAAAAACCCGGATAGAGAAAATTATAATAACATAAATAGAAGCGGGGAGGTGGGAGACTGATGATAAAGAAAAGATCAGGGGATTCTGGTGGGGAGGTCGGCATGCGACTAGTAGCACAGGAGGACTTTCGATTTTTATGCTCAGTTAAGTTGCTCGACGATGTTCGGACGTCTATAATAGGCCGACGATTCCGGCTTGTACTGAACATAGTTAGTTCGGCATTGCACCTGGTCCGTGCGTCTTCGCAAAACCCAATGACCGAGAACAGTCTAGGAGGACGATAATTTTTCCGTAATCTCGCTCGCAGCAGTCAGCGATTTACCTGTTACACCAATAGATCGGCGGCCAATCGATAACTGCATGGACGTGTTCGTCGCGAATACAACTTTGTTCGGAAAAATCGCTAAATACGGTTCATTTTAAAAAGGAAATAAAAAAAAAAGCAAAAACGCAAAAACGCAACGGTTTTTTTTCCTAATCGGTTATTGTTGTTTTCCGGAGAATTTATTCACGCGGATCTCGTAAAAGTTTTTAAAATTATCTTTATACCGTTTTCGTCGTTCAGTCGGTGACGAATTTTTCACGGATTGACATCGCCGCCATGATGATATTAAGGTAATCGATAAAATTATTTTACGTACGACATAAATTTTAATGATTTATAATTTTACACGCCCCCCTCCCCCTCCTACTGCTACTATAGTTTCGCTTCGAGTTTATTAACGAACTTCTCAGCAAGCAATTTTCAAAAAAAAAAATAATCACAATCGCTGACTACAAAAGGTTAAAACAACGTCACGATTTAATTTGTATTAGATGTCAGTAGCGTCTCCTCGTATAACTGATAAATTGCGAAGTGAATTTTTTTTAAATTTTTGCTTCCCGTTTGACCAATCCGACAATACATGCGTGTAAAGTAGAAAATGAAGAATATTAACTTGTCTCTCGGCTCGACAATAAATCATTTGATCGGAAACGCGCGAGAGAAGAAAAAAATAAACCGGCTAGTAGTTCGATATCCCACTGATTTTTCTTCTAATCTATCGGAATTAATTAACTAATATGTTTCTGGAAGAAAATTTCTAACGCACATCAACATTGCGTATTTTGACGCGGTTAGTTAGAGATAATTGTCAAACCGGACGTTCTTATCGGCAGGAGTTTTGCTAGTAATACGTAATAAAATCTAAAATCGAATATTATATAAGGTGGTATTATTATACCAGATAAATGTAGATCCCCCGCCGGAGGAGAACTGACCCGCAATATTCTCTTCAGATCTCCATTAGAGGGGCCACCCTTGAACACTTTGCGAAAAGAACTGAATTATTATCATTCAAAAATATTCACGCTAAAATTTTTTTGGAAATAAAACTGTTAAAAAAAAAAGAAAAACAACAAAAACACCGACTTTCACTTTAAAAATATAAAATTACACGATAAAAAATAATACATTTCACAGTAATATATATATATACACGTTAAGAAGTTATTATTAAAGTCTACACCAAATTCAAACCGCAACAATCAAAAAATCCTATTAAATATCTCTGATATTTCCGAAACTTTGCTTACAAAAAAACGAGCGATTTGTTATTTTCATTTAATATGTTTTCGCAATTGATGCAATTTACCGTCTCGAAACTCTTAATTAATGTCTTTTAAGAATAATCCTAACATCATCCCTCCTTTAAATTTTACCGTAACATATATATATATATATATATATATATATATATATATATTCAGTAACTATTGCTTTTGATTTTTAGTGCTTTTTATTAAATTTTCGAAGAAAATCCTGAAGTCGGTATTTCTTTTTTAAAGCACATATTTTTCAAAATTAGTTGTTTTTTGTTTTGTTTTTTCTGGACTTGACGTGTCTTCACCCAGAAACGATTAGAAAAGGAAGGAATCAATTATATCTTTATACGATATCAGGAAGTAATCAATATACTGGGAATAACATGCGGAAAAGGGGAAAAGACAATAAGAGACGCAATATTGAGTAAGAAGACCAAGTCGCGGTAAACTAGAATAGAAAGCAGAACGTTGAGCAGAAAAAAATAAACACATGATCAGCATCGCAAACACGCTCTTCGTTTGAGTGGAGAATGCGGAGAAGCAACCAACGAAAAAGGAAAACAGGAGGAAGATAATAGAGTATGGCTCGAGATGGCAGACGAATAATGAAGACAACGATAGAACGACGAAGTGAAGGAAACAAAGAGAACCATCATAGGTTAACAGGAAGACTAGGTAAAGAACAGACAGATAAAAAAAAAACAGTTGTTAGAGAAAGAGGAAACGTATACATCCGATACCAAAGTCCGAGATGAAAATCCAGTTACGGTGGAATTATCGATTTGAAAATTACTTTTTAAGATTTCGTGAAAGTTTTTGAAAAATAAAAGAAAATGAGAAGAACATGAAAAGGGAACACCGGCATCACTTAAGCCCTCCGTAACTTTTTTCTCTTGCCGTTTATTTTTGTATATTGTACGTGCGCCGATTTTTCCGGGTTTTCACGGAACAATGCAAAAATCTCGACTAACTGGAAAACATTCGGCCGTGATTCAATGCCTTTCCGTCAAACGGAGAAAGTAAAGCATTGCATGGGAGGAATTAGGCCTATAACTTTTCCTTTAAAATTTTTCACGTATTTTCTAGTAAATAATCGTACCCGGAGAAAATCGTTCTTCTTCCGTTCTTGCAAATTTCTTTTCCACAGATGAAACGATTTATAATCGGCCGCTTTTTAAACGAGTTTCGACTTTTAAAAATGTTTATGCTCTTCCCCATATATCTAAACAGATCACATTTTTGGTTTTAGTATCCATGCATGTTGTTCAACCATCGTTTAGTGATCCATTCTTAATCGTTTCTTTTTTTTTTTCAATATGGCCGGATCGGTACATATGAGGCTAATTGGCATTTGCTTCCATACAATCGGTTCTGTTTATCTTTATTTCACGTTCGAGACCATTGACTAATTTACTCAATACGCAGCATTTAAATGCTTATTATCTGATTACCATTTTTGCGAAACCGCTGATCTTTTTCTTTTTTTATTATTATTAAATTAGGTAATTAACATTCCAGTCAATTTCACTTCCCTTTTTTATTAAGCTCATGTCGAATCGTTCTATCCCGCTCTCCTCCCCATTTCTGCACACTACGAAAAAGGTTTTCCGCGGTCTTCCTCAAGATTCTTCCGTCAGTCCTACTCTTTTTAAAATTTATACTGTTAACATTACTTTGCTTCCTTTAAATTCCTTCTCTTTATTCTTTGCTGATGACATTCTACTTTTTTTCTCTTCCCACGATATTATTATACCCAATGGAGCATTTAATTCATCCCTCAATTTGCCAGAATGTGTTCTTGCTTCAATTAAACTTTCGATTTCTCCTTCCAAGTTTTCCTATGTTGTATTTACCCTTCCACCTTATAATTCTATTTCTGTTCTTTCTCGTGCTAATTACTTTCGTTATCTTGATATCGTCCTTAATAGTCGTCTGTCTTTTTCCGAACATATCAAATATCTTTCCTCCTCTTTTATTAAAACGTTAAAGCTTCTTAAGGCCCGGTCGCCTACTAAATGGGACATCACAACCCCCACAACTACTGTTCTTTTATTTATGGCTCTGTGTCCCGACTCTCTAAACTAGATGTAATCCGAAACTCTCGCCGTCGACTCTGTCTTGATGCTCTTAAATCTTCTTCAATTCTAGCACTTCTTGCTGAATTTAATACGCCACTTCTGTCTATCCGCAAATCTTATTTAGGCTTCCGCTTTCTTGCTAAACGTCTTTCACTCACATCTTCTACTCTCACTTACTCCTATATTTTAATTTCCACGAATTGACGTTTTATGCCTAGGAAAATTCGTATCTTATCTCTTATTTCTCTCCGTCTTAGTTCATTTTAGTCCTACATAATTTACTTTAATAATCTCCTCTTTTTTCCATTTTTAACTTCGGTGATTTCTGCCATTCTCCCAGAGATTCATAAATAAATATATATATATAAATATATGCGGTGAAAAATAATAGTCGTTGCGTTGCGTGATTTCGATTCACAATTTCGTTTCACGAGTGATATTCAAGACGTTTCACGTCAAAAAATTCATCGAGATGAAGCAACTATTGCCAAAAATTTTCACGGCTTCAAGTAAGAACTCTTTAATAAAATATGAAAAAGGGTTAATGAGTAAACGCTGTATTCGAATTAATTAAAATAAATACTTTTTCTTAAACCATATACACGTAATAACGAGCATTATGTAATATGCATAATTCTTTCTCAATCGCTGCCATATTCGTATATTAGAAAAGTATATCGGTATCCTAAATTTAATCGTCTGCAAATAAATTTTAAATTCGTTTCAATGCGCCTAGGACTCGCAAGCGACTCCTTTGTTTTTTTATCCCTATTCTGACTAGCGTTTTTCAACTACTCGCACATTCACATTTAAATATATTTATTTTGCATATTATTATTATAACTTGCCTTGCGACTCTATTAATCAATAATTTTCTCATATGCACGCTGAAAATATTGGCAACGACCCAAGATAAAGTAGAACCTTTTAGCATTGCAGCAAATTAGTAAAGGATTCTCTGACAAACAGGAATTTTCAAATCAAAAGCAAAAGATTAACTGATACTGTAAAAGTAGAATATAAAACATATAAAAACTGCAGGAAAAACAAGATCCTTATCCTACACTATGGGCAGAACTACTAGAGTCAGTCCCATGATGCCGATGAGAAGAGGGAACGAAAATTTGCGTCATGCAACATTATTAAAGTCACTACTGCAACAGCAGATCCCACAATGCCAACGATTGGAGAAAATTATTCTTTATTTTTCATTGTTCATTTAAGCCCAATAGCATCCCTTTTTTTTTTGTTAAATAGGTGTTACTAATAATTTTATTCAGTTCAAAATTAGGAATAGGACTTCTTAAATTGCCGCGTCGGCATAATTAATTGAATTACGGAGAAATCTATTGCGCTGCTCGCTAAAACTATGAAACTCAATCTGATTCTTCAAATGTACCATGGTAGGTTTTACTTAATAATAAACTGGACCTGAAAACGTTTCTACAGATAAGTGTATTATTATTATTATTATTATATACGGTCCCCGGTTGTTTGTTACGTTCGTTATTACGTTTATTTCAATCTTTTACATAATCATATCATAAAATTCACCTTCGGTAAACTAGATGATTTTCGGATACACAAGTACAAGATGGAGAACCTGTAATCTTTTTTCTTTTAATTTCTTTACAAACTTCAAACCGAAACCGGACCGCAGGAGGAATAAGATGAGCAGACAGCCGTACGCCGGAAATAATATTAATAAGTCGTTAACGGTTATATGGTTACAAGCGATATTAGGTAAAATAAAAAGTTCTTCAGTAACCGCGAACGTATTTATTATTATGAGAATATAGTTGAAAGTCTGGCAACAGGAGGAATTCGTTTCAGGTTTGAAACTAAGTCGCTCTTCAAAGTAGAAAATTGCCGGCGAAGGAATTTCACTGCACCGCCAAGATAAGGTACTTAAAATTAAATTACTCTCCTTCGTCCGCGTTAGCCCATTACCCTAAGGAGCTGCAAGGGAAGCGCGTTAGTCAATATAACAAGAGCCGACTGAAACGAAAACACCGTCAGTCAGCAACAAACAGTTACCAGTGCGATTCCATAAAGCCTAATTTAATTTAATACCAGAGAAACTTATGAAAGAAGAAGAAAAAGAATTAATAGCGGGAATTCCCTGCCACGATAAATTCTCTACCGGTTTAATAAAGCGAAATATATTTCATTTTAAACGGGGCCGAAAGCTAAATAACATTTACCGTCTAAGAATTAAAACGGTAACTTTACTTGAGTGTCATCAACCTTTTAAAAAAAAAAAAACAACTTTCAGTGCCTTAATCAATACAATCGATGTTTTTAGAGTTCAATGCCAGGTCCAACTTTAAAACTGATAATCTCGCATCGACTTTAACTCGCACCTAGCTGAATTCATAGAGTTACCTCATGAATAACAGGGTCTAATAGTAGTACATTTTTGTTCTTTTCGAAAAAACATTTTACGCTGTTGCATCTGACGGGAAAAATAATTTGGTTTTTTATTAATTAATGTTGGAAAGTGGTTAGCGTTATAGTTCTAAAAACTAATAAAGACCTTTTTCAAATTGAAAATTACAGACCAACTGCAATTATGGAAAAATCGAGCGAATTTTGAATTCTTTTAAATCGCATTCTATTGAAGGTGGAAGGTCAAAATTGATAATTACCCATTTACTAAGTTGTCTTTTATCATCGACACCCTATTTCCATGATGCTGTGTGTTCTTCGAATTAGGGAAAGCTCATATCCAGCAAAACATTTGCTTCGCAAGTTGAGAGCAATCGTCGTGAGACTAGGGCGACACATTCGCAATTATTCGAGCAATCATTCCAGACTGCCCATCAGTTTCCGTAACAGAATTCCGATGAAGAATAACTTATCGCAAAGTTCTACCTTGAGTACTATTTGTTATAAAAAGTTAAATACAGTTGTGAATTAGTGCGTTCGTTCTTATCTCGTTCACATTGTAAGTGATAACGCGCTGGTTGCTTGTCAACCAACGATGTTGCCCCGCACCCCCCCTCCGCAAAACCCGTCCGGTCCTTGTTCGGTAAGTCAGCCATTACAACCTGCTAGCGCAAGTCATTCCGATCAACTTCCGATTCGACCGTTATCTCCGCGGCACACAGGTAATAATGTTACAATTGTTAACTCGCCGTCCACAAACCGGCCTGCGTTCGATCCAACTTCCGATATTAATCGTGCGTTTAAACCGATCGCTCCGCTTACCATTTTACGCACCGCAAATAATGATTATCAACTTGTAAATAAACGTGCACACTCTAGCGGCACAAGTGAAGAAGAAAATCACACACATAAACTCCTAAAAGATGATAACACCTTATGTTTAAAAAATAAAAATCACACTAATCAGAAAAACGCTAATAAAAATAGTAAGCCAAAACTCTACAAATATAATCGCTTTCAGTACCTCGCAGAGGAACCTACTGATACTGACTCAAATCAGGATATGTGCTGTGAAACAATAAGTCCAGAAAAAGTATGTGATGAGAATATGCAGCAAAAAGTTACAAAAACGATCCCGATAAATCCTCCCCCAATCTTGGTTAAAAACATTACAAATTATATGCAATTTATAAATGAACTGAAGCTCTCTGAGCCAAATCAGCCGTTCGAATGCAAAGCAACAAAAGGTGGAATTACTATAAAACCGGCCACTCCAGAATGCTATAGACATATTGTACATATTTTAAAAATAAAAAATGTAAACTTTTTTACCTATCAGCTATCGCAAGACAGGAGCTTCCGCGTTGTCCTCCGACATTTGCATCACTCCACGCCAACTGAGGAAATAAAAGCGGAACTTGAAAAGCATGGTCACGCAGTAAAATCAATAACCAACATTCTACATAGGAAAACAAAAAACCCTCTTCCACTCTTCTTTATCGATCTTCATCAATCACCATCTAACAAAGAAATTTTCAAACTGAACAACCTTTTTCATTCTGTGGTAACAATAGAAGAACCAAAAAAATTTCAACAAACGCCACAATGTACAAGATGCCAGAACTACGGACACACGAAACAGTACTGTAATTTACCTTACAGATGTGTAAAGTGTGGTGATAAACATGAGTCAGCTAAATGCACAAAGCCTTATGACGTTCTTCCAAAATGTGCCTTGTGTCAAGGGCCACATACAGCGAACTACAGAGGGTGTCCTGCCTATAAGGAGGAACTAACATTCTTAAATCCATATACAAGAGGACTCAATAAAATACACAAGACCATTAATACAAGTGCGGCAAATTTTCCGCCATTAAACAGAATAAATTCGCAAATAAACAGCACTACCCAAGTAACAAGACCGACTTATTCAAAGGTAGCTAGAAATCATATGCCAGAGCAACAACGTAATCTGGACCAAAGTCCTGAGAAAGCGCATATCTCTGACTCCTTATCATCCTTTTTAAATGAATTCAAAATAATAATATCTCCATTAATAAATCTCCTCACTAAAGTCATAGAAAATCTATTACAAGCGAAATGAATACACTTGCTACCGTTACTCAGTCATCTCTTTCAGTAGTGTTATGGAATGCAAATGGAATACTTGGAAAGAAAACCGAATTGGAGATTTTTCTTAAACAAGGACGAATTGACGTAGCGTTAATAACGGAAACGCACTTAACTCCAAATAATAGATTCTTTATAGCTGATTATATCACTTACAATTGTAGTCATCCGGATGAAACGGCTCACGGCGGAGCAGCTATTCTAATAAGAAAGGAAATAAAACACTTTCTTTCTTACTCCAGCTCCTCTCCCCAAATTCAAACTATCTCAATCACGTTAAACAGTTCTCGATTTGATTTTTCACTCGCAGCAATGTACTGCCTCCCAGGCTACAAAATAACTGAGAATGAAGTTGCTCAACATCTAATAAAAATGGGAAGAAATTATATATGCGGAGGCGACTTCAACGCTAAACATACTTACTGGGGATCAAGACTAACAAACCCCAGAGGTAAAATTTTCAGGAAAATCATTCAAAATTTAGGCCTACATATTATAGCCTCGGATGAACCCACATACTGGCCATCGCACGCAAACAGGTTGCCAGACATACTTGACTTCTATATTGCTAAAGGTGTAAAAAAATATTATCATTCTTGCAAATCCACGGCGGACTTATCCTCGGATCACGCTCCTGTTAAACTAATAATAGATTCTATCCCTATAGAAACCTATTCTAAGCAGCAGCTAACGAATAAAACAACAAATTGGGATCTACTTAATGCTCTCCTTAACAACTGTTTAACCAACGTTTCTCTTAGAACAAAACAAGATATTGACAGCCGAGTGGAATATTTAACTGAATCCATACAACTAAGTGCTAAAAACTCCACAAATTTTCCAAATAGTTTCAACAAACGTAAAGTGCACAGTCTTCCAGCAGAAATTCGCGAGCTCATAGCTGCAACTAGAAGAGCACGAGCCAAGTGGCAGCGTTTCAGATACCCAAGCAATCGTAAAGTATACAATCTTCTAAGAAACAATATGAAAACTAAAATCATGGAATACAAAAATGCATCTTTCCAAATACATCTTAAAAAACTAAGCACAAAAGACAATACACTTTGGAATGCAACAAAAAGCATCCTGAAAGAACATAACTCAGACTATCCTATGCAAAATGACTCTGGGAAATGGGTTAGAAGTGAACGCGAGAAAGCATGTTTCTTTGCTGAGCACTTATCCGGAGTTTTCAAGCCGCACGGAGAAATGCAAAACAAAAATTTTGAGGAACAAGTTCAACAATACTTAAAAATTCCACTTGAATCCTCTCCGCCAGTTAAAGCATTCTCACTTACAGAAGTAGAGCAAGAAATTCGGCGTTTACCAGCCAACAAAGCTGCAGGCTGTGATGATATAACCAATGATATACTAAAACACCTAAACAGAAGTGTTCTTATTCAAATCCTTCACCTGTATAACGCTGTAATTCGCACTTCTTACTTTCCTGAAGCTTGGAAGAGGTCAGTGGTAATTATGGTTCTGAAACCTAACAAACCAGCTAATAAAGTTTCGTCGTATAGACCCATAAGTCTCCTGTGCTCAATGGCAAAAATTTTAGAATCACTTATTTTGCGGAGAATGCAGATAACGATACAAGAATCAAAATTAATTCCTACTCATCAATTCGGATTCAGGAAGCGTCACTCCACTATACACCAGTGTCATCGGGTGGTTGATGCGATTTCTTCTTGCTTTCAAACTGGTCGTTACTGTGCAGCTGTTTTCCTTGACGTGAGTCAGGCCTTCGATAAGGTCTGGCATCAAGGACTACTATTCAAGATTAAAAAATCGTTTCCAGCGAAAATTTTCACTCTCTTAGCTTCATACCTTGAAGCTAGGACTTTCCGAATACGTCACAAATCCGAATACTCTGATTGGTACCCGATATTAGCCTCTGTACCACAGGGCAGTGTGCTTGGTCCAGTATTGTACTCCATCTTCACTGCGGATATTCCAACAACAGCGTATTCATCAGTCTTCACATATGCGGACGACATGCTTCTTATGGCTGCGGATAGGAGACCGGAAATTGCTGCCCAGTTAATACAACAGCACCTTAAGGTATTAGGAAGATGGTGCACAAAGTGGAAAATAAAAATTAATTCAACAAAATCAGCCAGTATAACTTTCTCTCTACGCAAAGGAGTGTGTCCACCAGTTCTATATGAACTTGAACCAATTCCACAGTTAAATTCAATTAAATACTTGGGCATAATCTTAGACAGAAAGCTCACTTGGCTACCGCATATATTGCATTTACGTAAAAACCTCGATGCATGTACAAGAGCCTTATACTACTTAATTGGAAGAAAATCTAACTTATCTTTGGAAAACAAAGTCCTAATATATAATACAATTCTGGCCTCAAAGTGGAAATACGGAATCGAACTGTGGGGTACTTCCGCAAAAACTAACTGTAAACGTATTCAACAATTCCAGTCGAAAACATTGAGGTCAATGTGTAATGCTCCATATTACGTAAGCAATGAACAAATACATCATGACTTGAACGTGAAAACAGTAGCAGAAATTTATCAACAAAATTATCAAAACTTTTATCAGGCGTTACAGATGCATGAAAACCCGTTAATTCGAAGAATGTTCACAACAACGCTACCGGACAGACCGCGCAGAAGGCTAGGAAGGAGGTTGTGCCGTGATATCCTCAGTATATCAGTAACCTGAACAACTTAGCACACAGCTGACTGCTCAAAGGAGCTACTGCTGAATAACTTATAAATTCCTGTTAATAGGCTCCCGCACATGTGCTAATTGTTAATACATTACAGGTGCACATTGGAAAAAAAAAAAAAAAAAAAAAAAAAAAAAAAAAAAATGACAGTTAACTACAACCTCTAGTAGTTATAATTTACATGATCTGAACATATTCTTACATCCAATATTCCTTCTTTAGTTTACTCTATAATCATCTAATTCGGAATTTACTGGCTTTACAAATGAATAATCAGCTTTAGTACGAGTATCTTGATGAACACTAAATTGACCGAAAGAACTTAATTAACACAACAAAATTAAATATCCCTTTAATTCTCAATTGTGACTAAATTCCTTTTTTAACATCCATTACGGATTTCCCCTCTTAAATATAGGCCAAGTAATGAACTTCGGTAAAATCAGTTATAGATGTTAACTCTTTCGCAACTGAGTGTTTACCAGAGCTACTTCGTCCAATAGACAATATAATGCTCCTATCTCTTCGTATGAACCTTGACGTTTATCACCTATCCAAAAGTGCACGTTCCTCAGCTAATATTCTGCCGTTATCATATAGCAAAGGATTAATCAGCTATCGCGATATAGTCAACTGAGAACCGTAATCATAGTGAGTCTGAATTCTCAAAAGACCATCTTTTGCCAGAAAGTATTTAACATATGTTATTTAATAAAAAAAAAACAAAAAAAACATGTTATTTAGAAATTTATCGTAGTCGCCCTTCTGGAGTATGACATAGATAACATCACTGGTCGACCATATTAAGTCCACCGAAAGAATCCAATTTGATATACTTCGCGTCTATGCAGATATGGCATAGGTAGTCACGGTACGTGAAGCAACCCGCTTAGATGTAATAAAAAAACAAAAAGTGCTTAAAAACAAAAAAAAAACATCAGGAACGTTGAGTTGTTTTTTCCATCTACCTGTTAATTAATAAGATCTAATAAAATGTTTCATTGACAACATAGAGTAAACATGTACATATATTCAAGAATTTTACAACCATTCTTAATATTTTCAAGTGTTCTATGGAAACATATAGGTACACTTCTACATTTAATTCCCTGACCTCTAGTAATTTTCCAATACTTGTAATAAAATTCGCTGACTTTCCCCGAAAATAGGTATACCGCAAATAAAACTAACAAAACGAAACTACAGAAGTAAAACAACGCGGACAATATAAACAATATAGTTCGAAACTATTTTTTTTTTTTTTTTTTTTAAATAAAATAATAATAATTATATATTATCTTTTGGGCGCGCCAGCGGTTTTGACCCAACAACTACAGAAATTATGGAAGGGGTTAAACAGAGAGACTATTAGAAATAGAGCGAAACTAATCAGTGTTTTATATTTTTCATATGTGTTTTTTCGAGATTATCATAATATACTGAAACATATAAAACGAACAAAAAAATTAAAACCGCGGGGTTATTCCGACCTTTTTATCGATATAATCAAATGATTTCATATACACATCTCGAAAACTACGCTAAGCGGGTTGCGGGGAATGACAGTCAAAGGAAAAGTCGCCGGGTCGGCAGAAAAAAACCCTTAGCATTATCCAGCAAAAAGGTTAATTTTAATTTTTTTAAATTTTTTTTAAAATACAATATACTATTACGAGCTATCCATCAAGGGCATTTAGCAATACGTATGAATGAAATTAAGCATA
The DNA here is from genome assembly GCA_039619475.1 of Icerya purchasi. Taxonomy (NCBI): domain Eukaryota; kingdom Metazoa; phylum Arthropoda; class Insecta; order Hemiptera; family Monophlebidae; genus Icerya; species Icerya purchasi. The sequence goes on along the minus strand of CM077115.1, from coordinate 188,399,757 downwards.
AAGGGAGGAGTACCCAATGGCACCTACTCGATTACCGCGACCTTAAACAAGGTCCTACGGTTTCTGGCGTTTCAGCCTTCTTACATCACCGGTAACATCTAGCAATCCTCTAGCAAGAGTGTTCAGATGAGTATCGAGTCTATCTGCGTGTCTTTTAGCGTGAACTTTGATGACATCAGCCACATAAATCTTATTCTGAGAAGTTTGTATTATTTTCAAGTTTGACGGTTTAGCGCAACTGAACCCCGTACATCCAGATAGGTTTCAGAATTGTTGTGTACATTAGACGTTTGTTATCCGTTGTCAGCATCAGCCAATACATTTTTTTAACCCGGATATCTAATTCTTTCTTTTTAACCTGTATATGGTGTTTCCATGTCAATCGGCTGTCTATGTGCAAACCTAAATACCTGACTGTTGCTCGCACAGGAAGATCTGTGTTATTGATCCTAACCGGTGGGACTTCAACTTTTCGGTTAGTAAAATGGATATTCACCGCTTTGCTCTCGTTTATCCCGATTTTCCATTTTTTTCAAAACAATGTTTCCGCCTTTGTTAGAGTATTTAGTAGATTATTGCTAGCTATCTTCGGATCTTTATGTGATGAAAGCAGTGCCGGGTCGTCCGCAAATGTAGCCACCTGCACATTCTCTGTCGCAGGAAAATTTGCTGTGTATAACAAGTACAGCGTGGGGACGAACACAGAACCCTGAGGAACGTCTGCTAAAACCGGATGTATTTCTGAGTAGGTATGTTCGTAACGTACTTGAAAATGTCGATCTTCAAGGTATAACTTTAGCAACAGGTAAAGATTAATCGGGAACAACATAAAAACCAATTAAACGTCGATCGCAGGAATATTATCAGATCGAATTCGGTTTGAGCTATCATCTCTTAGCGTGGAATTGAATAATTAGCAAATGAATAAAAAATCCGTGGGTAGGATACAAGAGGTTTAAGAAATAAGAATTAAAAAAAATAAAAAATAAAAAACGCAACATTTAACAGAAAAAGAACAAGCAGTCAAAGAAAACGTACCGTTACCATGAATTCAAATAATATAACAGCCAAAAGAAACGGAAAACAGAAAGAAGCAGATAGACGGCAACAGTAGCGGAGTAGTGGTTAAAGCTTAAGTTTAAGAGGTAGGAAGAGAATTAAGAAAAACGGGTAATCGCCAGAACTTACAAATAAGAATAATAATATCGTTTCTAGGGAACAGATTGAATATTTCGCAGATCTTTTCTCATAGAAATAATACTGAACTATATTTTACACTATCCCGCGGCGGTTATATCAATAAAGTAACAGAAATATACAATGATTGTAGGAAATTCCCCCTGTGATTAGTGTATATTTTCAGTATTTTATTAATAGACTGACCAGGTTTGTAATTCACGTTTTTTAACATGTTTAATAACGCTAGACAAACAGCCTGAACTCTACACAGGTAATCATTATTTGTATTCTAAAATAAACAAATTCCCAGTTCTAGTCTTCTCCGTGTGTGAAAAACGAAAACAAAAAAAAAAAAGTCACTCTGGACTTTGATTCAAATATATACACTTTTTCCCCTTTAGGCGATTTTCCCTAGCCGTCGCGATAAGACAGTGGTGTGAACATTTAATTATTACGACAGTAGTCATGGATGACCAAAAAGTATATCTGAAACAAACTGAAGGATTAATTTAATAAATAGTTAAAGTGATGTTAACGCCAGGTAAAAAAAAAAAAAAAACAAAAAAAAAAAACGGTTTCTCCTACCTTATTTAGCTTGATTTTCGCAGTCTTTGATTTTCTTTTGAGTTTCCGCCGTTCCATCCCATCTTCTACATCGCATGTGTTTTAATCGAATTTTAACGTCATTCCCTCTATTCTCCGGCGAACCAGTTATCTGAGTAGTCCCAAAACATCATATTCCTTCGAATACCACGCATTCACATTTGTCGAAGTTTCGGCTTTCTACTCTTTATACCTTAAGGATTTTTTCTTTATTCCAGCTGTTGTCGCAATATCCGATATCGAATTAAAATCGAATACCCCGCTATCCCATAAAGATAATAAAAAAAATAAAATAAAATTGTATTCACCGTCGTCAGATAGTCTTTCGCTAAGGCATTCATTACGGTCAATCATACTTATATGAAACAATTCTAAACCAGTTAATCTATAAAAACCCGCTTTTCTGTAGATACACAAACGCGTATTTTGTCGAACAAAAGTTAACATTATTAAGGGAAAAGCTGACGAGTAGAAAGACAGTCGATCAGTAAAAAAAAAAAAGTCCCGATCTGCGGCTGCTCGCAATATTCGGACACAATTCGACTCGGCAATTAGGTTTCATTTTAAAGAGCCAATCGTTACTGACCCTAGCGCGCAGTCATATCAAATAAATCCAGCGATTAAAACATTATTTCCACTTCGGCTAAACCGGGCAGCGCCAGATCTTTCGATTCCGGGAAATTTTCCTGTTCCGCTTCATCGCTCGATGCAATAGCGTTCGCGACAACAAACGTACATATACCTATATCGGACGACAAACGTAAAGTACACTAACAAGTTCAGGAGACTTAAAATTACTTTTGCTTTTTTTTTCGTCTGAACATTTTCGCACTGTGGCCGTGCAGATGGCACGTTTGAACGGACTCTGGATAATCCTGGCGACCTCGCTACTTCAAATGTAGATTACCACTCTTTTTTTTTTCCTTTATCGGCCGGTGAGTCGGTTGCTCGTTCCATCTTTTTCGACAGAAGCAATTTAAAGATCAAACACGATTCGAGACGGTTATTCTTTTAACCATATAAAATCGCACGGCGACGCAGCGTGCTGGTCATGTGATAAGGTAGAGCGGAATTGATCGCGTGGTGAATTGCCATATAACGAAATGAGAGACATGTAAAAAATTACCGGGAGCCGGCTGTGTCCAATCGATTGTACAACAGCGTATTGTGTCGATGATGTTATACCGTTGCGCGCAGAAGAATAAAACCATCGATAAGCGGCTCGGCAGACGAACGTTTATTATATACACGTTAAACCGACCACGAGCCTCCCGCTAATAGTCGGCGATTTGCGCTAAAATTCGCACGAACGCACCTTCACGAAAACAATTCGACTTTCTTCTAGCGAAACGACGCAGTGAAAGCGTTCTCACAATTTTAAAGCGGACGGAGTGGGACAAAAAAAAAAACAAAGAAAAAAAAATGAAAATGAAAATGAAAATGGAAAATAGAAAATTGATGAAAAAAACAACAAGGGGGGAAATAAATGGTGATTTCTTGATAGCGGCATGGTGCCCCATTATTACCGAGCCTACCTACCACTGCGCTGCTGTATATAATTGCGCGCCAACAACACAATATCGTATTTTCGATATAAAATATCGAATTTAACAAACCGGAAACAATTTATATTTTTTGGAGATGATAAAGTTAAAAATATCGCGTGGCACAATATTCTCTCGCTATAATCCGAAAGAACCGCTTACGAGGTTCCGGTACGAAACACTATTATTATCATTATTATTCGTAAAAGTCGACCTAGAAAAATTAGTATCTCCGACAGACACAACGATTACACGGACGCTGTTCCGAATGGTTAAAAATTTCAAGCAAAAAGCCAATATGCAGAGTGAGAGATTGTTATTAATATTTGTAAAATATGAATAAAAAACCTAAAAAAAAAAGATAATTAGACAAATACACGCAGAAACACTTGAAAATAATGAGCGTCACTTTCCTAATTTATTAATTTTCAGCCTCATTAAAGAAATTGAAAAAAAAAAAACGTAGTTTAGCGTGCTTTTCAATTAAAACTATGTGTCCCTTTTTACTTTTTAATGAATACATTAGTCTTCGAAGAATGCCGAGCGGGACGACATGCCTTCATTCTCTTCCAGTTTGCTGAAATCTGCAAAATTTAGACTAATTATCATCCGGAGGAGTAAGCGAATGTTTCTGAGCAACAACAACAACAACTAATTTATATCAATCAAGTGATCGTTTTCGGGTTGATTTGCTTAATCCTGCCGTCCAAATACTATAGGGGGCTCAATACCCAACGCGTCTTCCCTCTTCATCCCTTATAGCAGTCCGTTCATGTGCTAAAGCGAAAGAGTGAAGGAAAGCATTTTTTGAATTCCGGTCAAAGTATAATCTAGCAGGGAAAAATCCGAGGAAAAGCGACCCCGAGTATAAGTATACAAATTAAACTAAAATCAGATTAAATAACTCCAACGACCGACAATGTAAAAATATATAACAACCTCTGAATTATCGATCAATGGCAATCTTACATGCAGTTCTTTTTGTATCCACGACCAAAAGACCGAGTTCTTTCTAACCAAAAGTGTTTTATTAGCTATATCTTTTCTCTCTTCCCTGAATCTTCCACCAATCATCCAGTTATTCTTCACATTCGCTTCTTGATATCCGAGACTTATTTGCGTTTCGGGCCATCTTAATTAATGTAAACTATGGATTCCCCCCGTCATTGCGGCATTTCTGGCAATGAGTGGACTCGCGTTCGGCTACAATTAATGGCCAGTTCATAAGTTCCGGCTCATAGTCTTTACTTCTGGACTGATTTCTATTCCATTCCCTACTTTTTATTATACCTTTCTGTACGACCCAATCCCGGCCTCCTTCACTGGTTCAATCACTACTTTCCTGACGTTAGCCATTCTATTATTTACCTCATAATGTCTTTGGTTCAAAGTCTGCTTTCAGCTTCACTTTTCAATTTCTTTCTCGTTAGTCGTCTTTGTATCTGTCCTCCTTAATCCGCCACAGAGCTCAACTATAATTGCGATGTGGATCACGTTTTATTCGATTGTCCGTTTATTTCCACAGAACGTGTAATTCTAATCTTCTGAGCCTTGGCTTCTCTACTTCTTATGATTCCGACGTCATTCATGCCCTCCCATCTCCTATTCTAGTTCCTTTATTAGCCTCTTTTATTTCCTCAATTTCTGATTTTTTTTAAACTTAATTCTTTGCATCGGGTAAGCTGGTTGGCGCGTTCGGGGGGGGGGGGCTAAAATAGGTAAGAAATACATCAAAAAAAAAAAAAAAAAAAAAAAAAAAGAAGGAACGAAAATATACCCACGGAAAACTATTAACTATTAATGCGATTATATCATTTTATCCATAGCAGATAGAATTAATATCTTTACGTTAATTTTCTCAAAACATGCGTAATTTTTTTTGGGAGGGGGGGGGTCATCAGATTTTTACGCTATTAGAAGAAGCAAACAAAAAAGTTCGACGACAACCGGTGTAGCAGGAGAAGGCGGAACGGACAGAATGAAAAACGAGGACTATAGTTTGTAAAACGAAGTAATGGTGGAAAATCATTTAAATAAGATATGACCAGCATCATACATAAAGCGATAAGAGGATGTTACAGAATGGAAAAGATATAAGTGACAAACGGAGGTGAAGGAAGTGAACTATACCGAAAACATGTAGACGACAAATTGTAGAGGTCAACACCGTAAAGAAAGGAAGTTGAGAAACGGAGGATGCGGATCTGGTTGAATAGTTGAATAGAAATCAAGAATTGAGACTGAATAGGAATAAATTAAATTGTAAAATGGAAAAACGCTAGGAGGTGAAAGAAGAAGAACGAGCTAGCAGATCCGTAGAGTCCTTATGTAAATCGGAAAGTCTTGTACACTTTCTTATTACAGTAATGAACTCGTTAACCGATCAATACCGTAAGGCACCCGGCACAATTTACAATGATGCACTCTATCTCTTATTCACACAATTGCTGCTAAAATGCTGAACGGTAAAGAGACACGAGCGTAGGATGAAAATGATCATTTCGAATCTACAAAAAGAATATAATTCCTATCGGGATCATAATCTCCGACAATAATAACGTATGTAGTGAAAAAGTAAAAATACAGTTGGAAACGAGTTAAATATATTCTTTTAAAATAGTGAATTTGTAAAAATATAAACGACTTTTACCGAACTTAGAACGGAATTTCGAGAAATAACGTGCATCGAAAAAATGACGAGCGTGTAAATGAATAAATCATAAGCAGCAGATTGTCAGTCGCAAACGACAGCTGTCTTTCTACCCAAAGCCGTAAAAATATCAGAAATATGTATAGCGACAGAAACGACGAAAACCAAAAAAAACAAATTTGAATCGAGACGTATGTCTTTTTCTAGAATGTTATACTTACTTCGGAAGAAGTTTTTTCTCATATCGAATTACAAAATCCCCTATTCAGCCCACTTATAATGCATTAGGCAACCTGGCAAGTTGTAGGAAATCGAAATTTTTATATAATTACATATATATATAACGTTACAATAAGTTACAATAATTAAAATATTAAATACAATTACAACGAATAAAATATTGAAATAATAAAATATATAAATTTACACTGCTCGTTTCAATATACTGAGAGCGTTGCTGTAAGCCAATAAGACCGAAGCCAGTAGGGTGATTTTTTAAGAGTTAAGTTTTTCAGGTTGGCAGCACTGGTTGGTATTGGCGTCCAAACGTCATCTGTCAAAGTGAAAAGTTTTCAGTATACTCTCTGCCATTTCATCATCATGGAAAGACTTATAAATAAGCAACGATTGCGCAAATTGTTGAAATTTATTATCAAAAACCAGTGCTCTGTGAAAAATGTGCATCGTTTGTATCGACCTGGTGAATCAACAATTCGTGCTGTTATCACCAAATTTCGCACCAAATTTGGTGATAACAGCACGAATTGTTGATTCACCAGGTCGATTATGACGACCATAATATGGTCGTAACAAACGATGCACATTTTTCACAGAGCACTGGTTTTTGATAGTAAATTTCAACCATATCACAATCGTTGCTTATTTATAAGTCTTTCCATGATGATGAAATGGCAGAGTATACTGAAAACTTTTCACTTTGACAGATGACGACGTTTGGACACCAATACCAACCAGTGCTGCCAAGCTGAAAAACTTAATTCTTAAAAAATCACCCTATATAATTCATATCTTTTATCACTATAATAAATTGTATTAAATGGATTCTGATTCATTCTCGAGAGGGTAATGTATTAAAGCGAGACATTACATACCATTTAAAAATACACAAAAATATATTAACTTTAAAAAAATAATATCTCACTTGAAACGTTACTTCCGCAGCAACAAAATCGATCAAGCTCTATTGTTAAAAACTATTTCGAATTATTCTATACTTAAAGTAAATAGCAAAGGTAATCAGACGGTTTCGACCTGAATAGAAATGGCTTTAAGGAGCCGGTTTTCTTCGTGATTTTTATCGATTGAAACAAATGCGAATAATAAAATTAAACGATAACGATTACACTAACGAATAAAAATGTAAAATATATTGGATTTTTAAAATGAGACAAAGTACTTCAAGAAAAACGTAATAACAGCACGAACTACAACGCATTTCTAAAAATGAACAAATACAAACAAGGCACATAAACATCATTCTGTATTTAGGAAGCCGTCCTAGATTAGCTTATGCTATGAAAAGCTTTATTTGGAGCGTTGCCCTTTATGGATGCGAAACGTGGACGCTGCTAAAGAAAGACAAGTGTAAATTGGAAGCATTTGAAATGTGGTACTGGCGACGCATGCTAAAGATAAAATGGACGGATAAAATTTCGAACCACATTGTACTATCCAGAGTAAAGGAAAAACGAGAAATGCTAAATACAATAGAAAGAAGAAGAAATTCGGAACATAGGACACGTGATACGCCACTCAATGTGGGTTACCAACTTATTAGAAGGAAAAACAATAGGGAAGACTCAAAGAGGAAGGTCTCGAAGGAGATTCATGGTTGAAATAAAAGGAAGGAGGTCATACGCGGCAGTTAAAGAGTTAGCCAGAGCACGAGAAGATCTAACACGTGGCCATGTTACCCACCAACCCTTGAGTTGAGGAGAAGCAGATAGATAGATAGTAAGTCCCATATACCCTTGATAAGGTATCATGGATTGTGAAGTTAAGCTTTCCATAATGGTACTAAAAGCACAACGGCATTAATAAGAGTAGGGGGGCAATTCCTTTCTACTTGGAATCCACCTTTACTTTCGCAGATTTCTCTGGTACCCAATTATTTCAGGTTGGGTAAACCTGGGAGCGATTCGGACCTGGAATGAGACAAGTCTCGAAACCGTGTCCTCTGGTTTAGGAGCCAAGCGCCTTAATCACTAGGCTAACGCGCTACATTAGTTATGCCATATCTGAAACAAATGTGTGAACTGTTAATATAACCACCCTTTGAGACTGGCTTATATTTTACGGAAAACCGAAGAATTCCTTAACGGAAAAAATGAACGCGTCTAAGTGGATAAAAAAAAGAAGATGGCCTGTTTTCACCCGTTGTTCTTAATTCAGAAAAATGACCCGTTCGTATAAAGACGACATTGTTTTTCTGTGTCGATAATAAGTCGCCATAGACTGACTTATACTTGACTGAGATAGAAAACTTCTTAATGTAAAAAATGTAAACACGTACGTGTGGATGATGATAGTTAATTTATAAAACTTACTGGAGAGTTAATTTTAAGTTACTTACCTCATTACTGAATGGTAATCCTACCGAAATATTCAACACAGTTGTGTTCGAAAACAATTTATGATTATAGTGTAACTTGCTGGCCAAATGAACTGTATTCATTCGGGCCAAAAAAAAACCAACTTCATTCTTATAAAAAATAAAATAAAATTCAGGTTGCGCAGAAATTTCTACTAAAAAAAAAATTACATTTTTTTTTATAACGTTGCCACTAATATACACACACATTATACATTATACATTATACATTATACATATAAATATACATATACATGTATATATATATATATATATATATATATGTATGCATGTGTATGTGTGTGTATGTGTGTGACCCAGTCTATTAAAAAAAGAAAATACCGCCCAGAGGAAAATTGATTTTCATTTTTTTGGCGATTCTCATGGGAAAAAGAACCCTATTTTGGACCGTAGATTTCTAGATTTTTATTTACTTTTCAAATCGATTTAAAAAAAAAAAAACAAAAAAAAAACATGAAAACTTGAAAAACCATAAAGAAGCAGTTGTTTTTTGTTTTTTTTTGATTAATTTTTTCCATCGCAACTGACCAACTTCAGTGGTCATCTAGCGATCAATGTACTACGATGAAAAATGTTTTGTGGAGAGGTAGCAGTAATATTCCCTCTAAGCTTTATAATAGTTGGACAAGGTCCAAAGACCTATTTCGCCACAGTCTGCAGATTTCACCAGAATTATTCAGCAAATTGGTGGCAAGTGGATTCATATAAGTGCTAAGTCGGGCGCCATGTTTATTTGCTTGTCTTTTGATTTCATCCTCCACAAACATGACGTTTACGTCATTATGGAGGGTAAAATTTGAAACGCGCCAGAGGGCCTCACTAATGGTTTTAAGTACCCTATTTTTATATCGCTGTATTTTCTGTGGCTTTGCACAACAGCTGTACTCCATACAGCCAAACCGGCTTTAGAGTTATTTTATATAATGAAGCTTTATTTTCTAAAGACAACCTCGATCTCTCAGTTAACAGCCACGACATGATTCTAGTTTTACACTTGAAATGCTCGATTTTTTTCTGAATGTTGAGGTACCTCAGGTGAGTCTAACGTCCAAGTACATTCCTAAATATTTCACGTTATTAGCATTTCGTATTACGACGTTATATATTTCGATTGGCAGGCGTTCAATTTTTCGATTTGTAAATGAAATATGTGTTGACTTACTTTCACTGATTACTATGTTTTAACCAAGTCTCTAGGTGCTCAAGTGACTGCTGCAGTTTTTCTGTGGCTGTATTTTCGTATATATGCACGGCCAAAATGGTTGCGTCATTACAAAGCTACCGCTGCATTACTCAGCGTCGCGAAGTCGGACGTATAGATTAAGTATAACATTGGACTCAGAACGCTCTCCTACAGGACCCCGGCCCGTACCAGAAAAATATCTTAGTATTTAGCGGCTATTTTCACTCGGAAATATCTTTCTTGTATATACGATTTAAACAGTAGGTAGAATGAGTGATTTAAGTTTATACAACAATCCTTGATGCATTACCTTATCGAAAGCTTGCTGGTCAGCCAGAAACGCGGCCTTACAAATATTCTTGATGTTTTTCAAGCTATTTTCAATAACTTTCGTTAGTCTGTGAACCTGTTCTATAGTGTCGTAGTGCTTACGAAAAACAAATTGAAAATCAGAAACAATTGCACTTACAGATAATATTGGAAACAATTTTTCGAGTATCTTTGAGAGAGCAGGAAGCAACGATATGGGTCTATGACCTCAGACGGTTTGCCAGGTTTCGGTATAATAATTATCTGCGAAAAAAACCTTCCAAACCAGCAGAAAATTGTGTCATAAATACAACACTTTTACGTGGTAACTCATTTAAAAGCTCCGCTATGATTAAGTTGAATACGGGGCTCTTTTCCGTTTCATGCTTTCGAAGAGTTGCTGTATTTCACTAGGGGGGCAACCGGTGTTATACGTAGACCCATTTGCAGCGGGTTTTCCAGGTATTGAGGATGCCTGTGGAGTCAGCAGTTTGAGGATTCATGTAAATACATCGTGAAAATAATTGGCGAAAATGGCTGCTTTATCGAAGTTAGTGCGAGCTCAGCTACCCCGGCAGGTTTTTGTATTGGCAGAATACGCACAGTTGACCGTTTTTTAGTAACCAAGAGAAACTCGATATCAAAAGCGTCACAAGTAAATCAGAACACTATCAGGATAAACAATGAATGAAAAAAAAAAAAAAAAAAAAAACCCCAGAAGAATGAGGAATGGACAAACGAAGATTTAAACGTCGAAAAGAATGAATACTTAAAAATTATACAATTGAAAACACTCACCCGTGCGCGCCAGCACACATACAAAAATAGAAATACGGTTTAACTACGAGGTTCGATATAAAATGACCGAATAAAGAAATAAAATGAATTCGCAAAGACAGTAAATTTATGAACCGTAGAGTAGAAAGTAAATCGTGAGACGAGAGCAAAACCGCAATGTGTATCACTTGCCAAACTATCCGCCCGGGGTAGGGGTCCGCAGGAAAATAATATACTGGGGAGGGGTTCTCGTATAGTACAATTAGAAAAATTTGAAAAATCGCGAACGAAAATGGAACGGATAAATCTCGACGACGTCTAGAGGAAACAAGTGGCAAACGTATAATTTGAAAGGACGGAGTAAACATCATTCGCGTAAAGATAAGCTCAGGGAATTGGCTAAAACAAGAGAAACGTTTACATTACCGTCAAAGTTCATTGTAAACGCGATTTTTGCGTCATCGGATGCGCAACTGCTATCGCGAGTTTAGTCCCACAGAGAAAACTGATTTTACGTGCATAATACTGTAAGCAGGTAATTCATTTACATTGTAGACGTACCGTTCTATTATCTCTTCTCGCTGAAAGATGGAACGCCGTTCTCGCATGAAATAGGACGCGGGAGGTCTGTCGCGACGTTCGGAAAAACGTTCGGAAGTAATATTGTAAGCATGCAAAGTAGAGGTGATGAATAAGGCTGCTTCCTTTCTTTGTAGTAGCAAGCGGATGTTGTTCATACAATAAAAGTATGGCAGCTTACAAGACTCGACTTGGAGCGCACAGTATTCATTTTTATTCCTGCGTTGCAGGCGGAGTGGTGGTATCGCCGTGTCTAGAACGAGCAGAATTTTCTGCGAATAAAAAGAATATTACGGTACGCGCATTGCGATCTCGTCAGATGAGAATAATATAGCAAGCTACCGGTGTACACGTAGAAGAAATGATGGAAATTTTGGAGAATTCTTCGAATGATGAGGTAAACGTAGCGTGAATGACAACTTACCGGAGGTACACGCTACAGTGGTTTATCATCGAGAGCTGTTGTAGTTTCTCTACTTCAGTATAGACACACACATATATATATATGTATGTATAACTAAAAAAGGTCTCCGGTAAAAGGCCGTGTGTTTCAACTGTTTTCTGTACACCACAAACATAGTAACAAGACAGCTGGACTGAAATTTATTAATACAAAAAGACTACACCAGGGGGAGGGGAGGGGAGCTGTTCCGTATAAATTATTAAATCGCGGCTGAAACAACCGCCTGCCTAGCTAATAAATATTATCTTGCAATTGGAGTTTGCGGTAACTATGACACACAGCGCATTATTAACAGAATCAAATACAATAATAAATTTACGTACTAATTATATTTAGGTTGTACACGACAACATTAATCGTAATTGCGTTGGAAGGGCAGGCGACAAGGGCGGTAAATACGAAAGATGAAATGAATTTTAGCGTCGAGTCGGGCATCCGTATACTGTACAACAACTACAAACAGTGCGAATCGGATTCGAAAGACATAGTCACCTGCTTGAAATTGAAGGCAGTTAAGTTGGCCGACAGAGCTCTTTCTATCAACAATATACCGATCACGGAAGGTAACAGCGCCGATATATATATATATATATATATATATACTATTTTATTGTTACTATACAAATATTACATAAAAATATAACCTTTACTTGCGAAATTCGTCGACCAAGAGCATGCAACGTATAAATATTATGCAAACACAAAAAGACATGTACAGGGCCCAACTACTTAAAACACTATTGAGACATTATCCGAAGGCCGCGTTACTAAAAGAAATTCTACCGTGGCAATAACTTTGAATATTCAGGCCCTGTGATCGACGGCATATTAATCTGAAGCCATATTAACTCGATGCGCCAAAATTGCAGAATATGGAGACGGGTAATGGGGAAAAAGGATTTTGCCCGCGATACGATAGATTGAAAAGAAGCAGAACTCGACTTCGATGAAACAAGTAAGTTGCGTCAAACCGTGATCTCTAGCAGGGTGAAGAACAATGCAGCTGTAAATTTTGCAACATCCACGCAGAAGGGGAACTTAACTGAGTGTAAGCTGTTCACTGGTCCTCCCATAGTTCTCCGATGACGTTATTCAATTTATAGTACATGAATTATTACGTCGTGTAAAAGATTAATTACATATGCACGCGTATTTATAAATTAACGGAAGGTGGAGCAGACCATCAACCGGGAGAAACTATTAGCGCGAAAACATTTAGGGGGAAAAAAAGAGTTAATTAAAATATCTAATTTTCTTAATTATATGTAGATGGATCTTCATATTTAAAAATTGTTTAGTAAAAGTGACTACGTCTGGAGCAACCATGCGCACAGTAGAGTCTAAAATTGTAATGATAAATAAACATTTTATTTCATTTCATTTCACACGCTGTATTCGACTATCGGTAACCCACCGAAAACCGAAAACTGAGTTAGCAGAAGAAAAATTGAGGTTTAGTTGAAAATTAATTAAATGCACTGATACAACTTGCGATTCGAGTAAAGAAATTCGACAACAATGGCGTAAGTGCCGAAGCTCAGACTTGTGCCAAAGCAAAGATATGCTTATCGAACAAACAAATTGCGCTAATGAATACATAAACGACATTTAATCGGCTAAGACACAATGTAACGTATTGTAAATAGCTGTAAATTCACACGAAAAGCGCGATACCCATTCGTTAAATGGACCGATCTGCACCACAACAGCAGGCGCTTACAATTGTAAAACAAATTATAAAATATGAACGAATTAAAATGAAATGAAATATAAAAAAAATAAGAATAATAAAAGAAAACGGCCTTATAGCAAATTTTTCGCAAATCGATAAACGTCACGCAGTCAGGATGTCAAATCAAGCTACATCGCCGCTGGTACATTTTAGTCGGGCATTTGCGGGATTGCTCTACGCAAGTTTTTATTGTAAAACATGTTAAAAAAGAGAACAAAAACGAAATTCATTATCTATCTCAAAATTTAAAAAGAAATTATAAATTATTTCCGAAACAGTCTAAATTCTATATAAACGACGAATAAACGTAGCGCGATTATTTAGAAGTACAAATACTTTATTAAATTGCTTCTGAAAATTCGAAAGAACATTCATAATAACCATTCAGATGTTATTTCGGCGCTGCTGTTCTAATTTTCACTAACTTTTAGATATACTCGGAATATATTCCTACAACAGCTTCACGAATAGAGTTGGCGAAATTTTGTTTTATTAAAAATGTATACATTTTAAGCGCAAAATTATCGAGATTTTATTTTAGCGTAAAACAAAAAAAAAAAAAAAAAAAACATAAAATAAGTAAAGCTTTAATTACGAATACAACGTTATAACGAAAGCGTTTAAATTTGTTTGTTTTTTTTAATCACCCGAAGAAAGTTTCTTTCGCTGTTTGTGCGTATTTTAATCTTAAAAGTAATCTCATTTTAAATCGAATTTTATTCGAAATTTACAATTCAGGTATAACGTTAACAAAGCGAGATGAGAAGTCGCCGAGATCGGTAGATTTGGAAGTGTCGAACACAGAACTGGAAGAACGAAACCTGCCGGAAAATCTAACAGAACGAAATAGGAGACTGGATACGATGCTGTGGAGTAGAATCGCGAAATTCTTCGAATCGAGATCTTTACAGTTTCGAATAAACCAACTGCTTTTCCCTGACTACTCAGAAAATGAAGTCGACGCTAGAGACGGTACGTAAAACAACCAAAAATAATAATATAGGCAGCCCCCCCCCCCCCCAAGTTAGAGAGCGTAATACGGTATTATAAAGCGTTGACGACTTTTGATAAACTTTACATACATTAATTATGATAATTCCTTAGAGGAAAAAAAAATATATAAATATAAGTCTGAAATTTTATGACTCCGAGTTGACACGCATTATAGCCGCGTGCATACGGAAAACAAAGACGCAATTGCCCATGCAGTCGTAATGGAAAAACATATTTTACTTTCGAATAATTATCCTCTAAAATAAACTTACGGTCATTCAGTAAAATGCCTTATCGAATATTTAAATATTTTCGCCAGATTAAAATTAATTATTAATCAAAATACGTTCTCGTTGCATTCTGTTTTTTTTTTCCGTCTTTTATTTTCTCGAACAAGTAATAAGAAATATCTGCTATATTTAACATGAATAATAGAATGACTATTAATTGGTAAAAGAACAGACCGCGGTGGCAAAAATTCATTTCACCAGTAATGGGAGATTCAAAGGTGAACAAATACCAGCTAATGAAAGAGAAGGCCCGACAATTAGATGCTTAAAAGCAAAGCGGCTCTAAGTAATGTAGCTCCCAGATGATTGACCATCGATCAAAAGATTGAAGAATAAAAGAAGAAGATTTTCTCGAAAGCATGTAGCATGAAAATGACAACTATTTGACGAAAATTAGTTCGTTAATTCCTTTTTGACCGTGACCAATCAGCAACGAGAAACCTCTAATGCAATTGCGCTTTGATTGTAGAATTTTCGAAACCGGAGACGGCTGAGTGAGAAGGAAGCAGCGCAGTGTCGAAAATGAATTCACCCGTCTTAAAATTATTTAGCTGACTAAAGCGCCCTCTATTTCTAGTCAATAATATTACATACAAAATTGAAACGAAACGACCATTTCATCGTAATCACAAACAATCAACGACAGATAGCGCTACAATTGCAATTATAACCCGGTTCTACTTTTTTCTTTATCAAAAATTAAATCTTAATTTTAGCTCTAATCGCACCTTTTCGTTAATACAGGGGAAAAAAAAAAAAGAAATTAAATAATAATCGATTGAAACTCAGAATATTGAGAAAAATCCAATGAAGGAACACAAGTTTTCTACACTAATACAACACCATTACCACCTAGACCAAGATTTACAGTTCAACATTACTGAAGGAAGCAATGTTGAATTTCGAATGTTTCTCGCGAATTCGACGACTATATCTACCGTTTTTAAGCTTTTCACAGATGTACCACAATTTAACGATGAGAATTTATAAAACATTTTTAAAACTTTTTCGTTTTTTCCTCTCTTTTTAAACTTAATACACACTTAAAAATGATCGAAATTTAATAATCCGCTATTGAAATTCTGAAGCTTTAATCGATGATGCGATTAAAAAATAACAAAAAGAAAAAAAAAAGAAAAAAAACATTACGAAAAACGGTATATTAAAAACAAAAACGAAAGGGGATATTATAACAATTTCCAATCCGGATATCCGAAAATATAGTCGCAAATTGTTCAACGGTCAGAAATATTTATTTTCTCCTTTTTTGCAAACTAAAAACTTTCGTTACGAGAAAAGTGACTACTTTTAAAAAAGGAAGAGTCTCGCGTTAATAAAAGTTTTACAAAACGCCGTTACTGAAAAAAAAAAAATAATAATAATAATTATAACCATTACTTCTGATAAAACATATTACACGCATCCTCGGCGCTGATCTGCGGCCGCCGGGAATACTCTGATCGACCATTATTTGGCTACACTATCCGCATTAATCGAATAACAATTAAAAGTAGCTAAAGTAATTTCATAAGTTCAGAGAGAAGATCGCTCAGTTTCTAAAAATGAGCGATAGCGTATTATTTCTCGGAAAATTTGATTTCTCAACTATCAGATTTTCGAGTTTGCCTCATTCGAATTTCTCCGATTCTCCGTAAAAATTCCCAGGTTTCTATTTTCAATTCGTCGACAATATATATATATTATAATTCGATTTATAGGTCGAGGTAAAAAAGACAAAAACAAAGGCATGTACATGTACATGATGATGATGAAGGGAGGAATGTTGGCGTTGGCGTACAAAGGATTAGCTCTTCTGGCCGGCAAGGCACTGCTCGTCAGCAAAATTGCGTTAACCTTAGCTCTACTGGTAGCGGCCAAGAAATTGTTTAGCAGCGGCCACTCCGCGAAAACCACCTACGAAATCGTCAAGACGCCGATAATCACTCACTCGCACCAATATTCCGGAGGCGCCGCAGCTACGCACGGACATTACGGAACTGGCGACTTCAGTAGCTACGACGGAAGCCCGTACGCCAGAAGTCTGGACATGCTAGACGAAACCACCACTCGTAAAGGCAACAGCTATCGAATAGCCGACCCTTACCTTCCGCCCGTCATTCCGAAATACACCGCTACTCATATCATTGAAAAAATCGAGGAGCGAAGTCTCTCCTCCGACGACAATGGTGGTCCGCAAGGTCGAAGTTTGCCGTTGTTCGACGAGACTAATCGGAAGCTAGCCGCGGAAGATTCTAAAGTAAACGATAAAAAACCGTTCACGATGAACGACCAAGAGACTTCTAACCTTCGCTTACGAAAAGTATTCGCTCTGCCGTATCGCAGCAATCGTGTCTCGGACAGCCAGCGACAACTGAAATCAGTCGTCGACGACGTCAACACCGACGTCAACTATTCCGAGCATAATTCCGCTTCCGATCATTCGACCAGCGCGACAATAGCTCAGGCAGCGTGATCGACCGCGTTTAATATTATTTATTTATTGTAAACCGACTTCGTTTAATACTCTACTCATCATCGTATTATTCTCCCGCGTTCTTTATTCTCTTAGGAGTTGTTCGAAACCTACCGGCACGTCCTTTGCCAGACGCATCTTTACGTTTCTATTTGTTACAGTAAAATATCTTTTACTTTACCGATTATATTTTAACTTATAAGAAATTACCCGTTCTTAACATTACATCTGTAACCAATTGCGCTACCAGGACTACCGCTGCCGGGGAAGTAACAAGTAAGCTTACAGGCGGCGGCCCATAAAAGTGCTATACTGGTTTTCGAACTCGAAACGCGGGCAGCTCTGAAAATCGTGAAGCATCGCAGTTTCACTCTATTCCGATGAAATTATAAACGTGTATTACTGCATAAACGTGCATTTTCGTTTTTCTTTTCTTCTTTTTCTGAACTCGGCAATTTTTAGAAAATTCATACTCTTTTTTTTCTTTTTTTTTTTTTAATATTCTTCCGATCCATAAATATAGTTCATTGCTATTTACCGCCACCATATTATCGTCTGAATGTAGTCGAAGTAATATTTAAACGGTTCCATTTGTTTTTTTATTTTTTGTTCTTTAAATCTATATAATATATATATATATATATATATAGGCCACAACATTTCCAGAATTTTTGGCCTTTTTTTGCAAATTATCAATAAGCACATTTCAAGAAAATAATAGGAAAAGAAGAAAAAAAATATCTATAAATGGTAAAAATTTGATGTAATTCGCGCCGAATGTATCTGTGATGAAATGATATTCGTTTACTCTAAATAGGCGTGAAGTAAAAAGCAAACACACTATGAAATAGGTTGGCGCCAAAACCAAAACGATGTCCAACTAAAGCAGCGTCCAGCTCAGACTGTCAGGTCTAGACATATGTGTCCAATCAATCATTCCAAAACGATACAGATAGATATCTCTTTAGTGAACATCACCCGAATATCAAACTATTCTTCCGATCCGTATAATTCATTGCTATTTACCGCCACCATATTACCGTCTGAATGTAGTCGAAGTAATATTTAAACAGTTCCATTTGTTTTTTTTTTGTTTTTTTATTAATATCTATGTATATATATACACATATACAAAGGCCACAACATTTTCAGAATTTTTGGCCTTTTTTTTTTTTTGCAAATTATCAATAAACACATTTCAAGAAAAAAATAGGAAAAGAAATTACCAACAATGAACGTTAGCAGAATTAATGCATCACCTACAGAGGGGAGTGATGAAAAGATTTTTAAGCACAATAATTTCAACGAGTAATTAATAAACGTTTATATCGGAGAACTATAAGGAAGTCATTTAATGATTGGAAAATAAAAAGTATTAAGAGCCTATTATTTGTCGTAATATTTTTACTTTTGCTCATTTAATATTACTTTGTTTACAAATTTACTGTATTATTTAATAATGACATTATTATTATTACTGTTATTGTTGTATCGTTGTTAAAAAATGTATTTTTCAAACTTGTATTTTAAACGTTTATTTTAAAAATATATATTCGGGTCGAATAGAATTAATTTCTACTTTTCTTCATTAAGCGTATAGCAGAGGGGTTTTAGTGGTACAATGAAGTAATGAAAAATTAAAACTCCCCTGCCTTCTTAATTTTAGAATACCGTACAGGAAGAAAAAGTGTATAACTAAGAAGATTATTTCAATTATTAAAAATGGAACACAAGTTTTCTCATCGGTCAAACGAGTTTTTTTTATTTTTGACTCCCATCAAATAAAATTACTTTTCTCATTTCAATTTAAATGAAAATTTGAAAAAAAATCGGAATCAAAAGATTAAAACAAAAAAAAAAATACCACGGATAATCGGTTTCACAAATAAACCAACGCTAATGTAAAATTGAAATACAGAAAAAAAAACAACAATCAATATTAATTGGAAGAAACACATTATACGCTTCTGTTCGAGTTGAAAAATTTAATGTTTTTATGCGGATATTTTCATTTCTCGTTTCTTTCCCCCAATTTGTACAAATAGAACAGAGCTACTACGACGAAAGGAGGAAAAAAATCAAACTTTCAACTGTATGATTAGAATTCAGGCGAAAGTGTGCTTTTTTAAGCCTTGCTTTCGGAACGTTGTTTTTTCATATTAAAAGTAGCAGTTTCACACTGTGACCGATTTAAGAGAACAACATGTTTTTTTCGACGGCCATTCGATGGTCCACTTCAAACCATAACTATATTTAATCGGGTATAAAATTGGACAATGGAACAGCTCTTCTACTGAAAAGGATAAATGCGATATCATTATCTAGCAACAGTTGAGCTAAAATCACAAAGTTTTACTTGGCAGACATATCCACGATAACTGGAATATACATGCTGGTAGAGGCCACGCGCGCAAAATGTTTTACCGTTGTGTGACACTACTGGAGACGACTACATGACTATTGTGCTAGAGCTTTGTTGCATTTTAATTTGATGCACAACAATTATTGTCGAACACCAGCTCATCCTTTTTTCATCGGCACACGTGTGTATGTGATGCGTGTTTGCCGTTCTAAACAATTTCATTTTACGGCGTTATTGTGCAAAACCGTGATTATTTAAAATAGCGTCGTTATTCCCTCCGCGCAGTAAAAATAATTAGCAACTACGACACATTTTTAAATTTTATTTATTTCACGAATTACTTTTTACCGAAAATTTAATACTGTTAAAAAGTTCCGAAAATACGTAAACTATACCGAATTGGTCACATCAGATTACGTCAGAGAGCGGGGCTTGTTGCGGCGCACACTAATAATAATCATTTAGTCATCGTGATCGTATATGTTTTATAAACTGCTATACTATACCGCTAAATAATTTATCATTTTCATGAGTTTTTCAATTATCCCCTGCTATTCTTATTCTTACCATTTACCCTTCACCGGATTTATTAGTGCAAAAGTTTAATATCCAACATAAAAAGAACACGATCAGACACAAGAAAGCTTGTGTAATTCGAGTGCAACTGAAGTCCATGTACGACCGCGATTTGTTCTCATCATGTTATTAATCTTAACCATAGATACTACAAGGGTTTTCTATACGTTCTAATACGCGAGAGTTATTTTAATTGAAATCGACACTGTAATATATACTATCAATAGGTTGTTCCACATGCGCACATCGGCTCCCTGTCTGGAATTCAAGACTTCACGATACGGAAATCATTTCCCGGCAGGCAACTCATAGCAGTAGGATTTAACAGCGAAACATATTTACAATAATAAGACTTCTTAAAGATTAGAAACACTCACCGGAGCGGTTCAATTTATCGTGTATATTTTTTGATTCCAAAGTTACATATAGAAATAAAATACGTGAAAATTAAATTTTCTCGAACCTTTCACATTCAAAAATTTATTTAATTAAACAACAAGCTTAATCGTTTATATTGGTCGTCCATATTAACAATAAGAAGGCACAATAGTGTAAACAAATCAAGATAACCATCGTGTTATTGCATACATTGACACGTCCGTGAGCAGCGATCATTTAGTAAAGTGAATTTTATTAACTACATCTTAACCGCTATCGTATCTCGGAATTTTGTATTGCTTTATTACCAGACGTCTTTATTATCCTTATTTACCTTCGCAGCTTTGTCGGTTTTCCGATTTTCTACCTTCAACGTCCCCGCCGTGTTGTCATTTTGAAGGATGATTCTCATTTCTTTCCCATTCTTCATGCAGTTCGTATCGAGCTGCGAGGAAATCCTTTGCCAGCTTCCTTTTTATTAGCGTAAGCGCTAAGTAACCTCTTTTTTGTACTTTAATAAATATAATTCTTTTGGCGAGTCATTTTTTTTTTTTCTTTTTTTATAATTTTTGCTTCGCTATTTATCTTGTCTCATAAATACCGGTCAGGGGTCCGACGTACACAACCGCTTCTACTTACTTCCTATACGGGGCGAAGATCATCAGAGCCGATGATTCTTGGACAATCCGTGCAGTTTTCATCCGGCGAAATAGCGGAAAAAATATTTTATTATTATCATAATCTTTTTAAGCTTAAACACGCTGAACAAATATAAACTACTTGCTTTTTCCTTATTGTCCGAAATTTTACGGGGGATACGTTCATTGGTAATCTCAGTATGTACACGCTTTTTAAAATTTTTTACTGTCGGGAAATATTTAACTTTACATTATTAAATTACTTGGGGGACGCGGTGTCCACGCCGCTGACTTCAGACCCCGTATTACGTAATAGCATATTGCGCAAGCTAAGTAACAATTTTTGACGAGCGATATACCGGGATGCCCCAACTTCGATTGTATTGTTATCCTTTAATCACTCATTTCTTTCGAGAATTAATTATACGCAATAAAATAAGCGGGTAAGAGTGTAATAATAACAACCGTTAGACCAGGGTATTTTAGATCGCTTTTAGTCGGGTTTTCTTTTTTTCCGTTGTTTTCTGTTTTAATTAATAATATATTATATTTACAAGGGGCATGTGTCTGCGATAGGTTTGGTTATTGTTAAGACTTTTCCGAGAAAAGCCTAATCAATTTGTGAAATTGACGTTCGATACGTAATATAAAACCCCCTATCTGGATTGTGGGACACGTTTATTATCGGTTAAACTTAAATCAATAACACAGCGGGATATTAATTTTCGAAACGCGATAAAAAAAAAAAAAGACATCGTTAAAAATCATTCAAGAGGCCACCACGTTACACCAGAGATCGGTTTTCGGAAGGAGTTACACTAGCAGTACATTAGGATAGCACTGACAAAAATGCCAAACTACCGATAACCTATAATTTCTTCCCTTTTTTCTAACGCTAAAGAAGATAGTAGTAGTATCAGCGCGGAACTATAATTTCAGTCTGATTAAATTTCACTATACGACAAATTACGAATGCACGTTTAATATTAAAACACGGTGGCATCTTCTTCTTCGGTTTGGTTTTATTAAATTTTCCATCGAAGACGAAATGAATGGTGCGCGTTCATTCCGGGCAGGTTGATCAATCATTTATCAGTCACTGTCGCAAGAAGAAATCGGCAGAATTTTAATCAAACAAAGCTTGTCAATGTGATTAAATAAAACTAATAAGGCGGAGAACTTTTGCGGTTTAACGGTATCATCAACGCGCTTATCAAAATAATGCTAAGGGACAACGTGTATCAGAGTAAAGGCAAACAATGCGTAAAGAACGAAGGAAGAAAAATAGATTATAGAGAAAGGTCGGTTGATTCTTTCAAAAACTAATTTAAATTTCAGCAGCAGAACAGGTCTCTGCAGACGCGGAGAGATATCTATCTCGAATAGGCCGAGCAGTGCTCCACAGTGTCTGGTAACGTGTAATACGCGTCTCGCATAAACAACTACACGGAGCAGAGCCCGAACAGGTACAATAACAACGGTTGCATACGCGGTTATCCGATGCACTTAATAGTAGTATACTCTCTACGCTATTTATCATAGGCGCGTCATTTCCTTAAAATTTTAATTTTGTCGGCTCCTCCGTACAAAGGCACGATGATGATGCGCAGAAAGATACCTTATAAAAATAATAATTTCCAGTCCGAAATTTTCACATCTATGAAGGAAATGATGTACATATATTGTGATCCGGCTTCGGCCCCGTGTTCGGTCAATTTAAAATGGCAAACGCCATTAATCGGAATAGGACATTACACGATCGAAATAATTTAGACATGAGAAATTGCACACATACGCACCTTTTGTTTGTCCAATACTTGAATTATATCTTCCACATCTCCAACAATCACCGTTTGTTGTTTCAGCATTTCTTCTTCATATGTCAACCAATCACGAATCTGCGAGTAAACAGAAAAACGATTAACAAAATAACGTATGTTTATTCTCCGAATAATACGTGGTAGGGGGAACAACAAAGCATAGGTAGCTCGGACAATTAACAGAAGGTAAGATCGCGGTAACTATGAAAGTGAACATAAAACTATTGCTCGCCCGACAGCGAAAATATTATAATAGTCTAATATACACATCTTTACGTTATTCCGAATTACGGCTATACTTTAGTAATTTTCTATTTGTAGAATGATTCTCGATTTATAACGAAGTTCTAAGCAAGTTTCCCCGCAAAAATATCTAATCGCGTTATAAGGGCTATATTATCTCCCCCCCCCGATCTCATTACTATTTAAGCCGCATTTATTTCATTTCTTTCTTTTTTAACAAAATAAAAAAGACTTAAAATGTTTCTCTTAACGAAAAAATTTATCTCCTCAAAAATTACCGTTGTTATATTTGTTCTACTGATCCCAATTCATACGGTAAAAGTTAAGGAAATTTTTAATAATTTTCATACCCACTTCGTATTATATTCATTATTTTAAACTTTTTACGCGTTTGTCGAAAACAATAATACATCGGTAGCTTAAATTTTAAACACGACACAGACGGAGGAACAATCGTCCAATTTCAAACGATGTTTATTAAAAAATATTGTATTTATTTCCGGTCCGACCGTAACACTAGCAGTCGTCTAATCACCGCTAAAATTATTTTTTCGTTTATTATTTTAATCAATTTTCTACCCCCTTGTCGGGTTGCTAGGAATTAAAGTAGGAGAAGTAATAATCGAAGCTCTTTTATCGTAATAAAGACAAAAGAATTCGTTAATACTTTAAAAACAACTTTATTCGGAAATGTGTACACAATTACGAGTAATAAGAACTCCAAAATTACGAAGAAAATATCAAAAATTTCCAGCATGTTTACTCGTTGCAGATTTAGTTATCTAAATATATATATATATATATATATATATATATATATATATATATATATATATATATATATATATATATGTATGTATGTATGTATGTAAATATTAACTTAGCACTATCACTTTTTACAGTCTTACAGGAATTCCAGTGCGCTTCAGGTTGAACGAAATAGTAGCGAAACAAATCGATACAAAAATGTATGTTCAAATAATACCCCACCTCTTGTATAAACAAAAATATAATCTTCGATATCGTGCGATCGCTATGCGTTCGAAATGTTGGTCCACACACCCGGTGGTAACCGGATAAGTACACGCGGAGGAAGGATATAGTATTAACTGAATAAAGCGATTTTTTAAATAATTTACGTATATATAGTTTTAGTAGAATCTGACAGCAGGAACACTAGGATTTGTTAGATAGTTTTGATGAAACTGGACTTTAAAAAATACGACTACAAACCGGTAAATAGTAAAAGAGGCTGAACAGGAATTTTGAAAATGACGAGAAAAGAGGAAAAGGACCAAAAATTATCGATTTTTAAATCGTACATATGGCCTTAATCTATATATGTAACTGACCAAAAGTTAAGGCTTTGCTCAACTTTACACCTGAACATATTTCGTATCTCTCTTGAAATGTTTGGTGTTTTCCCATAAGGACGGGCCTGGTTTGTTTTTTTCTTCTTCTTCGGAAATAATTCATATCCGCTTTATTCGCGTTTATTCTGATTCCGAAAGGATTTCAATTTAATTTCTAATTCGCAAACAACTGCTACTGTAAAACGTCTTTGAATGGCATCAGTGCTATACAGAGCCGCACAGAATGTAAAACCTTCACGTGAACAAGATAAATTTAAAAAGTAAGAAAGTATAAAATTTTCGGAAAACTTGGTGAGAGAGAAAATGTGCATACGTTTCGAGATCCTATTGTTGGTCGAGGGTAGCCAATCATCGACCACCGCAAAGAGAAGCGTGTAGTACCTGATACGGTCAATTCCAGCGTCACGGAGGAGAAAGGAGGGAAGAAACGGCTACGGATCGGATAGAGATTTTTTAAAGTCAATCAGTCGCAGTTTACCATCGGTTAAAGTAATTGTCCATTTTTAAGCTCGAATATTGTTTTAATTTTTCACTGATCGTAGCATATAGGAGTCATTCGGTAATCACTTCGTGAATCGATTCGATATAACAAAAAAAAAAAAACGTTAAACATCAACGCAAAAGTCCGATTAATAATCGGTCAAAATTCATTAGCAAAGATTTCGATTCTAAATTAAAGGATCCGGTTACTCAATTCCCGCAGCTCTGATCATCAGAAAACCGTTGGATCTACAAGCCTACGGATCCCGGATCATCGCCGACAGTAATGATACGTACAATTTTATATTTATAATTCGAATAAGCTTTTTGGTAATTGCATCGTTGTTTTTTCGTACATATTTAACATTGTGTTTTTCAGCACCGACCGGTACCGAAAGATTAAAGCATCTAATAAAATGTAATCTTTGGAGGAGTAGTTTCGTTGCCAAATTATCCCTCTGGGTTTTTATTGTACACGAACAGGCAGTATCATATTCTGTTTGTTTCCAAATTATCATTAACTTTTTTTTTTGCCATTTTTATTCCTATAAAAAGGCAGTATTACATTCGGTTCATTTCCAAAATATCCTAAATTTTTATCGGTAATTATTTAATATTTTAATTACTTAATCGGAGTTAGAATCATTTCATAGAATTTTATTTTTTACTTTAGTTCTGTTAAATTCAAATTACGATTGCAGTAAATAAATTTATGTAGAAAAATGTGAGTAACTCTTATGAACTAAGATTAAATATATTTAAATTTAACCAATACAAAATGATATTATTTTGATATTACTAAAAGATATACCCTGAAAAGGGAAAAAATTTAATAAGAATTCGTATTTAATTACAAATATTCTAATAACAGTATTCGATGAGTATTAGAAGAAAATATCTGATAGAAAAATAATAATTTACTTCAGAAACATACATACTACAAACAGTGTTATGAAAATAAGAACATTTATTTTGCTTTTCAAATTATCTTTATCGTCATTTTTAACTAACAAATTAGTCTTTTAATTATGCTTATACGGTTTTAAAAAAACCAATAATAATTATTTTAAAATATATTGCAATCTGTAAAAATATCATTTTACTTTACAAAAACCCAGAGGGATACTTTGGCAACGAAATGGCTCCTCTCTAAAGGTTACATTTTAGATTATTTATTTTTTAATGCAGTACATAAAAAATTCAATAATCTTATTTTTCCAACGATAATTAATAATTAAATTTTCGTTCACGGTTAGAAAGAGACCGTCGTGGAGGCATCCCTGAGGGCATAATTAAACAATTATTATTACCGTTACAGTATATAATTGTAAGACAGAAAATGATAATAACCTTTTTGTCGAGGATTAGCGAGAAAAATTTAAATTTCGTATTTTAAGTATTTTCACTATTATGCAGATTTTTAATCTCCCGGGGAACTCCAAAAAAGGATCAAAAATTTCATAAAACTAATCCAAAAATCCAGATACAAATTGTAATTTTATTTTTACATTAAAGTTTGTAAGCTGGTCCCATATGGGTCACTACTGGGCAACATGTTTTTTAACATTCCACGAGTGTGTAATTCTAACATGTGTACATGCTTCAATTGAAATCGGATGGGAAAATAAAGTTACAAGAATTTTTTTTAAATCTTCAATTCCTACGACTAGCTAAAAGCACAACTTTGTGACGGCACACGAATCGTGTTCCGTGAAATATATATTTCTAAAAGGAGAATAATTATATTTTATACGTCGAAAAATATTTATAAAAAAAATCACTAAAAAAATTAGATTGAAAAATCATAAGTGAAAATGTGAAGCACAATAAACATAATCTATTATCTCCAGCAGTTCCAAAGTGAAATACCTCCAGCAATTAATAACAGTAACTTTTTTTATTTTTCAATTTTAAAAATATTCATACAAATAATGAAACCATTTTTATTGTTTACACTTTCATAATTTGATTAGTAACATAAAAAAAACATCTAAAATCAAATCAACTTAATAAAACGGTGTAACAATATCCAGATATTATTAAAGTAACAAATGATATTTCATTATTAGGAAAACTGTGTGATATTAGTTAAATCCTGTAAGATATCATTAAAGAGATAAAATAAATGTTTCTGCTATAATTACCAAAAACGACATAAAAATAATGACAAAGTTAACGCTATGTAATTTACAGATAACTGAATGAACTAAACGAATAATTTTTTATTTTTTCCTTTTCTTCTTCATACATACTATTAATATACATATATATAAATGCATATGTAATTTAATATTCAATAATTAATATAATAAATGGGAGTGTAAAAATAAATGAAATAAGATGAGATTAAAATTCATTACGTTACGCTTATGTGAAGATATAATTTATAGAATGAAATAATACATCATAGCATTTAAGGCGGTAATCTAAATTTTAGATTTCTTATCGGAAATTAAATATTGTAATACTCTTAAAAATTGTATATAATAACTAAATTGCAAATGTAATATTTTAAACTGGAACAATAAGTTAGAAATGCATAATAAATCCATTCTAGACTAATGTTATTGAAGTTAAAAACGTTAAAATTTGAACTATAACATCTTATGTTATGGCGATTATAAACAAAAAGTTAAATTAGGTAACATTTGAAATGTATACATATTCTTGAACATTTTAACTGTATTGTAACATTAACGTTCTTGTCGTATAAACTGTAACTTTACTAAATATGAGGAGAACTTAGCATAAAAATAATATTACTAAAGACTTGTCCGAAACATAACATTGTAAATAGGATATACGATTTTACCATTATATAAATCATCTATATATACTATTACATTAATGTGATAATTATGAAATAAGTAATTACCAACACACTATGTAGAAGAATGTAACTGTCTTAATTAATATAATATAAATGTTATTAAGAAATACTGCTATTTTTATATGAAAATTTAACATGCACTCCTCTTGAAAAATACTAAAAATATAAGAAAATGGAATTTTAGCATTGTTATATAACATTAATATGTGTAAAATAAGTGAATTTAATATTACTTTAGCCAAAATGACATAAAAAAAATCACGCCAACTATCAAACACGTACAATAATATTTTTTAAACTCCTCAAAATAATATAAAACATTAAGATAAAATAAAATACAAGAACTAAGTACAGCGTGGAATAAATAAGCGAAAAATAATTGATCTTATTACCAACAATCCAATAGAAAATATATTAGTAAAGGAGGTGATAGTTTTGTTTTTAAATAGTAGATTTACACTGATTTTAATAGACCATTAATCTGCTCTTAATAAAAATAGTTGCGTTATTTGTATGAATATTTTTAAAATTGAAAAAAAAAAAAAATTATCGATTAATTGTTAGAGATATTTCGCTTTGGAACTGCTAGAGATAATGGATTATGATTATTATGCTCTTTGTGCGTTATAATAATATTACAAAGTTACATAAGTAGCATATTTTTCAAATGGAATCATTTCCGCAAACTCGAAAAAGATATATACATATTAATGGCTATGCCATTTTTACGCCAAGGGTCATCAGAAAAAGTGTCCTGTCACGCAATTTGTCCCAGTCACAATTTTATGTAACGAAAAAAGGTAACAAAAAATGTCTTAATTTTATGTAATGAAAGTTAAAAACGGAGTAGCCAATGAAAAAGTTTACTCTTCTATAAGAATTATAGAAGAATTAAACCTGGGGGTGAAGGGGGCTTGCCCCATTCTGAATACCAAAGGGCTGAGTATATATATATATATATATATATATATATATATATATATATATATATATATATAAAATGAAGGAAAGTACAATACGTTTTTTTAAGGGAATCATTAAATTTAATAATCTATATTATAAAATAAAAAGTGTAAAGCACACACCTGGGAACAGTGACTATGTTACGGTCCAACATGAGCTGCTGACAACAAATATCTAGCATTTGGAACGAAGAATTACTCTCGCGAGAGTCTAGTTTGTCAAAATAAACAAATAAACTGTCCAGATTAATGTTCAGTGAGGGGAAAGTTTAAATGCGTAGACAATTAAACGCGTTAGTTCGAAACTGTGAAACTGACCAAGCAATATTTAATGCTTGCTTAGAATAAGAAGATTACGTTTAATCCACCGGCTAAACAACGGACAATTTCTAACAGGACCCGTGATGTTAAAATCCCGTCAATAATGCCAACTGCTGTCCAAAACACAACCGGTCTGTAACCCGGATAAACGAATTAATGTTAATTTTCCGGCCAAACCTCGGAAAGTAATTTCCAGTTTGAAATCAATAAAGCTTTTAAAAATTAATTTTGGCGAAATTCCACGATAAACTACACTCCACTCTTCTTACCGCTTCTAGATCTGATCTATCAAACACAATGTCGTTACGTAACCGCTTCGTGATGCTTACCGAGAAAATCGCATACCCGGTTAATGCGAATCGAAGAATATACCACACGCTTCGGCGGTTGAAAAACATTAAAAACCGGAAAATTTCTCAACATTTCATTCGATTTTAAATCATCGGGCACTACGACGCCTTGTTTGACGGCACTTTGGGCAAAACTAGTTCCAATCATAATGAAAGCGTGTATATATTTTAAATAAAAAATACATCAACCGTACAAGCTGGAAGCGTAAAGGGATGTCGCTTACAATAATTTCCTAATAAATGTAAGCGTGCTATTAGAACCGGAATAAACTGGGGCGGGTTAATTCTGTTTTTAACGGTTCAGGATTTAAAATTCAAAGGGAAAAAATAGGCCAAGACAGCACGAAATGAATGAAATCACACCGATGACAGAAAATTAAAGAAATAAAAAAAAAAAAAAAAAAAACAAAAAAAAAACGATAATACGCAGTTTGTAAGTATTGTAAACACCAAATGTTTGTTTTGTTTTTTTCTCGAAAGTGGAATGGTCAATCGCTAACTATTCGTTATTTATTTATGACGTATGCGCTGAACGGAGCATCGGAGAAAATTATAATTGGTTCAAAAATACAATTAAGACTAAAAAATACATAAACATAGTGTAAAATAAAATCCAAATAGGACAATGAACATTACTAAACTAACTGTAAGAACTGTGTCTCACGTTAGGCGCTCGATTTTTCTTTTCTCTTTCGTATTTTTTTTGTAATGTAGTGGAGAGACGAGGAAAAATCTCAGGTCAAGCGGTCTCCCCCTCTACACGATTTGATTAATTACAAATCGCTATTCTTATTGTATACATTAATGTTTTGTTATCGATTAATTTAGGCAGTATTTGTCACTTAGCAAGGAGAAGAAATTAAAATAAGAAAAATTAAAAATAAATATTCGTATTTCTATTTAACGTCTAATTAAATCAGGCTTGTTGACGTAGTAATTTTAGCTTATCCATTTAGTCGGTCCACTACGACAACACTACTACACTTTTTGCAACACTGAAATTCCACGCCTCCTTTCCTCGCTAATTAGGTTTTTTTTTTATTATTATTATCTTGGGCGCGTCAACTACGGACATTATAATCCAGCATAAGTGAAATTTTTGGAAGTTACAATGTGCAGTAGTGAGATATTCTACCCGAACGAAACACAATTAACTAATCAACTGTACCTCAGCTTTTGGTTTCGTTAACTGGATACAGAGGATGCGAATGGAAGATGCTTGTCGTCTCCGTAGTGGGAACTTCATATCAAAGCTAATGAAAGTCTTTTCAGATGTCGCACAAGCCACAGATACGGCCAACTGGTTCGACATTGGAACAAAAAAAATCAGCATACGTAGAAAACAAAGTGAAAAAATAAATATTTACAGAAAATAGAAATGCCTTCATAAAATAAATAAAAATTAACCAACACAATTCGGAGTCACACACTCCATTGACCATGTTAATTAATAATAATGTTAAATATAGGCAGCGATGCACAAATCCAAACATCAATTGCAGTCAATGACTAAATAGATAGTATATCAATATGTAATATATATATATATATATATATATATATATATATATATATATATATATATATAATTATAGGGAGAGAAAGAACCATTAACATTCACGAGTGATCCGTTTCAGTCTACTTTTCTACAAGTTATACTTAGAAAGAAGGACCGAAGTAGAGGAAAAAAATATTTTTTTTCTTTTTAACCGATTTGTAAGAATTCAAAATTAGTTTTTAGGAAACAATAATAATAATAATAAGGAAAAAAAAACATTGAATTGCATTAAGTTTTTCTATAATATAAATGGCATCTAAATGTGACTAAAAATAAATTGTGCCGCCTACATATCGACCATTCCATCCTCACACATGCATATATATTTCAGAAGCTTGCTTCACCAATATGTGACAGGTGTGAAGTTCCTGTCACCATCCCCCACCTTCTAACCGAATGTCCAAAGATCTTTAACCTACGCTCTGGCTTCCCTCCGCAAATATCCCCCTTTGTCACTCCTATCCCAGGATTCGCCATTCGTCGCATCCCTTTTCGATCTTTTCAAATCAGTAAACCTATTTTATAAAATATAATAAACTTGCAGGCCGCGCTCCTAGACTAGTTGCTGTACACAGTGCGAAAGAAAAAAATAAATAAACAAATTTAAAAAAATTTAATATAATTCCAATATATTTATTATATTATTTTTTTTATGCAGCTGTTAGAAAATACCTCAGGTGATTAAGTATTTTATTATCGTATTAAAAAAACGTAAATTGAGAATTTTAAATAACGATTTATTTAATAATATTTCTTGTTGTAATCTTAAACGCGGTAAAATTCAATGCAAATTTTATTGAGCGAGCATGGTGTACATTTTCGGAATTGTAAACTTAACAGATGTTTAAGTCACAAAGCCGGCCATTATTTTTTCATTTGCGCATGCAAAAACCGCGAATATTAAACATCTACTACTATTTGTATATACATATATGAAAATTAAAATAATGAAAATTAGTCATTAATTTTAAATAACGGATTATCATTCAAAGATTACGCTGAACCTTTCTATATTAGTAAATTCAAAAGTATTAGAATTAATTCAAATTTAATTTTAAACAATAATCCATTATTTCGAATTACAATTAACTTTCGTTGTTTAAATAATAGTTTGTACATTGATATCGGATTACGTACTAGTTGGTTTTTGTGTTCGTAACGCTCTGTTCAACTCGCTCACCTGGTTTAATCTCATCGAAGCTTCAATGCACACGTTTCACTTACACTCATTCCTATTCGCACACATCAACTCATCACACATCACCTGCATTTCCACAGATATACCACCTAGTTTTATTTATCTTTATTTCGTACGAGCCGCCCTAAGGGGGGGGCAGACACTACTAACAATGGCACATGTATCGATAATGTTCACAGTGAAAATAGAGCACTCTCTAGATCTTCGTTCGGAGACATTTCGTTCAACAGTTCCCCACGGTAACAGATGTAACTAGTAACAATCAGCAAATAGAAAATAATAATATTCAAATAAGCGGAAACTAATAATAATGCAAACTCTTGTATTTGCAATAGTCGCAATTGTAGTAGTAATGATCATATCGATAATAAATATATTACATGTAATATAACAGATTGCCGAACTTTGGCAATATCAACTAGTTTATAAATTCAACTAAGAAGAGTAATTAATCTCTACCCCAGTAAGAATAATAATAATGCTAATGAAAGTTTTAAAATATTTGTCGAGAAATATAGCAGTATTTTCTGAAATAGTACATAAAAATAATGTGTCTACAAGTATTATCAAAAGAAAGAAAAAAAGCGGGGGTTAGCCAGAATCCGGTAGTTTACTGTCTATCCTCGCCGTATACTGCAAACAAGAACTTCAAGAAGTTCTTCATCAAATGGCTACAAAGCACAGATGCCTCCTAATCTTATCACTCGACAAGATGTAATTGAAAAGATTAATATGGATTGCACATTGCACTAAATTTCAATTTTCAATAGGCTGCCCGGACCGTCTGGAAAATTTTTATTCTAATACAGTAATTAAAAATAGGTTTTCACTGCTGTCGGAAGATGAGCAATATAACATACTAGCCGGAGCCCATAAGAACGCAATTCTGCCTTAACATTCACACTATATCGTTTGTCGTCTTTGACGAGGGAAAGAAGTCAGATAGAAAGGTTTTTTAAAACTCTTGGACGCCGGTAATAGCCCAAAAATTATTCTTTACTTTTTACTGTGTAATTTTACTAAATTAAAAAATAAAAAAAAAAAGTGAGAAACACTTATTTTACGGTTTTTAGCGTAAATAGTTTTGAAAGATGATTCGGATAGATCAACTAAAAACGCTGCTATCTTCTTAAAGCTAAATACTGGTTAAAGAATACAGCGTTTAAATGAAATATTTCCGTCGGTAATGAGCTTGCAAATCGAACTGTAAGGGTTCCAAGTTCGTTATGTTTTTTCTCATCTACATTTGCATAAACACTATCGTTGATAAGTAGCTCGCGTTCGCCGCCCCTTCAGTTTTAAAATTGTTTATAGTTCATATTTTCCCGTATTCTAATGAAAATTTTTTGGCAAATTTTTGTCCCGCTATGTTAAGTAAAGAATAAAAAATTTCTCCAAGGAGACTTCTCTCCACTTTTATTTTAATGACTACTGAGAACTCACTGATACTCGTTGGAACTTCTCTGACCGGTAACTTCCGCATTCAGCTGCGAACAGGAGAAATAAGATGAAATGCTGAACAAAATTGAACAGTTGATGTAGCGTTAAATTAGTTTCACGGCATAGTAATAATAATAATAATAATGATAATAATAATAATAATAATAATAAAGATATTTCATCGGTTAATTCGCATCGTTAGAAATCATTCATTTATTTCATAAAACATTGCCAAAGGGTAACATTTTATTTTTCTTGCTGCGGAGGAGGGGAAGGAGCCATGACAGCTTATCGATAAGATGTTATTTTTTTGCCACTGCACGCTGATCATCTTCAACCGCATAAAAAAAAAAAAAAAAAAAATCACAGCTTTCAATGATAGACAGATAAAAGAAAAGCTCCAAAAGACTCGATACTCACCGAGACATCAAGAACTTATGTGTTGTTTTGCGGTGGAAAACGAACAGAACATATTGCTGAATGAAAAGACGAGGTGGATGCTTATATAAGAACTAGTAGCGACAGGGATAATCAAAACAAAGATATCCGAGTACGTGATTAAATTTTTAATTGACTTCTGAGCCAGCTTGTACGGAATAGACCTGTATTTTTTCAATTAGGTTTTCAATATTTTACGCCGCAATATTTATAATTATTACAAATTAAAATACTTGCAGCACTGCTTAAATGCGAAATTTTTCACAAATATAAAATAATCGTATTTTCATTCATTTCACTTAATATTAAAGTACTAAGAATATTTTTATCTTGCGTCCAAGTCGCTCCCAAGTTTATTCAGCCTGAAATAATTGGGTACCAGAGAAATCTGGGAAGGTAAAGGCGGATCCCAAGTAGAAAGGAACTGGCCCCAGTATTCTTATCAGATCCACTAGGCTTAGTACCATTATGAAAAGCTTAGCTTCACAATCCATGATACCTTATCAATGATATATGGGACTTACTTTACTTTACTTTAAGATTAGTGAAAAGGAAAGGGCATTATTTTTTTTCTTTTAAAAACATCTTACACGATAAGTAAACGGACCCAGCATTATTTTTTAAATGTACGTATTTATGTCGATAAAAAGATGAAAGCATCGGTCTGCAACAATTTTTATCGGCGTCCGCGAGTTTTTTAATATATATATAAAAAAAAAAAAAAAAAAAAATTAAATATTGCACATTACTGACACATAACTGGTACATTACCGAACGATTCTAAAACCGAATTCGATATTAGATTAAAGTTAAAAATGAATGTTATTAGTGTTTTTACACCGTAAATCGATCAATTTATCGAAACAAAACGTCCGTCGAAGAATTATAATAAATCGTAAAAAGAATCCTCGTCAACTTTTAAGAAAGCTTCAAAAAAATACAACAACAATCTCGTTGAATTTCGAATTTAATAATAAATAATAATTTTGAGAAATGTTTTTAACGCAGGTACCATCTCTAGATTTTAACGTACTGATAGCGTATAATTCGTATTTGCAAAATACTTGTTAAAGGGTAATAATAAAAATAACCCAAACGACCTTGCGACATAAAATTATTTTTATTTTTTCAAATACACATTGCTTCTATTTACCATCTCGCTGGTACTCTGTCAGACCGTTATAACTGAGAGAACCGAAAGTACATTTCATCGCTATCACAGTTCAGATGTCAACATCACCAGGTAGCTTAATTGACAACAATTTATGTTCATCTCCTCCTACCGCGCCCGTAAGAAACGAAAACGCGAATAAAATTACAGTACGTAAAGAAAAGCAGCGTCGAAACTTACTGGTAAGAAACTAT
The DNA here is from genome assembly GCA_039619475.1 of Icerya purchasi. Classification (NCBI taxonomy): domain Eukaryota; kingdom Metazoa; phylum Arthropoda; class Insecta; order Hemiptera; family Monophlebidae; genus Icerya; species Icerya purchasi. The sequence goes on along the minus strand of CM077115.1, from coordinate 188,364,018 downwards.
TATCCGGAAAAATTCAAGTCCGTTCTACGCAGAGAACTGTACGAAAATGTTTTACCGGTCGATTTTTGCTTTCGAAAAACGATTCTTTACTTTTTCTTTCATTCTCATTGGCAGAAAAGAAAAAAAAAAAAAAACAAAAAAAAAACCCAGCGACATTAGTACATTTTCAATTTTCTTTTTTAGTCTTTGTCGCACAATGCAGATGCATTTCTAACGTAATTAATTACTATTTAATTCCGTCTAGGGAGAAAAAAAACAGAATTATATTCAAAAGGGAACATCATTAATCACTAGATTCTCATTTAACGACAGCTATCTACTTGCAAGCGTAAGAAGAACCACCACCGCGAAAACGAATTCCATATATAGACCACTACAACATCGTAGAGCAGCTTCGATGTCATCGGCCGACATTGAGCCGAATTATTAATTAATGAATTAACCGTTTGTATTTTAAAAGCAGAACATAATATCGCGGGAATAGCGCGCAAAAAAAGTAAATATAACGTCTGTATGACTCTGTGTACACGAACATTATTATTAAAGCATTTACGAGATTTTAGCCATAGACGTATTCATTCAAAATAGAGTTACTAGTAAAATTCTCTGATGACTTTAACCGGTTCTAGCCGGTATTGTGTCTGTGTGAATTAAAAAACATCCATACCTTTAGTTTTAAAACCAGGTCGTAATTTTATACCAGGCTATGTCGGGACGACCACGTATCATCGCTGGCCGTTCGCCGAAACCTAGTTTCGCTGAAATCCCGTATTGCTGAAACCCCATACTGCTGAAACCCCATACTGCTGAAACTCCATATCGCCAAAAGCCATTAAACAGGTACAAAATATGTAATTTAATTTGTACTAATTCACGAGGCTACTAAATTTTTATTTGTTCCATCGGATAACCTCTAATTTGTAAAAAAGAATATCTTGCGCGGTATTTCAGAAAAAACTAAAAATTATACATCAAATGAATATCAGAAAATAAAGATTCAGGAAAATAGTTATTATTCCTCAAATAGGACAGTTTAATAGAGGTATCTGCGTAGAAATTTCGTCTCGTAGTTAATCGATTTCGATGAATTTGCCCCCGGTGTCCGCCTACATCTGAATTACTACTGAGAATACGCTGTATTAAATACACCGCTGCCTGATAGCGAAAAATATTGGTAATCTTCAACTTATTATTCCTCCCTAACCAGTGCACGTTAACTCTAAAGCATCAACTTAGTCGAAATATAAGTAAAGCAAAAAATTACCTGAACATTAACAACGACAAATTAATATGTTTGATTCGATCGAAGCTCGAAGGGAAGCTAAAGCAAGCACGATACTGACGAGGAGAAAAAGGAAATAATGTAAAAGGAAAACCGGTGTGTAACGGTAGACTGGGTTCTAAAAGTTAAAATTTCTAAAGAAAAGCTCTTTACTCGAGATTAACATCACACGATTATAAACACAGTTCTTAAGATGATAAGGAAGTCAAGAGATTGGCACTACACACACACGCGCGCGCGAGCACATACATATATATATATATATATATATATATATATATATATATATATATATATATATATATATATATATATTATATGCACACACACACAAACACACCAGCATGTTTCTAATACTTCATAGTTACACACAATTAGAAGTCTACGTCAAAAATACATGAGTAGAAAATTGTAAATAAAAAAGAATAAAATTAAATTTTTTTTTTTTTTCTTTTTCGAAAAAAAGCTTCAGGTGCATATAGACATTATCCAGCGCACTTTCTATAACCTCTAATTTATTTTCTAAGCAATTTTTTGGAAACTAAAATTATTTATTCTTTTTTTATTTTAGGGCAGAGCACGGTCTGTGTTATTATGACGCATTGATCGACAGAATTGAACTTAAGCACTAGCGGTCAGCAGCAAATTAATTTTCATCGACCGGCATAAAAAATTTATATTTAAATATGGCCGATTTCAGGCATTCAAGAGTGAGCATATGTCCTTGATATGAAGTATAACGAGTATTTAAACTCCTCATAATGTACCCCCATAAGGAGGGATCTTTAATCGACGTTTGCAGAGGGAAGCCAGTTCGTTTTCATTATTTAAACCCAAATTTCTTTGATGTAACCAATATTCAATATTTCAAATATACTGTTGAAAGAGTGATTTGAGAGTCAGCCGTAAATACGCAATTTTCTAAAACAGATAATCAACAAACTTCGCCAGTGGGCACCGAATGGTTATTTGTCGCGTTCATTTTAAAATGTTTCTTTATCAAAAATTCGGCGATTTCGTGCTTGTTTTTCTCGTTTTCTTTAAATATACATTTACGACTAAACGACGACGGCCGAAAAACCTTAAAGTACCAATGATCGCCGAATGATTCGGGTTTTTAACCATTTTTTTTTGACGACAAACTTCCAGACCGTAAAAAATTAAAGGAATAAGCAAATATTGTGATCGTCACTGAATACGATTACTTTTAATCGATTTACTTGATTTTCAGCCGTCAACCAGCTCCAATCATAGCAGTGACGTATATTTAAATTAGAGTACGCGTCAATTCTATTCAAATATCCGTACACAACCGGTCTGCCGAAATGCATTAAAAATTCATCAATCTACTTTTCAACACTCATTGGTGCAGAAATTACACGGCACAGAGCATCGACGACGGCACAGACACCGACCACGACCGGGAAAACAACCACAGTCTTTCCGAAAATTTTTTGAAAATGGCAGTCATTCCACACGCATGTCCCCCCCCCCCCCCCACCGGGGGGGGGGTAAATTGAAAGTTGGAAAAACAAAATTTCGAGAACATTTTTTTTTCTTTCAAAGCGGGTTACGAATCACTTACAGAACTGAATCGTTTCCTTTCGGCGGCGTGAAGGATTACGCCTTTATGAACGATACCGCGCATAATTCAAATTTACACCACTATGAAGAACTGTTAAATTTAAATAAAATTCGCGGTATCTGCTATGTTTCGGAGAAGTACTAAAGTGTTCTTTGCTAATAATGTTCCAGTTTTCAATCTTAGTTTCCGTTTATGTTGAACCAAATAATCACATCCAAAATTCATTACGATGAATTCTGTTCGGAGGTGTCATTTTAACCGGACTCCACTATGTGTCAAACGTCTGGCGGCGAATAGCGCAGAGACACGATATGAACCGTAAAAGACCACACTGATCAGTAAACGTTTTATAATAGGTATACCAACGCGTCCAGCAAACGAATAACAAAAGGTATCGACCAACACACATACTAGTAGCCCCGAAATTTGTATACCGGTCGTTTTTAACCACAATTTTAGGTAAAATAATTGAAACTTATCAGCAAGCACGCGGCGAAGTTCGAAGCAATAGGTTTTCAGTTAGGTCTTTTTATTAATAAATTTCACACAATTACATAAGACAATTTAAGAATTATCGGAAATTTCACCTTGCTTGCTTCTTGCACTGCGAACGTAAATTCGCACGTAAGCAATCAAATTTCGTGCGATCGCATCTCGGCCTAAATTCCCAACACATATAATATAATAAATAAATCTTTCTCGTTTAAGACTAGAACAAAACCGACGACTTAATTTCCTAACGACTTATTTGCAGTTTATCTTATGCGACCAACCCCGTTGGTGCTAGCCCAGACGAAAACGGCCGAGTAAATAATTTAAAGGGGAAATGTACGCGAAACAGTTAGTTCCCTATCGCCCCCCCCATAAGGTGTAAAACCCCACTTTTCCTTTCTATTCCATCCTTACGAATGAGAACTAATACCCATCTTACATTCCAATATTTCCATTTCCTCTAATTGCCTTTCAATTATTTAATTACTCGTATTTCTGACACGCTGTGGAAATTATGGGAGTTCCTCTCGATCGTTTTGTTCACATTTATTAGCGCGATTTTGTTATTCTTCCTTTTCATTCTCTTATCGTACTCTTTCTTTTCGCCATTTCATCCGCGTTGATTTGCTGTGAGTTCCTAAGCGCGTATAAACATCATCGAGGGTTACATTATCGTCTCCTTTTCAACTGCTCCTATGCATGAAAATGTTCGAGCGTCAGATATTTACACTTTCCAACTGTCTTTTGAACCGGTATTCTAATTCTCCGGTTCCTCGAGTATACACTTCCTCGTTCTGTTTTCGCAGCCATTGTTTGCCTGTTTTAACCACGCCCTAACATTTTCGTCAGACTTTTGTCCCGGCTTCGCTCCTACACATTATCCGGGATACCATATCGGAATGACCTATGGAAACGCTGATAGTGTATCTTTGAGTGTTCATTCGTTTCTGTTAAACATTCTTTATACAAAACGCTAAGTGGATAGAAGAAGTTTTACTAATTACGGACAAACGGTAGGTATGTTATTTTTAATTCGCATGTTACGTTGCTGGGAAAAGTTAACCTGAAAAGACATTTGAACAAACGGCAATTAGTCTTTATCGGAAAATAAATATTATAAAATTATCCACTGACACACATTTCAGAAGCAAACAGTCCCATATTCGTGGTGTATTACGAAATTCGCTTGTTCCCGAAACATGTCAGTGATTAATTTTTTGAATATATATATTTACCGCCGATAAAGTCTATAATGGTTATTTGTTCAAATTTGAATCATCGGAATTTTCAAGTATCTTGTAGAAAAACATTTTTTTCGAATAGCTGGTAAAGCATTTTCTCAAAAATTTTCCATCGGCTAGTGTACCGAGGGGAAAAAATTAAATGTTCCAGTTAAAATCTGTTCTATTTTACAAAGGCCGACAAATAAATCGAAAGCAACATTATTAGCGTTTCCGAAATTCTCGCTGAAAAATCATTTTAAAATGGAGACGACATTATTAAAGTGGTCTTTTATAAAGCAGGAAAAATCCCTTTTAACGAATTAAGAAGTAAACCTTGATTTGTATTCGCCGTTCAAAATATTTCGTTGCCCAGAAATACTGTCACCGGAAAAACAGAAATCACGAATTCAAAAATAATGGCGCCGTTATTTTTCTGTCATCACAGCTGGAAGACGACACGGGGTTCAATAATTCTGCGTGTTCGTTCAAATCGTTTTCTCTAAAATGACGCCCCGAAAAGAGTTCTCTGAACGATTACAGAGCAAGACATATTCGGTGACTTCAAAAGCCGCTATTTCCGTGACAAAAAGTTCCGACACGCAAGTTAGTATCGATAATTACAGACGAAGCATCCGCTATCATGGATTACTAATGAAGATTTGCATTCATTTAAAAACGATGAACATCCCTGAACCGTTACATCATACTACTGAATCAGTAAGCACATTATGTTGTAAAATTTTTCAAAATCGGACGATATTATGAGACCGGAATTTACCATTGTAAGCTCTGTTTAAGCGAGAAGTGAAGACACTTTTAAATATTGCTGAAATGTAGCTCTTCTGTACACTGACGTATTGTGTGTATGATGGCTTTAAAGAGCGGCCGTCTTAAAACGATTCAGGAGTCTATTGAACGAAGTAAACGAATCGAGATCGTTGAATTGAAACATTATCATTGAGCCTAATGAAACTCCCATTTCTTTGTTGCGTAAGGAAAAAAATAGATCAACTAAAGTCTCAGTTTACAGAGGAAAGATAAATCTATAACCCAAAAATTGTCAACCACATTATACATTTTAAAGCAAAAATTGAAACGAAAAATGAAAATGTAATTTTTTTAAGGGTGCCTAGACAATTGCGAATGCGCTGTTGGTGTCTAGTTAAAGAACGAAACGCAAAGAATGCGATATACGGTTTTCCGAATTCTCAACAAAATAGTTCTCATTATATTTATTATACTTCCACTCGAGAAATCAAAAATGGAATACGCGAGTGAGCTCGTTGTAAAAATTGCGCTATTCATTGACGAAGAATACGGCTAAAGTGGAAAAAGAAATAGCAAAAATACGACGTAATCTAATTGGTAAGCGCAACAACGTTGAAAATTATGACGAGTTTCGATGATTATCGAAATTATGTCCGCATCTTCAAAAAGTTGCATTATATTTTACAGTATTTTTTGGTCCATATTTTTATGCGAATCGACATTTTCAACGAACAACTGCTCTTTTTAAAGTCCAAAGGAGCAGCAGCTACCCTTTGAATGACCTACTGCATGATCGGATTATTGAGGGAATGCAAGAATACACCACGACACAGATCATCGAATAAAAGAAAATCTCGATTTACTTATAAAAATTATTATTTTTTCGGTATAGAGTTGTTGTTTTTTTTTTTTTATGTTTAGTCATATATATACATGTACATACACACATACATAAATATATATTTAATTTTATTGCATCGTACATACAGTCTGATAAAATCATTTTTATTATTCTCTTAACAAAAATATTTATTTCTCGATAAATAAAAAAGTATCATCATAATACGTCACAAAAAGAGCTAAAATGAAACAACAAAATCAAATTTAAAACATTATTACTTAAACACGTAATTTTATACGGGTAAGTCCTCATCATTGACTTTCTTCAAATTGTATTCAACTATCGTTTTAATGAATTCAGTACTCACTACGGTTAGTTAGTACGCGTGTGGTGTATAACTCCGTAATATTTTAAAATATTTCATTTTTGTGGAAATAATTATCAACAATTTTTACAAATAATATATGTCGCCGTAGTGAATAAATTTATATCTTTATATTTTTAAGTGTTTTTCTATTTTTTTTACCTTCGTTTTTGTTCCTGTTAAGTACGTTATACTTGATAAGCATGTAGAAAATATTAATAATTTTCGGTTAAGTTTTTGTTACAACTGCGCGTAAGCACACCATATTGCGTGAAGAAGACATTGCACCCTTTAAAGTGTGTCCACGGTGTCACTTTACGAGCATCCGCCCAGCATACAGACGAGTGTACCGCTGCAGTAGTGAGCTCGCCCACGAACCGAATCCACAGATGCTACGAACGGAGTTTTTCACAAAGAATTTTGAGCCAAATACCTGAGTAAGAAGCTCTGTCTGAAACCAAAAAAAGAACATAAAGGAGAAATCTGTCCCCCAAATCGCCGAAGAATGGCACAATATCATAGTGGGAAAACCCTACCGTAACCTGTTTTCAGCCCTTACGGAATTCTGAAAACAGTAGGACTAAATACAAAAGAGGTTTACACGGCTGAAATGACAACCACTGGAAAACGTGCGAAAACCGAAATGTTTAAAACTGCCGAATGGTACACAATCAATCTTCGATAACTGCAAAACATCCAATATTAGATAGACAATCTACCAGTTTACTGTTTGTATGTTTTGCAGTGATCAAAGATTGATTGTGCACCATTCTGCAGTTTTAAACATTTGCGTTTTCGCGCGTTTCGCAGGGGTCATTTGTTCTTGAACGAAATTTATTCATAAACTTACCCAATATTAGGTAGTCAATCTCGAACCGGTTTACTGTTTGTGTAATTATATGAATAAACTTCGTTCGAGAACAAACGAGTTCGGGTTTACAACGTTCGAAAGAAGAAAATTCGAAATTTTTCCCGTTTAAATAACTGAATTGGAAAATGTTTTGGGAACGTTTCCCCAAAATATCGTTATTTTACTTTTTCGCAGTAACATCCGAAACACGCGTTACTTATTTTATAGGTTAATAATTACAGTACCCGGTGGCCGAGGCTAGCTGGGGATTTATTTCGGACCCTGCGGATGAACCGAAGTAGTAGATTCATTAACGTGTAAAACCAAAACAATAATAGTTCGAGTTGGCTTCTTTAGTTCATATCGATAGTACTACGGTGTTGTCACTTTTTAGTTCATTTCTAATTGAATCACTGACCCCAACAACTATCGATAAATTTATTTTAAAACCTTACTACTAAAAATTAAATAAAAATATAAATTTGTATTTTTCGGTAATTTAGTAAGTAAAATGATATATATATATAATTTTCAAAAAAAACGCACTATTTTATTATGCATATATATTTTTAAAAGGTACTTAAAAATAATTGTAAAAATTTCAACTTTGTAAGGTGCAATTTTCGAACAATGAATGTAATTATTTACCGTCAGTTTTAAAAGCGTTATTATAAATTTACGATTAAATTACTTTACTTTGGATAATAAATTTATTTTTTTCCTTCGGAAAATTTTAAGTTGGGGAATTTAATAACATTTAAAAAATTCTTTAACAATAAAAAAATAATTATAAATTTTAAAACAATGTGCAAGTCCGTTACAAGTCCGCTGCATTTATTCCACGCCTACAATATATGACGTGATTTACTGGCCAATGGTAGGTAACCATCGTCCGCTTATTTCCATCGCAATACCGGAATAACCTGCAGTACTGGTTTTACGTCTCTTTTGTTGTTTCGTTTTTCCTGCCTTTTCGCGTTTTTCTTGTTTGTTTTTTTTCCAATTTGAAACTATGCCGGTCGATATCGCATTTATTGAACTTTGGGACAGGCCGTGTAGCACCACAAATTAACTATTCGTAATCCTTATAAATAAGAACAAATATCTACTCTGGATCTCCTTCTATCGTGAAGTTATGATGTACATTACTTCAATAAAAATTGCGACTTTTTTAGAAAATAAGGGCCGAACTACCGTTCAAGTTGATGAAGCCAAATTAATACGTTCCTTATTTTTTAAATGTTCGCTATTTTTCGACTTAGTTTTATTTTTGGTCAAAGTTTTAGTTCGTTCGTTTTTGCTCTTATTCTTAGTTCGTAACACAAGGAGCAAAAACCATTGAACTAAAACTTCACTCCTAAAAATGAATTGGAAAGATCGCCATGTAGTAGCTTACTGTTACAATCGCGTAACTCTATTTTTCAATTTTGAATGTATATTTTAGTTTACGCAATATTTAAACTGAGTCGTCGCGATAGACTGATAGCGAGAGCGCTTGACTTCCGTTACGGAAGTCTCGGGTTCGATTACGAAAAATTAAACTAAATACTCGCTAATAATCACGTGAAAGGCAATGGCTAACATGCATACCACCATATGCGCGCTAATAAGAACACAGAAGACACACACGGGAAACTGAATTTGTATATCGATAAATCAAATAATTACTAATCAGTTCCGAATGTAGTCTGCGTGCACACTCGCACTGCATATAATAATTACTATGAACACTATGCCTATGTCTATACAGCTGAAAAGTACGAATAGGTAGTCGCCGACGCTCAAGAACTAGGTATGGCGCTATAAAACAGAAGAAGAATATTTAAGACCGCCTTATACATATATCGCGAACATTTAATCTGGAAATATTATTTTTTTATTTAACATAGTAAATACGCGAATTATTCTTTATTCATTATTAAACCCGAAATAAAAAAATTCATAAGCCAGAAATATGACAAACCAGCAAAACCGGTTATTTCCGGGTTTTTTTCTTTTTTTATAAAAATTTGCAAGTATTACCTTAGAAATATGAAAATTTATGAATATAAACATTTTTCTTTATTTAATTGGTTGCCTCTCCTTTATAATTATTCATTACGTAGAATTTTCCTAACAATAAGACTTCGACTAATCGCAATTCCTAGACTCTAAAAACTCCTAATTACGGAATTTCATCAAAATCGTTAGAGCCGCTTTCGAGAACCTAATTATTTTTATGCATATATATATATACGCGATTTTTTCTTATATTACAAATAAGAAAAATACACATACGACTGGTCAAGGATATGGAATTTACTTTACTTTACTTTATAGTAAGTAAAGTAAAGCAACTGTACCCTTGATTGGGCGTCGGTGGTTGTGAAGTTAAGGTTCACAATGTACTAAGACCAACGACACCAATGAGCGTAGATTTAAACATGCAATAAATAAATGCACCAACGAATGTTGAAACGAATCTTACACATCCCTAATTGAGGTGATAAAATTACAGCTGAAATTTCAGCATATTCGTTTTGGTAATACTAATTCACGAGCATGCATTGGAATGTATGATTCGATTTTTTTTATCTTAGAGAAATTCCATCGCAGCACGATAAAGGTCTTGGCCTTAGCATTTACCTGTTATATATCTCGATGAAGAAATACTTTTAATACACATACACTCTTGAAAAAGCGCGTCCCCATTTGTAAAACGCTTTCACAAGCAGACATCCATTAATCAGGTGAGTTCAAAATATAGAGTCAAGTCAACTTTTAACTTTAAACTTTTGTCGGACCACATAATTTTGCAACGCTAACGGGCGGCATAGGTACAATTGTACCTTTCTAAGTTTTCTTTAAAACTTCTCAGAATAGAGGTATTATTTATTGGTTGTAGTTTAATTTAATGATTAGGGGTAGTAAAATTCCTTGAATATAATAATAACGAAAGTGATAATATTAGGTACCCTCAGGTAATTACAGGGCTAAGAAACAGGTAAGGGACAATTTTATTTATAACATGATTGATGTCACTGGCTTAGTGTCCTATATTATGTACCGCGAACTCAATCCGTTGCTGAAGTCAAATGATCAACGTAGGAAATTTTTGAAGGATCTTGCTAAAGACCTATTGCCTTCAATTCAAGCTCGCAGTCAAATCCGCATGCTGATGAGATGTCAATTTTTTCGGAGTGCTGTGGAAATGGTGCTTGGGCAAAGCATATAGGTGTAACACAGCAGGTGATTCTTCTCAAGTGCCTCATGACAGTCGAGGACCAACTCCGGTAGTCGGAAGTTGCTACGTTTGCCGTAATCGGAAGAAAAAACAGCGTAAGACAAGACAAAAGTGTATAATATGTATCAATCCTGTGTGTGGCGCACATTCTGTATCTAAAATAACATGTATTTCTTGTGAAAATGTACAATAAAATTAATTTTTTTATTGATAACTACTTCTTTTTTTTTAATATTATAATTGATTGTATATACGAGGGTCAGTCAAAAAGTAACATTCCCTATTTTATAGCGCACATAATAGCGCGAACGCAACACGAAAAATGGGCAGGGAATGAAGATTAGGCTTCTCTGGTAACACTGATAAAAAATATTGAAGGACGACACAACCGGATTCGAGCATCAGTACTGTTACCATGGAGTTGCCTCTAGCACGTCCCGCCAGATGCTAAGTAAGTAGTGTTATACGGTTTTTATGCGGTGAGGGATATTGTGAGACCCTCAAGAAGCTTCGTCGTGCGATCCAAAATAAGCGTCGGGGGAAATTGAGTCAACGAGTTGTGCTGCTGCACGATAATGCACGTGCGCATTCCGCAAAAGTGACCCGCGACCTCCTTCAACGGTTCCATTGGGACGTTTTTCCACATCCGCCACATTCGCCTGACCTAGCGCCGAGCGATTATCACGTTTTTCCGAAGCTCAAGTCCGAATTAGCGGGGTCAAAGACACGCGAATGTCGACGAAACGAAAGCTCATGTCCACGAAATTTTACAGACTTTGGCGACAGATTTCTACAGTGCGGGAATAGGTATGCTCGTTTCACGCTACGAAAAATGCCTTGATCGACAGGGAGATTATGTAGAAAAATAGTTTTTTTCCTCGATTTTCAAAATATATGCCTCACATAACACTTTTCTTGCGTTTTAATCGAGCTCTAAAATAGGGAATGTTACTTTTTGACTGACCCTCGTAATATACATAAAATAAAATATCATTTGAAAAAAAAATATTTTGTTTTTTAAATCATTTGCATATAAAAAATATACAAGGTACAATTGTGCCTATGCCGACGTTTACGGGGATCAAAACAATTTAAGTCTACATTTTAGAAAAGGATTAACACTTTTTTTTTTTTTTTTTTTTTTTTTAGATTTGGCGCACATAATCTAATGGATAAATGTAGAGATGTCACAAAAGTTCCGGTTTCTAAGTCTTATAAAAAAAAAGTTATGGCAATTTAAAAACTCAAAAGTTACAATTGTACCTGTGCGGCCCGTCGAAGGTTAAAGAATATAGAACAATAGAAAAAGTACACGAATGCCCATGGAGTGAGTGAAAAATTAAGGAAAAGGTAATGTTGTTGTCTATTTTTACTTTTAATTTTACTAAATTTAAATAAATTCGTTATAGTACACCTTAACGTTGTATTATTTTTCTCCTTTATGAAAATAAATGTAGTCCTTTAACAAGGTGGCTACTCAAATATAATTTTTAAATTCCCGCTTTATTCCCGGGTTTCCTAGTCCAAATCCATACAGTTTTCCCGTCGAAATCCTACACTGATTTCCTGATTACTATAATTGTACAAAAAGAAGAATGAAATGTTTTTATTATTATTGATAATATTTGACGGCCGCAGCATGAATAAAACGGAACTTCATAATTTATTCTTCAGTGTGAAGTACATTAAAAAATGAATTCACTTTTCGCTGCAAATGATTTTTTCTTATTAAAAATGTCACGTTTTTGGCTATTTTTACTTTTTCCCTTGGTTTTATAATTAATTCCCGGCTTATTCCCGGTTTGCAAAATTCCCAGCTTACTACCGGTTTCCCTGGTTTCCCAATTGAGTGGCCACCCTGTTCAACAACTATAGCGTAAATCACACGTGAGATGGAGAGGGTTCCGCTAAATCTCACTGAATCTCGCAAAAGAAAAACAGCTCACTGAATGCTCCCCAATATACCACGATTCCAACAAAAAGAAATCATTGTACGGACTCGATTATTTTAATTTTTCTCATTCCCAATTCAATTTTATTCAGTAGGCTAAATAATTGTTGAATTTCATATTTATAGCCGAGCACCTTTAACAAGCTACAATAGGATATCTTCAGGATAAAAGCATTACAACTCGCGCTCGTTAATACGGATTAGTGAATATCAAAAAAATTCTGGTATAATTTTATCATTTTAATTAGAGATGCGCAGAACTCATTTCGATATTTTTCAAGATAACAACGAGCACGATTCAAACAGTAATGTTTGTAATTTAGCCATATATTCAAGCCAGCTACCCTGGCATAGTTGGTTAGACAGTAGTGTTTCATTCGGGTGGCCATAGTTGACGCGCAAAAAAAAAAAAAAAATATATATATATAATTAATTTTTTTGTAACCATGCTTTTAAAATAATAATCCGTAAAAAAAAAAAAAACAAAAAAAAAGAAGAAAAAACTTAACCAGACTAATTTTTCATAAAGCAGCGGAAAGCCGCGACAAAGACGAATAGTAAACATCTAGAAACAGAATTCCTGAACTAGACAAATTAAAGAAACCAAGCAAAGAAAAAACATTCTCACATTATATTACTCGTTTAAGGCAACACACCGGAAGGGATGGTAATTAGAAATTAAAAATACCTGAAAATATTCCAATGCGATTAAAAATTGAAGCACTTTTGCGGAAACCGTATCCGCATAAAGAGAAAAAGGAAACATGAATGTCGGTAGCCCCAGACGGATTTGCAGCAAAACACAAAACGACGAAAGAAGACCTTCGCGTGCGATTATGTCGCAGAAACAGCTGCTATCCAATTAGTAAAAGACGATGTTTAGAGTTAACGAACCGTATTAGCAAACGGTATAAATAAATACTGCCAACCCGCAGACTTCGTACGATAATCGGCGGTGGTGATAAATACCGCTGGAACACAAAGTCATGCAGAGAAATTTTTGCGTAACCGTTGAAATAATCGTCAATATCGTCTTAAAAGTGTAAATCATTTCAAAAAGAAAATAACGAAGTAAAATGGTTAAAAATTGCAAACGGCACCGAGTGCCCGTAACGGTTATTTTTTTTTTTTTTTTTGGTGGGGGAGCACATCGGCGATCTAAAACAAAGAAAGAGGAAAATATAATTACATTTTAAAGAAACCAATGACTACCGGAGTACAGAGAACGGTAAAACAGGGTAAAATAGGTATAATAAGACACAGAATGATTAACAGAAAAGGATGAACACTCAAAGATACACTTTCAGCGTTTCCATAGGTCATTCCGATATGGTATCCCGGATAATGTGTAGGAGCGAAGCCGGGACAAAAGTCTGACGAAAATGTTAGGGCGTGGTTAAAACAGGCAAACAATGGCTGCGAAAACAGAACGAGGAAGTGTATACTCGAGGAACCGGAGAATTAGAATACCGGTTCAAAAGACAGTTGGAAAGTGTAAATATCTGACGCTCGAACATTTTCATGCATAGGAACAGTTGAAAAGGAGACGATAATGTAACCCTCGATGATGTTTATACGCGCTTAGGAACTCACAGCAAATCAACGCGGATGAAATGGCGAAAAGAAAGAGTACGATAAGAGAATGAAAAGGAAGAATAACAAAATCGCGCTAATAAATGTGAACAAAACGATCGAGAGGAACTCCCATAATTTCCACAGCGTGTCAGAAATACGAGTAATTAAATAATTGAAAGGTAATTAGAGGAAATAGAAATGTTGGAATGTAAGATGGAAAAAAAAAGGTTTTTTTTCTGCAGCGCTCTCAAAATAAGAAAATAAAAATTTAACAAAACAAGATTCAAAATGTATATGATGTTAAATCTAAGGCAACAAGTAAACATATTTGAATTCTATAACAATGGAGCCAACTAAAATTAAAGTATAAATTTTGAAGTCAACAAAGATGGAGCAAGAATTAGTCAATTTTGGGAATTAAGTTATTTTGATGTTACCATTTTAGTTAATTCTTGAAAATTTTTTAATTTTTTACTTCGTTTCCGTTGCCTTTGAAGTTTTCACTTTAATTTCAATCGGCTCCATTCTTATAATATTTAAATTTGTTTACTGCGAACTTACATTTAACGCGTATATCTTGAATTTTACTTCGCCCAATCTATTTTCTAATTCCTACAGCGCTAAATAATGTATTATATTTTAAGCAAATTTTTTTATCTCTTTTTTTTTTTTTTTATTCTATGTATTTTTAGAATTTCCAGCTTTCTCTAGCTGGCAAGCAGACCTTGTGGCGTGTTTTTTAATTATCCTTCTTCTTTTTAAGTTGAATACAACGATAAGAAGAAGTCGTCAAATAATTCGCAGACTAAAAAACACCGGTAAAAAGTAATATCAAACAACAACTTGACGTACCAAACATTTTTTATATTAGCACAGATCATTTTTTGCTAAAGTTTTATAAAAACTTTAAAAACTTTAAAGTACACTTTCGAATTTATATTCTGCAGCAAAAGACTGTGTCGTCCGAATTCAACAGAGACGACAAAACACGTTTTTTTTTTTTCTTCTAAATATTAATAATCGCTTAGCACAGTTGTACTGCTGTTCCATAAATGCTAATATCCGAAGAAGTAAAAGTTTTAAAATACTACTTCAATGACTAATATATATGTATATATATATATATATATATGTGTGTGTGTGTATGCGTAAATATAAAACAGTCCAACTTATAAGCACTTTTCGAGTATACTATTAAAATTTCCGATTGGCCGGACAAGCAGTTCTCGAGACTATTTCGTTGGAATGCTTCAAAAGAAATGAAAATAAATTAAAAAATTTCCAAAAAGACCAAAAACCCATATTACTTCGAAATTTTAACTTAACTCCACGGTGAGTCCGGTACTCTAGATAATCTATCGTGGATTGTAAAATTAAGCTTTTCATAATATACTAAGGCTAATGGATCTGAAGAGAATACTGGGGCCAGCAGCTCATTTCTCGCGGCTACTTTTGCTTTCTCAGATTTCTCTGATGTCCGATTCAATTTCAGATTAGGTATAAACCTGCGAACGACTTCGATGCGTGCGTCGCCGAAGCACATTTCCCCGCTTGCTGTTTGCGCTCATAAAACTCTTACTGTCAGTTTGGGTACACGGCACTCATTATCAACATTTGACGACGTTCGAATGCGAGACCGGTTGGATGTCCCTGCGTAGTTCACTGTCAGACATATGACGGATGAAGTCTAGCACACGACGAATGAAAAATATAAGAGTAGGATAGGGACTGCGTCAAAAGTTTTTCTTGTTAATTTGAAATTTTGTTGAGAATTCCACCAAAGAAAACGGAATACTATATTATATATAGTCGCAATGTTTTCAATGTAAAATTTAAAAGAAAAATAAGAACAAAAGAAAAAAATTACCTTCAAAAATTATCGCTGTTGCAAATTCCATTGGAAAAAATGTCGCAGATAAAATTGTTCTCAAAATTTTATACATACCGTGGCGTTAGATCACAGTGTTTTGTTCGAGTGTAGGATATCCCGCTGCTGCAAATTGAAACTTTCGAAAATTTTACTTAAGCCGGTATTAAATATGACGCACCAAAAAAAAAAAAAAAAAATATATATATATACGTTTTTCAATCTTTACGCAAAAAAATACGATATAAAACAATAGGTCGCGCCTCAGAAATTGTTGGCGAGGAAGTCTTATGGCATCTTTACAGAAATTTCTCGGAAAAGAGGTAAATTCAAATAAAATCGGTTAATTATTGAAGAAGGTTTTTTTTTTTTTTTTAGGAAATGTGTAAAATCTAATTAAAAAGTCGGAGAAATTTAGTCTGCGACATTACGATAGTAAAGTGAAAAAAAAAACCAACAGAGCGAACTGAAAAAACAATACAAAAACAAAATATAAACCATTTATCAAAGAAGGCGATAAGAAACAGCGAATAATCTAAAGATTGGAAAAGAATATGTCTAGGCTTGCGGCATATATGTAAAAGTACAATGTTGGAAAAAAATGGCATTACGATTATAACAATACTAACAATGTTCCGCGTAAAGTTGAGTGTGTACAGAGATAACGTATTTCGTGTGTGTTTACGTTTGCATTGTTCATCGCTGCATTAATTACAGTCCAGGAAAATCCGTAGACCGTTCTTATCATCGGCGAGAAATTATTTCTTTATATCGCTTTACCTAATAATATCGTTACAGTAATCGTCTATGAAATCAGCGGTTGATCTCCAGCCACCGCTCGATAATTTTACAAATGTCTAACATCTGCCTTATCTATAAAAATACGAATACAAATCTCAATTCCGCTACTGTTTCAACCCCATCTTCCTATGCGAATGAAGTAAAGAACAAAATATCACCGTTAACCAGCTTCGCGTAACCCGAAGAGAATCAGGGGTTTATATTCAACTGCATTCAAGATTACAAGATTATCTGGTTTCACTGAAGGAAGGATCTTCTGACAACACACATGGTGGTCCTACAAACATAAACGCTGCTTCCTAGAGTGAGCAATAGCCGATTTATTATTTTTACTTAACATTAAAAGAACTCGTCAATGAGTTCATTTCCTCCCACGGTGGTTTTAAAATTGACTCAATCTTTATTAAATGTCGAAAACTATCATCATCGCGTCGAAAAAGATAATTTTTTTTCAAATATTTCACCGACCACATTCCCGATGAGATCAAGAGTATGGGAATACATCATCAAAGAACTGGACTTAAAACCAACATGCAGTACTCCGATCTTACCGGCAAAAACCCTACGACGATATGTGTTCAGTTTCACATAGTAAGTTGAAGAAGACAAGTGTATATGTCGGTGCTGATACAAAATTAGATATAAATTACCCGGATCGTTCCGTTTACACGATAGTGACAAGCAATACAGAAGCAAATCTAAAATGGGGCGGAAGATTGTTCAGTAGATGAAGATATTCTTTGCACTGAAATCTACACAACTACCATGTCGGAGTAGAAACAGAACAACGGTAGATACTGATGACGTAAAGCCAATGGAAATGACGCTCACAACTGCAAAGCGGGCTTTATCCGACACCACCTCATCTACTCTACTCACGAACTAGTCAAATCCGTTCCCCACAAAAATAAAAATAAAAAATATAAAACAAATAAAGAATCCAGACGTTTTAGGCGACACGTAAATTAACAACGACATCGAAACGCACTCTACATTATATAAACAAAATTCTGCATCTAGTCCTGAAGAGAATGAAGGAAATCAGCAACTCAGATGACGAACACGAATGCAGCACGTCTTTGAAATTCCTTCCCCTCCGCGCGATAACACAGAACAAAATTCCCGCGTCTAATATTCACCAACTTTATAATATACTTTGATATGTGCAAAAGTTCAACAAATGTATTTGAAATTTCTAAAAACTTCAAGGAAGGTACACTGTGGGTCTAATTAGGATGCTGCGTGACAACCGCCCATTCTTGACCAATAGAAAAGCATAAATGTACAAAACTCGCTAATAAATTACAAAACGAAATATGCATCATAAAAAAAATTAAATCACTATAGGCAGAGAATCATAAATTGGAATCTTAACAGTCTAAAAAAGTAAATTGCCCGTCGAGCTTCAAATAATACTCGCTCAAAACGATCATCCGGATACTATACTCCTACTGGTAACTAAACTAAAACCATCCGAAAAACTATAATACAGACAAGATTGTCCTTATCAGTCAATAGCCAGTGAAGGTGTATATTAATTGCCCATAAAAATCATATACATGTACGGAAATAGTGCATCTACAAACCGCACTACAAGTAATCGGTATTGTAATCAAAATTCCATTCCGTATTACAATTTGCACTATAGGAGGTCTGTTCAAAAAAAAAAAAAAAAAAGACCGAACTTTTGAAATAGTGTCCGAACTGTTTAAAATTTAAATTCGCGCGTCATGCTACACCTAGCCACATTCTTTCGAAACAAAATGAAGCGCTTGCCACATTACGATAATTTGATCAGTTAGCGACTAGAGAACGATCAAGTAAACACACGCAGTCAGCGCTCTGTCAAGTAGTGAGAAAGTGGAAATGAAGAAGTTTGTGGAACAACGTTGTTGTGACATTAAATTTTAACATCGGCAAGTCTTTTTCTGAAATGTGGACATTACTTCAGCACATAAGGGGGACTGTATACGAGCCGTACTCAACGTTACGAGTGATTTACACGTTACAAATCAGGCAGATCATCGACACCAAGGAAAATGCAAGAACAAGAGACGACCCTGGACGTCAACAAATGATGAAAATGCTGATGCCGTCCGGTCTGTGATTCGTGAAAATCGTCGTTTAACTGTGTGGGAGGTTGCAGAGGAAGTCGGGACCAGCACTGGGTCGTATCACGAAATTCTAACAGGAAAACTCGGCATGCAAGTCTCAGCAAAAATCTGCTCACAAGCGAGCAAAGAGAAAACCGTGTCAACATTAGTCAAGCTTCATCGTGCAAACAGCGACGAAAACCTTACGAAAAAGCTTTCATCACAAGTGACGAAGCTTGGATTTACGAATATGACGTTGAATCGAAGGTACAATCGTCACAGTGGGTTGGTCAACATTCGCCACGTCCGAAGAAAGCACGCGTGAGTCGCTCAAACGTGAAGTCCATTTTGATTGTTTTCTTTGATTATCATAGAGTTGTTCATCAAGAATTCGTGCCACAAGGTCAGACAGTTCACAAGGAGTTCTACAAGGAAGTTTTAAAGCATTTATGGAAAGATATGCGACGGAAGAGGAATTGCGGGAAAACAAGTACTGGATTCTGCACCATGACAACGTGCCAAGTCACTCGTCTCTACTTATTGGCCAATTTTTGGCCAATAAGAAGAAATTCAAGAGAAATCGCAGGCACAGCTACGAGACATTACACACCAAACGATTTGCAGGGAGCATGCGAACAGTAAAAAAAAAACAACAAAACAATGGGACTAGTGAATAGCAAGCAAGGGGGAGTACTTTGAAGGAGACAAAGATGTGTAAAATTGTAAGTATTACAATAAAGATTTTATGACGAAAGTTCGGTCTTTTTTTGAACAGATCTTGTATATATCAGCATAAAGATGACGCAGTCTCGGCAAATGCTCTAAACATCCTCATAAAGCAGCTGCCATAAACAATTGATAATTAGCGGCGATTTCAATGCTCACAATCAATTATAGGACTCTAACAATACGAGAATACACGTGGGAGAGAAATCGAAAAATGGATCAATGCGAATCATCTAAATCCTCGACGTCCTGTGAAGGGTATGGGACTTACTCTACTCTTTTTTTTTTTTAATGGTAAACCGACACACTTTAATGTATATTCAGGAAGTTTTTCCGCAATTGATCTATCCTTATGTAGTCATAGTTTAGCAGATTTAATGAAGTGGGATACATTCGACAGTTTACATGGAAGCGACCATTTCCCCCAACATATCCATACCGATTCTATTCAAAATATTCGCCACCTACGCTAGAGACTTCCATCCTGGAATGTGAAAAAAGTAAATTGCTGTATTCATCGCAGCTCTAACCTTAACATTGGGAAATAATACCGCAGATGTTAACCAAATCAATCGATTCATCATAAATGAAATATATAATATTGCGAAGAACTCGATCCCTATCCTGAAGAAAACTAACCTCTCGAGGAGACTAACACGGTCTCCGGTGGTTAGAGCAACGTCAAGATGCAGTCAAACAAAAAAATAGGCTCCTATCAAGATTTACACCCATCGGATGATAATTAAAAACTGTTTAAAACAGCAAGGACTAAATGTAGGCATATTATCGGAAACGACAAAAAAAAACTCGTGCATTAAATTCAAATCAGAAATAAATGCGTTCACTCCAATTAATACGGCGTAGAACCAAATCACAGAGGAGACCAACTTTAAACACGATTTCAACCATCAAAACTTCAGATGTTCTAACAACGGATCAGTGTATAATAGCCAACGCCTTTTCCGGCTCTTTTTACGCTGCTTCAAACAAAATGTTACTCAGACAAATTTCAACAAAGCAAGTTAAAAAGAGAGAAAAATCCCATTGAATTATCTACTAACATAGACGAGACATATAACCTTGCTATCACATTTAAGGAATTCGAATCGGCATTAAAATCTATGAAATGCGTAACAGCTGAACCCGATGATAATATCCACACACTTATGATTAAACATATGAACTCGTCTTCTGAACAAACGTTTTGTTGCAATACTACAATCTAATTTGGAATACCAGTAAAATACCGGACAATTGGAAAACCGCTTAAATAATTCCGCTACTTAAACCAGGTAAAAATCCCTTTGAAATCAGTAGTTATAGACCCATTTCACCGACCAGTTCGATGAGTAAACTAATGGAGAAAATGATCAACAATCGGCTAAAACAACAACTCGAAGAACGCGGAATATCCGATGCAGTTTGGATTCTGAACAAACAGAAGTGCCATAGATTCTTTAGTCAAACTTCAACAGTATATATAATATGTGATGGGTTTACTGAACAGACAATATACGGAGTAGGCCTTCGACGTATCTGACGATACAGAATCCTACACAAAATTGATCAAAACGAAAAATAAGTGGTCAGCTGGCAATGTACATAAAAGACTTTTTACACGATAGACAATTCCCGGAGTGAGGTTAAATAGCACCATTTCCGAGATGAAAATATTAGAAAATGGACCCCCCCCCCGGGTCCGTAATTAGTCCAACACTGTTCGTTATCGGCATTAATGAAGTATCAAAAATTATTAAAGCACCTGTTCTTCAGTACAGCCTATTCGCGGATGATCTGATCATTTACTATTCCGGCACAAATATCGAAATAACATTTCAACACACAATCAATAAAATTGTTATTAAATAGGCTGAAAAACAACTTCTCGGCAGCAAAAAAAACAGTATGTATCACATTCGGTATTCTCAACGGCCTCTTCCACCTACGTGCAATATTTCGCTATACAACGAACCTGTAAAGACGTCAACGTCTTTGAAGATACTAGGAATAACGTTCGATAGAAAATTGTCGCGGGTAAATCACATCCAATCTTTACAGATGAAATGCCACGCAAAGCGTTAAACGTTCTAAAAATGTTAGCGCACACAAATTCGGATGGCGTAGACAGGAAATCTCTACTACTCCTTTATAAAACACCGGTTCTTCCAAAAATGGATTACGATTTTATATAATAATGCAAATTCCAAAACACTCAAAAAAAACTGGTCTCAATACAAAATATCGCGATACGACTTGCCACAGGAGCTTTAAGAACCAGTCCTATAGTGAGCCTTGTAGTGGATAAACTTACTCCGGCTTAGCGACCGAAGAAATTTACTTTCGCCGAAGTACTTTTTTAAAATCTGGCATCTTCCTCATAATCCTGTCTACGATAAAATTATAAATTCTACAACATACACCGCGCTTTATAGCTTAATAAGAGTACGTTCACCAAGGCCACTCTAGGCGTGCATTGTGGATTGCTCTGCAGCAATCTTGGTATCGAAATGTGAAACCGTATGAAATCAGCATTAAAAAACATCGCTGCTAAATTATACGAAAGACCATAATGTTATCGTGGCAGTCCAAATGGGAACAGCGCTTTTAACAAGCTATATGCAATAAAACCGATCCTTTCCGAATGACATATTAACCGACGAAGTCGCCGGGAACAAGTAATATTAGCACGCCTAAGTTAACGCGCGCTTATACCTTTGAAAAGGACGAACCACCGGTATGTACTGCATGCCAGTGTCAGCTATTCAAACATACTGTCCGAATGCGGGAACTATACTACGGGAATAACAAATGTGCTTTAGGAATGCTACTTTGGACATCATTTTAAATAACAATATTAATAATAATTATTTACCTTTTCAAAATTAACCGATCTTTACGATACTTCATAATAATTCGCATATGTAAATACATAAAAGGCGCAAACGATCGTGCAGTCTAAATAAAGAAAAAAAGAAAATGTACTCGCAATAATTGAAATGGATTTCTTAAAGTAATATGAAAAAAAAAAGGAACAAGTCGAAACTGAACAAAAAATTCGTTGACTACAAGCCTTACCGTCATCTTTATCTACAAGATCGAATAAAAGCAAAAGCAAAACAATATCAAAAACAAACTCACGTCGTCACTGCTGCGTCCTAGAGTTCCGCATTGGTTTTTTTTTTCTTTTTTTCTTTTTTGCCGTCAGCCATGGACATTTACCTAGCGCAAGTGAAATTTCTGCAAGTGACAGTGGGCGGCAGAAGGAATATCAGGCCGTACTTAGACGAAACAGCACTGCCTAACCAACTTCGCTACGGTGCTTAGAGTCACTAACTTCTCCACCCCGGGCCCGTTACATATATTCGACCATTTCAAAACGGTACGCATAAATTATTTCGGAATACGAAGAAAAATATGACCGCGACCACTTCTCATTGGACCGGTAAATTTTTTGTATATGTAAAGTGTTTTACTTTTACTTATAATCGATATTTGTTTATTTATGAAAAAAACTTGCCATTTTTACTAATTAATGAATAAAAAACGTCTATTTTTTAAAAATGATCACTTAAGAATCTCACATTTTTGCGCATTTAAAAAACATCAGTTTTTTTAAAAGTATTCCTTATGCTTAATTACATCGTTTATATTTTCAGTTGATTTTTTTTTCCTAAATGAAAATTTTAAATATTGACAAAAGTGTTTTTATTAAAAAAATTCGTTTTTGTTTTCTTTTTAAGTGGGTTTGTCGGCAAGGACATAAGCCCGATAAATGCGAAGAAGGAGAAACAAATTTACATTCTTATACGTTTAAGGGCAGAGGATAAAATTACTTCAAAGACAGAAATAACCGAAACAAAAGGAAATGAGAGGATACAAGTAGCACCGATAAGGAGTAAATCAAGTTATAATAACAGCGGAGAATAGAAGGTCGATTGCTCAGCAGAGAAGGCCACACATTCAAATAAAATGTGATCAGCAGCATCACAAGGAAAGTATATGGAGGAAAGTGAAAAAGACAAAATGGATTAGATGCAGATGAAAACCGAGAAAACGATGCGGGAAGGAGACTATGATTAAAGCGAAAGCGACAACAAACAGAGATTGCAGAGCGTTTAAGACAGGGCAAGTATCAAGAAAACTATGGACAAGGCGGAAGGGATGGCGACTGAATAGAAAGATGAAAGGAGGCAGGATTAGAAAATGAAGAAGAACAGGAATTAAGCCATAGTGTGGAATGAACGACTGGTAAGAAAGAAGAGCAATATTATGAAAATGTGCCCCTGGAAATGGAAAAGCGGGCTAATGAATATCCTCTAGTTCGTAACGCTTAATGTGCCTAAATGACCAGGAATCCACAGAAGATCGATCGCGATCGAGTGGAGGACATGAATGAGAAAGCGTATGAGAACTATTACATAATCAAAAGAGAGAGCAGGAAGAAAATATGAGACAGCTTGGAGAACACTTAGAATGTGAGATAATGAGCAGTTTACAAAAAACAAATGATGAGGAAACAAAAAGAACAATGCGTAGAGAATAGCAACAGAATTGAACAAAAAGAGAGAAGCTTAAAAGATTCAGAATAAGCCAAGGCAGGACAAAAAAAAAAGGCAAAACCAACTCCACTTGGCCCTTTAGAACCGTCCATATTGATAGCCATGTGTGTAGAAAATAGAAAACCTAAAGCAGAGGAAAATTCAGCTCTGGCCATATGTTGAGGAACAGATTTAGAACAGCACGGCAAAGAAAGACAATTGGATGACGAAAACTCTGAAAGAGAAATAAGCAAGTTTATCATGACACTACAAATAAAAGGCGAAAATTGTCTAAGACGAACAGAAATATCAGGAGGATAAATTTGGAATTTTATCAGAGGTAAATCGACATTTGTGAGGAATAGAAGAGTATTTATTTTATATATTGGTGATTATCGATGAACACAGATACTCAGTAGTAATCGAAAAATGTGAAAAATATGATCCCTTTAGATCTATTAAAATAACAGAAGCGAATGATTTTCGTCGCAATTAGTTGCTAGAGCGCTTAGCTTCCATTGAGGAGGTCTCGGGTTTGATCCCGGGCGACGACAGAAGTTATTACGAGAAATTAAAATTAAATAACCGCTAACAGATTCATGTGGAAGGTAATGGTAAACCACTAAACATGCCATCATATGCGCGTTAGTTGATGTGTAGTAGGTGTCTGATAACAAGCGATTGCGATCAGTTTCGAGTGTGGTCCTGCGTCTAGACTAGCTTCTTCGCATATTAACTGCTACCATGTAAACTTAGCAGCAGGTATAAAATGCATCTCCCAATTTGCCTGGCCAGCAAGGGAGAGATTAGGCCAACTGATCCCACCAGGGATTGCCTACACCCAGCAGTGGGTTGATGTGGGCATATCAAATGACTTGAAATAGTTGTCAGCTCGTCAAAACTGTTCAAATAAACATAAAAGCCATCCAACCCTATGGGAAATTAGGGATAAATGTATTAAAATCGCTGATTGCGACGGAATATAGTCCAGTTTTGCCGAGTGCCCGGCTATGCTGGATGCATTCCAAATGATCCAACCGATTGCGCGGTTATTGGTTGGTATCCGTTATCCGTTTATTCCTGCTGAAACTATAAAAGCACATTAATAATAAACTGGAATGAGTGCTGGGAAAACAATAATAGGGGTAGGTACTATGAAATAGTTCAATGTGGGCTCGTACTGGTCCCACGATATGGTGAACTGTCGATGCCCGTTGGATTAATGGATAAATTCGTTACAACGCTAGGCAGATTACGTATGGGTAGTCACTCACACATATAGTTCTTAACTTTGTTGGCGATGATGTACAGAGATCTTGTGATAATCGTGACTTAATTAACTTCGCATAGGATGCTAATTAAACACTTATTGCTTAGCTGTAGTAAATATGTAAATAGCAGAGTGGTGTTTTTTACATTACATTATTACATATAAAGATTTTTGTCCGCCAATGTTCATTATTTACATTTTTATGTCGAGAAGACAACGAGGTTAGTTGTCAGTTTTACTTTAAACGGCAGTATAATTATTTAATTTATGCGGAAAAGTTTTATAGGTGCTTTTTTTTCCTTTCGTTTTTTGATTGACAATTTCGGTTTAGTTGTAGTTTTTTTCTTTCTTTTTTTGGCCTGAAAAAGCACAGTTCATTTGGCTGTAGTTTATGGTTATGATTCTCTTTTCTTCTTCACAATTGGTTTTGCATTACACGACGACAAATATTAAAAGAAAGAAATGTGAAAAAATTCAACTGCGATGATCGCTAAATAGCTCCTCATGTGATAGCTCATGTCCCTCGTTAGATTTTTGAATTGTATATTTCTAATTTTAAATGATTTTTAAATAAATATGTTTGCATAATAATATCAATAATTCTTTCGTTCGTAATAAAAACTAATAATTATTCATAAAAATATTAATAACAAAATAAATATTATTTTAAGAAATTTGAATAATAGTAATGCTTACAGCTACGCATGATTGTTACTGGTGTTCCGCTTTAAAGATTTAAAAAAAAAAAAAAAAAACCGTCAAGTTTAAAAAGTTTTGGGCAGCATTGGTTTTTACATGCACAGAAAATCTGAATTAAGCGTTTAATAAAAATAAGGAAAAATGTTTTAACGCGTCAATAAAATGTAACTTGTAGCGAACGTAATTTAAACAAAAGACCAAGTACCTTCAAAATTATAAAGCGAATAAAAAAAATAATAAAAAAAGAAAAGACCTGCCTACTAAATATATCAAGATGGAAATATTATGCATAAATAGAAATTAACAAACGAAAAAAGCAACCATAGTCTGTAGTGGCGAACTACATATTCATGGTATATTTCGCTCCCTGGTGTCCATTCTCCTACTCTTAAGCGTTTTTTCATCATCGCTATCTGCCGTCTGCGATTCAATCATACTTTGCTCCCTTCCTCACGGTATCGTTTTGCTCTTTCCCCATCTCTTTATTGTCCTTTGCACTCTGGCGACTGTTCCTTCGTTTGTGATCCTGACCACGTGCTGTTCTCCGAACATAATATCCTGTACATTCAACTGTTAAAGCTGAATTTTCCTACTCCATATAGTGCTTCCTATATCTTAGCTTTGCCGTCATCCAATGTGGTTTCTATTCTTGTCTCTTTTCTGTCGTCGATTTCTGACCGGATTAAAATTTAATCTCTAATCTAGTCCAATTGTCCTGGGTAGCTACCCTTGGTCGGCCAAGCCCCCCCAAAAAAAACAAAAAAAAAAAAAACAGCTCCCTGGTGTCTATCACCAGACTCATTACATCGACGTAACACTTTCCTCAACAAGCAGTGGCAGCAACAATGATGGAACACTCCGACCACGGTGAAACTACAATCAGTCAAACCACCGACGACGAAACCATGGACAGTGCAACTTCGCCAACGTAGACAGCAAACCATTATTTGCAGACTGCGCATAGGCCACACTATCCTAACACACGGTCACCTCTTTCGAAATCTTCCTCCACCAATATGTAGCGCTTGTCATATTCAATTAACAGTTAATCATTTTCTCACCGAATGTCCTTTGTACGCTCACCATAGAATCATAAGTAATTTACCAACAATTCTGCTCTCCATTGTTCAAGTTGATCCCATGTCACTAAACCGACTCCTTCACTTCCTTTCCATCACTAACCTCATAAATAATATTTAAGCCCATATCCTCACCGTGTATCTGGCCTATGTAGCAGGAAATGACACGAAAAAAAAAAAAAAAAAAACTTTTCTGCTTGTTCGTATTGAAGGAAATGTTTTTCTTTTATCGTAGTACGCATTTGTCAATTTTTCATCGAATAATAAACCGAAATCACGCGTTTTTTTTTTTTTTTGCATCGTTTGGGGGAACTGACTCAAATCGCATAATTTAATTTGCTATTAGTTCATTAACTCTCATATTTAATATATAAGTTCAGCAATTACTCCAATAACTCATTAACAGAGCAACTTACTCAAACTACATATATACTTTTAATAAATTCGCTTTAATTGCAAAACTTTCTTAAGTTTATCTATTTAAATGTCCTATTTTCAGATCTTACTTTTCTTAATTCTTCCGTATTTTAAATTAACCGCTATTTGTATTTACATTTGGAACGATAATATTATTATCTTTACTGTAAATATTATTTTCTCTCGATGGTTCAGCCATAGTTGTTTTTATTACCTACTAACGAGATAGTTTTGTCTTCTTCCTTCTATTTAGGATTCTTTCAAGCTGCATGTAAATCTCGTTTTTATTAGTTTTCTTTTAGATTTTCCTAATTATACTTCAATATATAATTCAATATGTTACTATTTCAGTTTGATCTTTGAGTTCCAAGGGAGTGGCGCTTGAGTGTGTTTATCTTTATTTTACCTTATTATTTATATTTTGTTAAAAATAGAGATACAACTCAGATATATATAATATTTAATAAGACACTTTGAACTCAATAACATGGGCTAAAGTGTTTAACTAAATACGTATTATATTTTCCTGGGTAGATATGAAAGGATAAAATAAGAGAAGATAAGGAGAAAAAAGAACGTTATTTAACCCCCATGTACGGCTACTTTTTATTTCCGTTACTGGCGCTTTTACGGCGCGTACTCGGAATTTTGCATTATTTTATTACTGTTCATAATGTATTAAACGAATAAATTGAATTGAATTGAATTATGTAGACCATTTTTAATAGTACCAGAGAAAAATCATAGGTGAAATTGAAGGCAGGTGAAAAGGAGGAAAGAACTTGCATCGAATCCATTCCGTCTACTATTGAGATCCCCTTAAGAGTACATCACAAAAATAACTCAATTCCATAATATAACCATTATGCATGGCATATATATCATATGAGCTTGCTTTACTTACCCCCCCTTTTTTTTCGCGGACCTTCGCTACGTTTAAATGTCTTTTACCTCTTTTCTTTTCGTTAGTTGAGACTGCCCGTTTTATTAATCATCCTATATCGCAATCTAGTTGAAATTAATAAGGAGAAAGTTTTAGTTTTTTAAAATTTATTTGGGCATCAACGCGATGGTAATTTTCGATATTTTCAGTGACACGATTCGAATTTTACTCGAGCCAAAACACACCTCTGTGCTGTTTCTCTAACCAACTACGCTACCGCGGGAGGCTTAACATTTTTCAACAACTTCAAATACCGAAATTCCATCCCGATCGTTACGATCATCCGGATACTTAATGATTAACGAACCAACCACCTCTATTAGTAATAATAGAAATAAAAGACTATTTTTTTCGAAGTGACATTTTTGTGGATTCCTGGTCCCACCTAATGGCAATGAAACAGCTTGTTCAGAATCCAAAGTCCGTCGCCGTAAACGACTGCACCTTTAATTGGCAAGACAAGCGGAATACACGGTTAGTCGACAACGGAGCCTTGGTGGTCTACGAAGGAAACATCGCAGAGGGGGATACTCAGTGAATGCCTATTTGGTAACCTCACGGGGAAGATTTCACAACCACTTTTAAATTATCGCTCTCAGTCCGCAACAAAGAGGAAGAGGTCACTTTGTTGTTAGAGCTAATACATATGACAAAAATTCTAATATTTCATTTCAGCGTAATATTCTCCTTGTTGTTTTTTACTAAATAAAGATTAATTAGATGATCTCCCCTTTAGATAATTGATCAATAAAAACTAATCTTTATATCAACATCTTTTTTTTTTTTTCTTTTACCCTTTCCAATGCTGAAGATACCTATCGTATTTTTTTTTTTTTTTAATATTCAATCTTACGTTACACTTATTGATTATTCGTGTTATTTTAAGTTCCGCAATATTAGAGGGAATTCATGAGCCCCGTATTAGAAGAAATAATCCTACATTTTCAGCTCTCTAGCTGTTTGACCTTTTTAGTGAATTTTTTGTCTCTTTTGAAAATGAGAAAACTGTTATTATTCAACAACACCTTATTGCTAATAATAAAATATTACACGATAATAACCACTATTTTTTTTTTTTTTACCTTTGATCACATTCTCACTTTATATTCGAACGACGAAATCACAGTAACGGTCGATTTAATACTACTGCAAGCCCGAATATTACGCGAATACAACACAAATGTTAATTTCAACTGCACGCCTTGATTGAGTTATTTTATCTATGTTGCACTATAACTAAAAACGAAATACAAAATTTCGGAATATTTTTTCGATGTAATATATTTAAACTGCGCGAACTGAAGAAATGCAAAAAAAAATTAAAAAAAAAAAAATGCACGTTTTATATAATATTATTCGACGAAACAAATGCACATCTGAGCACAATCGCGCTTAGTAGAGACATATAGCATGCGGTATACAGGTAAATAGACGTGTTCAAAGATACGTCAAATGATGTGGGCGAACGTATACACGTACATAAGCAACGACGAACATGTTCTTCTCATTATACCGGCTCTAAATCAAATATGAGAAGGCGAAGAAAAAAAAGAAAACCAAATGACCACACCCTCCTGCCGAGGAGACCCGTGTGGAAACGATAACGAAAAATGACTTACTTCTCCGAAGTAATGTAGAAAAATAGAAGAGAAAATTACCCGATATTTAGTAGCTCCCTATCGGATCACTCACACTATTCGTTAGAAGAAGACGGCAAACAGACTTAACGTTTCATACACAAAATATGCATTAAACATTTTGCAGCGATCTCTGATGTAGCGAATGTTGTTTGAACTTACGCGCGCTGAAAACGATACTAATAATGGGCATACACTGCAGGGGCAGATTTTCAAAATTCACTATATATCCGCGTATTTTTAAAAGAGTGTATGACCGAGAGGTTTCTATTAGTATAAAGAAATGATTGAAATTGACTCTAAAACGCGAACGTTTGATACGCCGGTAAATAAAGTTTTGTTAAAAACCTTTAGCAACATATCCCATGTTTTCCTTCTTCACACACCGTTTCCAAAATTAGTTTTTTTTCTACTAACAATATATAACCGCATCAAGGTGTAACTGACTCTTTTCTTTTCTAACTGTTTCTGGATAAAGGTCCCTGGTCGAAGAGCTCTATCATAAGTAAATTAAAATTATTTACGAATACTTTTAATTTAAAATATAGCTTTTTTTGTTCTTGTTTTTTTTTTTTTTTTTTTTTTTTTTTTAATTAAAGTTAATACATTTTAATTACATTTAAGTCAATTAGGTAACCGAATGAATTCTCAAACTATGAACGGCCGTAAATTGAAAACGAATCGCACACATGAATCCGATCGTTTAATTGCTCTTTCCCAGCAGCTCCATAGGTAAAGTTTAAAACATGAAGTTAAAAAAATTCTCAGAACTATTTCATTATATTTCAACGATAAAACGAACAATAATGTATGCTTTCTTTTTTTCCTCATTAATAGCGGTGTAAATTAATGCGTAAACGGGATGATTACAACAGATCGAATGTGTGTCAGTAATTTCGTTGCCCACCACCCTTCAACGAATGTTGTTAAATTATTACAAAGTTGGAACAGCAATATCGCGAAATACGAACGTTCTGCGATACAGTGCGCGCTAACTTTCTTACAGCCAACGAATAGAAAGCATCGCACTCCCGTAATATATTACACGAAGTCGCCGGGTGCTAGCAAACGCAGACTTCTTTCGGTTTCTCTGAATATTGTTGTGCTTGAAAGAAAACATTTATTCGAGCCACCATATGTGCGTGAACGAATGCGGTTTTAACCGAGAAATTCCGACAAACAGCGTGAAAGAAAATAAAGAATCTCTAGGAAATTATATTTCTATTATAGCCACCTCAGGAAGCGCATTACATAAACGTAAATATACCACAAAAATATATCTACCTATCTATGTGTATATATAAATATATATATATATATGTATGTATATACACGGAATATAATTAAAAGGGTTATTTCGAAAACTTCAAGTTAGGCATTAAGAAAACCATACAGAACTCCTCTTAATAGCGTCTATTGTTGAATCTATTATTCGCCATGCCGTCCCAGAACCAATATTATCCGCCAAAATTCGTTTCACAGGAAGAGAATAAAGGATACAATTTTTAATGAAACACCGCGGTAACAATTACGAAATATTATTATACGTATATATATATATATATATTTTTTTTTAACTATCCAAAGACGAAAGGGCGGATTTTTTTTTTTTTTTTTTTTTTTTTTTTTGGCCCGAACAGAACAGTTCATTTGGCCAGCAAACTACGACACGACTAGATATTAAAAAATACTAATAATAGAAAATTCAGGAAGAGAAATTTCATTCATTCTACATTATGGCCGCAACTGCTGGCAGTGCCCACAATGCTCAATGAAACAAAACAGAAACAAACAAGATTTTTCCATTCTGGAAAAAGGAGCAAAAGAAAAAATAGATAAGTAGATAAATATTTCTATCTCACATTATGACCACAGTTGCCTGGCAATGCTCACAATGCATTATGAGAAAAAGGAGGTAGTCACAGCCACACTGGACAAAGACTACAATAATGTAAGAAAAAAAATAAGTAAAATAATGGAGAGAAAAGAAAAAAAAGAAAAAAAAAAAAGTCAAACAACAATCCTGTTTCTTTCAATAAACCTAAAAAGGACAAATAAAATTTTATCACTGGAACAGAGAAGATGAAAAACACACAATGGAGAATAAACACCACAGGACATGAGGTCCTTAGAAAACGCAAGTCTCGCGTCATCGAACTGGGTGCAATTAAATAACAAGTGATTAATGTCTTCTCTAAAATTTTGTCGACAATAGATATTACAACCGGTGCAGTGCCCAGTGTTTGAAAAATTTAAACCCAATCGGCAATGGCCGGAGCGGAGCCTACACACAACGGTCACAAACCTACGGGTCAAACTAACTGGGACACTAATGCGGTAAAACCAAGGTATGGACGGCAAAGATGGTTGGACCATATGAAAATATTTACCAGGTCCTTGCTCTCTACAAATAAGACTTATCCAATCCGCATGGTTATTTCTTTTGGCTTTATCTAGAAGATCGAAGGATGGGATAAATGGAAACTTAATACCTGATCTAACACCTTCTTTTGCGATTAAATCAACACGGTCACCAAGTGGTACCCCACAGTGACCCGGAACCCAACAGAATTTAATGACTCCTCCAAGTTCGGAAATATTAAAATACTTTTCCTTAATTTCATAAATAATTGGATGGCAATTACATTCAAAGTTACTTCTCTGAAGCGACAAGAGAGAGCTAAGGCTGTCCGAAAATACTACAAACTCCCCCTTGGACTGCAACACGTTTTTCACAAACTCTAACGCTTTTTCAATTGCAAGAAGCTCGGCCGTGAAAATCGAAGCTTCTGGAGGTAATTTAAATTTCTGCTCAGTGATACCTTCTATAAGAAACCCGGCCCCTACGCCTTCATTAAATCCACGGAATTTGGCACCATCGGTAAAGATCAACCGATAACCGGGGTATAATTCTTTCGCGATACCTAGAAAAACGGAGTTCACAATGTTACCAGGTAACAGATGCAAATTCTGGCTTTTAAAGGTGTTAATATTGATGTCCAGTGTGATAAGATTAAGGTCGTATCTGAAATTAAAATAATTGGAGGGAGAAGATGGCACAAGAGCTGGACTATAATTATAATACATCCTAGTTCTTTTGAGCAAGAGCGGCATTTTCTGGGGAACAAATCTCCAATCACTACTTACCTGCATTATCTTACTTATAAACTGCGGATATTTGTAATTACAATACTTAAGTACAAATTTATCTGTTAAATAATTTCTTCTAATGTTCAGAGGAGCAATTTTGGTCTCCATTTGTAGACCGATGGTAGGGGACGACCTGACATTTCCCGTGATTAATCTTAAGCCAAGATTCTGTAATGAATCTAACTTTCTAAGCTGGAACTTTGAGGCCGATCCATAGAAAATCGCTCCATAATCCAATTTCGATCTAATAAAGCTTTTGTATAGCTGGCTTAATATGACCGGATCACTTCCCCACCATGAATTGCTTATAGCCTTTAAGGGGCTATACGATTTAATTACAAGTTCAACTAGTTTTTGAATGTGAAAAGTCCATGTTAGTTTAGGATCTAAAAACAATCCTAAATACCTAACATGCCTAGTGAATTTAATGAATTGGTTTTGAATTAGAACACGTATTTGTTCGTAGTCAAATGGTCTAAGTGAAAATACGGATACCGAGGATTTGGCAAGGGATATTTCAAAATGAATCTTCTCAAAGGAATTAAAGCAAATATCCATAGATGTTTGACTTGCCTGAAGACATTTAATAAGGCAGTTATGTTTAGAATATATTAAGAAGTCGTCCGCGTATGACAAAATTCGGGAGAAATTTGGTATTTGAATATTAAAGAGAGGTAATATATACAAATTAAAGAGAAGCGGACTCAGAACGGCACCTAAAGGATCACTTAATTTCGACACGCTATCTTTCAATTGTCTGAAAATATTCCGTCGAATCATTCAATATGCTGGATGTTTTTCTCGAGCGATAAACAAAGAAAACCGCTAAAATACCGAAACAGTTTTTTATAAATTATAATCTTTTCCTTTTTGGCAGCCCTTTCTTTTCTTTGCGGAAACTCGTAACGAAAATTTTAATAAAAAACGTTTTTTTTTTTTTTAAAAATATCTACATACTACAAAGGAAAAAAATACATTCCGATTAGAAACTCTTAATTATATATATTGCAAGCAAAATACAATGAAGTTTCCCGTTCTGGAGTAAAAGATTAGTAAAAGACTGTGATAAATTCTGCGTCAAAAAAAAAAAAAAAAAAAAAAAAAAAAAAAATTGGAACGTACTAATTGCACGTGAAAATTAGTTTATCGAAAAGTTTTATCTTGTATGCCGTGTAAAATTAAATTTGCGAAACGGACAGAATATGTGTTTTTTCCTTTTTTTTTTCACTAAAAGTTTACTTTATTGTTTTATTTATTTTACTTTGTACTTATTGGCTACCAGATTAAAATGATAATATTTCAATCGGGAAATAACGGAAGCTAAAGCATGACCAGTGTGCCTACACTGAGAGCAGGGCAAACATGAGATACCTGCATAACAGGAGGGGCCTTTAAAGAACTCTCCGATCGTTCACGCGGGAGACATTTTGGGTCACTCAGGTACGTGTTGATCTGTCAACTTAAAAAAAGTTTGACTGTTTGTTTTTCCTGACCCAGGCAGAACTACTGATCCTTAGGAAAAAAATCATTTAACAATGTTCTAATTATGTAAACCTACCTAGAGGGCCGGCCTTGCCAAGTGATATTCATTTCATAATTCTGTGTTCAAAAAAAAATTGGATTTTCATTTTTCTCAATCTGATAGTTCCTCTTTCATTTTGTAAAGCTTTACGATTTCACGGTATTTGAATTTTCCAAATTGAAATTTACTACTTACTTATTTACAATTATTGGTTGAAACTTATCGTTAATTTTGAAATACATATTTCGATATTTAATTCCTCATGTTTTTAAAATTTAATTCGGGGTCCAAGATAGCGCTGTGACTTTTGTGATATTTCATAGAAAGGTATTTAGTTAAATACTTTAGTTATCAAAAGTATGGTATCAGTGAATTCATTCAATAACTTCCTGCGCTAAATAAAAAACTACTTATAATTTGTAATCTAATAAAATGTTTTA
The DNA here is from genome assembly GCA_039619475.1 of Icerya purchasi. Lineage (NCBI taxonomy): Eukaryota > Metazoa > Arthropoda > Insecta > Hemiptera > Monophlebidae > Icerya > Icerya purchasi. Next base: position 188,328,682 of record CM077115.1, on the reverse strand, counting down.
TTCAGTTAAATTGTCGTTTTCCTCATTCCTACATCATCACGCATGGGAATCAGTGAGGTACTAGGAAGAACTGTGGAAAATTAGCTACTACGGGAGTCTGACAGACTCTGCCCCATCCTTCACCATCAAACTACTGTCCATAAGCAGTGGGTTAATTTTACCTTTTTAAATAAACTTTCTGCTTCTTTTCCTAAACCCCAAAAAATTAAGAAAATGTAAAAAAATTATTTTCCGTTTATTTTTCTTTCAATTTGTAATAAAGCGTTTGTCGGCTTTCAACACTTTATCCAAAGTGTTTTTCTTTTCTCTTTTTCTGGAACTCCGAACTTTCATATACATGTCACACTAAATATCAATAAGGCTTTCATATACTGACTGATATGCCGAGTGGGATTTATACAACACTGGACTTGGAATGGAATAACTCGCAAATCATTGTTATCGGAGTCGTCCTTTCGTGTATTTACATTAAATATTTTTAGCAGTATTTTTTCACTTTTGATTTTCATATAAACGTTTTCGTTGTTTTTCGAAAATAAAAAATACAGTCGAATTGAATACCTCCTCCTTTTTTGAAGTCGGTTAAAACGAAACTTCAACAGCCGCATCAAATAGCAAAAAAAAAAAAAAAATGCTGCGATTAGTCTTTTATACCCCCGCCAGTGGTTAATAACTGTAAACCCGACTTGGAGTTAAGACTTCAGTTTGAAATTCGACAATGATGACGTGTTGTTGCTAATACGAAATCATTCGTACGTTTGTCTGATTTTTTTTTTATTCGCGGAGTAAGCGAAATCTCTTAAATTTAAGCGAAATGGGAAGCATCCCTACCTAGCGCTAGTGTTCCTGTATTGCGTAATGGAAGTAAATAATTTTGCAAAAACAGCTCACGGAGTGGATATGATCAAGGGGTATCTACGCATTTTAGGTTACAGAAAAGTTACCGGAAAGTATTATGTACGAATTTGGAATAATTATGATTTTTTACGCTGAAAAAAATAAGTTACCGCGTATTTTTATTCAGCAGCGGGTGATAATATTGTACTTAAATATTTTGGCACGGCGCCAAAAAATTAGCTTAACCGGATCTGTGATACGGAAACATTAGATTCCAACATGTACAGAGAATAACAAAATGCAAATATTAAATAAAAAAAAATGCTTTAAAATAATTTCGCAACCGTTGAGACGTCGCCACCGAGTATGTTCCATTATTATTAATGGAGCGCGTATTTTTCCGACTGCAATCGAGCGGAATTCAAACCGGAACGAATCTTAATAGGTCAATAATAGTACACTGCGGAAATGAATGCGAAAAATCGGTTAATATTAAAAATCAATATATCTATAAGAAAATATAATTATAATAATGCGAACACGATCAGTAAATTACAATTGACAAGATCCAAAATTCACAAATTTGAATTATTTAGCATTGGAGACGGAAGACCAAACCGATGAAAATAACATCGGACTGCAAATTTTAAAGAAAAATTTCGATGAAGCGTTAACCGCAACCAAGAAAAATGCCCGAAATGGTCGGCTAGCCGGCATACTTGTATAAAACTTGGCAAATTAAAGCTAAAGAAACAATGAAGTTACGTATAATCGGAAAGCTGATGGGGAAGTACGCGAGTTGTCAGACGCCGATTTTGATGACGTTGTATAGTATAAAACAATATTAGACGCATGTTTTTTTTTTATCAGTCCATATGCAGTTTCAAAGGGTGAAAACCACCCTTAGAGTGCACCCCCGAAAATCGTTTTTCCTAAATATCTCGTCTTCAACTCTATATTTTTTTTATGAAACAAAATGTAAATCATTTCTCGTACAAAGGACAAGTAATCCACGGTGATTTAAGCAGTGGAGTTGCATCCCCTATTTTCTACGGAGTGAAAACGCCTTTTTTTTAGTTATAATTATGGAATAAAAAATTATAAAACAACATAAAAAAATAAGAAAAAAACCTTTTAACTCACGCAATTAAAAAATAAAGTTGACGTGTTTCGGTATTTTCTTCACCCTTAAAGGGGATAAAGCATCCCTTAGAAGAAAAATAAATAAATACATGTAACAAGTAATCCAATTACGTAAAAAATTTGTATATAAGGATTTTTGAGGTCGCTGATTCCGAATCCGTCATCAGATTTTGTTAATTCAAAATGGCGGATTCAACATGGCGGACAAAAAAGTAAAAAAAGTTTTAATTTTAATGACAAATTGTATACGAGGATTTTTGAGGTCGTTGATTACGAATTTGTTATCAATTTTTGAAAATTCAAATTACCCTGTGCTTTATAAACATATAGCCCGAAACCCCTAAAACCCAGACAGACATTCAGCCTGTGTTTTTTTTAAACCAACAAACCCCAAACTTCTAAATCTCAGACAGAGCAGAGGCCTGTGCGTTATAACCATACAGCTTCAAATCTCTAAACATCAGACAGGCCGATTGCCTATGACTAAAATCGCACTACTCCTAAACTGCAGGCAGACGAAAGGCCTATTCACTGTGGTATAGTGGAAAACCGTTCTTATAATTTACTTATTTAAAAATTTATCGATAAGGTTCAACTTATGTATTTGAAAAAAAAAAAGAAAAAAAAAAGACTCATGTATTTATTTATTTCTTTATCTATTTATTAACCGGAATCACCCTCTTCTTACGAAAATAATAACAAAAATAAATTAATAAGTATCCAAAGTTAATTAGTAATATAATAATTTTTTTTTTTTTTAGGATGAACTTTAATACATTAGAAGAATTACATTCAATGAGTAAATCAAAACATTTATTACTAATTCTCACAATTAATTAACGGTAAACAGTATATTAATACTAGTATAGATATAATTCGTACTGCTATCATGCTCAATAAATCTGCCCAAATCTGAAATATAATAATCAACAATTTTTAAAAATAAACATCTTTAACTTTAAAAATTGGCTCGTCCAGGAAGGTGATGATCATTTTGCTCATTATAACTATAGTCGAAGCAGTATGTTAAATTGCGAAATTAAAATTTTTTTGTCCGCCATGTTGAATCCGCCATTTTGAATTAACAAAATCTGATGACGGATTCGGAATCAGCGACCTCAAAAATCCTTATATACAAATTTTTTACGTAATTGGATTACTTGTTACATGTATTTATTTATTTTTCTTCTAAGGGGTGCTTTATCCCCTTTAAGGGTGAAGAAAATACCGAAACACGTCAACTTTATTTTTTAATTGCGTGAGTTAAAAGGTTTTTTTCTTATTTTTTTATGTTGTTTTATAATTTTTTATTCCATAATTATAACTAAAAAAAAGGCGTTTTCACTCCGTAGAAAATAGGGGATGCAACTCCACTGCTTAAATCACTGTGGATTACTTGTCCTTTGTACGAGAAATGATTTACATTTTGTTTCATAAAAAAAATATAGAGTTGAAGACGAGATATTTAGGAAAAACGATTTTCGGGGGTGCACTCTAAGGGTGGTTTTCACCCTTTGAAACTGCATATGGACTGATAAAAAAAAAAAACATGTGTCTAATATTTTTTTATACTCTACAACGTATCAAAATTTCATCGAAAGCGGCGTCTGATAACTCGCGTACTTCCCTTATGAGACTTTCAGGATATGCTGTATTATGTTACCAAAATCCCCCAAAACACACCTAAATACGTGAAGAAAACACAAATACGGAATCACATACGCGAAGATCTTAATAAGAATATTTCACAGATGTATAGAAAAGGAATTCCCCGATGACTAATTGAAAAAGGCAAAAGGAAGCCGTCCACTATCATATCGCGCTGGATTATCGAGAAAATCTGGAGTTTAAAAAAGTTTTTGATAACGTGAGCTGAATCATTTTAATCGAAATATTAAAAGTTTTTTTTTTCTTTTAATAAGCTCGGTGTAAACACTGACCTAACTACATGGACTTAGATCGCCTACTCAGATTCTGGAGTATAAAGGAAAGAAGGAGGGTAATAACGGCTAGAGATGGGAAGGAAAGGATAAAGGAAGCATTGAAAGGGGTAGGAAGATCCAACGTCAAGAGTTCGGCGTATAGATGAGAGCACTCAGGAAAAAGAGCAGGGCATTCAAAAAAGATATGGTTGGGGTCGCATATAAAGGGAGGATCAGTAGAGTGGAGAGGGCAAAAGGGAGAAGGTGAAAGAGAAAAAGAAAAACGAGAAAAGGGAAGGAGGGAATGACCAAGTCTCAGTCTGATTAAAGAAACAATAGCCGAGCGCTGAGAAATGGGAAGAAATTGGTACCAAGACTATGAATTGCGAGTAGGCTGTAGGAGAAGTTAGAAGGAAGAGCGATTAGCAAAAAATCAGAATGTAAGCCATAGGATTATTTTTCCAATCATATACGTATATATATATATATTTATTGTGACGGATTCGGTACCTGCAGCGCTATCTTTTAGCGCTACACGTTCATTAAAATTTCCATTTTAATTAATCAATTTTTCTTATATTTTACCATTTTCTAGTCTATACCGAATTTTTTTACGCATTTGAAACGCCGTCTCATTGTTTTATTTGTGAATTTTCTTGAATATATATATACGTTCTTATAAAAAGATTGCATTATTGGACATGTGGTGGGGGCCCCGTGACATCCCCGCGCTGGAGACCCTATCACCTTCGATTGGCGGGTTTCGAGTTTTTTTTTTTTTTCATTAAGAAGATTTTACCTTCCGCGATCTATATTTTACTTTGATTCTTTTTAAAGAAAAGCTTAATGTGCTACTCGGCAGAGCTTTCCGGTGGTGGTACGCCGTAATGTGTCACTAGCGCCCGTAATTTTTGTTAACATTTTTTTTTTTTATCGTGAATATTTTGTTTATTATTAATTCATCGTCGTCAGTCAAAATAGAAGAAGAAGAAAACAAGTCCATAACAATATATAGGAAACAACGGCACCACAGCTATAAAAAGAGAAGTAGAACACGTTTGTTCGATTTCCTATACTGCGTAGTCTACTGCTGTCCTCTTCATTTTCTTCTCCGATTCCTCATAAAATACTCATTATATCAGATCACGACTGTACCCTACATGCCATCTCATCTCCTCTACCTTCTCCCAATACTGATTACGTAATCCCTCTCATACACTCTCCCGTCCACAATATTTTTCTTCATCACTCTATCTAAACTGACACCTATTATGGATTGCTGACACTTTGAAATCGGAGGTAGCCGCCGATATTCATCTCGGTCATCTTTTTCTACCGGTAGATTTTCACTGTGTATTTTCATTACGTAATATTGCGTTCCTCTCCACAGCTACTCGCTTCAAACCATGATCAGACTCTTATTCCTCATTATCCAAAAATCGTCATTTCCGACACCGCTCTGAACGTTCCTCTTTTTATTTTTCGTTTTTGCTAATTTCTTTTTCAGTCCGTAAACTCGTCGCACATTGAACTCAGCCTACGCACAGCCCATGCGGATTTTATTCTAACAAAGATGGATTTAAATGGAGTACAGCATACTGAACCTAGAACGGGGCGCGCGAATTGCCTATACGAAAAACACAGTTAGTTTTCGGAGGTTGCGTGGGTTGGTCAAGATTATTTATAGTTGTTAAAAATTTTGAATTATTCGTTAGGTTTTACGCCTTTTATGTACAAAAACGTGGACATAGTTTGTGCATAGACTGGGTTTAATACTTTCAAAAAAAACGTAGGCTTTAACTATGCGTATGCTATGCGTAAGCTGAATTCAGTATACGACGGGCCTTACCGTGAATATTTTATTCTTTCTTTACCTTTTCCTTAAGCTATTCCAGCCCTTGAGTCCTTGTTATCCTTCACATTTGATCGTATAAACATTTGATACCACCTCTTCTTCTTTTCCTAGTTCTTAAGTCATCGTTTATTATGATGAGTCAAAATAAAACCAAAAAAAAAAAAAAAAAAAAAAAAAAACGAAAACCGATAGTAAGAGCATTGAATTATTCACTTTCAAAAGCGAGAAAGATGAAATGCGCAACTTATATTAACTACCAAAAAAGTATAATTCCAACGTGTATAACAAAAATTCTTTAAAGCAATTTCTTCCTGTTCATTTAATCGCACATTACACTTAATTTATCTGCACATAAATTAAACCATCGTTAAGTACATGGAGAACTCCTGGAACACGCTGGAAAATTGTTCGCGGACGTTTTTGGCTTGGTCGTCGGGAAACGAAATCGCGAAGTCTGTCAGTGATAGATAAAAAACAATTAAAAAGGGGTCAGGCTGCACCGGAACGGTATATAATCTTGGTCGACGGTGCGAAGAGTTTGGATTCGTGCCGAGATTTTTCCTCATTTATATCGGATGAAAGTTTGTAATTGCGCTGCACAAATACGCACAATGCCCGCTCCATCGTGTTTGCCTTCCACTTCCATTCGCCTATCACAAGCGCCAACAACAGCTCTTTTTATCGCTGCAACGTTAAACTTTCAGACTTTGTAAATAGTTACACGATACTTCTCAACTCTAATCACAATCAATCTTCCAACAAACAGTCCCGGGAAATCGTTTAATCAAAAAACCGACGATGTAATCGGAGTCCTCGGTTCGAACAAACAGTGTCTACGCATTAGCACTTATTTAATAACCGCTTAATCGCGCATTCAGTCGCTGAGCACACTGTACTACAAATCGGTCAAGCCATTTGCATACGCTGTTGCCGTATTCGCAGGACGCGCGTAGAAAATAATAACCGAAATTTCAGCGTGCGTATATAAAACATGCCTGTTTTGAACCTTTGACATAAGCGTCGTAACATACACAAAGTTTGCAACGTTCATCTCTCTCTGCAATCTGTGGTCTACGCTTTGGGTTGTCGTCATCACCGCTTTCCCATTTCACACTTATACCTTCTCCATTTTGTCACCTCCATTCTTCGACTTTTTATTTTAGATATGACACGTTGTCCACATCTTTTTCGAATGCTCTTCCATCACCGCTAAACGTACCTTTTCTTCCTACTCGTCACTTCTACTATTCGATCTCCCTACTATTTATAGCGCATTCTTCATTCTCTTTTTCCTTCTCCTTGTGCTATACCAATTCTTGCATCCATTCTGTCCGCTATCATTTTTTCCTTTTGTAATTCTTGAGCTAATGTTCACGGCGATTAGCCTACAATAACGAAGAAAAAAAGAAGTGTCGATTCCTATGTGCACAGACTTGGTTTAATAAAATCTATACTGAAATTCGGTACTGTCTATCTCTAGACTGCAACAAGAAGTAACATTAAATTTTTTCTTTTTGTCCCGAACAATTAGTCAGTAGTTATTTAAAATCCTCAATTTACATTAGTGCAATAATGAGAATCGACGTCCGAAGTTTTTTGCACTTGCGTTTCTAAAAAACTCATTTCGAGCAAATTCTTAGAAATCGGGTAAAAAGGAAGATTCATACAAACCACAGGAAATTAAACATTTGGAAAAAAAATTTGTACATGTGTACATTTACATCGTATTAACAGTTTCGCTACGAAATTCTAGGATATTTCAACGGAACAAATTTAAAAACAACCGACGATCAAAACAAGCGATCGTACATTTTACACTTACCACAAAGTCACCGAGGCACACCCTTTTTTTTTCTCTGACCGTACTCATTTATTTATAAATATTTTCTTATTATATAGTAGACTACGCCGCAGGGTGTGTCTTCGTTAACTCCTTCGATGAAGATATATTGGAAATCAATAATCCGATATTTCTACTTAGATTTAAAAAGAAACGAATAATAACTAGGATATAATGAGGAAAAAATTCATTTGTTTTTTTATATATCTGCATAATAAAAAAGAAAAATCTTAAACGTGTACATAAAAAAATATAAACAAATCAAAAAATAACACAAGCACAGTCGCAATACAAAAATTTCACGCCACATTAATATTCGAAAATTTATCTCCTGAACATACGTCGAATATGTAAAATGTCGCATAAAATTAGCGCTTTGTACGGCCGTCTTTCGGCAAAACGACAGCTTGCAAATTTCACCGCGTTGAAGAAGGTGTCTAATCGACCGGAAGACTTTTCCCATTTGTTCTTTTATTAACTCGGCTCGACTTGCGACCACGGATTTTTCTATTCTAAATGCAGTGTGTGTTCGATAAGAGATTTCTATGCGAACACGATACGGAGACTAGGTGGCGGACGCGCGGAGACAGTTGCAAAGAAGCCATTCTCGGTGCAAGCTTTATGTTTAGGATTGTTATCTTGATAAAAACGGTTGCACATAGTTCCTAATTTTCCTGCGCTCTTTGATTATTCCCCCGTAAAATGAAATGTCAACGCGCATCTTTTTTAGCGGCAACATTTCCTTTAGTGAACCTCTAACATTCGCGGCAAAACACCCGCTCGCCAAAATGGGATTAGCAGTACGCCATGTTATAGGGAAATGATTATACAGTCGACCGGCGATTATCCGGATTAATTGGCATAGCAAAAAATCCGGATATGCTGGAGTTCAAGGTTAAATACTGCAAATTAATTGAAAAACTGAAAATGAACTTATCCCATAATAAAAAAGTAAACATGAAAATTAACTTACAGTACACATTAACTAGTTTTTAAAGAAGTCTGTGATTAAGGTCTGTGTCTTTCGTTACATTCTCTTCCTTGCTGATAAATATCTCGGGTGCATGTTATTAAAGCGTTTTTTGGCTTCTTCTTCTTATTTTATTTATTTATTTTTTGAAAAATCGATCAATACGGAGTCCAAATAAACGCGATCCGGATAATCGCAAGTCGACTGTAATTCGTAACTTACAGTTCTGAATCTTTTACAGCACATCCGGTGTGCTTACCAACCACCTCTTTTTTTTCTTGCTTTCACCACTCCGGTCCTAGGACCACAATTGGCGCTGCTGTTTAGTTAACTAATTCTTGACTTTTCTATGTTAAGTATATACTTCCTCGCGTCTCTTCTCATTAGAAAAAGACATGATTTTTAACTAATATACTAATAACAAAAAAAAAAAAACAACTTTCACGAATTAAGTTCGTTTCATCGCATTGTTCAACACAAATTAGGTTTGAGCGAGTGAAATTAATTCCGTGGAATGCTGTGTTGTAATTTTCTCAGGGTTATCCGGGTAATGCACCTCTGCACCAGTATCTCTTAAGTCTTCTCCGAATACATTACGGAAAGAACATGAATTCTTGATTGGTCACTGGAAACTTGGCTTTTTCCAGAACCTCTTCACTACTGAACGATGCCTTTTTTTTCTTCAAAATTTACATTGCAAACCCGAGAGGACGCATGTTAAACTGGAAAATGATTTTCCTCTACTAGGTTTGGTTATTGTTTCAGCAGAAATTAAATGTAGTGAAATCCATATCTGTTTGTTAATATTAATAAATAAAATAAATAAATACCTCATTAACAAACAAAAATAAATCCAAAATATAATTTACATTAATAACTTAAAATAAATACCTCAATTTAAATAAACGTTTTTGGGCTATATCATCAGCTAACAATGCAAAGTATACTCTTAATTAAAACTAAAAACATATTTAATTAAGTGTACTCTGTGTTGTTAGCCCCAATACAGATGTTAACAATGCAAACACCAAGATGATATATAGTGTCAAAAGAATAAAAATGTTGTATAACAACATTAAAAGTAAGTCGTGAAAACTTGTGGTACTCCGGGACATTCAGGAATAAAGGGAAATAAAATTGCAGATACTCTCTAGAAAAGAGAATTACACGTTAAAGGACAACGTAAGAAGTTATTATACGGAATACTACGAGTACCTTAGAAATAAAAGAACTCGGAGATAAAGCAATGAGAAAGATCAGTAAAGAAGGAATGGGAAAACATTATCAGCAGCTCTAAAAAGGAATATTTCTCAGCGAAATATATAGAAAAACCATTAATGAAGCTCGTATAATGTACAATTTTGGTATTTAGATATAGCCAACAGGAAGAGAGACGAATTAATTAAACATATAATAAGTAATGCTAAAAAATGTAATATTACGTCCGGCAGAAGAAACGAGCAAACAATTACACAAACATATCGGGAAAAACGGAATAATATTATAACATTAAAAATATAGAAGATGAATTATGGTTAAGAACAAGTAGAAAGCATACACTGGCCAAATGAAATCGAGGCTAAGAAAAAAAAACAAAAAAAAAACGGTTTCTTATAAAATGTTTTGAGTTTTGATAAACTACCCTTAGGAAAATAAAAAAAAAAAAAAAAACAAATCCATTTAAATAGAAAATCAAAAAAAAATAAAAAATAATTCTTCAACAAATGCAATTTTAAATTAGCGTTTTCTTTTACTTATTATTGTAGATAAATTTCATTTCCAGAAAAAACTATTAGATTATACGTAAAAAGAAAAATTTATAAGTCGCTATCAAATATTAGTTCTCAAATTCCTCTTCAAAATTCATAAACACTCCTAATTTAAAAATGAAAAATAAACAAAGATTTAATAAGAAATAGATAGGGTTTAATTAATAATGAATAGTTAGTGGGCAAATGGCATTCACAGCCAGGCCAAAAAAAAAATTATAAATGTAGGTGAATACATCCTGTTTGTTAAAACTGTATAATAAAACAAACTTTAATAACAAACAATTGTTTGTTATTAAAGTTTGTTTTATTATAAAAAATTATAAACACTCATATTTAGAAAATTAACTAGGAAGCTAATTCATTAAGAAATTTTTCTTAAGAAATTTTTTTGGTTTCTATCATTACCATTCTCCTTTTCACACTGAGCTCACACGTGTCCCACTTACGTTAGAACTCGTTTCCGTATCATTGTGCATTATTTTCGAATTTAAATTACACCACTCTTCACCAACCGCGTACGGTTCGACGTGCGCTTATCTTTCCAAGAAAAATCCCCTCAGTTCTTACACTCCGTTTGCAACAATGATACCTTTTCACTTTTCAAAATTTCATACTTGTAATTAAAAGTAAACACATTATAGTTATCCTCAAAAGCCCACACTGACACACTTTAAGAAGCCCTTTTTAACATTTTCAAACGCGTAATTTTATACCGCTATTGCAAAGGCTTAACAATAATTCATTTCAAAATGTATTTTCTAATATTTAACATCACTAAAACGAAAAAGCTTCACAACCGTTATTTCATTTCATCAAATTACTCCACAAGTTCGAAACAAAGGCTAATTTCTATACCACGATGAGCAATAATTTAAAATTAATCACTAGCACCTGTGAAAAACTTGCTCCGTATTAAAAAGTTGGACTTTTAACAGCGACTAATTAAAGTAAGTAAATTTCGATACTTTTTCAATGCTTGTATATATACATTGCCGCCGATTCGTAGCTTTTAAAAAGAATGATCAAAATTTTTAAAAATTCGCAAAAACTTGCAGTTTTTTGGAAATTAAAGTTTCCGTTAGCGTATTAATTTTTATTTTTATTATTGGAAAAAAACAAACAGTTTCAGCTCAAGTTCACTTCCAAGGAAGGGATAAAAATAAAATAATGCACTCTACGAATACCTAACACGATTTGTCGGGATTTACATTTCAATATAATACACAGCAGTATGCACACACACACACACACACACACACACACCATTAAGTAAGGCGGACCACTAATTTTCAATGATCGTCGGAGAATGTAGCCTCGACCTTTGTACGTGTATGCGCTGTTGCGATAAAAGTAATTGCGTTTCATTAAAATCGAGCGGTTAAATGGGCGAGAAGTTTCACGGCATGTTCCTCACATTACAGAAATAGCAAGCTACACAGTACAACGAGAAAAGCTTAGACTTACCTGCAAGATAGACTTATCGAAACTCGCTAATAGAGTAATCCTCGGCGATGAAGTGGCCAATGGAACTATATTCGAAGTTGTGATGTGGGACGAATTAAGATTCTTAGCCGCTGATGGCGAAGTCTTAGAGGCATCATCGCAAACGGTTCCCTTATCAGGAGTGGACTCTAAAACAAAACCGAAAATAGTAATTAAAATTAGCTCCATTCTGTTGGTAACCTGAAAATAAATAAAATGCAATTAAGTCACCTGAAAAAAAAAAAAAGAAAAGAAAAAAAATAGAGCATAAAAATAAATTTACAAATAATCAAAAACGCCCAGCAGAGCTTAATTCGTGTAGCGAATCGGTCTGGTGTAACAATTTAAAAATCTCTTTGTCCATACTATTGTTAAACGAAGAAACAATAAGAAATTCGCAGGTTTCGACTAAGACCGTCAGGGACCATCTTGGAAAAACGAATTTTATCATTAAAATTATACCTTCAATTTTCGATATAAATTATTTTTCTAATTGCATTTAAAACATTGTAATTATTATATTTATTGATATAAACATCTCTGCACGGTCTAAATATTCCCGGTCTTTTATTATCTTTATCGAAATTATTGTTATCACTATATGTTTCTGCATAATGTTTTCGATTTTTCTATAATATAGTCATAATTTATTGCATATAAAAGATGATTTAGTTTTTTACAATATAAAATTTGTTACATTTACCACCATGTTGTTCTAAAAATTCCCACGCTACTATATTTATTAGAGTCATTATCAAATGATTTATATTAATTTATTCTAATGATACGAATATATTAATGTATTACAGTTTTTGAAATTTTCTTTTTTTTATATTTGGATCGAAATACAAATTTTATCTATTTATTATTTGTACTTGCGTTTTTTTGATATTTATATTCATTATTAATGGATTATTATAATTTACTGCAATTTGTTTTGTTTCACTTAATTCTGTATTGTAATTATTTTTGTTATTTTGAATTGAACGAAGTTTAAACGATAAATTGATTGTCGTTTACGTATATTATCGCCGTAATTATGGATTTTAACAATCCAAAATTGATCAGCAGTTTGGTTATTTAGCGAATGCATTAAATGTTTTTCTAGGTGGTACGTGTCGTGTCTGTTTATTTTAATGTATTAATATTCGAAATCCGATTAAGATAGTTTGAGCAGATAAAAATGTAGAACACGAAGAAGTACTGCTAGACACAGATACTTAATCAGTACGAGAACCATAGAGATGTAATAAATATAATATTTTGGACATTACGTCGAATAGAGAGGAATGAAGGAGAGAGCCGACAAAAAATTTAAAAGTTTCATCGACACGGAGCTACTATTAGTCAAACAGCGTAAAAGTTTAAAAATTAAAACCCGACCCGTAAAAACGAGAAATATAAATAAAACTAGTTTATAAAAAAATAGTAATTATTAATTAATTGCAGCCACAAAACACGCCGTGCAATAAGCAAATAGGGGACGAGCTGAATTCTGACTGCAACTTCAACGGAAAACATTTGTTCGAAATAATCGTTGTTTTCTTCCTATTCGATCGAACAAACCCGCATTATTGAATACTAAGTATGATTCAGATACTGAAATGTCGAGGTTTTTACTTTCCCGCGGAAATTTCAAAACATCCGAGACTAGCGGCGAGGATTCATTCAATATCGCTAATTAATAGGCTTCCGTTTAATCTCGAAATTTTAGCGATCAATGGACTAATAAAAATACTTTTAATCGTACGCAAATCGTCCTAGGGTCGCCGACTCGTTTGAGAAGGTGTTAACCTTGAATCATTCTCAAGTCCAATCTCGACATGTGAGTACCGCCCTCCTTTTATTACAGCATCCTCAGCTAGCTTAACTGACGGAGAAGAAAAGTCTCTGTTTAAATTGAAGGCATCACAGTTGGATTTAAAATCACAATTTTCCATTTCAACATAAACTGAAGTATACCTAAGTGCTAAAAGCGTAGTGAACTTTTGGGGTCTTCGCATGCTGGTATAATACATGTAGAGACAGAGATTTTGACTACAGAATATAAGAGATCCAAAAATCAAAAATCATCCGGTTGCTCAATAAAACTATGTAAACGACGTTATAATAACCGGCCACTTCGTACACGTGAGCTCTTGGATACTGTGCCATATTGAAATACCTTTCTACGTCTAGAAATACCGCTGGCCGTATTCTCAAGAACGGATGTAAATTATCCCGGGTTCCTGAATGGAATTCGAGCCGACAACTAAGGATCGGCTTCTGTCCTCGTTTTATAACTTTTCTATTCCGCGTTAGACCATTTCGAAGAGTTCAGATGTTTAACAAACCGGCGAAAAGTTTATAGGGCATTAAGCGTGACGACTATTATCAGATGACTTTGCGGTCGAGATGATTTTGAACGCTTGCCTAAATATTTTCATAGCAAAAAATTTCTGAAACCTATTACTTATTCTAAAGAATGGAAGTTCTTTTTTTTTTTTTTTTTAAACCAATCATAATTAAACAAGTCTAGTCAAGCGTTATGTTTCATGCGCTGAATATTCGGTATGTTAACTTAAACTATAATTTACATTTACATAATACTAAATTCAAAACAACAAAATCTGATTTTTCGCGCCTTTTTGAACTTTCCGCCAACTTCGAAAGTTTCATTAAGGAAATGAAATACGGGTTCGTTCCCGAGAAATAGCGCGATCTTTCCATTGATATAACACATGCCGGAGGAGAAAAATATTTTTTTCAAAAATTTCGAGCTTTCGACGCCCCGAGGGTCTAATTTTAAAGCTGGAAACCCAGATGTTGCATAATATTATATTGTCATCTAACAAGCATTTCTGCGAAAGGATACTTTTTTAATTCATCGGGAAGTAGGTGAAAAATCGTTCGCAAGATTCCCCCCAGACAGACAGAAGGACAAACCGAGATAAATAAAAGGCTATAAAAAACGCCCCAATTATATAATTTAAAAAAAAAAAATACAACTAATAATTTATACCATAAATTTTATTAAACTACCGAAACAACTTAACATACTCATCATCATCATTATTGTTGCAAAAAAAAAAAAAAAAAAAAAAAACATTATAAATTCCTGCATCTGGCTAATTTTGTTAGTAGGAAGAAGTCTTTAATTCCTGTTTGTATTCATCATTTCCATTCTCTTTTTTCCTCTTAGAACTTTTCCTTTAATTTTCCTCTGTGTAGCCAGATTGAATAATAAGCCTTCTTCTCTAATTCTGCGTGCAATGTAATTTTTCTTCTTCTTATATCCGTATCATATAATTTCAACTTATCTAATTTACACCTATTCATCACCTGACGGTTTGTTATGAATCTGTATGCTCACATTTCAACGGCGTTAATTATTTTTATACAATTTGAACTTATTGGCCAGGTTTCAGCAGAATATTGCATTACGGACTACACATAGCACCGTAATATTTGCATTTTTTTGTATCTATATTCATTTTCTTACTTGTTATTCTTTTTTCCTAAATTCCCAGAAGCCTGGCCATTGCTATTCTGGATTTTATTTCTATACTGTCACGTCCGTCTTCAGTTATCGGTACACCTAAGTATCTATATTGTTTAACATATTTCGGTCGCTGTCTCTCTATTTGTATTTGTGTCTTTGAGCTTTTTAACCTGGAGAACTTCATTATTTTCGTTCTATTTGTATTTATTTTCATATTATACTTTTTTCCTATTTTTATGTAAGATATCCAGCATTCTTTGCATTTGTTCGGCTGTTTCGGCTATTAGTACTTTATCATCCGCATATGAAATATGTTATTTATTAAGTGCCCATTAAAATATAAATGCGCATTATAAGTTGTATGTTACTACTATCGATATCGTATTTTTTCAATACTTCGATTAGCTTCAAGTGATCAATTCTAACGAAAGCTTTCCCGTAATCGACAAAACATACTAATATATATCTCTGTTTATGTTTAAAGCTCTTTGTACTATCACTTTTAATAGCACTATGGCATCTCTAGTGCCCTTATTCGCTACGAAACCAAATTGTGTTTTACTCGAGGTTTTATCTATTCTATGTTGCAATCTCTGTAGTTTATGATTTTGTCAGTAAGAGTTTTAACGCATGACTCATTAGAGCAATTGTTCGGTATTCTGAACAGTAGTTTTTTGAATTATTCTTTCTTAGTATTGGGATGAAACTAATTTTTTTTAAATCTTCCGGGTTCGTAATGTATTTTATTGAAAAGGTGTAGCAAGAGTGTTCTATATTTTTCCGGAATGTGTTTAATTAAATCTACCGAAATTTTATCAACTACCGTCGCTTTTTCCTTTCTTGCCTGTTTAATTGCTCCGTCTAATTCACACTTTTCAATAGACTGTGCATTTTTTCAGTTGCCTCAATCTTAACCTTATCTTTTTCCGGTCTATTTATATTTTCATATAAATGAGCTACATAATCCATCCAGGTCCTCTGCATTTCTTTTCTATCGATGCAATCCAATCCTCCTCTTTGTTTTTTACCCTTGTTATTCTCGTTTTTTTTTTTAAATGTATCTTCATCATGCACTTTATTTTCATATGCAATTATCATGTACAATGACGTACTACAACACATATAAATAATACTTTTTTTTTTTGCGTTTCCATGGTATTATTAAATTAGCAATAATATAGTCTTTACATGCTTGTCTCTATGGTGGGACTTGTTACTCATCAACCTGCACAGTAATAAGAAGCGTATTCATTATGTTTCCGAAAAACCGCTACCGAACGCAAACGTGAATTGCGGAAACGAATACGGGACGACGAACTATGCAATAGCGAAGAATTTGCCACATTTAGAGCCTTTTGGTTCGAAAACGACAGATGTAGAAAAGTTTGAAACGTTTGATAGCATTTTAAGTCAACCGCCTCTCTATTATACTAATAAAAAATAATAAGAAAAAAAAATTATCCAAAGAGACCACCACATTTTTTCACGTTTTTTGACGAATACTCAATTTATGTTCATCGATTTTCATCATTACTCGCATAATACCTAAGTGTTGAATGGTACTCTTTTCAATAGACAAAGAATCAGTAAAATCAGTATCTATACAAATATGAGTTGTGCGCGAACATTAAACAAAAAAAAAAAAAAACATACGCGACAAACGTATAATCTCCATTTTTTTTTTTCGAAATCGGTAAAAATTAAAATATTACAAATGTTACACAAAATTGGGAGATTTTTTCCAATGGGGGCCGGCCTAAGAATTACGTTGTAATTAATATATATTTATATACGTGTGTGTATGTATTGTATGTATTATTTAAAGTTTCGAAATAAAGAATACTTTGAGAAACTGTTATGATTTTTTTATTCCAAACAATTCTATAGTCGCAAGCAATTACAAGGTGCGTTTAACTAACGTAACATTTGATTTCATCCGCTACTTTAACACTTTACTAGAAAATAGAGAAAGGAAAAGAGTCTCAGAAGAAAAGAACAACACTAAGAATGCGGTGTGAAAGTAAAATCGGTAAAATATTTTAACGCGTTCCGAATTTTTTCGAAAAAAAGCGAAGCAGACTGTGAAAATCGAGCAAGAAAATGATAAAAGTGACGCGGCGAGAAATCTATTTTGTTGCAGGATAGTAGTAAGGGTAAAACAGGTGGTTTGAAGCTTGCACAGATTTTTAAAGTTATTACGGTTCGTTTCCGGGAAAAGTTCTGCGCAAAGTAATTGAAAACAACTGTTAAATAACGTCCGACAGAGCAGAAGCGTAAAGTGGCTTTACGGCGAGCAACTTTTTCAAAACTAATCAACCGAACGAAAAATATTCCACTTAGAAAATCCGTATCCGACAGGCAACCGGAGCGTGTACAATGGAAAAAGGGTAAAATATCGATTTTCATTATAGGTGTTACAAAATACTTTATTCAGAAATGAACATTTTATGAAGTAAGCAACACTTGATAAAACATGTCCACTGTTTAATTCTGTGAATTATTTTCACATTTTCCTTTTTTGCCGACACCATATTTATTTTAGAATTTACTTCAAACTAATCTATTATTTACAGAGACAAAAAGACCCAACACTCACCCATACACACACACGTCTACTGCGCTCCCTACGTTAAAAACGAAAAAAAAAAAAAAAAAGAAAAAAGGAAAAGATGGAACAGACTATTTTTTAAAAAACTACACCAACTGAACAGAGTGAAAAAAGAATCAACACCGTTACAAAATTTTTGGAAAATGAAAAACGGTACAGCGAACCGATTAAAAAAAACATACAACTGTGTGTCTTATTATCCGTTCAGCTTTTGTAGAAAAGAAAAAAATTAAAGCACTATCTCAGCTGCACGAAAATACATGGAGAAAGAACATGGATATGTTCTTCAGCTGCTACATGAGAGCTTGCGCACGAAGTAACGAAATATGCAACATTACGTTCAGTTCCGTATCCATTAATATTAAGTAAAGGGGGCCATGATGACTGCAGTATAAGATTACAGGGCCGTATCTGAGGGGGGTTTTCCGGGTTCAACCCCCCCCCCCCCGAAATGTTTGCGAAATAATAACTGCTTGAATTAAATGGACCGAAGTTCAGAATAAATTTATTTCTTTTCAATTTTTCACAAAAGAAAATTTAAATTTTTATGAATTCTATAGAAACGACTATTTTTTATTTGTTTTTATTTTAGTGTTCAAATATTGTGTATATATATATATATAATTATAAAAATATTTGCTACCCCCCCCCCCCCCAGAAATTTTTGTCTAAGTACGGCCCTGTAAGATTAGGTATGTGTTTTCAATGCATCGGCGTGGCGACTAAAGTTTTAGCTAATAAAAACCAACTTTGCTAGTAACTGATTTCGACCAAAGTCGGGAAATTACAAAAACCACAACGGAGAAAAAAATAACAAAAACACAAAAAAACTCTCGCGAACTAACGGAATTTCTAGTTTTAACTTATTTAGAGAAAGCAAAGCCGTTTTTTTAAGGATTCTAATATACGCTTCGGTATCGTCATTTCTACAACTAATTAACAAAATTACGATCAAACAATCAACCAACGTAATCGCTTCTGAGGTAATTACGAAAGTGATAAATGCGACCATTCAGAATTAATCGTAGTTAATAATTATAAAGCATAAATTAAATAGTAATCAGGTGTTTGTAGAAGAAATCAGATTAATATCTCGAGATTAATCAGCAGCGACAATTAAACATATACTACATGTAGTAAATATGCGGATATCCGAATGATGATAGTATTACTGTACAAAAATACGTTTGCACAAAAAAATAGATAAATATTACAGACAACAGATGGAAGAGGAAAAAAAAGATAAATCCACCGGGGTCATCGTTTTTATTACTAGATTAAAACACTAAGAAGCGATACTCTTAGTACATTCATGAAATTGATAGTAATTCGATATTCCTTTCATAACCGCCGATTACTACTTAATTATGCCTTATAATTAATTACGATTAATAAAGTAAAGTATACAATTACACTAAAAATAGCGGGCGTTACAAAGTTTTACTGAGTACCAAGTCACTGCGGTATAAAATTGAATGAGAGAGTAGATCTTGCTGCTAAAGAGGCTGCCCTCGATGGCTTCCCGTCCCATTTTATTCCATCTTCAGACTTTTACTTCAAAATTAAAAGAGATAACAACTGTACATAGCAGAACTATTTAACCGACCACGCTATTGGTTCAAAAATTATTTTTCGTCGGGCCTTGCTTAACTCTGGTTTGTGGTACCACTCTATTCCTACAGGTATTTCTATTAGATTTGTACGTAAATATGTCACCACAATTTGTCGCCTACGTATGGGACATGCCTTAGTAGGTGCTAATTTTATCGACCACAGTTATGGTATTTTCTGTGATTCTCGCCAATTTTTCAATTTCGACGAGGGTATCAATGATTTATTGTTTAACTGTAATAAATACGAGCATGCTAGAGGTCGCTTCTTTAATATGTTAATCGTCCTGCGATGTACTCCCCCATATAATGTTTCTTACATATTATACCGATGCTATTGTAATGGTTTTGTTCAAATTTATTATTAATAACGGCATTACTATTTAGTGGTAAAAGGTCGGCTTCTGAGTTCTAATGTAGCTAATAACTGGCATCTTCGGAAGTCTTGCTACTACCTTGCTAATTACTCGGTTCTAAACCTATATCCTTAACCTTCCGCTATCCTGTCGCACCCCAGTGCCTGTTGTACTTGGGATGTGATATGGTCAGTGTTAATTTTATATTCTATCCTTCTTAAAGGTCGTGGGCTATGTCATATCATTGCGGCCATGTGTGTTCGAATTGTATTGTAAACGTTTAATTACAGTTCTGTTGCTCTTCTATGCCTACTGTACTTAGGACCTGTTATCATTATCAGTGTTAATTCCATATCCTTCTTTTCGACATACGTGGGCTATGTTACGTCACTGCGGCCATGTTTGCTCGAACTTTATTGCTAACGATAATCTTTGCTCTTATTCCATGACGTTTTAGGATTCAATCTACTTATTTATACACACTATTCTGTTAGTCTAGCTTATTTGTAGAAGTTGTTAGTGGCCAGATGGTTTCTCACCGAGTCATAAAAAAAAAAAAATAAGTAAATAAAAAAAAATCATTTTTATAATGAATTGATTACGTTCAACTCTGATTCCAAACTGGATTACGTGTAATCTTATAATCGTAATTGATTATACTCAACTCATACGGATTTGCGTAACATATAGAATTCGAAATATGTAAATTTTCTTTTTGTTGGTTTTCCTTTCTAAATTAAACATTTTAAATTGTTAATGAAAACATTTATAAAGCTTACACCTTTAAAGTTGAAAGAATAAAAAGAAAGAAAATATAATATAACAGATATGCAAATTTGTTACGTCTAAAACTACATAGAGAGATGATGATGGTAATGTGACAATAATCAATAACCAAATAAAACAGATTTGAAAGATCGATGCTGCAAATGATGTATACAAAATCGAAAATTTTTAAAAAGTTAATTTGAAGTGAAAACTTTAATTGCAAATAATATTAAAAATTGAAGAAATTAATAATTTAATAAAAAAGTAAAAATCAACCTTTTTAAGATTATTTTAAACTAAAAACTTAAAATAGAATGTTGCGTACAGGCGCTATAAGGGGTTCACGATTTTATAATAACAGACATTAACAAAAAAAAAAGTACTGAATATAAAGAAATAAATTTCTACACATTGTCGAATAATTTTATATAACGTATCAAAAAAATAAATAAAAACAGGAAATCTATTACATACCATTTTTAATTATCTTATAACTAAATAACTGAACTAAAAACTTTTAATGAGGTAATATACGTAATGGAGGAAATATCAACTTTTTTCATAACTCAAAATTGTCACATGTCTTTATTTAATGTATTAATTTACAGCTAACAAATGCGATGATTAAAACATTACATCCGAAACATACTATTTCTAGGGATGGTCGCTCGAAATAAACCCTGATTACATTGCTATCGGTTTAATCACTTGTCATTATTTTTTTTTTTTTTTTGACCACGCAGCATTTATGAAAAAATATTCGGTCTTCAACGAAAAGTAGCTCTTGTAAGTAAAAAGCTATTCTTAACTCTTCTAGAAACTATTCACATCCTCGTATAGAAATACTTTGAGATTTCCAGTTCTAGAATAGATTCCAATATGCAATAATCTGCGAAATTTTAGGTATTAAAAAATGTTTTGATGAAATTTATTTCTGGTAATAATTCAACAAACGGTTATATGTTTTACATTTCGTTATAGCGCCGACGCGTAAAGAAATAATGAAACGGTATTATACAATATTCTTGAAAGTGGTACACTCGAATTTATATTGTTTGTTAAATATAATTCGTTGATTGTTGAAATTTATTTATTTAGCAACGTGTTCCGTTGGAAAATTCATCTGTTTCAAAACAAAACTATAATGCTTCAGTTCAATTTTTAATTTATAAATTCCATAAAAAAAATTTTTAAATTCAAAAAAGAAAAAAAATAGTATTTGCAATCTGTACGGTTGAATTTACTTATCGCAAGAATAGATTCAGAGACATTTTTTTTTTTTTTTTTTTTTTTTGGTGCGGGGATTATATAATTACGTAGTATCTTCTAGTAGTAGGCAGTAGATTTGAGATATACGCCCTGTTTCATAAGGAAAATCAAACAGCGATTTAAAAATGTTTTAAAAATACATAATTATTATAATTTTTAATTTAACTTTTGTCTTATACATATTTAGGGGTGAAAAATAAAAAGAAATTATAAAACTATATTTTAAATATGGTAGTTTAGAAATAGTAAGAAAGATAGTATTTTTATTAGACTTTACTTATTTATTTTTTTGTTAGTAATCCGATCCGAATTCTTTGTTCGTGAGCAAGTTTAAACATATATATATTTCTCATTGAACTATTTTTAATTAAAATTACAAAATAAAAATTAAAAATAAATAAGAAAGGCAAAAGATAAATGAACGCTGCGTTTAAAATAAAATAAAATAACGCAACATTACTAGTTTTTCTAGAAAACAATATTAAATATTAGTTATACTCGTAATTAAATCCATAGGTATACAAATCTTCTATAGGATAAATTAAGTTTCTCTGTTATAATAAATTTTTTCATAGGGGCTTTAATCTTTGAAGAGGGATGTCCCCTAACACAGTGGATCCACCACTGACTTATCGAAAATCGTATAAAAACGGAATACTATTTACCGCTAACAAAGAAGCGTTGCTTTTGGTTTTTGTACATTTTACACAGCAACAGAATAAGACACATCCACTCTCAATGCGATGGAGAACTAGTACAGAAAAGTAAATCAGAAATATCTATCGCGCTCTTATCACGAATTACGCGTTAATTTCTAATAAACTTCTGTGACAAAATGAAACGATTATTATTTTCTTATATATCAAAACTCGCCATCTCCAAACAAAGCGTGTTGTCCCCTGTCACCAGCCTCCAACCTAATCCATTTCTTCTTCTCACCGTTCCACGTTTATTTAATATGTCGATTTAACACCGCTATCTTTTTCCCGCTTTCCTCTTTTCCTTCTCCCAATTTCCCCCTACACAAATCTGGCCCTCCTCCCATACCTGATGCAAATCACACCATTCCCTCTCCTCTCCCGTATTTCAAGATTCCTGCAGCTCTTTACAATTCTTCCTTCATCTCTTCCTTCCCATCTTCAGATGTAATTATTCCTTTTTATTTCAATCTTTTCTACTCTCCATCTCTAATCGTCTCTCTCTTGATTTAAATTCATTTACCTTTGCACGGCTATAAAAAAAAGCTTGTTTTTTTTTACTTTCTTTTTTTTAGCTCAACTTTTTCGTATAAATAAAAACAGCTAATATCATTTTTAAAAGTGAAATATATAATTTAAATTTATAACTTTCTTCGCAATTTCATCATTATACAATTTAACCATTATTCGATTATACGGAATTTGTAATGAGCCGGTGCGAACGGAATGTAATACATATAGGCAGACACAGTCCGACACCGAAAACCAAGAAGCCCAGTTCAAAATCCGTTGCAGGGTAATAGAATTAGCACCGTGCATGAGTAACGGTGGAAGGCGTAAGAAAAAAACATAAAGACAATAGATAGGGTTAATAATGGAGGAATTCATTCGCTATTCTTCAAAGACTGAAGATTCGTAGACGGATTCGTTTGAGAGCAGAGAGAGGAATCCTTTATCTCGAGACCCCTACTAGATAGGCAATATGCAATCCCCGGTAAAAGAGCTCAGTTGTTTTTATCCTTTTTTTAGTTACATTTTTTTTTTCTTCATTTTTTAACGTCTGACGGAATAAAATAAAAACTAGAGAAACGTACACATCAGTGTACATGGCGGCGGAAGACCCTTTTCCATTTCAATGGCTTCGCGCAATTCAAGTGCTCTTCTGCACATAGAACAACCTACGGTCCCCGGTCATCCACGCTTCTTAAAAATGTGAATACATTTTCAACTTCCTTCCAGCTCACTACATGTCGCTGAGGTTAAAGGAGCATTGCTAAACCTTCGAATCGAACAGCCAACAGAATAGAACTCGCAAAATCGCGAAATCGTGAAACCGCAAAATGTATTTCCCACTTCCCGATAAGAGTCATACATCTGCGAAGCCTAGTATGCAAATTTTTTTTTGTCAAAAATATCTTCCGCTAACGTGTTAATATTGTCCGTTTTTTTCTTTTTGTTTTTCCTTTTTTTCTTAATCAGAAACGCAAGTTCTCACATTCGGCGAATTACTCCGCTAATCTGACAGTAAATTTCACGAAGGAAAAACGAAATCGCCCCCCGGGTTAGCGATAAGTTTTTTTTTTTTACTCCACGCGCTGTTTAAAAAGCTAGAGTGCATCTAAAATAATTATTATACGCATTATTAATTTTCAGCATCATACTTTTTTCACGTGTATAAAAGTGAAGAAAAAATACAACATATAAAGAAGCCCACAATTACGTTTAGGGTAAAAAATTAATTCATCTAGCCGTTTAAGAAGGAAGTAAAGATAGGAAAACTCTATCACCCTAAAGTCTCTTCCGGACGACACAGGACTCTTTTGAGTTTCAGATTAATTCCGAGGAAAAATGAAAATAGACAAAGATTTTTTTTACATTGACGGATTACGTGCACCCAGACAATTGCATTTTTTATTGACGATGTGTCTTATTAGCATGAAATTGCTCGATTGAGCTTTATTGATAATATACAATGTGCTTATTAAAAGTTAGTTAATGGTCTAGTTGTAACCGCTAAATATTTAACGCTCACTTTAAACACTCAATTTTCCAGCTTTAATTCTGCGATGTGTATCGCGGCCTTCTTCTTCTTCAAGTCGCGTTTTAATACCGTTTTGATTTTCCATTTAACGAGATACTTTTTTCTTCCTAGGAAGTTTTCTCTTAATCTACGTTTAATTGTATCAGCCCCAAAAGTAACTAGCAGTGTCATTTGCGAACAGTGTTAATTCAGCCTGTCGAAGTTTAGGAAAATCGTTTAAGTATAAATAAGAAAGGGTCAAGTATGCCTCTTTGGGGAACTCAGCCACCGAGATTTTGGGTGAAGAGATACCGTCGTTGATTTTTACCGAGAACCTCCTTCCTACCGCATAATTATCTACGATGATGATAAGGAATTTTGGGAACTGATAATTAATTTGTAAATTTAGACTCGATCCTTTCAATCTCGCCATAAAATAAAGTATTATTTATCGTTTACGCAGCAGTTTATTATATTATGTAACAGTTTTCTCAAATTAGCCACGCCACAAGGATAACGTTGTTATTAATATTTATATATATATATATATATATGTGTGTGTGGGTGGGTGTATGTGTGTGTGTGTGTGAGTGTACAAACTCGAGTTCGCTATCTAAATCATTACCTCTTAAGTTTTCAGAAATTCCTGACACAAAAATAACACTTTTCAAAAGCTATTTTCGATAAAGCATTTTAAGATCCGATTAGTTCCTGGCTAATGAGAATTATTTTTTCCCGTGCAGTGGCCTTAAAATTTATTGCTAACTGTACGACGGCAGAACTGAAAAATGGGAGGACGAAACGGAGTACTGTTTGCAGAAAAGGTTGTTATTATAACTGAAGAGACGTTTTCTTCGGTAAATATTTAAAAATTTATTTTGGCAAATTGAAACGCCGCGCTGAAGGGAACTTTTTGACATAAAAGAATATTTTCTTTCCACAAAAATTTCGCGAAATTTTTTTCAAAATAATAATAATAACAACAATTTTCGTTTTCTACCGTTTCGCATTTTAGTAAGCTTTACGATAATATTGGTATTATTCGGGCATTTTGATATGTCTTAAACATCGTAAATCGAAAATAACTTTATATTCCTCGATTTTTCCAGCAATTCGTCGAAAGTGATATAAATTTGAAAGTGTCTTTGAAAACTGGGAAAGAGATTGAAATGGCTGTGGAAAAACTTACGAAGTGTATACAAAAGTCCACGTGCTTAGCCACACCCGGCAAGAAAGAGAAAACTCACGTAATATATTATCCAACGGCAGTAAGGGATCGGATATCGGAAAAAAGGAAATTAAGGCGAATATGGCAAAATGATAGAAATCCGATCAACAAAAATATTCTAAATAGAGCAGGTCGGCAACTGAAGAAGGCGCTATTAGAAGCAAAAAATAATGCATTTAGAGAATATATAGCCAGTTTGTCTCCGACCAAAACAACTGACTATAATTTATGGAAGGCGGCAAAAAATATAAAGAAAGATCAGAATTCCCAGTGTACCACCATTAAAACGAAAAACAGAAATTGGGCACGAACTAATCAAGAAAAAGCAAACGTATTTGCTGAATATTTATCAAAGGTATTTCAACCGCATCAAAGTGGTATTCCAAGACATGAAGAAGACATAGAAAAATATTTGCAGGTACCATTTCAGATGTCACTCCCAATAAAGCCAACATCTCCTATGGAAGTAAAGGCATACATACAAAAACATTTAAATCCAAAGAAGGCACCGGGGGATGATTTGATCACAGCTAATATCATTAAGAGAATGCCCAGAAAAGCTGTAATATTGTTAACACACATTTTCAATGCAATTCTTTGAACTGGCTACTTTCCGATACAATGGAAATTTGCTACAATAGTAATGATCCCAAAACCGGGAAAACCTCAATATGAAACGACTTCGTACAGACCTACTAGCTTATTACGAATCTTCTCTAAACTCTTCGAAAAAATCCTGCTCAAAAGAATAAAACCTATTCTCGAAGAAAATAAAGTGATACCCGACTATTAGTTTGGTTTCAGGAACTACCACAGTACAATAGAGCAAACACACAGAATAGTCGACATCATAAGCAAAAGCTTTGAAGAAAAGAAATATTGTACTGCGATTTTTCTAGACGTTGAGAAAGCTTTTGACAAGGTTTGGCATACCGGATTACTATATAAGCTGAAACATCAACTGCCTCATCCCTATTACCTGTTAATAAAATCCTACCTAGCAGAAAGACACTTTCGTGTTAATGTAAATAGTGATTGTTCACGCATGTACCCTATAATATCAGGGGTACCACAAGGTAGTGTATTGGGACCCGTCTTGTATCAGATTTATACGCACGACTTCCCAGAAAATAATGATACAGCCACAGCTATGTTTGCTGATGACACGGTTTTTTATAAACTCACCGAGATAATATCATAGCCACTGAACAGCTCCAAAATCATCTGCTATGTGTGGGGAGAAATGGCTTAAACAATGGAGAGTTGCAGTTAACGAATCAAAGTCAAAACAGGTTTTGTTTACCTTAAACAAAGGGCAAAATTTTCCGATCCAGCTGAATGGACAGACAATTCCCAACTCATGTGCTGCGAAATATCTCGGGTTACATCTTGACCAACGGCTCACCTTCAAGAATCATATTATTGCAAAACGAAAACAATTAGATATCAAATACCGCAGCCTACGTTGGTTAATAAACAAAAATTCATCTTTATCGATTGAAAATAAAGTGCTACTATACAGGGCAATCTTAGAACCTGTGTGGACATACGGTATTCAATTCAAATCTTAAAATTATACAAAGATTTCAGTGTCCTACGAGATATTTTGGCGGTACCATGGTTTGTCCGTAATGATGATATACACAAAGATCTCTGCATTCCAACGGTTAAAGAAGTAATTACGACCTTTGCTATAAGATACTTTCATCGACTTGGAAACCACATCAATCCGCTAGCAGCTAATCTTCCGCAGAATACCGTACGATTCAAACGATTCAAACGACACAGCCAAATTGAACTGGAATTTCGTCTATAGACATTAATTTGTATAGCTCAACATAATCCAATAATTAACGTACATACAAATAAGGAATAGCGCGACCACTGGGAAGCGTTCCACCATGGTTTACATAAAATAACATTGCTACTTATTGTTCAACTAAACAGATTGTATGCAAATAAAAAGGGGAAAAAAAAATCCTCGATTTTAATAGGTAGACGCATTTTAATTTTTAATCAACGATTTTAGCGAGTGAGCACTATTTTTAGATCCGGCATTACGGTTTCGGCTATCAGAAGTGTATCTTTCGATTACTACTAGCTTAATCAGAAAAAAAAGAAAAAATACGCCAGCCACGATTTTGAAATATTAATGCCACTGATAACTTAGCACGTCCTAACAATTAGCATCGAATATTACAAAAACAAATATAATTTGAAAAGAATAACCCCGTTTTAAAATCTACACTATACAGACTAAAATTAATTATTTGAAAAAAAAAAGCTTAATTCAAAATTTTTTTTAAATTTAAAAAAAAACATTATAAGAGCAACTCTTTTTTCAAAGCCTATCTACTTTGCTCTTAATTAACACAAATAGAACAAAACAACACAGCCCATTCGAAAAATATCCAAAGTAACATATTTTCAAACGACAATTTTTAAGTTTAAAATTAGTTTTTTGTACCAGTCTGTATCCTGTTTTACAATGAAATTTTTTAAATTCTTCTGCAATGCTATTCCGGGGAACATATAGATAATATCGTAATTATTAGGTTCTAGCAATGAGTTTATCGCTGAGAAAGAAAAACACTAGTAAAATTTTCAGGCGCAGCCATTAAAATTTAGTTTTTGTCCGATTAAGAGCGATTTTCTTAGATTTTCTGATTTCACTTTTGTAAAGCGAGACAATTTTGCGCAATTGTATGTTCCGGTTTCTTCGAGAATACGCCCCCCCCCCCCAAAAAAAAAGCAGAGCACAGATGTAGATGAAAACCGGGAAAACGATGCAGAAAGAAGATCACGATTAAAGCAATGACGACAAATAGCCGAGATGATTGTGCATTTTTTAAGAGAGGACAAGTATCTCGAAAATCATGAACGGGGAGGAAAAGACGGTTGAATAGAGATATTACATGTAGCCGAAATTTAAAAATGAAGAATAGAAGTTGAAGAACAGAAGAAAAATATTATCAGCTGAAAATGTGCCCAAAAACCTGCCACCGGAAACGGAAAAAAGGGCTAATGAATATCAATTTATTATGTTGAATACCTAAATGACCAGGAATCCGCCAAAAATCGGTTTCGATCGAGTTAATGAGGAAACGGGCATCGATCAAAGAGCGTAAGGGAGCAGGAAGATATGATAGGTTATAGAACAATAGTTTTAGAATCTGAGATTATGAGCACTTTATGGAAAACTAATGATGAAAAAACAAAGAAAACAGCGTGTAAAATAGCCAGTCAATTTGGCAAAGAAAATTGGCCTTTCACCATGGGATAAAGGCGCAATTTCTTGGCTTATGTAATCCGTAATGGCAACACTTTAGTCCTCCCTCTTGGGGAAGAAAAAAGAAAACTTTTAATTTTATCATCGTAATTTATCTTCATTATTAAAAGACAATGTTTATAAAGGCGATAATTGCTTTAAAAAAAAAAAATACAGCAAACGCAACCGTTTAATTTTAATTAATTATTTTGGTAATACTATGATTAAACACCACCGGTTCATTCGTCAATTTCTAATTTAATTGAAATATTAAAACAATTTAAATTTAAACCAAGAACAAGTAATTCAAAATCAATCTAAATTGTGTACAATTTGAAATTTGAAGTTCTCTACAACTTTCTTTTTTTTTTTTACCCTGTACCGGTATGCATTCATACCACAAACAGCGGTGTTTGTAACATATTATGGAGAACAAGTTTAGAAAACCGGACTACAGCCCAATCTGTCCATTGAAAGACTCGGACATGTAATTTTCTCTCTTACTTATTATGTTTAATAAAAACGAAAGTTAGGTAATTGGAATCGCATCTCGGCACCATTTTCTTTTTAGCCTCCTGGCTGGATTTTCCGGCAGAGTGCTTCTATATATTTTTCTAATGTTTGGGTTACAGTGACGTGATAATTTGTTGAAAATTTTTCCATACTGTTCTTTATGGGTTTCTTCGACGAATGGCATCCTTAGATCATTGTGCAAGGTCTCGTTAGATACATACTTTGGGGCTGCTGCCAACGTTTGCAAAATCTTAAAACTGTTGGCGTTGTATCCGTCTACTAGCACTATCGTACAGCTCAATTTCGTATTTCCATATCGGTGCGATGTAGGTTAAATATATTTGCCTTGTTAACTTCAGACTCAGTGGTGAGTAACGACTTACAGTAGCGGATATAACGTCCTGGCACGAACCATCATCTTCATTCGCACATGTGCTACATATATCATATCGCCATGTGAGCCGCTTATTCAACATGATTCCTAAGTACTTCACCATTTCCGATTGTTGTATTTCCATATTGTTAATTTTTACGCTGGGACACAGTACCCGTTTGTTTGTAAACATAAAATGTTTGCATTTCTGCTCGTTAAACCGGATACGCTAATCTCTGGCCCATTCCTGAATCCTGATTACTTGTTGCTGTACCGCCATAGTCACGAACGTTGGATTGACATCGGAAGATAAGATGGCCACATCATCAGCAAACGTAGCTAATATTATTTGGTTTGATGTAGGCATATCAGCTGTGTAAATAGTATACAGCATAGGACCCATGGGGAACGGATGCACGAATTATCTTTTCTCCGAAGTTTGAGTCGTTGACTTTAACTATAAATGTTCGGTTATTCAGATATGAGACAAAGAATAGGTACAAATCCGGTGGAAGAATTCTTTTTAGTTTGAAAAGAAGTCCAGAGTGCCATACACGATCGAATGCCTGAGACATACAGGAATACTGCTGAGCAAACTTCCTTTCTTTCCAACACCGTTGATATTGCATCTACGAGCCTATGGCATTGATGCGCACTGTTGAGTGATGGGCCCGAAATCCAAATTGGTGAGGTGAGATTATGTTCTTTTTTTCTAAGATTGGAAACATTCTATCCGTAACGAGTTTTTTCATGACCTTTGACAAAAGACTTTTCTTTTTTAGTGATTTTTTTGTCGCAAAGTAATTTTCAAAGTATTTCATGTAGAAATCTCTAAAAGCGGACCTAACCAAAATTCTTGCCTTCGAAATACTAACTTAGCGGCATTACAAGTAACTTTAAAATTGTAAACAATTTAGAATGATTTTAAATTGCTTACACGGAGATTTGAAGTTTAATGCAAAAATTTTAAATCGGCGTTTAATCATAGAGTATTACCATTGTTCCGAGTTTATTGTTTTAGATTACGCCTTTTTATATTCGATTTTCAATTTAGGGTTTTTCTTGTTCTGTTTTGATTTTGAATTTATTT
Source organism: Icerya purchasi (assembly GCA_039619475.1). Classification (NCBI taxonomy): domain Eukaryota; kingdom Metazoa; phylum Arthropoda; class Insecta; order Hemiptera; family Monophlebidae; genus Icerya; species Icerya purchasi. The sequence continues at coordinate 188,297,579 of CM077115.1, read as the reverse complement.
ATTAATCTACTTGCACGATGAATCTAGCAATAAGTGCCTAAAAATGCTATAGTAAATTTTTCAAATGAAACAAACGTACAGTTTTACGAGTAATGAATAACTGAGACCAAAAATTACTACTACAATTCATCCGGAAACACATTTACCGAATTCTTTATAACAAATCGACATCTATTAAAACTCAAAATGAAACAAATTATACAAGTAACGAATAACGGAGACCAAAAATTACTATTAGAATTCATTCAGAAACACATTTACCGAATTCTTTACGACAAATCGACATCTATTAAAACTTACGATAGTTGGAGCAAGGTGTATACGTTTAAAGTTATTTTAGCAATTGAAAAATGCAAAAATAAAAATTGCATAACAAATACCTTTTACTTAAATGTTTATCGAAATTCGATTTTATTTCTCATTGTTAGTAAAAATGCAGAAGACATATTAAGCTAATAAGCTGAAACTTGTTTCACTCGTTACAAATAATATTTCAACAACAGCTAGTGTATTCTTATTTCACAAAAATCAATGCAGAAATATACATATACATATAAATATATATATATATTTTTTTTTATTTATGCATGCGATCTGACCTAAGTAGACAATAAGCAGCGTTGATATATTATTTAAGTTTTTACTATATAGAATGCTATACCCAATGGTGGCTATTCTCTTTTTAAGTAATGTATAAAATGGGGCAAAATTATAAAGTCGACTTTTCAATTCAATGAATTACATCTCTTAAAGGGCACCTGAAGTATTAACATAGTGTTGTAATCGTTGGATATATCTAAAACTGTGAATTCTTATGGCTTCATTTACATATGTAGATCATCGTTTCGAACGTACTACGATACTCTAACTATACTCCGTAGAACCTTTGCCTGGAATCGCTGGATGATTTTCATATTTATATATCAATATATATGTATACGTGCGTAAGAGACCCACCTGCGTTATTTTAAATTAACATCTCTTTAATCTATAATCTATAGAATTAATTTCAAAACCAACGTGAAGTATAATTTTTCTTCAATAATAATAATAATAATGGGATAAATAAAATAAATCACTTTTCTTTCTTCAAATTAATTAGATGATGTCAAAAAATTGAAATTATAGGCACAATCAGCAAAAGGTAGTTCTCGGTTTTGACCGCATCATACAAATATAAATAAAATCCATGTTCCGCCTTGCACTAGCGACGCTATTTTTAATTAACATAAAAGCACACCGGAAAAACAAAACCGATGCAAGTGACGACGCTTAATGGATAACCCACTCTCATTCGTGTTTGGCAAGCTTTTGTTTCTTCGAAATCTCTGCTCGCATTTATTTTAAAAGAAAAATTGTGACCGGCACCGCAACCGGCCTTTTAGCAGTAGCTATTCTTTTATTTCGAAAACCAAGTCAGTAACTGAAACAGCATCGAGGAAGTCAGAATAAACTGCAATACTATTTTACAATACTTAACACTTAAATCGTCAAATTATAATCGCTCCTCCATTTCAGTGGGGCACGGAGTTAGTCAGTCTCCCATTAGTAGAATTTCGTAGCGTCGACGACTTTTTACTCGGTACAAAATGTTCCGTTTACAAGAGTACCCGGACTGTCAAAACTTCTTTTTTTAAAATACATTTCAGTTTCTTTGGGGGTGGGGGGAAACTATTATTCGTCCGATATCAATATTTCGTACTACAAGTTGCACGTCGAAAGGGGGAATTATCAAAAATATACAGACAGAAGAAATCAGAAACGTACAACCTACGCTAAGTCATCGATGTTATCCAATTTAGAATATTTTAATTGTAAAATTTAAACGTATTAACTGTGATGTTACGCTGTGGTGATAAACAAAACGATTAGCACCTTTTCATATTCGTTTACGTCGAACAAAATTACGGAGTACCGTAATTTGAACAAAATTTATCGAAATTAATGAAATATATATATGAACAGATTAACTACTTGAAATAGTTTTTAGACTGTATCGGGAATTTCACATGGCGCGTATAATTCTAAATTAAATTTACAACCGAATTAATTCTATATTTTATTATGCGTTTAGTATATAATTTCTAAATAAATAAATAAAAAAAAAAAAAAAAAAAAACGGTAATAGTACTGCATCAATTTCCAGATTTTATAGATGACTCTTGAACTGTAATTATTTTCAACCAGAAACGCATCTAGTGTCACAACCCTTAAAGCATATTAGTTCTCAAATTCTTAATCGGGATTCTACCGGCAGCATTAAATGGTACTTGAGCGCTATTTTCCAAAGTTTCTTTCATCTTTTGCTTTAATAAAATTTCGACCAGCAGCTCTAGCATTTCTTACCACCCACGATATAACACGCTACACCACTATCAATTATATTTATTTCTAGCACAACACACACATGTCTTAACTTCAAACAGGCTACTTACTTAATAATTCATTACAATAATGCCGGTGTGCTATAGATCTCTGTATCATTTTACTACTAGCTAAACGAGCTCTTCTTTTATAAGTATTTTTAAAACTGTAATTAACGAAACCGCGATTTATCATCTTTTATTATTAATATAACGAAATAAGAAACAGACTAATGAACATATCGACCGAAGTAAAAGTTATTTCGTTATTTTCCTTTAAAATTACAGAACAGGTAACACGTGAACAGGCTGTGTCATTGTACATAGAAATTTCGCTCTACAATTACACAGCAAAAACTTTGCATAAAAAATGTATTTACTCGTTTGTCTACTAGGCACGCATAGCACTTAGACAAAGTGGCAACAATATTGGCAAGTGTAACTGTAAAGCCGGACATTAAAATGAAGTATGTGACTCCCCATTTACACATACATACTACATATCCACACATGCACACTTTATTATATATATATATATATATATGTGTGGGGGGGGATGCACGCGCATATATATACACATATGTATGTATACACACACACATATACACACATATATACGTATATATATTTAAGGTTTTGATTAAAGTTATGGGGTTTTGCAACGTAACGATGGTGTTCGTAGCGAACTATAAAAATGCAATAAAGATCTCAGAAAAAAGCCGTAAAATACGATTCAAAATCTACTCCAATAATGCCCGAAATGTAAACGGTGCATGGCCATATTCAGACGAAAACTGAAAAGGTGTAGGGGTGATGGCACGGTATGCGAGAACTTTATATAAACGGAGAACACCGACTAAAACAAACGCTTGTCTTGGTTCCGAAAACAATAAACGATTCCCGCCGGCTATATAAATCGCAATAAATATTTTAAAATATTTCCTTCTAATCTCAGTGGCTTTTTCCTTTTTTTTTTTGTTTTTCGGTACTTTTTAATTGTGCGCGAAGAAACACGATGAAAAAGAGTTCAATTTCAACAGCAATAAGCAGCAAAACTGGTCTCTTACAGTACAGCGTGTAACGAAGTTGTAAAAATTTATGAAATTTACAAGTAGGTATTACAAACGTCACGAAACCGGCAAACACGGCAAAATTCGAAAATACCACATTACACTTCACAAACATTCTTATTCAAAGTATCGAAATTATCTCCGGGCGGCAAAATTTAGCAAAACACAATGTAACTTCAATGAGTTCACTGACGCGACCTCTTCACGGCGCAGAAAATATGTTAACCTAATTTGACTTTTTCACCCTCGAACGACACTACTATATTTATTTTCTTTAGACATCATGCCCGAAAAATATCCTAAAAATTCTCGTTCTTTTTCTTTCGTTTTTTATTTTTATTTTATTTTTAATTGGAGCATTAAAAGCCGAACCAAAGTCGATAACAGAGTACACATTAGAAGAGATAAAGAAAGGAAGCTAAAAGACGACCGATCAAGAAATGAAAAATGTCCATCTTACAGTAATAGGGTAAAATAGTGAATAATCAAATCCGGTATCAAAATTTAGCACCTATGCGCACGTAGCTTTTACCTTCATCTCTTATTTGTTAATTTTAATACATCTTTAAAATTTACGTCGAATAAATAACAAAATACATTATTCATCCGATAGCGCGTTTTATTCACATAAACATTTTTTTCTTTTTGTTTAAAACAAGAAAAAAACGAAAGAAAGAAAAAAGAAAAGTACAAAATCATTGCCACATAATTTCATAAACTCGCGTCTATTGAAACTAATACGCATTTCTCGAGCATTGCAAGACACACGATATAAAACGAACGTAAAACAGGAAACACTTGTCAACGAACGCTTCTACTATTTCGGGTAACGTAACATTAGGCTTTCCAACGTAATACATGACACTTTCTTTCGAAGAATGAGACTCAGCCAAAACTCCTCGACGATGAAAATAAATCCGTTCTTAACGCCCTCACACCGAATGGACATTACCGTCTCTCAGTTGGGGATATCTACTCGGCGGTTGCCAGTAGCACTGGCGGAGTAACGGCGCAATCAAGTCGGGCGCACTACCAGTTCCGGATTTCACAAAAGATCTCCATCGTAAACTATTCGAACTGCATCATCTCGAGACATTATTGCCGGCTCAAATTCTGCGCTAAAACAACGCCTCCGAAATATACCGCGCGCCGCAACAATACACAATACCGATCGTAACTCATCTGCATTTCGCGCCAATTTAATATACCGGACACGATAAGCCATCGTCGAATAATAAAGAAATAATAATATGCGTAAAGGATAAAAGTAAGTACTAGACGAATGTAATCAAACAATAACGGTTAACGGTAGGAGGGCACTAGTTCATTGCGAAGATACATGAAAAGCAATTAGTTTCGAACAACACAATGGATCATGCTCGTGTACGGTAATAATCATACAATAAGTTTAGTTTAGCCGGTTTAACAACTTCTATTCGTAAAATCAACGAGCATTTTAACGACTAATAAATAATAGATGAAAAAAGTGATTTCCAAATGGAACCCGGTAAGCGATACGTGTTCTAAAAAGCGATTCAGTCTTAAAACGACTGTACGCAGTTTCCCTGTACCGATCCGCGTCCGACGTTAAGGTCCGCTTCGTGACTAAGGATGTCTAGGGTGTGCACTTCAACAAGATCTTCCCATTCAAAATAATATTTAGGGTCGCTTTGTAAGAACGAAAAAACGAAATAGGGGACCTGTAATAATCAACTCCGTTTCAGCAGTGAAAATTTCCATCTTACAATAAATACAGTATTAAGCGAAAATCGCTCCAAAAAACGGAAAGAACAATTTTAATTCGAAATATTTATTCGTTTAGTTCGCTTTATTATTATTATTATTATTATTATTATTATTATTATTATTATTTGATGGCCAATTTTCATTTTTGCAATTGAGATTTCATACGATTTATTTCATTCTCTATTCATGAATAGGGGAAAGTAGTTAAAACTTCTACATTACACATTAATAATTTCTGTTTCGAAAAATCAAACCGAAAAAAATTATAATCGCACACGTAAATGAAATACGAATGTAAAACTCAAGTTTAACGCCCCAGAGACAATCAAATTTGGCCCACGAAACAAATGTACCACTCACCACTTCGCTCATTAGCCAATCTAAAAATTAGCGGTAACTATAGCTATTTTAATCGCGTTAAACTCTTCAGATTCCCTAATTATAACATTCAGCTCTTTTTTCGCATCATCAACTGTTCTACCTAATATGCAATTTGTTCCTCCATTTACTTTTTTCTTTTTTCTAGTCTTTTTTTTTTTTTTTTTTTTTTTAAACTAACCACATTGCATTAAAGTTCAATTCAATATTAACATCTTACTTTGATAATATATTCCAGTATTATTCGCGTTCTTTAAATTTTTCAACGTGTCCGCAGTTCATTATTCCTCTTTCCGTATATACACCAGGTGTTGTTGAAAAATGTTCTCTGCAAAACTATTTTCAAACGCTGTATGAAATTGAGCCGATAAATAAAACCCTTTCGAAATGAAACCTACGGAATACAACGGTGCTATCTCGTAGAAAGTTAAAAAACGGCAAAAAAAAAAACAGAATAGTATATAATCACGAAAGTCGAAATTAGAGAGAAGATTTTAACTGACGATTAAGAAAGAACAAAAAAATTGCCTAAACATGACAGCGGAAAAAAACGCGAACAAAAGCAATTTCAAATGAGAAACCTTTCCCCGATCTTCTTATTTAACCAAACTAGAGGTGCAGTCGAAAATTTGGGGGTCATTGTAAATCGGAAGACATTTTAGCTTTTTACAATAACAAAAAGCAACCAGTAAGAGATATTTTCATTCGAGAAATACAGCGAAGGAGAAAGCTATCGAGAATATCAAATTGTAACAAAAATCCACGGTCTAAGTTTTCTGTTTATAAATTTTTTTCAAAAATATCATAAAAACAAAATAAAACATTTATCCCAATACTCGAATTATCATTTATCCCAATACTCTAATTATCATTATCCTGTTGTTAAAAACAAGACCAAAAAAAAAAAAAAAAAAAAAAAAAAAAACAAATAAAAAAACCATGGAATTACATACTTCCTTTACCGAATTTTTGATTCGCAGCTTTCCCAAATTCCAAGCATTTACGAAATTCGCTCGTCGGTGATTGAATACAATAACACGTAATGTAATAAACCTAATTTACTTTTTTATAATATTCGTAGAAATTATGCAAAATCACGCCGCCGATTTTAAAAACCTAATTTTACAAATTGTTTTTTTTTTTTTTTTTTTGATTTTATATATATTCAGTTTTAATATGATAGTATAATTATTACCGTTAAAGTTGATTCTAAAAATTATTCTAATAAAAAATATAATCAGCTACTCTACACACACTGTATTATTTTTAATTTCCAATTTATAAAAATAATATAAAATTTGTATTTTATGCATCGTAATAATAATACGTACACATAAAATCGGGATGAATAATACGCGATGTAATATTTTTCGCGTTAACTTTTTACCCATTAATAATAACTATAAGAAAAACCCCGAATAAGTAAAAATGCATATATGTACGAAAATAAATAATTCACAGTACTTTTTTGATACAAGCACAAAACTAATAAAATCTAAAAGTACTACACAATTAATTCCCAGTTCTAACGAGTTATTTAATACCAAAAAAAAAAAAAAAAAAAAAAAACGTTTTCGAAACATGAATATATTATATACGAGGATGTGTAATTTTTCAGCATCCACAACAAATATGTATCGAGACTAAACTGATGATGTTGATGAAAAATTTCATAAAATATATACGTCTTAAACGCGGTCAATTTCGTCAGAAAAAAAAAAAAATTCGTTAATTCGGAAATTTTAATCGAAAATTTTATGCAAATGCATTCTTTAGAAAAATAATAATAATAAATTTTCCGGTGTTCCGGGGAATTGTCACGGAACTCTGTCGCTTTTTTTACAATAAAAAAAAATTATCTATTTTTTTTGAAAAATAAAAGGGGTAAAACGCATGTTACGTTATAAACATACCTCTTCGAAACAAATAAAAATGCCGGTAGCCGCAATTACCGGGACGAATTTTATAAACCGGTCGTCATCGCGCAGGTGACGTTAGAAAAGAATCCGGACCGCGATAACGTACGTGCGATTGCAGAGGAAAGTTTGTTAACTGTAAAATCGGCAGTGCTTCCAAGAAGTTCACAATCAACAACCGGCAAAAATGATACCACCACCGCTACTCACCGCAGCAGAGCTCCACAGCGCAAAGGCCTAGAAAACTCCCTCCGGCTGCAACTTTGCCGAACCCATTGATTGCAAACTTCGTCCAAACCGTTCAAAAAACAACACATACGCACAAACAACAGTTGCCCGCTGCGGCGCACTTATATACCGATAACTAAACGTTACTTTTTCAAAATGGAGAGAAAAAAAAAAGGAAAGAAAGAGAAGATAAAGGGTTGTTATTATATAAAAAGTTAAAATACAGGGGGTACCGTTCGTTGCTATCTGTCTAACGCTTACTCCTCCCTCTCGCTGACGGGTACCGACAAGACTCGACCTTTAGAATTTTTAAAATGCCTACGAGAATTTTTATAATGTCGCCTTCTTACGCATAGACAGAACCTAGGTTCAGTTATCTACGTCCGACCTTTAGATTTTACAATTTCGTGTGTGTGTGTGTGTGTGTACGAATTTTCTACTTTCATTACATTAAAAGTAGTTGCATTGTAATTTAATATTAATATCGTCGTATTCGATGCCGGGCAATTCCAGTACTAAAAATCGAGTTAAATTATATTTCGAAAATTTAAATTGTTAAAGAAACGAAACTGAAAATTAGATAATTTTTTCGTGTTTTCTTCGTTTGATGTTGAATTATTTATTTAAGCGGTATTTAAAAGCTAAATTTATTACTTTAATAATGTTTTTATTGCTTATATAATACAACCACACAAAAAAACATTAAGATTACCACGTAATAAAACCGTTATATCTAGAATTCAGAATACAAAAGATGCGGGCAAAGAAAAACAACATACTTGTATATACATATATATGTATAGAAAAATGAAACACAAAAAAGAATCCTAAAATTAATTCTACTGAAAAATTTATTAATTTGAAATTTAGAGATCAGTGTATTACGGACTGTTATTAGACTATAAAATATCAATCTAATTAACCTACTTCGGAAGAGAAACTGCGAAAGAAGAAATTAAAAAAAAATGACATTACCCGAACGTATAAAAGGATGTAACTTAAAAATTAATAACACAGATGGAATTAATAAGGGAACTTTCGAGAATATGCCGAAGGAGGAAAATGCGAAAATAAAAAACTTAAATGGAAAATAAAAATAATAATAATAAAAAAAAAAAAAGTTACTAAAATGCATAAAAAACGATTAAAATTAGTTTTATCTCGTTGTTATTTAAATTTCATTTCATCAAATATGCGAGGATTCGGGTGATATATGAAATATTTTGCATAAGTGGATAATTTCCCCCGAGTGTGCGTCGATTATAATACGTGAACGTTTTTCGTAGAAGTCGAAATTTATATAATTCTTTAATTAATAATAATAGTAAAGAAACAAAATACAAAACTCGGATTTTGCATCTAAATTACGACGTGTAACAGATATTGCATATATATATATGTACGATTGTAAATGTGTAGTTCAGGAATATACAATAAATGCGCGGATATCTATAGAGATATGCCCTATCGAACGACTCCAAACTATTATCTAAATTTACGAGCTTTGCTTTCTTGCTCACTTCGCTTGATATTTTTTAGCCAACATTTTTCTCGATATTATACTATAGGAAAAATACACGAGTTCCGAAAAATTTTAAAATTAGGGAGCTGACGAATACGAGTGACTTAAAATATTGCCAATGGTAATTTTTCCGTGTAAATACAGATTAATAAAATTGCTTAAAAGAAAAGAAAAAAAACCGACTTCGAAGTTTATTCGAAAAATTTAATAAAAATTGCAATAAAAAGTAAAAAATATTTACTCGATAAAAGATAATTCAAAGTAATATAATTAAGAGGATGATATTGTGATTATTTTCTAAACCGCATTAATGCTTGTCAGAGCTAATGGAGTAGCTTAGTGGTTAACCGGCTCGACTACCAAAAACCAGAAGAGGTTTTTGGGAATTGTCTCGTTCCGGATTTAACGCTGCCCGGAATATATTTACCTGACCTGAAATTCAGTTGGGTGCCAGAGAAATCTGGAAAAAGGTCGCCGATAGAAAGCGACTAGCCTCTCTACTCTCTATCGTGCCATTGGGCTTAGTGCAATCCGTACCTTCACAATTCTCGACGACACTCCGTCAGGATATAAGTAAAAACTGTATTAAATATTTGTTCGATATTTTCAATAGTTGAATTACAGAAAACGAGTGATTATTGTTATACATTTTTAATGCGATTTCTTAATGTTGCCAACAAATTTCGATAAAATTCAACGCCACGATACAAACTCTGAAAATCACGTATTGCTACATTTTTTTAATAATGTCTCGCGCTACTTCAGACTGATTTACCGAACACCGAGAAATAATCATTCAAATAATTCTGTCAGAAAAGTCATTTGGTAAAATTTCTGCGCAGTTAAATAAATTATATTTCGCTATTTATCTTTAGTTAATTTTAAAATTTTCATTGAAATCAAATAAATGTTCGAATTTGTGATAATATTTAAAATTCGACTTGATATTTATGACACTATCATGATTGCAAAAATTCCTTTATTACTTTTCCATTTTCGTTAAATATACAAAAAGAACTTATTTTCGCCTGCTTCAATCGTAACAACGCGACGCACAGAAAAATCAACTGTAACGAAGTTACCGTAAATAAAATAATCGAACATTTAACATCTACAAAATATGAAACAGAAATACTCTACTTCACTCCTTTTTTTATACTTCGAATATGGATTAAAAACTGAGAAAGCCTTACGTCGAAATTAAAGGTAAAATATTTATGCGATTATACATTACACGATTTTACTGAGAACATGTCAAATGTCCGACCGAATATTCCGTATATTTGTTTTCTTCTCCCCCCCCCCCCCCCCGCTGTGCCTGTCTTTCGCCATCTGGCCATTCAGCATTTTTTTTTTTTATTATTATTATTTTATTAAGTCATTATTATTATTCTTAAATTATTAAAATAAATTGCATTTCATACAATTATGTTACTGAGTTTTATGTATTGGTTCAAAATGTAAGCAGGTTCCTGGTTCTCGGACCATCTGTAATAAGGTCTTATAAAATGGTAATGTTTTTTTTTTTTTTTTTTTTTTTTTATAATCTGTTCTATGATCACCATATATTTCACACTGCCAAATACTGTGTTCAATTGAGCCAATCTCTCCGCATTCGCATAAATTATTCGTTATTATACCCAGATCTTATGTAATATTTCCGGAGTTCTTGTGTGCCCGTACGTATTCGGTATAAATTCTCCGCTCATTTTATTTATAAATCACGTCTTTTTCTAAATGTTGTTTTGTATTTCGAAATATTTCTTCCCAACATTCCCACTAGCTTTTTTTCATATTGTGCTTACCATTCATCATTTATCATCTGCTCAATATGGGGTATACATATATTCCATCCGCGGTATTTTACCCTTTTTGATTTTATTATTTCAATTTATTTTTCTAGCTGATTTGTCCGCTATTTCGTTTCCCTCGATACCGTTGTGTTCAGGTATCAATTTGAAATATATTTTTATTTTTTGAACGGTAATAGATAGCTGGAGCTTTAATATTTGGTGGTATGTTAGTATTTAATCTTTGATAGCTTTTAAGTAATAATGGGATGTTCTCCCGATATTTATTCTGCATCGAAATATTTGCCAGTGTTATTATTTGTCTATTGATAGGGTGTATTGCCTCTGTGCTTTTTATTTTACGAATTCTTTGTCCGAAATTTTTTATAAGAAAAAACTAACTGGTAGCTCAGCTCTTTCAACCTGATTTACATGGTTAGGTGAATGTGACATTGTTCCTAAGGCCAATTTGAGCGCTTTGTTCTGTATAACCTCTATTGCTTTAAATTTTGTTTTTGCCATTGTAGCACATACAATTCCTGAATATTCAATATGTGTTTTTATTAATGATCTATAGATGATCAGATTGATTAGTGGATGACTGCTCCATTTTAATCCATTAATTGCCCCTATCCTTCGTAGACTTTTTTTATTATTTTATCTTTCTCATATTTCCACGTTAATTTAGTATCAAAGTAAATTCCTAAATATATTTGTAAAATTTTGTTATTTCTATCGTTTTATGGTTTATTCTTAAATACGGGCAGGCATTAATTCTGTGCCTGGTAAATATAGTAGTACCTTTTGTTTTATCAACTGACAGAGTTAAAAAATAAATCACATTATATTCATTACATGATTCGGTGCTTTTTGGCTTTGTATTATAGTCGTTGTTAATGCGGCACCTATGTGCTATATAGAACTATATCGTCTGCAAATTGTAAAATTTTTGTTTTCTTCTGGAATTTAATTTTATCCAGGCATATAATGTACAATATTGTGTACAGAATTGGCTTAATATCGATCGCTGCGGTATCCCTTCATTGCATATAACTGCTCTATCCTTATATAGTTTTCCCTGATATTTAACGGCAATCTTCCTGCTAGTGTAATAGTTAAATATCCAGTTACATACCGCGGAGCTAATACCGATTTCTCTCATTATTCTATATAATGTTTCTAAGTTTAACTTTGTCATATGCAGATTTTACGTATAAAAAAACTGCTAATGTATAATAGTTCTTTGACATATTAATTTGTAGATCTGTATTAACTATGTTTAGATTGTCCCTCGCAGATGGTTTTTTTTAAAGCCATATTGAGTTTTTGGAAACATATTTCTATTAAATAACCACCACTCCATTCGATTTTTAATTAGTAGTTCCATAGTTTTGCCTACACATGATAATAGTGTTATTGGCCTATATGATGCATGTACAATTGATCTTTCCAAGATTCTGCGATTTAATTTTATTGTAATGAATGATTATATATTTCTAGTAATAATGGCAGTCCCACTTCTGATAAATTTCTTATTGCTGCATATGGGGGTATCTTATCCATTCCTATACTAGTATTTTTATTATGGTTCATAGCTATTTTTAATTCTTCCATTGTAAATGGAATGTTTAAAAATTCATAGTTATCCGCAGTTTCTTGGTTATCTATATTCGGACGTTCTACATTTTCTTCCGATTTATATTGATTGATGAATGGGGTGATCCAGTTTGGTTTTGTTAAATTATTGTATACGTTGTTATTTATTATTTTCATACTTATTTTTTTCCAAGCGGATTTAATGCTTTGTCATGGGTTTAATTTAGAGCGAAATTCATATTAACTTTCCTTTTTGCGTTGTTTTATGCATTTTTTACATTTTGCTACTTCTCTTTTATATATAATATAGTTATTCATTGTTGGAGTTTTATTATATATATATATATATATATATATATATATATATATATATATATATATATATTTAGGCTAAGTCCCCTTCTAGCTACCATTTTATTACATTCTTCGTTCACTTAACTATTACATGTGGCATTTGCTTATCTCTTTTTCTTTCTATTTTTTTTTGGACTTAAGTTTGTGCTAAGTTTGTTATTTATAATATTCGATAGCATTTTGTATTGGTCGGCTGTTGTTTCTCTGTAAAATTTTTGTTTATCTAAAGAGATTAAATTTTCCGTGGTTTTTATTTGATATTTTTCTCAATTTATTGTTTTATTATTTTTTTGATTTGAGATTCTTAAATTATTTTTGTCTTTGTGTGGGTTTTTCCCCCAATTTGTATCATGATTGGATAATGATCACTTCAAATTGTATCGTTTTTCCCATTTCGTTTTTATTGCTACATCCGGAGTAGATAATGTTACATCAATATTACTACTTTTTTGTCCATACGATCCTAAATAAGTATGTTCGCGAGTATTTATTATAATTAAATTATTATTTCCGATATATTCGTTTAAAGCTATTCCTTCATTATTTATGGTAGTGTTACCCCAGGCGCTCTATGGAGACAATTCACATCTCCCATTATCAGATAAGAGCTACTCTATTTGTCATATAATTTTGAATATTAGTCCAATCGCCTTCTATCATTCTGTGGTTAGGCGCGGCATAGATTGCTACAATATTCATTTCCTTTTCGAGTAGTTTTACTCGTAATTGACATTGTATCAACTTTTGTATTATAGTTTGATGTTGCAATAGTTAAATATTCTATAGATTTATGTATTATTATAGAAGCTCCTCCGCCTCTTCCTGCTTTTCTATCACATCTTATTGTATTATAATTCTTAATATTAATGTTATGTTTTATTGATAGCCATGTTTCAACTACTACTGCAGTGTCCATTTCATTTTTGTATAACAAACGTTTCAATCAATGAAATTTGCTAATATGCTTCTACAGTTCCATTGTAGTGTGTTAACTTCTTTCATTGTTTTAGGTTTCTCTTTAATTTATTTTCAATAGTACTTTTATTGGCTGAAATATTTTTAAAATCTTTATCTTTGTTTGTCGTATTATTATTAAACTCTATATTTTTTTTACTTGTATTTATATTACTTCCCATATTTTTAATGCCAGATGGTCCTGGTTTTTGTGTATTCTTAATTACAGGTTTTGGGTTCCTTTTTTGGTCTATGAATTTCTTTATTGTAATTTTTTGTCCATTCATATTGTTTTCTTCGTCGCAAGTAATAAATGATACGGTGCGTTTAATACCTCCTTCTGTTAATAGGTTTAGTCGAGTAATAATATATTTGAGTATAATTGTCCTTGTTTATATGTCGGTGGGATATCCAACACTGCTTCTTAATAATTAATATTATGTGACGCCATTATTTCATTAATCCGAATTGGTCTTTTTTTTCTAGGCAGGACGTATCTGTAGTTTTGTGATGATCTCGACAGAATATGCATATTGGAATTTGGCTAGGACAAGTTTCTTCTGTGTGCTCCGGACTTCCGCATTTAACGCGTCGTATATTTCCCTTACATTATGTCGCAATGTGGTCAAATCTCAAATAATTATAACATTGGCGGATTCGGTGTATAAAAGGATCACAGAGGAATCTCACATTCCATAAGAATATATATTCTGGAAGCGATTGTCCTTGAAATGTTATGAGTATTGATGGACCTGGAATATATTGTACTTCGATATTTATAATAGCTCTTCTATTTACTCTCTTTATGTTTTTAATCGTAAATGATGGGCATTCTATTATCCCTCTGATCTGGTCCTCTGTATAATCCAGATCTATTCCCTTAATAACGCTATTTCAGGAGGTAAGAAAATTTAGAATATATGCCTTATATCCGCATAGAGAGAAACAGATATTGTTATATATACTATAAGCCGTATACGGCGAGAACAGATGAATTATAACTCTATTTCTTGCTACCTTTTTAATTTCTACGATATCTTTACGTAACTTATTTTTCCGTAAAATCTCTGCTACTTTTAGTGTACTAATACTAGGTAAATTCTGTGTTTTAGAGTTATCTTTTTCTATGTAAACTTTGAAACTTTTATCATTTTGGTAATTATCGGTAATTGAATATAAGTTCATATTTGGTTTATATACTATTTCTTCTTCGTTATTTTGATTTATATTTAATTGACTGTTATTATTTTTACCATTATTATTACCAATATAATTTTTATTTTTGTTGTTTATATTATTATTATTATTATTATTATTATTATTATTATTATTATTATTATTATTATTATTATTGCTTATCTTATTATGATTATTCTGATTTGATTGATTATGTTCATTATTATCTATTATCATTGAATTTTCTGAGTTGTATAAATGAAGAGGATCGAGAGTTTGTATTACTATTATCAACATTCATACTATATTCACTATTGCAATTATCGTTATCGGTCGCAGGAGGACGACTAATATCGCCCTCATCGTTATACATGATAACATAGGTAGATAATGTTGACGGTTATACTACTACCGTCTTTAAGTGTGTTTATGTTTGTGTTATGCTATGTGTTAGTGTGTATAAGTGTAGTTACAAATGTATATGTATATTTAAGCTTCGTTGAATGAAAATTTATTGATTGCATATAACGACGAACGTAGATGAATCTTTGTACTTATCAATCGAGAATTGAGACGAGACAAAAATTTAACGACGCACGTATAAACCAACCTTATCACTGACCGATTTAACGCAAACTGTATTCCGTATATAACGACGCATGTTATTCTATTACTAATCATGTATTGTTTTTATTATATCATTAGACGAGCATATCACAGTTTAAGAGAAAGGAAACTGTAGAAAATGAATTAAAGTATCATATCCTTAACAGAGCGTCCGAAGTTGTGAAGTTAAGATTCACAGTGCACCAAGAATGGCACACCACGACAGTCGGAGGGGCTCATATTATCAATAGCTGTTGTTTTATTTAAGAAATAAATTTACATTATTAAATGTTAATAACTGTAGATTTATTTATTTCTTCAAAATAAAGCGCGAATTACTTGCACAAGCCAAAGTACATATCTGTCAAAATATTTATTCAGTTAGTGATCAATCTTTATTTCTAACGTCCACACTTTAACACGTTCAAAACATAGCACACAATAAAGTAACAAATGCAGTCACCCGACTGCTCTACACTTCGTCCGATTTGGTTGGACATTAAAAATCTGGTTTAATAGCTCGTCAATCCGGCCATTACAAACAAAAATGTAACATTATTTATCGAACGACAAATCTTTCTAATCAACGTGAATAATAATGTAAATAGCATACCGGCTGCTGGCAGATATACAAAACTATGAAAATATTCGGTTGTAATTAACTTAAACTTCCTTTTAAAAAAAAAAAATTGAATTACAATATGTCGCTTTATTAGTCAGATAGACCTGAAATGATTCCCGGAACAATAAAATTGGAATAAATTAATTTCGGTTGCAGTCGCAGTAATACACATAGTAAAACCAAAGCAATTTATCAAATGCAATTTCCGTAACTGTACATGCTTGCATAATAATGTGAAAAATATTTTTTTCCGATTAATAAATTAATTAATAAGGGAAAGAGATGATTATAAAAAAATAATAATAAACGGAAAATCACCGCACCATTAAATACAATGCGACATTTAACTTGAAGTAGCTATCTTTTACGGCAAAAATATTACATTCTTTAAATTGATGGTAAAGCAATGAAGAGAAAAAAAATGATGTAATAAGCGTTTAAATATTAAATGCAGTGCAGGAAAAATTACAATTAGAAAACAACATATTTGCATAAATTACTTGCAGTTAATAAATGAGGACAAAACGTATTAATCGAATATTAAGTAAAGAATGAAATACTTCAAGATAAAAATTCGGTCGGATCGTTAACAAAAATATTGAATAATTTTAAAGGAAATAAATACAATCTCAAAATGGGAACACTACTTTTGTATTCTCAAGGAATTAAGAAATCGAATTACTTTAAAAGTACTTGCAAATACGTTTCAGTTATTTTAGGGTAGATATTGGAAGATCTTTATTGAAATATAAATATATTTCCCCAACGAACAATGTTAAATATTTTGTTGCATATCTTGATGAGTTTTTCGGCATATTTTGCGACGTATTACAAAAATTTGTATTGTACCAAAATCCATCTTTAAATTATCAGCTAAAATTAAATTTTTTCCGCTAGTCTATATTTTAGGCTATCATTCTGAAAACTTCGACTTTTTCTAAAAAGATTTATGCAGGTAATTAGATGTTTATAACTATACCTTAAGACGGATTCGGTACGCGTAGCGCTATCTCCGGACGACGTTTGAGTTAGAAACTAGTCTCTGGTTGTTCATCTATTCACGATCTCTCAAACGTCTTTCTAGGTTGCATCGCTGCTTTGTCGCATCAAGGATGCTTACTCGGCCAAAACCAAAAATCCCTGTGTTCTGTTATAAGTCCGGTCGTTTGCACAGCTACATCGGGGTAGAGACGCATTTGTGTCTGAATGGTAGTGGTTGAGGGCTAAGGCACTGGCTTGTACTTGCGACGAAAAACGCAAATACTATGTGTCGAGTAACGCTGAGCTAAGCGAAGATTTTGTATGTTAATCAACAAAAAAGAATGTGTAGAACACGACCAGAAGAGGATGGAGACCCATTTGCGCGATTTAGTAAAAAAAAAACGTGTAATAGATACTGAAACTAAGGTTGAAAAGAAAATACAAAGAAAAACACTTTCCGGTAAAGGCAAGCTCACTGCTAAATTGATTGATAAACTAACACTTTACTATGGTCGTGCCATCCGTTACAATTCTCATTATTCTGTATGAAGAAGACCATTTGGGCGATTTATTATCACTACGCCTCAACTGACAAACATCCGGAGCACCAAAACTGCCCGAGCGGCGAAAACTCGTGGTGTAAATAGCAAAGAGCCACAACTGCAAACGAATTGAGTTCTTTCAAATACTCTTACTCTGCTCTACCAAGTGATGTTCTAGAACGGATTAAACCAATTTATGAAGATCTGAGCAAAGATGCCCTTCTGGAGCGATGTATTAGTGGATTCACTCAAAACAATAATGAGAGTATCAAACAACTCATTTGGAAGATTTTGCCAAAAACTAAGAGTGGTTCGGCAATTATTGTTGAGTTTGCAGCTCATGTGGCTGCCTCTACCTTCAATGAAGGCTGTGTTGCTTACCTGACCTTTCTGGAAGAGATGGGAATCTGTACGGGTCCAAGCTTTCATGGATGGGCGCAATCAGTGGACAATACACGAATGAGCAGAGCGTATGAGCGAGCGACGGAACATACCAAAGAAGAGAGAATTTGTAGGCAAGAGCAAAAAGATGCTTTGGACATTCTAGATCAAAGTTCTTCACTTTACGGACCTGGGATTGATGATTCTGTGTGAGTATAGACAAAAATTACTACCTTATTAACGTTTAATTTGTGATTTTATAAAAAACTTTAAACGCGTTTTACTCGAAACAACGCTTTCAAAGCCGGCTCAGCACTCTGCAACTCAATACTCCACCGATCATTCTGACATTTGGTACAATATTTTTATATACGTAGATAATTTGCAAGGTAGTAACGTCGTTTTTTGTTTTGTTTTTTTAAATTATTATTATTTATTTTATAATAACAAATGGCTAATTTTTATTCGAAAATCGCTATTTTCACTTCCGAGTGTTACCAACAATTAAAAAATAAAAAAAAATAAAGAAACTCACCGTTGCTACCTACACAAACTCATTAAATAATGAAAAAATTTTGGTTTTTTTCATTTCAGATAATCCAGTGTTGAGTTATGCGGTGCACCGCAAAACAACTTTTTTTCGAGGCGCCTGCGAAGATTTGCTGCCACTAGCTTAATCCTTTATATTTTTCAATAAAAATTTAACACAATATTCTTCAGATGTTATTTTATCGTGCCCCAATTCTGTGTGTAAATAAACTTGCATTAACCATATTCTCTAAAAAAAATGATCAAAAATCGCTTTTTTTTCACCTTCAAGACCCCCTCTTAACGTACAAAGGATTTCAGATTTATGCATCGGCTAGCTCTATATTTTTGCAAGATCGTTAACGGCCTTTTAACCAGCTCTATTCGTATTCATACGACGTATGTTTCGCTCATCTCTAACGTATTAATTTATTCACATCTTACATGCGTTGATTTATTCAAATCATTCCTACTTCCTCTGGTTTATATGCGGCCTACACATTTTCCAATCTGAGTTTTTGTCTTCTTCTTTTTTAAATCCATATGTGTTTTTTAATTTACTTTTTATATTTACATCTTATGGATTCGACGTACATCATTTGAAACGTAAAACTGAAATAGCGTGTCGAAACAAACAGTTTGTCATCGAATTACCGAAATCAAACTCAAAAATAAAAATGCGGAGAACAAAAGCGTTTTGAACATTTCGAGATTTTTCTTTTCCGCAAAAACTTTTAAACGAGAATATTTAACCGCATTCGAAGCTGATTTAAACGAGAACCTGAAAACACCTCGCAGTTGGGAAATTTATCGAATTTAGGTACGAAACGTTCAATTTCGATTTGAATAACAACGCTTTCATTTTTACTAACCCTAACAACATACCTATGCATCGACGCTTACACGTCGTGAAAAACATTTGAAAGCACAAAATTACATTTCGTAATTTAATTTATAAAAACCTTTATTAACCATTACAAATGTACAAAACCAATTTTCACTGAATATTTTACTTTTTTTTAAAAATAAAAACAAACCAACTTCGCATTTGTTTTATTGTTTACTTCGAAAACATGAAATTTCACTCGGTGAATAAAAGTGATATTTTCCCAATCGCATTACTCATTCTGAACAACGATTTTGCACGTTTTTTTTTTTTATATATTCAACGGTAAAAAGCCGTAGAATACATTGTCAGTTTTTATTTCTTATTAAAGACAAAAAAAATTTATATTTATTTTTATATATTTAACAATCTCAGCGTAATAATCATATCTTGATCCTTAAACGAAAAAGTGAATAAATAAAGCAGCAATTCCTATCAGACTGTATTCATCAAAATATAATTTTAAACTCTTATTTTCTTTCTCTAGCTTCATTATTAATATACTCCTCGTCATTACTTGTCGGGAAATAGTCTTATTTAAACCAGTAAATTAATGTTTCAGCGTATTTTACCCTGGGAAAATTAACGAGTTTTGTACGGAGAAAATAAAGGTTTATTTTTTTTTACGTTTCTCTGTTTGTGAATTTATTTTGCTCCTTAAATTCGTAGAATCTTCTTAAAAGCAGCCGTTATTGCGAATTAATGTAAACCATGTTCTCAAACAACTACTTATCACGCATTAACTAGAACATAAACAATTCTCCTAAAAGAGAAACAAAATTCATACTCAGGCAAGTCGTAGAATATTATTTCAAGAAAAAGCGAAAAAACCTATTTTAATCAAGATCCCGAAAGTGTTTATATATAATTTTTGTTACCGACAACCAATACTCTCTTTTATATAATACAACACTTGATAAAGAAAAAAAAGAAAAAAAGAATTCAAATTTACCCCGTGTCTAGTGAAGAACAACCAAATTTTAAGCTGACCATTGCACATTCGGATATTATTTTCGTAATAATATT
Organism: Icerya purchasi; assembly: GCA_039619475.1. Taxonomy (NCBI): domain Eukaryota; kingdom Metazoa; phylum Arthropoda; class Insecta; order Hemiptera; family Monophlebidae; genus Icerya; species Icerya purchasi. The sequence goes on along the minus strand of CM077115.1, from coordinate 188,276,914 downwards.
TCGAAGTACTGATACTTTAAAAACGCTGAACCACGCTCAAATGTATTCAGTTAAAAGTAAACTATAATTTTATTGCGTTTTATTTTTGTTTTCTTTAAACAGCACTACGCTGACTGGACGAAAAAATAAAATTTACTATAATTCACTTTTTTGGGGCTTTTGAAAACTCAAACCTTTTCAATTATTACACGCTCTTACACTTCCGTTATAAAGATTATTCGAATATAATATTTCTTTCGTTTTCTTTCAGTTTTTGAGAAGGTCGTTAATGTTCAAAAAAATTCTACGTTTCTAAAATCTATTCGCGATACATATGGCAAACGTTATTTATTTATATTCAAAACTATACTAGTCTGAAGGAGTTTTTTCTAAAAATAGATAAATAAATAATTCCGTTTATGATTTTTTCGTCATACTATTCTAGCTGGGAAGAAGTCTGAAAATGAATTAAAATTTTAAAATTTTATAACAGACGGTGTAAGTCTTGATTTTAGCATTAAAAGGTTAATTTAAATTAAAAAAAAAAAAAAAAAAAAAAACTAATTTTACAGTGTAAAATGTTATTAAAATTTACCTTGTTTCTTTGATGCGGATGGAGTGGTTTGAAGAGAATCGTTCGTCAATGTTTTCTCTCTGATCGACATGTTACCGTCACAGTATAATGATGAACTATTATTTTCTTCGAATGTATTATTTAAAATAGTTCGGAAGTTCATTACATACTGCCAATCGTCATATAAAGTTTTAATTTTATCCTACAACCGAAAAATAGTTTAATAAACAGAAACAAATCAACACAATCTATCTTTAAAATTAATATTTAGTTTAATTCAGAAATTCCGAATAAATGATATTATCGCGCATAATTCGAATTGAAAATGAAATTTTGCTGAGCGGTCAAAGTAACTTTGTTGTCTTCTCGAATTCAAAAAATAAAAAAAAACATCTCGTATACTAATAATCCGCGCCGCAGAAATGTAAAGCACTGTGTTTTAATTTTAAATGCTATAGGACATTTATGATTGTAGCTATTCTACACAACAGTTTATAAGGTTATCGTGTGCGCTATTTAACTACGTTCACCGAACATCATCATCTATTTGTTTTTTACCTTCGCTGCTTTGGATTATTAAAAAATTTAAATAAAACTGAAACACTTGCGTGATCGTTTTACGAATTTTTAAATTCCAAAATGACTCACATACCGAGAATGAACATTTACAGTAGTGTTTAAAAATAATAGGCCTATCTCATTATGCGGGAATATTTAAACAATTTTACGTGATTTTCCATAAAAATATATCATTAGAGTAGATTTTCCTTATGATTTGTTTGTTAATAGTAATGTTTTTTTTTTATTTTCTTTTATTTTTTGTAATCACTAACTTGAACATCTAAATTAAACAAAATCGTACGATTTTCAATCGCGCGATATAATCTCAACGAATAACTCTCACCGTGAATCGGAAAGACTATGATAAAAAAAGAAGAAAAAGAATTGCGTGTAAACTTTGAAGCTTAGTCTGAGAATCAAAAAAAAGCAAACAAGATTCGAAAAGAAGTAATATTGATTAATACAAACCTCCTAGACAAACATGGAAACAGACCAATATCCTAGTTGAAATAAATAGTACACATTCAAGATTGCCCTCCATAAAAATGTTAGGCGTCACAAAGAAAGATTCACACTGCAATGTAATGGAAAAAGCGAAAAAAAGAAAAAGAACAGTGTTAAAAGCAACAAAAAGATGTATTAATGATTATATTGAAAATTTTATATTTTTGGTAATTACACAAAAGGATTCTATTTAATACCAAAAGCAATCCTCTAGAATGTATGCTGCCTCAGTAAAGTCCTGCCACACATATTTGGAGCATCCATTTAATTTTTATCGTAGCCGAAGAACAAAATAAGCCGCAGAAAAAAGTAAATTTTGAATAAAAAATGTCTAACTGTTATAACCGACCTTGTTTTTATTTTGTTGTTTTCGTTTTTTATTTTTAGGATTATTTTATTAATCGTATTTTTCTGTTCGAAAAGTTCATCAGAATATTTAGGGAAACATTTAAAAGCGAAATATATTTAATTTATACGGGAGAAGACTGCATTTTTATATTTATCAATTAACAAAATACGCTTGAACTTGAAACCACATTTTGATATAAAAGAATACAAATTATGTCAAATATAAAAAAATCTAACTACGGGGATATATACCTAAAATTGCACAACATTCGCCTCGACAAAAGCTCACTTCCAATTAAACACTGGTAATCAGGTAAGTACAGACGTTTCGGAACACTCAATTATCCAAAAACGATTTTTAATCAAAAAAAAAAAACAAAAAAACAAAATAAATACGATTGATCGTTTACCAATTATTTATTTAATTTTTTGTAATCATCGCAATAGAGTTATGTTAATTTTTATCGGTCTTAAGTTGAAAAAAAAAAAACGGCAAATATTCTAATTAGCTTTTTAATGGATAAAGTACTAGAACTAAATAATAAAAAATATACCGAAAGCCTTACATGTATACTTATAGAACTTGCAGAAAGTAGAAAGAACATTAAAAATCAAGATAGATTAACACTACCCTTAATTGACGTTGCAAAAATTAGGGTTATCTACGTTAACGCGGTGAAGACGATAAAAGGATTCCCCCTAACCTTATCGAGTACGATACGATTGACATTAAGCGTCATCAAGTCACTCTAGAACTTTGCTTCTGTTCAGATCAAGACCGCGATACCAAGTTTTTATTAGACGCGAAATTATTAATCATGTGAAATGCCTTACGAAATAAATAGGCTTCAGTGAATGACTACCTAATCTAATTGTTATCAGCAGTTTCAAGATGAGTAAGAATGAACGGTGATGTCTTAATTAGTTTAATTTACAACTTCACTGAAAAATTTACGCGAACGTTGTTACATGTATCACTTTTTTCTACTTATTCATACATTATTATTCAGATTACCTAGCTTTTTTAAGATAATTTTGGAGCTAACGGTTAATTTAAATTTTGCTTCGTGGTAAATTTATTGCGACTAATGTTTAACCGAAAGTAGCTGTCTAGATTTTATAATGTTATTTTAATCTAGCAAAATTAACGCGAATAAATACTTTAAATATACAAATACTTGACACGGATATTTATAAAAATAAAATACACATAAGAGTGCGTGTTCGTTCACGTAAAATAACGAAAACACAATGAAAAAATTTTAATCTGCATTAATTTAAAATGTTTAACCCATAAAATTTAACTAATTTACAATTTTTCTTTAAAAAACGCACCTTTAATATGTAGCACACGTCCTGTTCGGTTTCTTGGCATATCTTCTCAAATTGATTGAATTCATTTATTAAATCGTTAACTTCGCTTTCTTTTTCTAAAACATTTACCTAAAAAGGCCCAAAAAACGTAAATACCACAGAATGTATACTAGGTACGCGTCGTGCAAACATTATAGCACCAGAGAATATTCACTTTAGAAATAATTCCATTTATAATAACGAATAATTACTAATTAATGTGGAAATTAAATTAATAATCTCATTAAACCGAATTCTGCGACGCGCATCAATCGATGCAGCAAGTTTATAATCACCAGTATGTGAAACAGTTCACAAAAATATACGAAAGAAAAAGTACAGATACTTTCAAATCACCGTAACTTTGATTCTGGATAAATCTCTACAATTTTACATTATAAAAAATGTTTTTTAAAAAAAAAAAAAAATACCGGCTTCAAGATTAATTATAAAAATTGATTAAAAATGCATTAAAAAGTAAAAATGATCGAATTACTATACAAAACCTAAATCCCTAAGTTCAGTTCCGATGGTAAAATCAAGCCATTCGAATGAGCATCTGTATAATTTATATTTAGAGTTTTATTTAAATTTATGGCAATCTACATTGTGGTAAATGTAAGTATAAAACATGCCGAAAAATTAAATTTGCTGTCCACGCAATCCTCCACAATACCATTCAAGTATACTTAACTCGATAAATAATTACAATTTAATACGAAAACGCGAGCTTAGTTCAGAGAAAATATTTAATAATAAAAAAAATAATTAAACAAATAATATCAAATATATTGAATTGAAGCGATTATTTCAAAAATTATATTACATGTTTTCGCTAATGATTATTCCGGTGTTTTTTCAATTTTTTATAAAACTTTTTTTTTTTTTCATATCTTTACATCAGGACTGGCCTTATTAGGCCATTAACCGATTATTCTAACATTATCAACACAATGGCGAATACAATGCAAACGCTACTGTACACAGTATATGTAGATTATTGACCACTGCCAATATTCTATCTTATTCTAACTTAGTGATACTATATGTTAATTTAAAATGATATATTTAAATTAAGTCGGGTGGCTTTTGGCGTTTAAGTCGCCTACTGCCAGATAATGCGTCTACCAATTCCAACATCTCCAGATTCTCATGATGACGTAAGCGGTCCTGGTGTTTTAAAGCAAATCGGGCAATGGCTTCATTGATTGTTTCAATCCGCAAATCGTTGTGCAAGGTATCATTTCTTACATACCACGGTGCGTTGGCGATGGAACGTAACAATTTATTCTGCACCATTTGGATTACCTTTCTGTTTGTCGGCTTTGTGCATCCCCATAATTGGACACCATATGTCCAGATAGGTTTGATTACTGCCACATACAGGAGCCTCTTATTTGCAAGGCTAAGCTGAGATTTAAATCCCAGCAGCCAATACAATTTATTAATACGAATTTTCATTTCTTTAGCTTTCATTTTTACATGAGGCTTCCATGTAAGTTTCGCATCAAGATGAATTCCCAAATATTTCGTTGAGCTGGAATGTAATATCGCTTGTCCGTTTACCGTCACCGGAATACAGGTCGTTCTGCGAAGTGCAAAGACTACATGAGTAGATTTGTTCTCATTTAGTTTTATTTTCCAGCGAGACGTCCAAGCAGTTAGCTTATCTATAGCCTCTTGTAGCTTATGAGTAGCCTCTATCTGAGTTTTATCTTTAAATAAGATGGCAGTGTCATCTGCAAACATTGCTACTAATGCATTTGGTACAGTTGGTACATCCGACGTATAAAGCAAGTATAATACAGGCCCTAGGACACTGCCCTGAGGAACGCCAGCATTTATAGCGTACTTATCTGATTTAGCTTCGTTATAGTACACCTGAAAAAACCTGTTTTTCAAGTATGATTTTATTAGCTCACAGTAGTTGCCAGGTAGCAGCAGGTTTAGCTTGTGCAGTAGGCCTTCATGCCAAACTTTATCAAAGGCCTGCGCTATATCTAGAAATACTGCAGGGCAAAACTGTTTTTGCTCAAAGGCACTTTCAACATAGTCGGTCACTCTATGAACCTGATCAATTGTCGAGTGACTATGCCTGAATCCAAATTGAAAATTAGGAATGATATTATTCTCATTGATTACAGAATTTAAGCGCTTCAAGAATAATTTTTCAAAAACTTTGGACATTATCGGCAATATAGATATTGGCCGATAGGATGATGACAATTCCGGCTGCTTTCCAGGTTTTAATATCATTATTATCTTCGCTATTTTCCACTGTAAAGGTACATATTGTAACCGCAATACCGCATTACATATATACGTGAGCAGAATTAATCCTTTACGCGGTAGCTCCTTAATAATTCTTGCTGTGATGCGATCAATTCCAGGGGCTTTTTGGGGATTTAAAGCCTTATCTATAACTGTAGCGACTTCTAAAGGTGAAAAAAGAGTAACCGTATGTCGTTTGCTAAATATTAAATTTAGGTTAGCATCTGAGGTAATATTGTTGGGCGTAAAGACAGCGGCCAGATGTTCAGCGAAGACTTTAGCTTTGTCTTCGTTACTTTTAGCCCAGGTACCAAACTCAGTCCTAATTGGTGGTTGATAAGATACCGGCTTCTTCAGGTAACGAGTAACTTTCCAAAGTGAATAATTTGTGTCAATATTTGGTGATAAAGTTTGAACATAGTTATTAAACGATTCTGATTTGGTCCTCTGAATCAGTCTTTTCAATTTCTTACTAATGTGGTTGAAAGTATTTTTATCGTTAACATTCCGGGAAGTCTGCCAGCGCTTCCTAGCTATTCTCCTTTGCCTAACCATAATTCTTACTTCAGCTGCATATGGTATTTCTTTTTCAACGGTTTTTATTTCGGGTGTGGCTTGCACTGCTGACTCCCGAATTTGTTCAGTAAGATTATTTACTGCCAAATCAATATCTCTCGAATTTTTTAACTTAACTTTTAAGTCAATCCTATTTGCAAGAAGTTCTCTAAATAGGTTCCAGTCCGTTTTCATATTGGTTAATCCATCCTTCTTTTTCCTGGCTACTAAGCTAGTTATTGCTAATTGTACTGGTACATGATCAGAACTTAAATCAGTACAGTTCCTAATTGTCATATATTTTTCGGATATACCTTTATAAATAAAAAAATCTATTACATCGGGGATTTTACATATATCTGCAGGCCAATAAGTTGGTTGTCCGGATGAGATCCAATGACAGTGAGTATTCTGCAGAGCTTTCAACAATTCTCTTCCTTTACTGGTGACTAAGCGAGAACCCCATTGGGTATGCTTAGAATTGAAGTCACCACCTAAGATAAATCGATGTCCTAGCTTTGAAATGAGATCTACAAACATCTCTTCTTTTATTTTATGCCTAGGCGGACAATAGATCGCTGCTACATTAGTTATTACATTACCAATTTTCCCAGTAATAATTGCAGTTTGAATGTGTTCTGTGCAATATTTACTATTTTCCCAATGAGTGACATTTTCTTTTATCAAAACAGCTGAACCGCCATGCGCTTTGCCGTCTGGATGATCACATCTATATATAGTATATCCTTTAACTTTAATGTAAGATTTGGGTGTTAAATGAGTTTCAGAGATCAGTGCAATATCGACATAATTTTCATGAAGGAAAAACTCCAACTCCTCTTTTTTAGGGAGCAATCCATTTGCATTCCAAGTTATGATATTAGTGTACGTATTCATTTTGCCTTTTTACGCTTGGGGCTCACAGGAGGAGATTTTGACTCAAGTTTTAGCAGCCGATTACCAATTACCTGTAGTTCATCTGTAATAGTAGCAATCATTGCTAATATGTTACCTAGCTGATTTCTAATTTTATCGTTCTCAGAGAGATCAGTTAATTTTTCCTGCGGCTTAGGCAATGCCTGAGTTTGCGCTTTAACATCAGATTCTGATTTGGCCACCTGCGAATATGATAGTTCTGGAACAGTATGACAGCTTTTGCTCGCATTGGATATATCTTTGCCAGATTTTATCCTATTAACAGCAGAGCTTTTTGCACCATTCTTTCGGTTTAATATTTCTTGATAGACTGAGCACCCTTTCCAGTTAGCTGTGTGTTCACCACCGCAGTTCGCACATACAGGTTTGCTTTTTTTAAAACTTACAGGATATTTTTCTGTATCCGAAACAGATTTTACAATCGTACATTTGTTGAGCAATAAAAACATATTTTGTTTTATTTTCTCCGATACGAACTAACAACTTGCGCAACATTCAAATACGACTACTAAGAAAACGAAAATTTGTATTATAGCTTACCAGAATATTTTTAACAACTTTGTATCTATAAAATTTCTTATCAACCGGAGTAAATTCTATCGTATCCGAAATTTCTATTCTGCTCTTCTTAATGAATGAGCAAACCGTGTTCAATTGGTTAAGATATTTTTTAAGCAAAGTGATCTTTCCGGCCAATTTTTCGTGGTACGAAACTAAATCATGACGTACCTATATAAAAATATCGAAAATTAATTAGCAATAAATTAACAAACATTTACATTTGTAATTTGAATACTTAGCGAAACAGTATAATTCATTGCGAAAATTAAACGACTTTAAATCAAAATCAAATAAATTTCGAGGCGTTAATATAAAAAACTGATCAATCAGCTCCGTGAACCGTTTACAAACGAAATCGTTGAGATGTATTAAAATGGAAACAACAGTAATAATTTAACGAAATAACTAGCTTAAAGAATAATAGTAAAGTCAGATTAATCTCTTCTCTAAGAGACTAGATTTATTAGAATTGCGTGTGGCTAAACGATTTACTTAGAAATTAATTACACGAGAAAACGCCACAACGCCATTTCCTAATAGCTCCGGGAGTATTGATTTCCTGAAAAGGTATCTTCTGTTGACATTTTTAAATTACGATTTGAACTGGAAATTAACTTTTTCGAAAACTGTAGATATTACTTAATGTGAAGGTTCTTAACCAAATAGAGTATTTCAATCATTACGAAACATTAAACATGATATTATACAAATTTTAGATTATCGTCTTTGAATCAGTTGCTTGCATCTGTATTTCCGCAAGTATAACAACGGCATATTTAATACATTTTAAAATTAAGCATGGAACCGAACTTGAAATTTATGAAATCGTTAAAATCACAAATTTTTATAGTTTTCTTAAATTATCATCTATTTTTCGAATTCTTTTTATCGATACTCCGTTATCGGTTAAACAGAGTAAAGTTTGCTTTAAAATAATCAATGTTACTTCTTAGAAATCTAAGAACTAAAAATAAACGCAGATTTCGAATAATTCAACAGCGGAACTAGTGTCCAAAAGAACAATTATTTATAGCGAGGAGGAGGAAAAATATGTATAATTCGACATTAAAGGAGTTTATAAAATATACGTAATTCAGTTTCATTATAAAAAATTCGATATTTTCTCACTTCGTCGATCAACAATATAACACTGTGTTTTTCGTGGAATGGTACCGATTCTAACTTTTCAACTTCTTGTCTTCTAGATGTTAACTTCTGTTCTATCTCCTAAAATGAAACCAAAATACGGATATCGTATTTAGATAACACGGAAAAATATACAGAAGATATTTATTTAAAAATTTATTACAATATAAATTATTTTACTGAACTTTTTGAAATAGAAATATGTTTTTTAAATATGTAAATTACATGTTTAATAGAAATTTACCCAAAAGAATTTTACTCTAAACTTACGCTGCGCTAATCTTGAAATATATCTTAATTATATACTAGTTTTCGTATGAACACAGTTGTTTTTTTAATAGTAATGCTAAACTCAGTACAGAAAAGATCAATCGTAAATTAAAATAATTCACAGTAAATCTTAAAATGACCGCCATGTCAGTTCCTAGTATAGCCGAAGTCTCTGATTAAGGCAGATAATAAAACTACAGACGCCTCTAATTCAAGGTATCCAATTACCGGATTAAAATTTAAATTGCGGCCATTTTCAAACAATTTAATACGTAGTGGCGCAGTTTCTGCTTAAAACAGATGCTCGATATAGTTGGAGACAAAATGTAACAACTAATCGCAATTATTTGCATGATTTACACTAAGAATTTAAAATAATTTTTCCGAACGAAAGCGAATGCTAACTTTTAATAAGACATCTCCCTATTTACTTTTTTCATTATTATTATTCTGCCGAAACATTTTCCTCTCAACTGTTATTTAACACGAATCAGAAAACGGTTAATACTACTAAAAACCTATCGAATCAAACTTTAACGACTTCTATTTTAACAGCTCGGACAGGTGCGTGGAAATCCGGAACGAATAAATAAAAATATATATAGGTAATAATAATAATAATAATAATAATAACAATAATAGGTTTTTCAAAATGCACAAAAAATAATTAACTTCTAACCAACTTAAGCAGTTTACATAATTTCTTTTTTTTTTTTTTTTATTATCAATTTAGCGTTTTTGTTGGTTGACTTTTTACGATTTTTTTAATGTTGGCTCAATAAAAACAAAAATGATTTCCATTAATGAAAAAAATTGTTTTAAAAAAAATACCGACTTCAAGATTTATCCGTGAATTTAATAAAAATACACTAAAAAGTAAAAAATAATTATTCCAGAAATTTATTTTTTGTTTATTTTTTTTTTTTTTTAAATAATTTGCGGGTCCCACAAGGCAATTCCCAACATAATTATATCGTTTATTCATCATATACATCTTAAATCTAATACATCATATTCGTCTTATATATAATTACTTAATTCAATTTAACTTCTATTTTTACTATTCTACGTCTAATGTTAATTCACAACATTTATACCCACCGCACATCGTACCACAATATTTTCACATAAGCCATAAGTAATGCAGTTAGAACATGAGCACCAAACATTAGTTTTTTTTGTTTTTTTTCCATTACATCATTTATATTATTTACTCTTTCAATCAATTACCCATCTTATCGCTGTTCCTTTCCTATGACTATCCATTTCTCATTCTTTGCACCACGCAATTAACCATATTTTTATTTTATCTTTCCATATATTCAAATTACATTCGTCTCTTAATTCCTTTGGTAAGTTACCTAGTAAATTACTCATAACTTCCTCTTCAACATCATCAATTTTATTATTAATCCCTTTAAGTCTTATATAACATAAATTGCCATAGTTCCTAGTCCCATATACCATTTCCCTTGTCGGTAATCTTATTTTTTCTGTTTTATACCTTAAAAGTTTACTGTAATAAAAGAACATTTTTGGCGACATTTCTTTATTATTGTCCCACCAAGTAGAATTCGTTACAAGATTCGCACTTCTCCAATTCGGTAACAAAATTTTTAAACATCTTGTCTTCAGAATAATGTACACGTAAAGATATTGTGATTATTCTTAAACAACATCAACACTTATTAGAATCGAGACCATATACAAACTAACGAGTATGTAGAAATAATTGAATGAGAATAACAAACACAATTGCTAGCTTTCCGTAAGAAGTATTTAATACGGTTTCTGAATATTATTCCAATTCGAATTTGGTGCCGACTCCAAAAGTTATTGTGATTTAAGAATTATCATAATGTCATTTTACATGTTTTATTCTGAAATATTATTTTTTACTTTTAGTGCATTTTATTAAATTTTTAGGATAAATCTTAGTGTCGATATTTAAAAAAAAACAAAAAAAAACAAAAAAAACACTATTTTATTTGATTGCGATTGCTACTAAAAAATGCCTCAACTACAGTCATATTTGGCGAAAGATATGGGTTACGTACAGAAGAAGGTTATCCGCAATTAACAATACACGTCACAAGTGTAAAATATCTTAACAGGTAAATTATGAATTAATATTGATATCGCAAAATACATGTACGCTACTACACTGTCGCCGCGGTTATAAACAAGAGGTGACAAATAATTAACCGACAATATAACATTAGTCGACAAGAGGTTGATAGACAACCAACGATTTTGACTGACACGAACTGACAAGTGACTGTAACGTCAACTATTAAAGAGCACAAAATTTTTGTCATATATATTCTGACGTCACAAGTCCTCCAATTTACGAACATAATATAAAAATGATTCGATAATTTCGATGTTAAATCGATTTCAAATATTGTGTGCAATGGTACAATTTGAAAGGGAAAAGGGAGAGAAAAAAACAACAACAACAACGTGGTTTTGATGAAATTGACACAATAAATTGTTTGCGAACTTTGCATATTTTTTGACAGGCTATTATAATTTCATATAAGCACTGAATAATCATTTCAAACAGTTTATGAACATAAATACAAACTAAATTATTTTTATTTCGCAACGGCTTTTTGACAGATTCGGTTCGGTTTTTGTAAATGAAAAAAAAAAAAAAAAAAAAAAAAAAAGTTAACCAAGAATAAAAGTTTACAACTACTGATACATAGCACACCACTACTTTTAATGAAATCGAGAAATTTTTTTATCGGTTAATAAAGGACTTAGCTTTCCGCTGGTTACAAATGGAAAAAACCCCGCATTGTTACTTGTTAAACTACAAAAACGCTATTCGAATGATCACGTATTAATTATTTTTGGCCGCTTAATTAACATTGAAATATTTGTTACAATTTCTACGTTACAAAATCTGCACCGGCGCATTTCTTTCTTTTACTTTCTTATTCGTGTAACATCATACTGTTCGGATACTTTTTTTTTTTTCATTTCTTTTTTACGCTCTCATTCGTGGTTATCCTAACGCCGTAAAACGACGGGATTATTTTAATAAATAAATAAATTTAACGTTTTGTTCTCTCACAATAATCACTCTATCGGATGTATTAATCGCAATCGAGACTAACAGAAGAGATACACCCATCAAGACTGCTGGGATAATCTAGAACAGGGGTAGCCAACCCGTGGCTCGCCTTGAACATTTTTGCGGCCCGCGAGATGGCCAAAGTAATAAAAAATTACGTTCTGCGAACTCATAATGCGCGCGCATGTTGGAACATTTAATGTAACAAGTTTTATGTTTCACTCTTAAGTGTGTCTGTAGTGGGTCTAAATCTAATATGAGGATATATGATTTTATATGCCGACCGCGGAATTATGATGCATTTCCAAAGTGGCCCGCAAGATCATTTGGGGTGACCACCCCTGATCTAGAAAGTTACACCGTTTCAAACTACTGTCGCACTGATTTTTAATGTCTATGTGTAGCCACATCGAAACTCTATTTTGTTTCTTTGATTTGTAAAACAATTGATTTACTATTTCTTCTTCAAATACCGGAGCACTACGTTAAAATGTATTGTTTTTTTCCCTAATCTTGCAACTCTAATTTACTAGTTAAAAGGCAAACGTAAATGTAGACACTGCTTCACGTTGAAGGAAGGCATCGATACGTGTACGAAATGTTACGCAAACTTACGTTATTTATAAATTTATTCAATAAACTTTTTATTCATTTATTCATTCATTTATTCATTCATTCTAAATTTTATAAATCGATTATAAAAATTGATTTTATCGAAAACAACACTGCTAACACAGTATCTTGAACGAATTTTTAATGTGTCTAACTGTAACAAGTTTGCCTCCATCGAACTCATTTTCGAATGATAAACAAAATTTGTTCGCCATTGTTTTTTTTTTATTACCAAAAACACTTTCATACTACGCTCCACATTTCACCTTTTTTCATTTTAACCGGCGATGCGTATGTTCGAGTTTTTTATGATGAATAATATTTTCCACTTAATAAAAATACATCTGGTACGAGAATAAAAACGTAATCAAAAACCAAAAGAATATGTGTAATCGCATTAGACAGACGGGCGAATTTAAACTTTTCAAGGATTGTCACCACCCTTTAACACCGGTGAAACATTGAAAGATTAAAAATAAAAAAATAAACTTTAACTGGTGCAAAATAAGAACAATATATTACAACCGGACGACGGTTGCTGAAATTGTTATTACTTAAAGGTATAAATTAAAAATTAAAAGAATTTTAAGGTTGTTAAATTATGCCGAAGTAAATACATATACAAATAACTGAAAAAAAAAAAAATAATGTTTTAATTTCTTGTCAATTTAATTCTGACTCCGTGTCGATTAGATTAAAATGTTTTCTCGAAAACCAATAACACCAGATTTTATTTGTATGAAATTCTAAACTAATCTTCACAATTGACTTTCGTTACCTACACATAACTGAAAAGAATTTGATTTCCGAATAATCTACTACTTGAATTGCTCGTTTAAAAATCGAATACGCATATACATGTTTGAAACAAACGAAAGCCGCACGTCCATACTTACAAATACAGATATGCACTTTAACAAAATTAAACGTTCAATTTTTATTTTAATTAATCGAGAAATATTAAAGAAAAGGGAAGAAAAACAATGGAAACAGAAAATATACACAAAATTGACTAGAATACGCTAAGTGATGTAAACCACTGAAATAAACAATGCTTAAAAAATCAATTTAGATTTTAAAAAAATTAACGTTCCAAAATACAATGTATCAAAAATCTGTACACCTCAACAGTTCATCCGTTTCTTATTTGTTCTTGCATGTAAAACAGAAATTTGAAGAAAAAAATATAAATTTTTCATAAAAATCGAAATTTTATTATTGGATACTTTTCCGATCGAGCTTCGAAACACCGTATTAAAGAATTTCATTGTAAAAAAACAAAAAAATACGAAACATAATTTTGTAAATAATCAAAAAAAAAAAATTAATTACGGATCTTTTTGACACTATAGAAAAAAAAAAAAAAAAAAAAAAAAAAGAAGCTAGTAATAACTTTAATAACAAAATCTTTTTATTTTATTTCAATTTCAAATTGTATTACAAATACAGGAGTTAGTAACGATAATTTCAAAAATATATCACGCAGTGAACGCATGTAAATAGAAATGATTCAACAATTCGATTAAACAATTTATAGAACGAACTAAAAAGAAAAACAATTACCAAATAGTTGTAATAGAAAAACTGTCCGCATAATGAAAACTGATTTTATTTTAAAATATTACGTCTCCCGAAAGACCGCCGCGCGAGTTTAAACATCACGATTTCGAATGCAACTCGGAACTCTGGAATAATCCAGCGGATCCAAAAATACCTACGTATTTAAACGACCAATGCACACACGCACAGATCGAAATGGAACGCTAGTCTACGATTGCTACTTTTATTTGTACACAAATATCTGGATGAAAATCGCCTTCTTTCCCCTTACGAAACATTATTACTTAGTAGAGACATTCGAATAGCGGAGTGGTGTTAAAATTCGATGTCATAAACGAAGAAACGATTTTATAAATTCTGGCAGTAATTCAAATGGAAACAAGCATCAAGAGTATACAGGAAAGAATAGGTCGGTGGCTATAAGAATTTAGCTCATTAATTATACTTCTAGCGCAGATTTATGTCAGCCATATTTCTACGCAACGGGAGAGAAGACGTAACTTACACATTCAAAAACATACCAACACTGATGAAACTGTGTGAACGCGAATAAAGATAAACATCAATCGTACAAAGTAAACATAAATGACGTCACTGCTATCGATTATTATTAAATGCATATTAAAAATTAATAAAAAAGCAACTGAAATCTACGATAACAATAGAAAGTATTCTTAAGATACAATAACAGACTTCTGAAACGAAAAAATAAGATACTTCATAAATAATGAAACAAAAAATTTCATAATAAAATAATCTAATCACTCGTAAGGTTAACAACAGACAAAAAGATCGTTTCTGCGATATACATATACGCCCACACCCACACCTCAGACACTCATATACATAATATATATATATAACAATCTTGGATATACATATACTAACTAAAAACCAAACATAAAGAATTAAAATAAACAATAGAATAACGTCAAATTTTAAAGAAAAAGTTCATGCAAAAGGAGTGACAAACATCTAATAAAGATCACTTATGAACATTTTTTCCAACATTATGCTTAAATTAATCGCATCATTAATAGACAAATATAATCAATGCTCATCAGAACGCCTGTCATAAATCTGTTGAGTAATAAAATATGCTTCTATTAAACATCTAAAATCATTTCTGTTTATATAAAAAGATCTATTATCATTTACACATAAAAACATCACCCATTAATTTTAATTAGAATACCGAACTGATCCTAACAAATTGATTATTTCTGAACATTTAGTTTATTTACTTCACGAAAAATACCTTTATATTTTTTCCAGTTAGGTATACTATTCTTAACGGAACGATTATAAACCATATTCCCATACTTTGACTTAAAAAATACAGCTAAGCCTTAATATTCCGGACAAAAAACAAATATAATAAATAATAAAACATGATTTGTTTTCAAATATTTCATTGAATACGATTATCAAAAATTCAGTGTTCATTCACGAGTTCCTATTGTTATCAGTTTACCCGTTACGCATTAATTTTGCATTAGTATATTAAAGTAACCCTCGCTTATCGTCGGTCACGTTAAATGTCACTAAAGGCCGATGAAAAACTTGATAATTCAAACGATTGTCATCACCAACACCTGCATTATTACCAACATCCTCAACAGCTGAAATCGTAACAACAACAACGGTACCTGCATCAATTATTAGTATAGCTAATACGTTATCACATGGACCACCAACGATATTATTAATTTAAACTCTAATATTAACATTACTTCGATAAATTCTTGTCCGTCTCTTACTAACAACACATCGTACACTAATGTTACTGGAAAAAAAAAGGAATAATGGTGATCAAAGCTTTTAATCGTGCATCCGAATCTAAAGGAATTATATTTAATTACTACAATGGTATAAAAGTAAGAAACTACTTGATGTCACCTAGACAACTTATCGGAAAACTGAAATACATCACTGCAGCCTCAAACGTTAGCAATAATAAAGTAAAATTATCTTTTTATTAAATGAAATAATATCTAAAAACTTTTTAAACAAATAAACAGGAATTAGAACTGGAAACAAGTTCATGAAAGCTAAACCACTCGCAAAACCGTCAACAAAAATTATCTTTTCAAACATCTCTCCCATTATACCGAATAGTATTTTAGAAAATTACTCTAAAAAAGTTACTCGATCTAGCATCCGCAATATCTATATTAAGAGTTAACCCAAGTGCCAGTTTATTTTTACACGTTGTGAGCTAATCTACGTCCGAAGTAATATATAGAACGTACAGAAACTTTTCTAACTTTTTATCAGTTAGCGTACTTTAAATACAATAAAATCGAAAATTGACCATATTTAGGTGACATTCCTTCCCCGAATGTAAAAAAACCAGATAGTAGCTAAAGAAGGCAATATAGAACACCGAGATATAGTTAATGAATCATTCCATCATGCATTACACAAGAAAAATACTATTGATGTTCCTTTAAATCTAAGCAACGGCAGTACTAACGGTACAAAAAAGCCAGTTAAGCGAAACATTTACCAGAATCTAAGGATTAACCAAAAATAAACTCGCATATAATGACATCTAATATCAATCAATCTCAAGCTTCATCGGTACTGAGTGAGATCAGCAGCTAGATCACACAAACCGCCAAAACCCATACAAGACCTTCGAGGAAAGCACCAAAAAATACTAGCAAAAATAGCTCCTTACAAAAACAAGCTGGAAGTGATTAATCAAATGACGAGAATAAACTTCAGAATCAGTCAACAATACCGGTCAATTAAAGACACCTTGTAACCTATTTAAGAAAACTTCGAAACAAAAAAGCATCAGCTTTTCAAATTTTTCACCATCTATTGACGTGGTCAAAACAACAATTCAAATGCCTACTCTAGGTGGTGAATTTACATCGGATCTTGCAGAACCGATTAACATGATCGAAGAAAACCTACTTTTCCTCCAAGATCGTAATATGAAAATATGGTTTACAAAAATCAAAAAAAAACTCTACTTCTTATGGAAATAATAAAAACTAAAACAAAAATGACCGACAAAGTTATTGCTAATTACTTTCCAAATTCGAAAGTAATTTTTTTTCTCATATATCGGTTGCGGACAAATGTAGACCCCACCAAGAACCGATTGACTAGAATCTTAAGTAATTACGTCAAGTTTAACACCAGAATAAGACCCAAATGTAAGTGGTTATATATTAACTTCGCATTACTTATTATAACTACTAGCATGTGCCAAGGTATATTTATACATATATGTATATTCATATATATGTGGTAGTATGTGCGTGTAGATCCAGACTTGTATGCGAGTACACACATATATTCATATCTGACAAGACATTCTTCTTATTCTTTTTCAAAACCATCACAACTCTGAAATACAGAGAATTATAAGACAAATTTCGTTGCTATATATAATAACAGTTTGTCTACGGTGGAATATAAACGGCGAATTCTAAATAGTAAGTGAAATCAATTAATTTATAAGCATGAACCATAACAGTACTTCTGTAGACACACTTTAAATCGCAATTACAAGTAAGCCTTTCAAACCATACGGTAAAAATGGAGCCGAAATTTTCACATCGGACTCACTCCAATGGGTCTCATTGTGATGGTAACCACTTTCCTACAGTGATCTTCTTTGAACACTAAAAACCACATCAAACAGGATCTATACCAAAATGAAACATATCCAAAACGAAGCAGAATTCTATTTATGACCTTAGTCAATTCGGTTCCCTTATCCCTCGTTTATTTCAGATGCTGTTGAGGTTTTCACTAATCTAATGATTCATGCTGCTGAGAATTTAACTCCCATATCTCCCAACTTAATCAATTCTCGAAAAATACCAGTCTGATAAATACAATGGGCTATAAGAATTCTTGACAAAGCCCGCGCAAGTTTCGAACTAGTATGCGTCAATAAGACCTTATACAATATAAAAAGCTTAAAGCAAAGACTAGAATGCCCATCCGCTACTCCAAGAAACAAAACTGGATAAATTTTGTATCTAGCATCAATCAGCCTGCGTCTTCTTCAACCATGTAAAATAGTAAAAAAGACCAAAAGACAACAAACCAACTTTCTCCATTATCCCCTTAGTATTGCTAATATTTTAGAAAATCATTTCGCAATTATATTATCTGAAAAAAATTATCCCTATATTCAGCCAAGAAGTTAATTACGTTATCCACAACTTCGAAAACACCTCTCCGGACCCTTCTCACTTCTCCAAAGTTTCTTAAATAACCGTTGATTGCTATCAGTGACGTTTTATCGGTGCTCTGTGAAGTGCAAAACGGAATCCCCCACGATTTCTTTTTCTTCTCGCAATAAGTAACAACGTTACAAATGTCTACTTCCCACTTACACAACGATTACTTGCTGATAGGTATGTATTATAATGTTAGTATCATAAGTTCAAATCCACTAGGAGCGCATAGATTATTACGAGAAATCCTAAAACCGCCTATCTCAGAGGAAATATATGATCTTAGATTTCGTTTTTCGATTACAAAAACATATTTGGTAATATTTCGAAAAAGAAACAGACGGAGAAATAAAGCAATTTTACATTCGCCATCCCATTCTTCCACATTACAGGTTTGTTTTGCCCTTTTTTTTTCTTCTTACTTTGTTAGCCTATTTCCCCGTTTTTTTAAGAAAAAATATGGTTTCTTGTATTCTTTTAAAGTTTGCTCAGTGTGTCAACATTTGTTAACTATCAATCAAAAACTTAAATTCTCAATCCTTACAATCGAATGTTAGTGTTAGGTGTTAATTTCAAACAACCTGCTAAAATTGTGATGTTGCTTTCTCGCTTCAGGATATCGAAATTAAAATCGTGGATGATTATTACGGTTCTCCAACGTGTCCCGATTATTAAGGTATGTCAATTTTATTTAATATACCACTTTTTAAAATTACTACGTTTCTGATTTATTCTGTTATTTTATCTTTATTTTTAAAATTTCCTCTTTAAATTGTTTCTTCATTTTCGTACTATTTTCCATATGTTGTGATCGAAATTTCAGTTCGCTTATTTTTGCTCTTATTCATAGCTTATGTTTATTCTTCGGCTAAAGTAAACTGGTGTCACCGATCTATGCGCTTATCAAAGAAAGCGCTAAAAAACAACAGCTTTATCCAAATAATCAATACACTAGTTATTAGTAAAATACTTCGTCTCCTACAGATATAAAAATATTTTAATTTCATATTTACTTATGGTGCATAACAATAAGTTACCAATTTAAAAAACCATTTATCAACATAAATAATCAGGTATAATAATATTTAATTCCAGAGAGATCGCTTATTTCTATACAATATAGAAAGCCGGTTATTCATCTTGTTACTCTTTAATTATATTTATTTGAAAAGGTGTCTTAATTTAATATCATTTATCAATATTCTTATTTCATTAAGCCGAAATACTGAGCTTTTAATGATTTAATGAAAGCAACCAACTATATATTATAAAACGCATAATGTTTTGTCATTTCCTTCATGAGTATTTGTAATTCGTAATTTGAAATTCAAAAATAATCATGAGTACGAAATCAATTTAACTGTGAAACTACAAATATTTATAATATTATTAAAATTATAGAAATAAATACTAAAAAACATATATTAATATATTAGAAACATTTTGGGAAATTTCCCATCTTCAGCTAAAAAAACGAAAAATACTTGTATTAATAAAGATAAATTTAGTATCAAATATTTGGAATCTGTAAGAAACCGAAGTAATCTATTTTCGTTTAGAAAAGAAAATTAAAGAATATTATTAAAATCGAAACTAAATATTTGATTTAAAAATTTTTAAATAGAAATATATGTGTTTATATCCTTTTATACCGTTGTCAGTCCACTGGTGAACAAAGCCTACCCTGATTTTTCCCAGCCGTCACAATCTTGTACCTCTTCCCACCAGTTTATTTTAAATTTTCAAATTTCATGTACTCAGAGCTTCTTCATTTGACCTAGAGTTTACTTTCTATCAGGTTTTCACGATGTTGATAAATTTATCCGTGGATTATTTTCACTTCTACCCACAAGACTGGACCATTTCCATTTACTATTTTTAATAATTTTATTGTTTCTCGGATGTGCTTTTTCGTCCACTTGTCCTTCAAAGTAATATCTGATACAGATCGTTCCATTTCCCGTTGATATGTGCTTATTTTTGATTCTAGTTTTTTTTTATTAAAACCCATCTATCTCTAGCATATGTTAAGACTGACAGAACACACTGGTCAAACACTGTTTTTTCAGACTTCAGGATGTTTTAGCGACTTTAAATATATTCCTTAGTTTTAAGAAAGCTAACCATGTTAATTATACTTTTCTCGATATTTCATCTTCTAAATCGTTATTTACTTTAATTGGTGTGTGGGGGATATATATATATATATATGTGTGTGTGTGTGTGTGTGTGTGTGTGTGTGTATATATTTCTATTTTAATTTTTTAAATTAAACATTTAGGTTCATTTTGAATAACACTTGTTGATTTTCTTTCCTAAATAAAAATAGTTTATTCGGGTGATTCTAAACGCTTAACTTTACTAATATACTTTCATTTTATTGCTAGCCGAAGTGAGAAATTACCGCAAATATTTCTAGCATATTAATTTATGTTTATTTAGTGTTTGTTGTAGTGTTTATAATTTTATCATTTTATTAACTATTTAACAATATAAATTTCCAAAATAATAAAATAAGAATTACGGATAACACGAAAATGGTAGTAATAAAAACGCCTATTATCTTTTAATAATTAACCACCCAATGCTAATGAAATCTAAACCAACATAAAAATACATATAATCAACAAACTTTAAAACAATAATAATGACTTCGATTTTTTAATTTTAAAATAATGAACAAAATATAAACATAGTATTATTCGTAAGAATATCAGGTAACTATGCAAAACGAAAAAATTATCAGGAAAAACTGATTCATCAGAAATTAAAGTAATAATCTTCTACAGCTGAAATAAAAAATTTAATGTCAAATAATAAACTTTTTATCAACAAAAATACTGGAAAAAGCGTATATTTAACCTCCAAAAAGCTTCGTTCTACAAATTAAAACACTCTTACAGTAATTACTGCTCTTCTGCGATTACTGATTTTCCCGTTCGGATTTCAAAACGTTAATTTTATAATGCTTAACTATTTTATCTGTTTGTCGTTGTTTTGTTTTTTTATACTAATTATGAGCAAAAAAACATACTGATTCAAAAAGTGCTGAGAAAATAAGTTAAACGTTAGCGTCAAAACTAAATAACCAGAAAACTAAAGTAACAGCACACTGTAAAAAATTAAAATAGATTTAGAAATAATAAAAAATTTTACTTGCTCTAATTAATGTTTAATTAATATCGAAAAAAATACGCAACATGAAGACAGAATTAGGTATTAGTTAAAGCAATAAGAGTGAGTTTCGTTAGTAAATTGTTTTTTTTTTTTTTAATATTTTCGTTAGAAACATTGGGAGCAAACTATAAATATTTTCAATCGGTAGTATTACAATCAAGTATCACCAACTGCATTTTAAGCAAACTATAAAAGAAAAAAATTTTAACATTAAAAAGAGGTTACTAATAACGTATAATAGAAAAATATCACTATTATTTAATTATACACGCCGGCGAACATAAAAATAATTAAGAAAAGTGTTTAATTACAAAAAGCGATCCCGTGGAATATTGTATTTGATCTGATTTCAGAGCACATCGGACGAACGTGTCTCAAAAAAGTAATTTTAAAATTTCTTAAAAAAGCGTAGATTAACAAAAAACTCAAAGGCATTAAAATCCGAAATTATGAGAAAATGATATTATGTACAATTATTACGTTGAAAATAAAAACATTAAATAGAAAAATTTTAATTAAATAGAAAAATTGAAATAAACTGCTGACGTTATATTACCTTTACATCTGCCAGAGATTTATTCAATAAATTTTCGCTCGATGGGTTTACATCCTTCGATAAAAGTTGTTTTGCTTCATCTAGAGTAGCATTCACCACAGTGATAACGGCCTGTTCGTCTGACTTCATTTTATCGATTTCGATACTTCTGTACCAAAAAGAAACACAAAACCATTACACAAAATTAACGTTAATATCGCGCGCATCACAAAATTTCCACTTTATTCTTCCCTTTAATTAATTAAAGTGGTAACTATTGAAATATTAACAAATATTTATAAATATTCAACCATGCAACATGAATTTACAAAAATAAAAAACACTTTTCTCCGCTAAATCATAAAATATTACAATCAAACAAGTACTATTATTTTATTATATTCAATTCATCGTAACTTCTTGTTTAATCGCATACCCTAAGTCCTATATAATATGTAAGAATTTTATCTCCTGCTCGATAACATTCCTGTTTTTTTCCTTTTTTCTTTTTACTCTTAACATCCTTACTTTGTTAGGCCACTATAAAGCGGGGAAAAAAACATTTGTCGGAAGTTTTTTTTCACGAAATAACAAAATGAATTAAAGTTCTGTTCGCAGACTTCTATTTAACTATAAATGATATACGAGAAAAATCATTTTTTCGCAATGATTAATCATAAATCGGCCGCTCCATGATTACGTTGCAATTGCATATTAGCAAATAGTAATAAGCAATGCTAATTTTTTAACTTTTTCAAAGTGCACTAGATAAATTTTACGGCAACCTCTGAACGTAAAAAAAAAAAAACAAAAAAACAACTAGTGTCAACAAATATTTAAAATGTTCAACAAGTACTTCTTTTACAACTAGAAAATGGTCCCAATCTAAATGAGGCACGGATACGGAAATGCTATGTAAAGTTCAAACAGGAGTTAATACGAATGGTGGACAAAATAAATGGTTACCAATGAGATTCAGAACGAGTTCAAAATGTCAATCTTTGACAGCGAAGTCATTCTGATAATCTATCATATTTAAAAAATATTTCGTCATTTGTATAAAATGAGAAAAATTAAAAAAAATGAATAATAAAAGTAAATCAAACACTTTTCAGGACGATTCAGTTGAAAATACCGAAGTTTATTAAAATTATCAGTACAGTTTACAAATCCAACTTATAGGGAATAAGAAAATATTTCTCTAAATGGTAATCCGACGTGTTCTTCCAGCCATTTATTACTTTTATTGTTCATAGCTTTTTAGTTCCTTATTTACAATTCAAATGAAATTAATTCTTTCCAACACTTTAGAATAAAAGAAATTCTTCGATGTAAATTTAACCGGAATTGTCTAACATAAATCAAAAAACGCAAGGTAACATTTAACTGATCGATTTCAGATAATGTTTAGAAGGAAATGTTAAATTAAATGTTCCACTAAAAACTACTGAACAATTAGATTTTGAAGTGGAGAAATTAGTATATCATATTCAATAGGCAGCATGAAATAGTGCGCCAAGAATTAAAAGACGCCTTAACTGCAATAACTACCTCAAAGAAATCAGTGAACTACTAAGTTCAAAAAGAAAGACTAGACGTAAATGGCATCAAACTAGATCAATGCAAGATAAGAATAAATATAATAATCTTATACACAAATTAAAAAGAGAAATAAAAAAAAAATACACGAGTCAATTGCAGTAGCATTAACTGAAACTACAAGCGGTAGTAGCACTGAGTATTCACTATGAAAAGCTACTAAAAGAGTTAAGCAGCCTACTCCTTTCAAAACCCCAATTAAAGATAAAAGTGTAAAGTGGGCACGAAGTAATGAGGATAAAGTAAAGTTATTTGCGGAATACTTGGAAAAAGTTTTTCGGTTGACAACTTTT
The DNA here is from genome assembly GCA_039619475.1 of Icerya purchasi. Classification (NCBI taxonomy): domain Eukaryota; kingdom Metazoa; phylum Arthropoda; class Insecta; order Hemiptera; family Monophlebidae; genus Icerya; species Icerya purchasi. Next base: position 188,252,793 of record CM077115.1, on the reverse strand, counting down.
AATGAAAATTTCTGTATGAATCAGGAGATCGAACAATGAAATTAAGTGATTAAACCTGTTTTACCATATAAAATCCAAAAAGGCGCCTGGATATGACTTAATTGCCGGGGAAATATTAAAACAATTACCAAAGAAAGCTACTTTAAAACTTACACACATTATCAACGCTATATTTACGTTAAAATAGAGTTTGAAAAGTTGCTGATGATAATACCGAAACCAGGAAAATCGCAGTATGAAATATCATCATTCGGACAAATATCGTTATTACCTGTACTATCAAAATTACTTGAAGAACTATTTATAAAAAGACTATTGCCGATAATAGAAACAGAATATCTAATACCGAATCATCCGTTTTTTGGTTCTGAAATAAACACTCAACCATAGACCAAATACATAGAATAACCGGCATAATAGAAAAAACATTACAACGAAAACAAGTCTGTTCGGCTGTCTTCTTAGATGTAACCCAAGCCTTTGATACAAGGTTTGGTACGCAGGTCTAAAAACTAAATTAAAAACTATGTTACCCCTAAGCCATATAAATGATTAAATGAAAGTTATGCACCTATTTCTTTTCACAAAAAGTCGTTCCCATCATAATTTAATAAGATTAAAACTTGAAATACAATTTTTTGTTTAATTTTTAGAATATGAAAGGTCACAAAATGGTTAAAAATTTAACAATTACTGACATTGTAAGATACCAAAACGGTCAAATAAATATTTAAAAGTACGTTCCACTAAAAATATAATAATCCTGTTTGATTTTCACGTTTATCCTTCCTCTCATACATACAAATTCACCGGTAAGTACATATTATAATTGTTTCATATTATCATTATTACCTGAAAACTACGTTAACATGAACCCATTCGTCTTTCATTTTTCTTATTAATCTTTTAAAACGTTCATACTGATCACCGTTAGCGGTACTAGACATCGTACTATATTCCGCTTCCAAAGCTTCAACGGTGTCTTTTAAAGACAATACAGTATCTTCAATTGTCTAGAAATAAATAAACCAAGAAAAAATAAATAAAACCACTTTCAATAATTACAGATAAAATTATATGAAAATTAATAAAATATAAACGTAGAAAACATTAAGGGAAACTTATTTATTTAGCACATTACATAAACCACGATATATTCCGATAATGCGGAGGAAAAAAACGGATCAAATATGTTTTACAATTAACAAGTACTGAATTCAAATGTTAGCACAGATCTACCCACCATCTGAATACATTATATACTTTGCTGCGATATGGAGCCTGCTGTGTTTAAATTTGTTCATAAAAATCAAATTTTAGTTTAAATTAAAGTAAATCTTAATACTAATCGTATACATATAAAATAGTTATATATATATATATATATATATATATATATATATATATATATATAAATAAATATATAAAAAATAACAAAAAAAAAAAAAAAAAAGATATATAAGAATGTAAAGTTTTATTTTGGATATAGGTCAGCTGGGATATGTGATCCATTCATAAAACCAGGGATATGCAACGAATATTACTATTTTAAAGTACTGAACATTATCATTTATAGTATTAATTTGGATTCCGTGTTTTTGCTACTCAGTCGAGCTCGAGAATATAGTGGGCCTCGGGCTCAGTCTGATCAGTTTTTTTCTTTCTTCTGATTACCCTTTGTGGCACTCGTGAGTAATGCTAACACATTTACAACCACGTTTGATTGACATCTTTTACCTTATAAGGAATAATATTAATTTTAATTGAATAACTTGGATAGATGCTGTATAGACCCTACCCATGTGTGTTCAGTAATCTTTATTATCCCCGTAATAATAAAAGTAAACCATCTTGTTCAGTTTTGCGTTTATATTAACTTAATAATGGCCAATGGTTTCTTGCCAGGCCAAAAAAAAAACCTTATGTTTAAAAAAAAAAAAATTCTACAATATTTAATGTTTTTTTTTTTTTTTTTTTTTTTTTTTTTTTTTTTTTTTTTTGATATAGTCAATCATTAAATTTACATCAAAATGTAAGACAATTTTTACCTTTATAAATCGATAAATTTGAAAAATGCAAGAATTCATACGTATACGTAAAAAAAAAACGCACATTTATTTTTTTCAATTTATCTACAACAAACGGTTCTCTGTATTTATATGGGTACAAAAATCCGGGAAAGTAAAGGCGGCCGAGAGAAAGGAACTGCCCCCCATCACTCTCATTAATGCTGTTGAACTTAGCATATTGTAAACCTTAACTTCATAATCCCTGACACTCTATCAAGGGTATGGGAATTACTTTACTTACTTTATTTTACTATTAAAACGTAGTCTACCACTTTTATAAATGCAGCTGATCCGTTTGTTCTTTTTTCACGATTAAAACCAAGTTGATTTGAATAGAATATAGGTTATGAGGAGAGTTACACAATTTTTTGTATTTTTATTTATTTCTTAACAGACATGGTCACACTACGTGAAACAGATAAAAATCATATTCACGTATTAAAAATTCAGTGCTAAGAGGCTCTTATTACATACACCTTAGACGATAAAAGGTACGAATATCTCAGTCATATAACAAGAAGACTGCCCTCAATGGTCCTCAACAGAATTTGACGATTTTTCGGTCACGTTATGAAAACAGGGAACATGACTTGCTCAGGACAAAGTAAATGGAAGATAAGGCCGTCTATAAAATTAGTGGCTATTCTGATCCAGACTGTGTACAGATCGCTCAGGATCGAGTCAACGGTGCAATCTGACCGTTTGGATCACACATCAGTCGTAATGCTACCTAGTAGAAATGACTCATTAATGATAATGTTTTATTACTTCTACGCTTTTGTTTAGTTTTTATCGCCCTCAAATTTAAAGACCGCGTTTGACACACACCTTGTTAATACCGATGGAATACATGTATTAAAAATCAAGCTTTTACGATAATTGTTGAAGAGGCTCTTGAATATCGTTTGAAGTACACAATCTTTAAAAATTCCTTTCATTTAACGTATACGTATTACCAAAAAAAAAATTAAATGTGACTCCGTGGGCCATGTAATAAAATTAAAGGACAAACGATGAACATGCAAAACCACTTTTTGGTAATTATCATAATTTAAAAAGTGGACAAAAATCGGTCAGGTAAAAAACCGATGTAAATAAATTTTAAAATTATGTTTTCAATGTATATTTTATTTCAGCTTCATCAAGTTTATTCTTGATTGTGGAAAAATAGAAGGTAAAGAATGGTTAACGTAAAAAATCTTTACGCATTATACAGGTCGAAGGAGCTTTACATTTAACTTTCACCTACTACATCGTGACATTATTCAAGTCTAAATACTATTTGTGAATTTTATTTAAACACGGTGTGCTTTAAATGACTATCTATATTTTTATTTCTTTCCTGACGATTGTAGAAGGAACGCTTAATTTTTATTTTAATAATAACTTCATTGCAAATGAATATTCTCGTTACAAACATAGCAGCGGTATTTAGAATCATCTGAAGATGTAATTAAATAGGTGTTTTTCATATGATCCTAAAATGTCAGAAGAAAAGTAAAAATGATGATAATTTTTAGTAACACGGCAAAGATACATGGATACTTACTAAAAAATATATAGCACTACCGATTAAAATAATTTACGAAAAAGTAAAAAGATTTCTTTAAACTGAATAAATCTTTAAAAGTTGAAAATTAATAAAATTAATTATTATACGAACAATAATTGCGTGTATGACAGCCGGAAAATTTAATAAAACACATAAATTCAGCGAAAAATATTCTATAATTGAATAAGCATCCTGCCGGTATCCGTAATAACTGCCGGCTAGGGAATAACAGAACACAAGTTCAGTAAAATAACGGTGCAAAAACGTTAAAACCAATTTACTTGTAGCTGGTGCGCACTGAGCAAGATTGGATTAGAATTTTTCAACGACCCGCTGCCAAGCTGATGGGAAATTAGAGAAATAGCTTCCCGAACTTTATTTATTCTGGTCACGAAATCTGATATATCAAAATCGTCGGTTCGCTATAAAGGTACAGATAACAATAGCGAGTAATTAGTATAAATAAGGAGAAATAAAAAATTAAATTAACATATAACAGATGAAACGGTGTATATATAAAATCAAATAAAATCCGTTTATACCTGAACTGATTTAACATTTTCCGTTCTGCTGGTATCGTTCAAAAATGTCGTTAACTTTGCGATCAAATCACTACCTGATTTAATTATGTAATCCACATTTCCGAGTTGATTTTCTTTTACCTAACAATAAAATTGCATTGTTAAGTAAATAAAATTGTTCCGTCTAAACTTGTAAAAATATCGTTGTGTTTTCCACCATATTTTCTAATCGTATCGCAATTTATTTTACGTATTTAAACAATAAAAACCGATTCCTTTTGCGCAACTAAAATGAATTTCAATATATTACCACAAAAAAAATGTGTTTTTTTTTTATGATATATATTAATATACAACAAAAAATTAATGCTATTCTTGAACGTTAGGAAAAAAACACTTTTTACTCACTTAAAGGGGAAACCACATTAGGGAAGGCGAATTTTTATACTTCTTAGTGAATTTTTTTTTGAAAAGAAAAAAATAATTGGAATTAATTAATAGACTATTAGGTGTTTTTAATCATATTTTAAGCTACATTTCAGATTTTGGCATGCATTGTACAAGTCTTAAAGTTCACTTGACAGTAATGAAACAAATTTGTTTACATTATTTACATGTTTTACTATTAAGTGAACCTCATTATAGCTAAAAATATTAAAAAATTAAAAAATCGAGAGGCGTTTGAAAAAAAATTTCAAATTTTTACATTTTTTTCGTCCTTTTTTCAGAAAAAAAAAAAAATTCAAAATTATTATATTTTTTCAGAATTAGGTTCATCTAATAGATAATTTTATGACGAATAATTATTACTTTGATTTTTTTTTAAATCCATCAATAATTCGCCGAGTTATGCTGCACGCCAATTGAAAAAAGTAATTTTGGGAAAAACGAAATACACATAATAATCAACTAAGCGGCCGGCCTAGTATTGGAGCACGCTCCGTTTCATGCCCGTAGCATACGCATGACTTCCGAATTTCGCTTTGAAATTTCTTGAGCATATTTTTAAATCGTTATGCTGACGATATGTGCAATAGAAAAAAAAAAAAAAAAATCTAATGTGGTTTTCCAACTTAAAAAATCATTTTTACCTTTATTTCTGGAAATATTTCTGACCAAGCATTTAGTAGCTCCAATTGTTTCAGCCGCACTGAATCGTACGACTCGAACAAATCGTAGCTTTTCAGTTTCAACGCTAAACTATTTCCCTTGCTTATGATACTGACCGCGTATGGAATTATATCTCGGCCTTTGTTTTTCAGCACCTAATCGAAACAATAATAGGATCAGCTCGTTTATCTTCGGTACCACTTAATTCATAATTATGAATAGAAATTATTGAAATGCGAAATTTTTCTTCGAAATAATGAAATATATTCGTTCACAAAGGCAAATTAATTTATACTGAGCGTTATAATCAAATCGATCGCAGAGAGGAATTTCCGGGAGTGAACTTGAAAAACGAATTCTTAAAAACGCCTCCTCCGTTTTAAAAGTGGATAAATAACTTAATTCCGGGAAATCTTACTTGTCATTTGTCCGGCCCGTCGTCTTCAAAAAAATAAATAAGTTAATAAAAAGAAACCGGAAAAATTACAAAAATTATTTTCCCGACAAGGATTTTTTAAATTACACAATTGTAAAGAATATTAATTTGTTTACTAATCCACAAAATACACTAAGATAAACAGAACAATTTTTCCAAACAGTATGAATGCTATTCATTGCATGATATATCGCACAGGAAGATTTTATTTGGCAGCACCAAAATCATACACTGCTGCGTGGTCCACTTTATAACCTTCAGCCCACTGAAAGTAAACGTAAGCTCTTTCTTTTCTGTGTTCATAGTGAAACGGTTCAGTTGTTGTTCTGTTTTTCGTTTATTTTAGTTTTTATTTACGTTTTTAATTCTAATATATTTGAGATTTTGTTTAACTATAGTTCCTTTCAAGACAACCATATATTTTTATTATACATATAAGATAATTTATTTTTCATAAGGTAAATGTCGCAAAAAACTTCTCCTATGTTAACAAAGATTTGGACTTTTTAATACCAATTCAGACGCTGAAATTTTCGCTAAAAATGAAATAATCTGCAGATAACAAGTTAAGTACAGAATAGTGTACAAAAAACCCGACTAGGAGAAAACATGTTATTCTGTTATGTAGTTATAATTGTAATACAACATTTTTTATTTTTTGTTTTATTACAAAAACTTCTTTCTTAACCATGCGTATTGCTTGTTTTTACGAAACCCTACTTTGAACAAGATTTCTTTTAATATAAAATTTGTTTAATACTAAAAAACCTTTTTAATCCCTGGCGTCGCAAATGGCCCTAGCTGCCGAGCGACTTTAAATAAATAAATTATATATAATCCCTGCAGTTTCATGATAAAAATTTTAACCATATTTATTATGTCTTCTTTTTTTTTTTTTTTCTTCACCTGTTTCTTTCGCAATGTATTCGATAAAAATTATAAATATTTTATCTTTATTCTGTTATCTTAATTAAAATAACAAATTATTTACATTAGAAATGTTTTCCAATATTTCAAAAAAAAAGTGTCAATCTTTGGTAATACCCACACAACTTTTTTGTTTAGATCAGTTAACAATTAATATCCTAATTGAAAACTTATTAATCACGTCTAAAACTAATTTTTAATAATTCATTAGGAGGAGTAAAATGTTTTTCAAGAGAGTTTTCTAACTTGTGGTTTTGAAAAAATTGAATACACACCCATATAAGCGATATAAAAATATGTTTCATAATTTTAATTACGTGTTTTAAAAAAAAATACATGATACAAAAATTATGTGCTTTTTAAAAAATATACAAGAAAAATGCTATTTAGAAAAACTACACAAATTTAACGTTTTTAAAAATTATTCGTACTTCAAACATGATAAAAATTATGTAAATTGTCTTTCATCAAAGTATTAATTTACAAAATATATTTTAAAAAAATATATCTTCTGTGATTTAATAGGTAACATTTTTTTCCATTAAAATTTCCAATAACACCTAATGTTTGTTGCAAATGTACTGAAAACTTTGTTTATATTTCAATAAAATTGTACATTTAATAGAGTATATGACGTTATAGCTTGTATGGCATAGGAGAGTATGATTTTGGTGGCTACAAATAAAATCTCGCTATACTAATCTAAAAAGTTCGATGATTTACTATAATAATATACACACGTAACCCCCCCCCCGCGATGAATACGACCATACAAAGCAGATATAATAATTTAAATGCGACGGGATCTTCACACATCAATATGTTAATTTTTGTAACGTCTTTGTAATTGATTTAATTCATACACAAAATGAATAATTAAAACACCCAATTATAACATTATAACATATCGTAATTTGAAAATTTACACGAATTTGTCGACTTTTTTGCAACTAGCAACTGTATTTCGTTTTATTAGTAAAAAAAATTATTTTAAAATATTCCGTAAAATACTTTTTTACATATATATATATATATATATATATATAAAAACTCGGTCATTTTGCCCTCGCAAGGGCCTGTGCCCCTTGACCCCTCTTGCTTTAATTTCTGTCTCTTGCTGTTCCATACTCTGTATAAAATTATCAAAATTTACAACGTACTTCTTACTGGCATCAACACAAAAAAAAATAATATAATCACAAAAATCCTATCCTAACATTTAACTTTTATTATATAAAATTAAGACATTTTTTCGTTACATAAAATTGGGACATTTCGCGTTACATAAAATTGGGACATTTTTTCTAATGGGGGGAAGCCTAAGGTAATTAATATATATATACACCCTGTCAAGAAAGTATCGGGAATTGTTAAATAAAACGAACAATTTTTAATTTTCATCCAAATTTATTTTGTCACCTTCAAAATAACATCCATTCGAAGCGATGCACATATGCCAACGCTTTTTCCACTCGGCAAAGCACTTCTGATAGGCGGTTTCCGGGATGGCCTTTAGCTCTCGCGTCGCATTCGTCTTGATGTCATCAATCGATTCGAAGCGCATTCCCCGTAGCGGAAATTTGAGTTTTGAGAATAGGAAGAAGTCGCAGGGTGCTAAATCTGGTGAATACGGCGGTTGTTCGATGATATTTACCGAGTGTTTGGCCAAAAACTCATTCACAATTATGGCTTTGTGAGACGGCGCATTATCGTGATGGAGAATCCAAGAATTGTCGACCCACAAATCGTTACGTTTACGACGGATAGCCTCTCTCAAACGTCTCAAAACACTTAAGTAAAACTCTTTGGTGACTGTCTGTCCGGCTGGCACATATTCATAGTGTACCACGCCTCGAATATCGAAGAAAACAATCAACATGATCTTCACTTTCGATCGGCTTTGGCGAGGTTTTTTCGGCTTTGGCGCGCCAATTGGCCGCCATTCGGACGATTGCTGGTTCGTAAGCGTGTCGTACTCGTACACCCATGTCTCGTCACCAGTAATTATCTTTTCCAAGAAGGAAGGATCCAAATTGGCTCGATCCAGCATGTCTGCAGCTACCTGTTCTCGGTACTTTTTTTGAAACAAATTCAGGTCTTTCGGAACAAGCCGAGACGCAACGCGTTGCATACCCAATTTTTCGTGCACAATCGTACGTACGCTCTCGTGTGACATGCCCAATCCATGAGCCATCTCTCTCAAGCTCACATGACAATTTTCAGCAACGATTTCCTTGATTTTATCGACGTTATCATCGGTCACACTCGTTGAAGGCCGTCCAGAGCGAGGCATGTCTTCGACCGTCTCCCGACCATCCTTGAACGCTCTGTACCACTCGTAAACCCGCGTTTTTGATAAAGCAGATTCACCAAAAGCCTTCTGTAACATTTTCAGTGTATCGGCACAAGAAATTTCGTTCGAAACACAGAATTTAACACAAGTACGTTGTTCAATATTTTCACTCATTGTAAAACTTCGACAAAACACTTCAAGGTCGACTGATTTTAACAGCTGCTGTAAACACACTGGTTGACAGATCGCGCTAAAAATAGGCATCATAATACAAAACAGTTGTACCAACCTGGAAAAAAAAAATTATCTGCCTAGCTATTACCCGGGAGATTTAAATTGGCAATTCCCGATACTTTCTTGACAGGGTGTATATATATATATATATATTAAAGTGTATTAAAGAAAATTATTTATAAATTCTCAAAGAATACATTGATTAGTACGCAGATAAAACTATGATTAACAACGCTTTAGGCAGGTGGCATAATCGATTTGGAAGAATTAAAACTCAAACATCAGATAAGTTGACGAATTAAAAATGATATTCAAATTTATAATATTCTTTTGCACTATGAATAACTTACCAAATAGGAAATTACACGATTTAAAAACAACAACTAATATTAATAGTTACGATAAACATTCAAAGATAAATTAATGCGGTAAAACAAAATGTATTGTGACTGGCAAAATCCATACCAATAACTTCCTGATTGAATACGTATTTGACACAAAATTCTATGAATCACATATTTTTTAAAATTAAAATCTATTCCGCCACTTTTTTAACATTGAACCCTAAAGCTAAAATACCTCGATTAATATTATGTTTAACTCTGTATCGTGTTTAGTTTTTGTGAAATAACCAAAATATTTTTTTCCTGTTTCCCTAAATTCATAAAATAAACCTTTCAACCAATTTTGTTTAAAATTTATTGTTTACAATTCCATTTCAATCACTAAATGACATAAATAGGAAGTAAATAAAATCATTATTTTTCCCCTTATTTAGGTTTGTTAATCATGGTCATCAACCAAGCGCAATAATAATAATTTCTGTTTTACCATGTGCGGTAGTAGATTTGAATCAAGTTGTGCTCGAATGAAAATGCTACAACCAATTTAAAGCTGCAGTAGCTGGATAATTAGAATTACTTGTTTAAATGAAAATATGTCACAAAGTTCTCTCGCACAATATAGAAAAAAACTGCTTTCTTCACCTTATGTCAGAAAGACGCTTTCGCCAGAACACTGATGTATTCAGAAGTGCCCTCTTATTGCACGTGGAATGAAACTAAAAAAGCATTCATACGACACAGACGAGGGGAACCAGTCGACGGTCAACCTAGCATTTTCAGAGAAAATACAATTGTCGACTTTATACAGTGCATCCTAATCAAAATGAATGTTTCTTTCTTCGCATGCTGTTGGTAAATGTGCCTGGTCCTAGATCTTTCCAACAACTGAAAATTGTTGACGGTGTCACACATGCCACTTTCCGCAGTGTGTGCCAAGCTCTGAATTTATTAGAAAACGACCAACAGTGGGATATATGTATTAATGACACGTGCAACACTGCACATCCAAACCAAATTCGCGCATTATTCGCAATTATATTGACCGCTTGCTTCCCTTCATCTCCCATAGAGCTATGGGAAAGATATCGATCGCATATGGCTGAGGATATTTTGCATAGAGTACGCCTAGAAAATGCCAATATGACCATGGAATTTATATAAAGCATCTAAAACGAAACATTGATAAATATTGAAGACAAGTGCTTAGCTATTCCAAATAAAGTTCTTAGTCAATTGGGAATGCCAGCACCCACCCGAGCTGCAACTATTTCATTTCATGTGGATTTGCGCCGTGAACAGAGTCACAACACTGGTGATCTCCAGTCATATGTCCAATCAAACGTTCCCAAATTAACGTGTGAACAGTTGATCGCATAATGCAAATGATAAATGACGGAGTTGGGGGACCTTCTTCTTGGATGCGCCAGGAGGAACTGGGAAAACATTCTTTATCAGATTGATTTTGGCAACGGTTCGATCAAAAAATGGCATAGCCTTAGCTCTCGCTTCGTTTGGAATAGCTGCGACATTGCTACCAGGTGGAAGGACTGCTCATTCAGCTCTGAAGTTGGCATTGAACATGCAATTTATCGAGACTCCCACGTGCAATATTTCAAAAGCACCCTGTATGGGAAAAGTATTACAAAAATGTAAACTCATTGTTTGGGATGAATGTACAATGGCACATAAAAAATCGATTGAAGCACTAGATCGATCGTTGCGAGATTTGCGTGGAAACGTTCAACCATTCGGGAATGCATTGATATTGCTCGCAGGAGATTTTAGGCAAACATTGTTTGTAATTTCTCGATCGACACCAGCGGACGAAATAAATGCTTGCCTGAAATATTCAACATTGTGGCGATGCGTATGTACATTGCAGTTGACTACGAATATGCGTGTCCAGTTGCAGAACGATCAAATAGCCGAGGTATTCTCACGACAGTTACTGGACATTGGGAACGGACAGCTGCCAGTCGATGAGACGTCAAGAAGAATATCATTTCCTGATAATTTTTGTAATTTAGTAACATCGAAAGAAGAACTTATCGATAAAGTATTTCCGAATATTCAGATTAATTATCAGAATCACGATTGGCTCAGTGAACGAGCTGTCCTTGCCGCGAAGAATAAAGATGTCTATCTACTTAATAATGTTATTCAATCCAGCATTCAAAGTGAGGAAATTATATATAAGTCGATAGACACCGTTGTGGAAGCAGATGAGGTAGTTAATTATCCAACAGAATTTTTGAACTCACTTGATCTACCAGGGATGCCACCACACATATTAAAATTGAAAATAGGTGTGCTAATTATCATGTTGCGGAATATTAATCAGCCAAAACTCCGCAACGGCACGCCACCCGCAGTTAAGAAATTGATGAACAACGTAGTGGAAGCAACGATTTTAACGGGGCCTTTCAAAGGTGAAAATGTCCTCATTCCCCGAAAATTCCCAATGATCCCGACCGATACACCATTTCAATTCAAAAGATTGCAATTCCCTATTCGATTGGCGTTCGCAATCACAATCAATAAAGCTCAAGGTCAATCTTTAGAATTGTGTGGTTTAGATTTAGACGCGGATTGCTTCTCACATGGACAACTGTATGTTGCGTGTTCCCGTGTCGGCAAACCAGACAGCCTTTATATCTACGTAGATAATGGAAAAACAAAAAATATTGTATACCCACAAGTATTGCAAATTTAACCTTCTATGAAACGTATGTTTTGTTTTGTTCCTCATTTCTCATCCATGCAACCACAATGTGCCACAGCGAAGCGTGGCAGGGAACAGCTAGTATATATATATATATATATATATATATAATTATTGCTCGTTTAAAGATATTAGATATATATATATATCGGAATTGTTGGCGCAGTCTAATCAACCGGGTGACAGAATGGGGTGAGACGATTCCATAATAATAATAATAATATATATATATATACTTAAATATACCCCTTTTTTAAATTATAACATATATAAATTAAAATATGTTTATTAAATAAGTTTAAAATTAAAATACGAACATTTAGCTTAAAAAAACGTTATCACAGTATGCTGTTTTAATATTAATTATTATTTTCATTGTTTTTTCTAATATCGATTGTTTCATTGTTTTAAATTTGGATGTGAAATAACCTCTTTCACGTTTCGTTGTAGTTAAGCAATCTATTATGCCATTTTCAGTAACCGTAAACATTAGATCCTTACCTGCTTCGTGCTATCGTCGAAATATTAATCACCCTAGTAGAAAGAGTGCAACAGAATCATTATAAACTAACTCACACCGAGGAAAGATTGATAAAGATAAACCTTATTTTATATTCGTATCGAAATTAAATGATTAGCTAACAATTTCACAAATAAATTGTGTAAAAATATTAAAAAAATTTACCTCGACTCCGTTGACGCTATTAGCCGCATGATTAAAGTGGAAAACCGAATGAATTTTCATCAAAACATTGTCAGAGGTTTGCAGAAATTCATCAACTTCTTTTTGAATACTAATTTCACGTTGTGCAGAAATCTGTGTCGATTTCTTTGACGCGTTAGATGATACAACTACATTTTTCTCGGTTTCATTCACAGCACTGACAAGTTTCTTGCTTTCAATTGATCCATTTTTAGTTTCAATCGATGACTTTCCGTTAGCCTGCGTTGATTTATACACATTTAATAAATACATTTTTACTCAGATGATCCCTGTGGATAAGTAATTTTTCTCTTTTTATTAAAATGAACATGTTTTATGGCTGAAGGTGATTCCAAATTACTTAGGATCAGGAAGTGTCAAAATTTTATAGCATGAAAAAAGCGCAAAATTATTCTTCTGATACTTTTTTGAAAAAAAGGTTTTTTTTGTAAACAATACATTGTTGCGAACTATTCGATAAACTTACAATTTCCATAGTAACTCTTTTCTAATATTAACATCAATTTACTTTACTGCAAATTATTTCACGGACTTTAATTTGAAAACTCCCTATTTATCATATTCAATATCGTAAGATTCGAACATTAAACCTACTGCTTAAAATCAATAAAATGCTTTTTTACAAAAAATAAATACCGACTTCAAGGTTTATTATAAAAATTTAAAAATGCACTAAAAAGTAAAAAATAATTACTCCCGATAAAATTGTATATATCAGAGTGATATAACTTAAGGTGATATCGTAATTCTTATACAACATTAACTTTTTGGAGTTGGAATTAAATTCATGTTAGGAACAATTTAATCAACATTTAATGCAGTTTTTAATTATTCTTTTAATATGAATTTGATGCCAACTCCAAAAAATTAATGTGGTATAAGAATTACGATATCACCACTTAAGTGTTATATCACTCTGATATACATATATATATTTTCTCATCGGGAGTAATTATTTTTTACTTTTTAGTGCATTTTTAAATTTTTATAATAAACCTTGAAGTCGGTATTTATTTTTTGTAAAAAAACATTTTTAATTTAACTTTTTAGTGCATTTTTATTCAATTAAATTAAAACATTTTAATAAGAACAGATATTTCCACGGTAAAAACACCAAAAGCTACATTTTCATGGTAATTTGGCAAATTTATAGTATTTTTAACCGACTTCAAAAAAGGAGGAGGTATTCAATTCGACTGTATTTTTTTTTTTTTTTTTTTTTTTTTTTTATGTGTGTTACCACAGAACTTTCTTCTAGATGAACCGATTTTGATGATTCTTCTTTTATTTGAAAGGTGGTGTTTGTCATGTGGTCCCATTTAAATTTGATCAAGGTCTGACCGATAGTTTTTGAGTTATCCTTAATAATGCGGGAGATTGAAGCTTTTTGGATGCTTTTCATTCATGATTGTTTTCACCGTCGGATTAGATTTTTGACTTAAAATACTATAAATTTGCCAAATTACCATGGAAATGTAACTTTTGGTGTTTTTACCGTGGAAATATCTGTTCTTATTAAAATGTTTTAATTTAATTGAATAAAAATACACTAAAAAGTAAAAAATAAAATGCTTTTTTACAAAAAATAAATACCGACTTCAAGGTTTATTATAAAAATTTAAAAATGCACTAAAAAGTAAAAAATAATTACTCCCGATAAAATATATATATCAGAGTGATATAACTTAAGGTGATATCGTAATTCTTATACAACATTAATTTTTTGGAGTTGGCATCAAATTCATATTAAAAGAATAATTAAAAACTGCATTAAATGTTGATTAAATTGTTCCTAACATGAATTTAATTCCAACTCCAAAAAGTTAATGTTGTATAAGAATTACGATATCACCTTAAGTTATATCACTCTGATATATATATTTTATCGGGAGTAATTATTTTTTACTTTTTAGTGCATTTTTAAATTTTTATAATAAACCTTGAAGTCGGTATTTATTTTTTGTAAAAAAGCATTTTAAGTCAATAAATCTAATCCGACGGTGAAAACAATCATGAATGAAAAGCATCCAAAAAGCTTCAATCTCCCGCATTACTATTAAGGATAACTCAAAAACTATCGGTCAGACCTTGATCAAATTTAAATGGGACCACATGACAAACACCACCTTTCAAATAAAAGAAGAATCATCAAAATCGGTTCATCTAGAAAAAAGTTCTGTGGTAACAACACACATAAAAAAAAAAAAAAAAAAAAAATACAGTCGAATTGAATACCTCCTCCTTTTTTGAAGTCGGTTAAAAAAAAATACATAAAATGTAAATGCTTTGAACAAGAACGAAAGGCACTGCAACATTTTCTTAATTATCGCACTCCAAAAACAAATAAAGAAGTCGGAAATGAAAAACAAATACGTTATTTCAAACGTAAAACTAAAATAGCGTGTTAAAACGAACAATTTGTCATCGAATCACTGAAATCAGACTCAAAAATAAAAATACAGAGGACATAAGCATTCTGAGCAGAAACGAAAAAATTTCGAGAATTTTCTTATCAACAAAAACGTTTGAACGAGAATACCTAACCACATTCAGAGTTGATTTAAATGACGGCCTGGAAAACCCCGCCGTTGAGAATTTTATCGAATTTATGTACGAAACGTTCAATTTCGATCTGAATAACAATTCTTTCACACTAACCGTAACAACATTTGAAAGCGCAAAATTATATTTCATAATTTAATTAATAAAAATCTTTATTAACTATTACAGACGTACAAAGCCCATTTTCACTAAATATTCTATTTTCTTTTTAAATAAAAACTAACCGTCTTGACATTCAAGAATTTTATGTTTTACATCGAAAATAAAAAATTTTACTCGATGAATACTAATTACCTCAATCACACTACTAATTCTAAACAGCCTCAATCACTAGTAATACGCGACGGTTTTTTTAAATTAAGAGAGAGGGGGGGGGGCATAAAACATGTTCATAATATTTATGTGTTTTTTAGAATTTCTTTCTAAAAGAACCGGTAATACTATAATACTACTGTACGAACTTTTTAGATTATTAAAATATATACATTTATATATATATATATAATACGTCGGTCGTGGCATTTCTTAAACTGCTAACTATAATATATAGTGGTAAAGCGAACGAATTTAAATGAAGTTAAAAAATTGTTCAGCAACACTTTGTGCACTGTCTCTATTTGCATACGATCGAGAAAAATCGTTATACTTTATTCCTACATTTTTTAAATTTGATTTTAAAAGTAAATCACCAAACCTTCTTCAGTAATTACTGAGTTAACGAGAGTTAGCAACACTTAACGTGTTTTAAGATACATTCAGTTATTATTAGTCATGCGATACACGGTTAAGTCATGCGCAAAACCGACAACTAATTACCGTTAATTCAACATTCAGATTAATACATAACAACGTGGCGCTACATGCAGTAATTTAAAAAATTTAATTATAAAAGAAAAATTAATGTTTTTCCCTAACGATTCGTGGAAAATAAGGTTCTCTGTAAGTACCGTGTACTAAATTAACATAATAAAAAAAAAAAATAAAAAAAATATACATTCATTTTAACCATATAAAAATTAAAGGGAAAAAAATATATAAATTAAAAGTTACATATCTTATAGTTCAAAAAGGGAAAAAAAAGAAACAAAAATAGTAAATTGTAATTCAAACATAGCCGGTGTTTAAAAGTTATGTGTTGTGGAAAACAATAATGTTTTGAATAGAAAAAAGAAAAAAAAAATACACAACACGTCATTAAAACGTTAGAAATATTCTCTAAAAACAATTTAGAGCATTATACCGTGTCTTAAAGTATTTCATTCTACAGTTTAACAAAGTGGTCAAAAAAAGAAAATGAATAACCTAAACAATAAACATATTAAAATGAAAAAACACTGAGAAAAATAAAGCTAACACTATATCCGGGCGCATGTAGAGCTGCGGTCCGCACACTCTGCAATGTCGCGTCGCACAGCTTGGAAAAAATTGCCTACCACAGCTATCAGCTGATAGCGGAAAGACGGCTAAATATTTTAATTAAGCTCCGAACCGAATGCCACGTAGAAACATTATTAGGCCGTAAGGAACTTGCCGAGAATTTGTACTGACCACGGGTGGTTTATTCTAATAAAAGATTTACGAACTATTTCTGTCTAAATCGTACGGAATTTAAAAAAAATAGATTCATAAAACCCCAATTAGACAGAAAATTATTCATTTTTCTTCGAGTTATTATACAGAAACAAACGCAACAGTAGCTGCGTCTCGCTCTCACATTCGCTACATGCAGTCGCAAAAATCATAGCTCGGTTGCATGTCAATGTGCTTCCGACTTATCAGTGTATCGAGCCAACTTATTCTCACTTTCCACTGGTGATACTATTTTCATAAAAAACACTTTTATGTTCCATTTCATTACTGGCACACTAATGAATTATGACTAAAATTCTCTCTTCTACGAAAAGAACTTGAGCTTTTTCTTTTCATACGCATATATAAATATACAGAAAGTAGTAGATAAAAAGTTACTTCCAATTATAAACCGCTTGAACCTTTTGAAAAAGGATAAGCGTAGCTGGTAATATAGTGACAAATTTTCATAGCACACGAACACGATCGTTAAAAGAAGAAAATTCGATGAAATAGCTGAATTTCATCGAATTTATTTACGCCTTAAGTAGAGTTCTTCGTTTAATTTATTATTTCGATTTATTTCAATATGTTTCTTCTGTTAATCGGCTAATTTACTAAAATTAAAACGCCGCTACTGAAACTGCCTTAGGAAAAAATTCAAACTAGCATAAAGAACGTGCAAAAAAGGTTTTAGACGAGTTAAACCAGAACTGTTTTAGCATGCGATCTAAAGATGAAATAACCCTAAAAGTAAACTTAAAACATTTCGGCATGCATAAAAACGTAAATTTTACTATCGGCTAAGCGAAGTAGTAGTATTTTCGCAGTGCTGGTGGCATTCGTCGAGATCTCGAGTGCTGGAGACGATCGAGACGTAATAGTTAACTGTTAAATATCGATGATGCGAAAAACATCCGGAAGAATAAAAATAGTAGAAACAAACGCGGGACTAGCGGAAATATTCCGTATTTTAACAATTATTTTTACAGATAATTTTATACATTCATAGCCACGTTAAACACGTAATCGTAGATGCAGTCGTTTACCGAAGGTGACATATTTGTCTTCTCGTTTATTCATTTTGCAACCGAGATTCTTTGCATCAGAGCGACAGATTACGTTAGCGTTCCGGCAAAGGAAATACAGTTTGTTTACAGCGAAAAAAAGGTTGACAGTTCTTTTTATCTTTTCAAGTGGTATCGTAATTAAACGCGGCAACAACTACTTTCTATTTATTTCTATTTGATTTTCTTCTTACTAAATCAGATTTAGATGTAAACGCAGTCTAAAAGCAACAACCGAATGACTACTAATAGACGTACCTTGCAACGACATTAACTAAGCAGCGAGGTATAACAAATTGTAGAAATTTATTTTAATAAATTCAACAAATTTTTCAATAGAAAAAATCAAATTCCGAATAAACAATGTATCTATTTACATTAATAAACATGTAGAAATATACTTTTTTTTAGAGAATTATAGAATTCAGTTTAATATAGCACCAAATACTGAATCGGATATCTTAATTCCATTATTATAAGCCCGTGTATTAATAAATGTAGCCTACCTAAATTTTGAAAATAAGGGGACTATGAATATTTTAAACTGGTACTGTAACGGACATATTATCAACATCATAATGATTTTAAAATACTACTTTACAAGTATAATCTACAATAATAAACACAAACAATAAAACTAAAATCATTTATAATTTACTCCAGTCTAATTCAAATTATGTAGAAAGGACACATGACGGTACACCCGCAGCTATAAAAGATGGAAACTATTATTCTAAAATACATATATATATATATATATTACCAGCGAAATACCAAATATAACGGAGTCTCTGTTAAAACAAAAATTCACTTTATGTAATATATATGTACGTATATCAAAAAATCTCCTTCGCAACAAATAAACGAAAATGAAATGAACGTGCTAAACTACCTAAACTATTTATAATTTTTGGAGCTACAAATGCACATACCCTCATCAACTAGAGCTGCGAAAAATGGAATAAAAAAGAAAAGATAGATCAAAACATACAATTTGATAATTAAATTTCTCTATAACACAACTGTTACAAACATGAAAAAATTCGAAAATACATAATGAAAACGAAAGTATCAGACGGTTTTAAGGTTGTACAAGGAAACGACGGTACACAATACATTTATTGCCCTGTTAACAGTGAAATAATTATTAAAAACTGCCGGGACGCCATTCATTATTGGCATTATTATTTGTTTATTACTAATAAGGTAGTTATCTTAAACGATACGACCTCGTGACAATAAAGCGAAAAATGAAGTTATGATCGCTTACATACATATACGTACGCACACAATTTATATTTTTTTATATAAATATATCATATAATGTATTTTTGGAACACTATATAATTTTTCGTTTTGTTAATTCGTAAGAGGAAAGTCATCAAGCATTTTATGAACAGCAATATCCTAGGAAACGTTCAAATATACTATACAGAATGTCTGGCAATTACACATTTGACTGATACGGTGTAATCGCGAAGTCTTTATTATCGTACAAACTAGTACACTTTATTCAAAGTTTCACCGTGATGCGAAGTAATGTACACTCGCAGCTGCTGAAAGAGAATTAGACTAATTTGTGAGTATAGTTTTCATCGCTAAAAAGAAAGCGATAAAACAGATTTAAACGAGAAATAATAGGTAAAAAGAAACCAACCTCTGTTAGTAGAACGCACATATCCCCAACAACGTCGTCATCGTTGTATTTTTTCCGTTTACTAACAATAACATCATCCGTTTGTTCGGTGACTGCGGACGAAGATTTATCACCGACCGTTCTCACACTGGCCAGTTGTTCGGCAGTAACGTCTTTCTTCAAAAGTACGCCAGTTATAAAAGCGGCCTTGGTAGAGGATCCGTCGGCGTTCTGCGGTTCCTTCGACTGCTGCTTAGTAGTAGCCGCGTTGCTGTTAACCGACAGTGGCCGAATGAAGTCGTCCGTGGGCGTCAACCGTTCCTCAACCGATGTGAAGTCCAGGTCGCATCGCATAGCCTTCGGAAACGACGACAGGTCTCCGTCCGACGAAGAGCGTGATACCGGCTCGTTCATGTCTTCAACGATTTCAACGATTTCCACCGCTTTCGGCTGACAGGAAAATTGAGGTGTCGAAATCGAATGCCCGACAACGGCAGAGTGGACAAACGATACCGGACTAGATGTCGGTAGTTCGGCTTCGATTATTTCGACAATCTCGTAATTTTCATCGCTCGAAGAAGCAGACGATAGCGCTGTAACCGCTCTATTATTACTATCGACCGATTCCGATTCGAGAAAATGGTTCGTCGAAGGTTTCAATTGATCTTTCGAGATCTGATCGAACAAAATACTGTCCGACATTAAGTGGAAAGTATCATTTTCGCATTCGTCAAACGATAATTTATCGTTCTTCGCAGTGCTCGACAATACTCCCTGCTGTTTCTGCTGCTGCTGCTGCAGTTGCCCTTCTTTTGCAACAGAACCGCTATCTTCGCGGCTAATAACAATACTAGGCGACGAATATTTTAACTGTAAATCCTGCAAAAATTAACAACCTTTTCAAGAATTATCTTGTAGGCGAAACACGCGAGAACGGCATGGTTTCCGCCCGTTTCCACCGCTATTAACTCGTGCTCTTCCAATAGTTATCCACCGAACTACAAGCAAAAGCTAAATAGGCATTATTGTGCACTTCCACCACAACACCGGCATCTTCTGAAAAAGCGGTGTAGCTAAATTGCAGTTAAATTACCGGCACGCGTTGTTATTCGTCCAGTACACTATATGCAAAAAACAAACGGACAAAATATAACGGTTCACGCAACCGTTATAGCTAAACTATACAAAAAAACCTGCCCACGACAAATTTCTTCTAATGTTAAATTATATACACACACACATAATATATATATATATATATATATGTATGTACTTTAGATAAAAAAAGAGTTAGTAACATCTTTAGATACACATTTACAAAAATCTAAATGAAACCAACTCAAGATACCGGTAAAATGCGGTGTACCTAAACAAGAACGAAGTTTACATATACGTGCAATCAGATAATATACGAATCAACAATGGTAGGTAGCACTAAAAAAGAAAAACGAATAAACTTCTAGTTTGAATATACATTAATGATCACGCCATTCTGACATTGAGGATAATCAAAAAAAAAATTTACCTTTTTGAGTTCTGTTTTGGGGGGGTAAATGAAATTTATGGAAATTACAATGTATCACAGCGGGATCTGAACCCAGTACTACCCAAACGAAACACCACTGCCTAACTAACTCTATAAGCGTAATAAAAGAACTAGCACCTAGAGGATTCCCCTTGACTAAGTCTAAAAAACAGAGTTATATATATGAACACAAAACGTACACATGAATAACTCCAGCGTAGTCTTGTGTTAGCAATGAGAGTCTAAACACACACACGCAACAATCAGTTCAGTTATTTATTTATTTTTTTTTTTATTTAAGAAGGAGTACTAAACCACTCGCTGCATGTAACTACCTAGGTTATCGCAGTGAGTAGACCCACGTTTAAAACAGACTCCTTAGCCCGCTAGCCTGAACGAAAGTCATAAGATTGTTCAAAGCGGTAGGGGTATTTGGGAGGATGTCTTCAATCAATGTGATCTGGCCTCGCCGTAACACATTTAGACGTGTGCATTTCAGCAAGATATGCAAAACTGACGGGTATTCATCGATAGAACAAAGTGGGCAGGTACTTGGCTTTGGGGCTTGTTTGAGGATATAGTCGTGGGAAAAGGACGTATGTCCCGTTCTCAGGCGATTGATTGCCGAAAACACTTTGCGTTCTGTTCCGACAGTGTTATTCATATCTATATTCCTTTAAAACTGGAAATAAACATCACTTTGCTAATACTATTGGAAAAAAGTGGAGTCCTTTTTTTATTGAAAATCAATGAAAGTTTTCAAATTTCATAGACATTTCTCTGCATTTCTCGTCGTTTAAGCATTTTTATAACAAAATTTGCATAATGCAGGAAGTGTATAATAAAAAAAAATAACTATAATAATCGACGCAGATGAATTTTGTACAGTTTTTTTTTGTTAAATAATTTTTCAGGAAAGAAAAAAAAACAAAACACAAAATCATTGCTGTTTTTATTTTAGAATCTTTCAACGTTATAATATTAGTAACAAAGTGTCGGAAATTATGTTAAAGACCAAACCCATTCACATCAGATTAGAAAAATGAATAAGAAAAATTCTGCAAAGAAATATTATCAGAACAAAGAGGGGATAAAAAGTAAATTAAAAGATCAGTTCTGAGACGCAACGTAAAAATTAAACAAAAATTAACACACAAAAATTAGCGGTCTTCAAAAAAAAAAAAAGGGTCAAAAAAAACATTGGTAGGTGGAAAACGTAGTAGTACTCTTTGCTAATGCTAATATCGTCACCCAGTAAAATTTTTCTGAAATTAGTTGGATAAAGTAACCGAAAAAAAAAAAAAATGGAAACCTACAACTTAGTTTCCTTTTGTTTATTCCCCTCGAAAACGTAAATAAGTTCGCTTTTCATGGTAAGATTTATTAATTATTAAGTCATTTTTTTAATATCTTTATTAGAATCTCAGTTCATCTAAATACCATTAACGGTTTATGAATTCCTAGAGTTCAGTAATCCTAATGATAGCGATATGCATAGACATTTAATGTCCAAACATTACCCTGCCATAGATCTGACATTAACTTAACGATTTAAAGTAACATTAGAAGCAATACATCGTCGCGATAGCCTAGTTGCTAGAGCGCTTGACTTCCGATATGGCGGTCACGGATTCGATCCCGAGCGACGACGAACTTATTACAAGAATTAAATAAAATACATAATCGCTAATAGTCACGTGGAAGGCAATGGCAAACCACCACGTACAACATCATATGCGCGCTAGGTCAGTACACAGCAGACCCACACCGAACGGACTGCACTTGTAGCGCGATAACAAGCGGCTTCAATCAGTTCCGAATGTAGTCTTGCGTGTATACACCTGCGTTGCATATTACAATTGCCTGGTACACAACCTATATCGGTACAGCTAAATGTACGAATAGGTTGCACCAACGCGCTATGTAGCGTACGGCAACGACAAGAGCAAGGCTCTTTAAATATATAAGATAAGATCTGACATTAACTTAACGATTTAAAGTAACATTAGAAGCAATACATGAAATGGACATCGCATACATAAAATTAAATAGTTTTGTTGATTTAACTAATACTGAAGACAGATATTACATTCAATCTTTATTTTTACCCAATAAATTTATATGTAATAAAAATATATAATAATTAAAATAGTTGTCAGTTATAAATATAAAATCAACACTATTTTCATACTAAATAACCCAAACCACCTTTCATAATAAAACATACAATTTCTTTTTACAATAATAATCGTCTTTAAATACCACAGAAAATATATTTATTTTACATCTAAGCATGTGCGTGTATATATGTATATATATATATATATATATATATATATATGTCTAACTCTGCCCTTCAGGCCTCGCAAGGAATCAAAGCTCCTTGACCCCCAATCGTTTTTCTATTAAACTTCTTTTAGAAAAATCGTTTTCAATTTACATCACAGCATTCAACCTTTGTTATCTTATATAAATTAATGAGACATAATCGTGAGTCAAAAAATTATAGTGTACTTCAGTCTAAAAATGATGTAGTCTTTAATGTTTATGTACATGCTGAAACCGAGCTAAGTAGATTTATATAAAATGGCAGTTCAATTTGATCGGCCAAATCGCGAGTCGAGAAATATTTCCTTTGTTTGGCAGAACTATTTTTAGACCAGATATATGCTACAAGGGCAAGTTTTAATTCAGTCTCAAGCTGGGGAATTTTGCTATTTCAGCGACGTCGCACTTTCTGTATGCTTTAATGAAAATATCTGCTGTAGCTCTAACTCCGTTACCTTTTACAGGTAAGACTAGACTCATTTGATCTCCCCACAGGCATGGCTCGCCCGCCGTATTTTATTAGTTTTGTTTGTTTTATGGTCGCTAGTATCACAGTATCGGTTATAATCGAGTCATTTATCCAGTCGTCGTCTTTTGAATTGTAAAATTGTTATTCATTAAAAATGTGGTTTTTCGTTAAACTTAATTATTCCTCTGTTTCCGTGCTTCATTTTACATCAATTTAGGATTTGTCATGGCCATATATTACACAGCGAGTCTGCGAGACACTGTGGTCTGCACAGCTGTACTTTAAAGTTTTTTTTCTAAAAATCTTTTATTTCTTCTTCCGCGAAAATAATATTGAAATAAGAACCCGTACTCGCCGCTTAAAAGAAAGATTATCACCTAGAATAACTTTCAATCATTAATTATGTTCAAAAGAGCGATCTAATGAACTTATTTCAAATAATAACGGATGGTACCCATTTAACTCAATTCTTCTCAAGTAAGCCCCATACCATTGGCAGAGCGTCGAGGGTTGTGATGTTAAGGTTCACAATGTATAAGAGCCAGCTCTTTTCTCTCACTCGCCTTTAAGTGCCTCGATTTCTCCGATAACCAATTATTTCAAGCTGGGTAAATCTGGGAGGATCCGGAACGAAACAAGTCTCGAACCCGTGACCTTTGGTTTACTAGCTGAGGACCTGTACTAAGCTACCGCGCTACCATACATATATATGTATGCATTTGTGCATAAGTGTAGCGGTGGCTACATTTATGATAAAAAACAATACCTGGCAAGTGTTAACAATAACAGTGAAACGTAATTCTAACGGCGAGGAAAAACAAAAATAAGTACAAACAGAAGACAAAAACACACTAGTGCATAGCACAAATAGGCAATGTGTGTGGGTAATCGAGGTAACATTACTTACAAACCATTTCAAAAAAAAAAAAAAAAAGAAAAGAAAAAGTTTCAAGATATGCGATAATTAACTGAAAATGTGCTAAATAAATAAATAGAAAAAACTGTGAAACTTAACTTTTAGTGGTGATTCACTATTCGCAAACTTCAACTTATTCGAATCCCATTTAAGAAAAATGAATGAGATCGGGGTCCTAGAATTTCATGTATTAAATAAGAATTCGATCACATGGGTGTGATAATTATTGTTAGAAAGTTTCCGGTGCGCAACGTTGCTTATACGTAATTACATTTTAACAGCAAAATATAACTGCAATAAAAGAAAATGCAATCATGCTAAAAAAAAATCAGAAATTTAAATTAAATTTTAAAAAATTCAAATTTTTGCACTAGTGTCGATGAATTCCGTAAAAGTTGCTTATTGAACACAATACACCGAAATAAATAATTAGTAATACCATGTTACTCTTGTAATTATTACTTCTTGAATGACGAAAAACACGCAACTGTTCTGCTACAAGTAAGATACGTTTTTCGGTAAAAAAAAACCCCGCGAATATCGAGAGACTACCATGAATGCACTTAACAACCGAACGCACGTCACCGTACTCAGCGACAACAACGAATAACAAATATACCAAATATAATAAAACTATATTTGCTTCGGTTAATTACATTTCCACTGGAGAGTCCTCCAAGAAATACTAATAATTTGTAAAAATTATGTAAAATGTAAAATTTAAAACAACTGTTTATTTAAAATATTAACTACTGTTTATTAAAAAAGAAAACATAAGGGAAAAAAACAAAAATACACGCTTCAATAACTACAAATATATTAAAAAATCATATTGGGAAAACACAATTACATTTTCTCATATTAATTAAGGAACATAGTATCTCTCACTTAGTACTAATTCTTAGAAATAGTATATAAACACGGCAGACTAGAACTACCAACTTATAACTAAGTTAATAAAAGGAAAATGCAATTTAATTACTATCTTATAATAACTATCAACGAAAAATAAAAAAAATAAAATAAAAATAAAAAGGTATATAAAAATTTTAAAAACACTGGAAAACAACGTCTTAGAGTACGACTCAAATATGCTGCGGAATAATAACTACGGCAATTTTTATCATTAACTACACTTACTTCTTTATCTGCGCGATTACAATTCTCACTCAACAACCAGAGTAACGTTATTTATAATTTCGTGGCATGATGAATATCGCATCAAATTCTATAACATATCTCGGAGTATCAACGAAGCAAATATACAATAGAAAAGAAAAAAGAAAGGCTAAGAAGATGAATCAAATGCTCGTGTCAAAAGTTCACTAAATGTAAAAAAGGAAAGAGAAAGACATTGGAGAAGAACGAAGTTAGATCACACGGAGCTTTAATTCATTACAACAATTTGTTTATTTGTTAAAATAACGAATATTGTTCAGAATTAGATATATAAAATACCTCTTAATAGACCACTAAACGTTTAAGGAAACATTAATTTTTACGAGTGTTCAATAGAACCTGAAATTATTTTACTAACATTAACTGCAATAAAACTGTTGATCCACGCATTACAATTATACTTACTTAAAATAATTAAGGGACTACATAATTTTTCAAAAGCATAATTTCATATATTTGCAATTTTATTAATTTATCCAATCATCAATATACATTTAAACCGAATTTACTTTTTGACTACTACTTTTTTCTTAAAATCTAGAAATAACCCGGTTATTTGTCGTTAGCTTCAACAGTTAATTGAGGTCCGGAAATTTTAAAACATACTTAATAACATCCAAAGTCATATGTCATCCCTTACTCCTCTTCGTTGTCACATTCACATTCTGAATTTTTAGTTCGTAGGCAAATTGGGAGATAATAGATGAAATAGCATACAGAATTAAGATACTCGTACGTCTAAGCCGGCAAATCAGAAAAGGTCGAATCAAAAAAGAATAAACTAAAAGTTATTTTAAATCAATATTACTGCGGGTAATACAAAAATATTTAATGAAAATAAAAACAAAAACTAACAATTACACATCATTTAATAGAAGTTTAGAACACATAAAACATTCTTTCTCCTTGAATCCCAATTATAATGCAGTGTTCAAAAAGCTATCTGAATTTAATTTAGTCACTCTAATCCTACAGGAATGAATTTAAAATAAATAGAAAAGTGTCGTATATTTTTAAATATTCTGTTAGAAATAATATGAAGGAAAAATGCACAAAGAGATCAATTCTGCAACGAGATTATCCTACAATCGGTAGAAATCGTATGGCTTTAAACGGTGACCTTTGTTTGAAGTGATAGATGATCGTTAAAAATAGATCGATGGAATACCGAGATTATATTAATCGAGAGAAGAAAAATTCGTTCTTTCACTTTTTGCACTGGTAAATGCGCACGCATATAGAAAAACACATGTAAATTCTCATTTCAAAAATTTTCAAATACAGGCGAGGTCGCTTTCATACGCTTTCATTTATATGGAGGAGCATTCCTACCGCCCCACACTTCATTTTTGACTTGTTCAGATTTAAATAACACATTAAATTTTAAGGAAATTATAATCCGCCCTAAAAAAAATAGTCTTGACGAGAAATGTTTTGTTTCTTTAAATTTCATTGTACATATATGCACAGGCGCATGTGGATGTGTAATGAAAACTGGTATTTACTAATAAATTAATTCCAACTAAATATTACCTCCTAAACACAACAGCTCCATTTAAATGACATATTACTCGCACTTTGTTTTAATTTGGGTCTTCTAGGTATAGAGTATTTGTGTTACGATTTTATTTCGAAGTAAAAATGGATATTTAATTACGAATTTCCACCATAAAATTAGCCTTAGGATGCGACCCAAAACTTTCTCGTCGCTCCCGAAAAAATTATACACTCGCAAAATAGATGGCTTTGTAAGAAGATAAGAATCATACAACCCTCAACAGTTTGTATTTAGAAAAGAAATTTCGAAAAAAAAATTGTAATTTTATAATATATTGAATCTTTTTTTTTTTTATCATTACTTTTTAACTCTCCACGACATATAAGGCATTTACCATACTGAAGTTATACAATCAAAAGCTTGCAAAAAAGGAAATAAACAAAGGTCCATTTCAAACATAAGTATACTGATGATATATGTACAACTGAAATTTTTTATTAATTTTTTTAAACTTAAAATGAGAACCAAAAAAATTTTAATTCCACTTTTCATTATTGCAGTCTCATACAAATTAAAGAACACTCAATCATGCAGATAAAAATTCTTCTTTTTTTTCACTTGCTTTAGGTTCAAAGATTACGCGAAATTACTAAATGCCGCCATTGTTACCATGTAGCTTATCCAAATACAGATGATAAATTACATCGAAAATAAGAGCGACCGATCGCAAAGAATAATAATTATCTTCTAAGGAACAGCATTAAAATTATTAATTAATCGAGAGTGCTTAATTAGCAAAGACTGTACATTACATTTACACATTAATATATATATATATATATATATATAAAAAAAACAAAAAAAAAAAACATCAAATAATATTAACACCAGGCACAACACGGTTTACTTAAAGTTTATTGCCGTTGTCGTTGTACCGTATACAATACACAAATCGAATATATAAATGAAAAAACACATTGTAATTCGGAACATAACAGTAATCGAAATTATTAATTAAGCGTAATAAAAAGCGATTGGTTAAAAACGCAGGTGACTAATACCTATGATTACTGTGATTATTAAAATATAATTAAAGAGATATCCATCACCGCAGTAGTCGACTTATTGCAACCATGCCTATAACCACGTGACGACGACGCGTGTAACATACCATCAAATCCGGCGTTGTACAAGCAAAACATACGAAACAATTATCAATTATATTACACTGCACCACATATTTTATTAATTATTTTGCATACCAAATATATTACTTTACCGTAAATTATACAGTTAATATCGTTTAAAGAAGAAAAAGAGATAAAGTAGAAAAACAGAACAGGAAACGCAAATCTGTCACAGATTATTTTACGTAAAATTATTATATTAAATATTGTGCTTGAAGAGACAGAAATGAAATGCGTTCATTTTATGAATTATCAATAAACATGTATTTCATTGGTAATTAACTTTATAAGAATATGAAATAAAAGTTTTTTTTTTTTAAAAATACAGACTTCAAGATTTACTCTAAAAATTTAATAAAATTGCACTAAAAAGTAAAAAATAATTTATTTCGTAGCTCAAATAACATTCGTACCTGATTAAATATTTAAAGCTTTCACAGTGATTACTCATAATAAATAATTTTCGGAAACAACTGTTTTTAAAAAAGATATTTATTCGCTTAACGAATAAATATCTTTTTTAAAAACACAGTTGTTTCCGAAAATTATTTATTATTCGTACCTGAATTAGCGCCTCGGTACACAAATTCAAATTACAATAATATTTAGAAACATTTAATAAATATAATACAGCACAATCACACTCGTTTTCTATAAGACAAGTACTGAAAATATCACGAACATTTAAAGCAGTTTTTAATATTGTTACAATTTCAATTTCGTTTATCGAGACAATAAGTTTTAATGTTGTTTAAGAATAATTGTAAAATCCTCCCTTAAGGTTTATTTTAGTGTAAAATGTATCATTATTTTTTATCAAGTAATTATTTGTTACTTTTTAGTGCATTTGTATTCAATTTTTTGTGTAAATCTTAAAGTTGATGTTTTTTTAACTATTTTATTTTCAATTTTTAGTATAAATAATTCCGAGAGTAGTAATATAGATAGTCCGACCATGAAACATGGATCTATCACTATAATTGAATGGATAGTAAAGGATAAAATGGAACAACTAAAGTGACCAAAAATACAACAATCGGCTGGCAAGGTTACAGAATCCGTATTTTTGGATGCGTTTGGTGTAATATTCATCGACTATCTTGAAAAAGGAAAAACTATCAACAGCGAATATTATATGACGCTCCTGATACGTTTGAAAGAAAGAATTCGCAAAAAAAAAACAAAAAAAACGGCTCGACATGCAGAGGAAAAAAGTGCACTTTCACCATGACAATGTGCCGTAATGTACCGTACCACAAATCGATCGCAACAATGGCAAAATTGTATGAATTGCATTCAAATTACTTCCGCGTTCACCGCATTCTTCAGATTTGGCCCTTGGTGACATTTACCTGTTTGCAAACCTCGAAAAAATACTCGTTAGAAGAAGATATGACTCCAAAGAAGTGATCGACGAAACTGAAACGTATTTTGGAGGCTTGGACAAATTGTTCTATAAGAAAGGCATAGAAATGCTAAAACGGTGTTGAAATGGTTATATCACTCTAGAGGATGTTGATGAATAAAGTCGAATTTTGCCAAAAAATTATGTTTTTACGTATTAATCTCGGGACTTTTCAAAATACATATATAATGTAGAAATTCGAGACTAACGATGTAATATGAGTTCAGTTTATTAAACCAAGATAAACTTGCGCACATATAAGATTACGATTACCGATGATTTCTGGGCAAAATTTATAATCGCTATTATCCGAAAACATTATTTCTATTTCATATTTCCATCTCTGCAAGATGCAAACTCGGAATGTGCATGAATCTCGAGTCCCGACAATCAGTACCTATTTACTCGTAGACTGGAAATCTCCTAACTCCTTTATTGTATGCGTATGTTATCGTCGTAAATGATTCCGTATAAACTGGCAAATGCTTAACACTATATCCTTTTTCTCCAACTCTTTCTTTCTGCACGTAAGTGTACTCTGCACATATATATATATATATACACGCGCGCACACCCTATTCATATTTAAAATAATAATAATAATAATAATAATAATAACACAACGTTTGGGGAATCTTTTTCTAAATATTATAAACTTGAATTCTAGTTTTACCGAATATAATCATAATTGTTTTTACGATTGAAAATTGAATAACCCCGTATAATAAAAATTAAAAATTAACTTTAAAACAATATATCACTCCACTGTGTAAATTACCAAAAATGAACGCAATTCATTTTTAATTACATGTTAATTAGTATCACAATATAGCCCCTTATATATTATACACATCGGTACACGCTTACAACCGACAAAAATGTTAGACGCTATTACATCCAAGTATTTTTCGTTTTATCTGCAATAATTTCTTTTTGTTGTTTTTTTTGGATATTTATCACATGCCCCATGCATATACGAAATAATGCGGTAATTTCATATCATGCACAAACACATTACGAAATTCCTAATTTACATATTCAACTTTCTGACTAGAATTAAAATTTTTCATATAATCGCAAACCAACTTTTAACCGTTACTAATTACATTTTTTTTTTAAAAGAGTAGAAAATTTCTCTTTTACTGCTCTGTGGATTATAGAAATGTATTTTGGAATCGAAATAACCAATTGGTAATCGAAACAGTGACAACATATTAGAAAATTGTTAATTTGTAAATCATGCATTCCTGAATTTGTAAGATTAATTATTTTTCCCTAACAATTAAATATGACACATCCGGTGACTAAAAAAATCTAAATAGCTCTATATTTACTAAAATTGATAAACTATACCGCTAAAGCTATTTTTAATTTTATAATCGGTACATTTTGCAAAACAAAAATTTTCCAAAAATTTCGGAATATAATTTTTACAGAAACCTTTAAAGTATGTATTCTGAATATTTTTTTTCTAAGTAATCGGCGTTCATTAATGAAATGAACAACTACTCTACCTAAATATAAATACTTGCAGTATTTAAAAAAAAAATCGCATTTACCGACTATAATTATCTCTATTCATTCGCGGCTATCATTAGTGAAACTAAGCAAAAAGTGTACGTACCTTCAATGTTTGTAACGTATTGTGTAGTTTATTAATGGTTTTTTCCCATTTTTGTACGCATTCGTTTATTTGGTCGCGCAACGATTCCAAGTACGTAGGATCACATAAACTCGTAAATATTTTATATTTATCTAGTATGGAATCCTTCAATGCACCCCATTTAGCACATTCAGCTTCAATTGTTTCCTACATTATGTGTACGACAGGTATCCATTAATGGCGATCTTATTACATGATCTTTTCATTTTTCACGTGTAATTACTGTTATCATAAAACGTGAGTAAACGTAGCTCTGTTAATGTAAGATTATTTTTCATAATTAGCCGATGTCTCGGAAGTATGTAGATTTTGAAAGCATTCCTCTAATCTTTACTTATTAAAATTGTTTCTTTGTTCCAAAAAGATATTTTATTAAAAGTCGAATTTACTGAAGTACTTCTTTTGACGCTTCACATATATTACCTGTAGAAACTGGAATTCAATTTTCTACTTTGTTCACAATCAACTAAAAACATCGCAATATGTCATATTCGAAATTTCCGTACCTTCATATTTATATTGTTAATCATTATTTTAATGAAAAACTGTTGTAATGTTAATTTAGGTGAATATTAATTTAAGCAATTAACTCGTCACTATTATATGCCTAATGATAAATATTCGTAGCATATAGTTTTTTGTTTCCAAACAGCCGCAAATTTAACCTCTTCTCATTTCAATAGTTTTTATGCCCGAGCAATTGAAAGAAGCGAATAATCAATGTAGATTTGGAATGCGTGCAATAAGATAAAACTTCCGGGTATATTCAGCTTGGATACTAGTTTTTCTGCGGATGATGATCACCTGCAGATGATATTTAATGACAATACCAGCTTCAATCTTAAACATTTTTTGTACGTTCTTCTGCATTTTTCAACAAATCTGATAATTTAGTCCCATTAATAAACTTATTTTTTACTTACCACTAAACTTGTTTTCTCATTTTTTGAAACACGTATTCTTCATTCAGAATTACTTATTACCACCGAAAATAGCTCAAAGTTAAATTAAACTTTATGAATTATATGTGTGTATATAGTATGTATCAAATATAAATTATTATTCGGTGAATTTGATACACGAATTCTGATGTAACCTTCATGTTAATCAAGGTTATTGCCTTATCTCAAAAAACCAAAAAGCAGAGCGGTGGATTAATAATTAATAGGATGAGTTCAGAAATTATAAGATTATTTTAAATAACACGATAAAAATATTAATTTTGCAATAAAATACGGTTTTTTAAAAAATAAGATCTTTATAATCATTATCCATTAACTACGACGTACCCCTGTTCGATAGTCTATAAAATGAATTAAAAAATTATAACCTTCACGACACTTAAATGAGGTCTAAAATAAAACCATATAACATTTTAAATCAATAAAAATTCCAATTACAAATTCCAAATTATCGTTTCAATAGAGTCACCTACTTTAAACGATAAAATATTCAAAGGTCACAAAGGAAAACGTTTAGTAGCAACTGACAATAAATATATATTCGTACATATAGTCTAAATTTCACATATTTATTTATCTTCAACAGTTGTTATTAAAGGCTAAAAACCCAAAATTTCTGTATGCCTATTAAAGAAGCATTTAGAACATTTTCAATTTTAGAACAAATAGAAATAAATTTTAGGATGCTGTAACCGTTATGGATAAATTGAAATCTGTAATTACAATGCTGACTGAAAACAATTCTCAAAAAAAAAAAAAAAAAAAGATTAACAAAAATTGGTTTAAACATAAATTTTTACAATCGATTTATAAGACAAATAGAATTTTCGACGCTCAAAGATATCCATTATTATAAATTCATAAATAAATAAACCGTATTTTACTTTAAGAATCTTTAACCTAAAAAAAAAAAAAACAAAAAACTATACGAAGTAATTTTACAAATCAGAAAATAAATAGCTTATATACGCGCACAACAAAACGAACATCAAATCGGAATAACTTGTACATAGCACACTGTTCGGTAAAATTAAATTCATGAATATTATACTTCCCGTGAGAAATATCGCGCTTATTATCAATATTAAGCATCATTCAAACAGAAAAACGTAAAAGGATAAATAGGAAATCGAAAATCGAAAAAAATAGGTCCCACCGAAGGAAAAAACGACGTAGAAATCAAAATTCTGAACAAAAAAATCGACTCTTCTTGCTTTAAAAAATATATATTAATATCGATGAACATGGGCGTAGTTAGAGGGGGGCAAAGGTGGGCACTGCCCACCCTAGAAAACTTGTTGCACCTTCTAGAAGAATCGTCTAAATGTCACACAGCGAAAAATTCGAAAAGTGTAAAAGTATAATGTACTTTGAAATTGATAGCGTGATTATCATAATTTCCTATGCGCATGCAATTAGACGACGCTTTACATACTATTCTACTACAGCAGCGGTAGACTAAATAGACATCAGTATTGACTTTCGATTATTTAAAAGCTCCCTCGGTGACTACTTTTAGACCGTACGCACTTAACGTCTTGGAGTAAGTTGCACCGTCCAAACGTATTCACTAAGAGAAGAGAACTTTTAAATAATAGATATCCTGTGTGACTATGAATATATTAGTATTTAAAAATTAAGTGATCTGTAAATAAAGCCCTTTTTTGAATAAGCTGTTATTTATTTCGGTTATATATTTATTGATTAATTTTATATCAACTTTTTAATATAATACGATTAGTTATATGTGCAAACACACATATACATATATGTATATATTTAACTGGTCAGCTGCCCCTCCACCAGGAAAAATTCCTAGCTACGCCCATGTCAATGAATGACTATTTCTGTGTGAAATACGCTATTAGACCCATAACAGCAAGAACAAATCAATGCGAACTACAAAAATGCAGATTACGACTTACGAGTATATTTGAAGTATCTTGTTTTACGAATTTTCGAAAGAAAAAAAGTTTTAGAAGTCTCTAAAGAACTACGTAGTAACGTGCAAACATCGAAACAATTCGAACAAGATAGGAAATGCGGAAAAAATCAATTTAATTCAAATCGGTAAACAGGAAATGAATAAATGTAGAAAGAAGAAAAAAAACATGTTTTGAAGTAAAAAAGTTCTCGATCAATCTGAACATCTTCCATCTATTAGTCCATTCACACTTGTCATTCATGTCGCATCTAACAGTTTAAGCAAAAATGATTTTGAACAAATTTTGATGTTTTATTTCATAACAAAATCTTATTTTACACCAGATGAATTATGTAAAATTTTTACATATCCAAATTGTATCTGGAAATTACGAGTTTGGATAATTAATATTTCACTAAAATAACGAAGAAACAAGCACGATGTGTAAACGCGACGAAATTGAAGAATTCGACTCGAAAAAGAAACTTATCGCCAAAACACTAGAACCTAAAATGTCGCAAGTGACAACAATCGAAACAATGATCCCGTATAGTTAACAAAAATAAATACATAATAAAATAAAAATAACCATAATAATAATTTACGTAAAAAAGTAATCCGTTACAAAAAATGAATACTATACCGTAATGAAAGCAATCTCAATATCGACATCTCTTTCATCGGAAGGCGCGGCTTCAATTTGGTTTAATTCGTTTTCTAAAGAATTTAGCCACGTTAATAGTGCCGGAATATCGGTGTATAAATTTTGTGACAGTTCCAAAGCCTTCTCTAAACACTGTTTCGCTTCCGTAATTCTATCTCCCAACTATTAATCACCAATAAATACGTATAAACATAATGAAAAGTTAAAACAATTTATTTCCAGATTAAGATTTTAGAAAAAAAAAACATAACTTCGAACTTGGAACATAGAGAATTCAAGAAGTATTAGTAAACACATGGTAAAACTCAGAATGTAAAAGTTTTTTTTTTTACTGTTAAAAGAAAACACATAACGCTAATAAACCGCAAAATATTCGAAATTATCTTCAGTTAAGCATTTACATAATATACGTTGTGTAACCTTTTTTTTAAATCTCTAGTTCTACTACCACTATATTTTTCAAAGTTTTATTATATAAAGTAAAAATTCTAACGACGAACTCAGAAAGTGAATTAATTAAGCTTATTAACGGTAAACATAAAACTACAACTCTTTGCATTTCTTATACGCATCTTGAAAATCGCCAACAGTTTAAGCAATATGCTTATCCAAAATATATGATTAAAAACCTAAATGCTGGTCAAACAGCAGTGATCATTCAAGCAAAACAACGTTGTTTTTGTTTTGTGTGTGTGTGTGTGTGTTAGACGGCAGATAGAGTGAACGACTGTTTTCTCCTTCCTTCTACTGTTCAGGAGCTTCCGAATAATAGATAAACAACAAATAGAAAATGGCTGATTTATCAGTTAAAACAAAAGACTACCTTTTAAAACGACTACAGTACCGTACTATACGCTTGATAATGTTCTCTACGCTGCTGAATTAACATCGATCACGCTACTTACGATATCTACTCTCGATTTTCTAATTTTAATCATAAGACTTCTATCCGTATTCTTCCCTCGCGTCTCGTTATCCTCTTGTAATAGCAGAAAAAAAAAGAAAAAAAAAAACCTTCCCTTTTACTGATTAATATACTTTTGATAAATGGCCGTTTGTTGTTATTATATTCGTTTCGATTATTACAAAAATAACTGTGCAAACCCTTTTCAGAATTTTGAGCGTAATTATAAATTGGTAAAAAATTGAACAGTTTTGTATACCATTTCGATATCGGTCTCACATCGTAAGTACATTTTAGGAATGATCGATATTTTCATCCTTTGTAAATTTAAAATTACAATTACAGTTGACTCGCGACTATCCGAATCAACTGGGCGGCCAGCCGGTTCAGATAGCAAAAAATCCGGATATGCCGGAGTTCAAGAGACACAACCTTCTACAATGTTGAAGCTACAATATTTATATTAAATGACAAATTCTCAACACACGTACACTACAAACCTTCAATACTGTAAATTAAATGAAAAAATGCAAATTATATTTACCGCATATAGCTGCGGATTTTATAAAAGCGCTTTGGCTTTTTCCTTTTTTTATTTATTTATTATTTTTTTTTTTTTTTGAAAAGCCAATCCGGATAATACGGAGTCCAGATGGTCGTCAGTCAACTGTATCCCTCTTAGAAAGCTTTAATAGCCACACACGTAAGTAATAACGGAAGTGTAAATATACTTATTTTACCTCGTTATATAAAGCTTTCAAGCTGTCCAGACGAAGCGAATATTCTCTTGGTTCGGTAACCGCATTTGTTTCCACCAGTTTCCTTCCCGAGTGTATTACCAACTCTATATCCGGTTTCAGCTCGTTTAATCCCTCGAAAAATCTCTGTAATCGACATCGGTAACACCGATTTCACTCATAGATTATTACGTTTTCATTAATTTTATATTATCTTCGTACTTTTACTTTTACGAAGTTCCATGTAATAATTAATATCTCGTTTAGCGCATATACTCGTTACGACTTTATGTTTAAAAAAAAAAAAAAACAATAAAAGAACATGTGTTATTCATATAAGAACAGAGACCAAACCTGATTCTTAAAAATAAATTAACTCCCGTGATCATGAAACTTTGTATTCGAAACGCGTCGTCGGGTAGTTAATAAAAAAATTAAATAATTATTTATAGTGGTGTATTTAAATTTTACTTACTGTACAATTAATTATTATACCTTTTTTTATTACACTTTGATTTTCAATAACCGAAAACATTATAAAAATCCCAAGTTCTTTTTTTCCATAAAATTTTTATTACGAAAAAAAAAAAATGGTTTTATTTTTTCATTTTTATCTAGAGAAATAAAAGTATTTTCTTAAAACCGAAATAATAATACTTACGTTGCAATATTTCAGCTGTCCTTCAATACCTTCCGGATCGTCCGACGCCAGTTCTAGCAAGCACAGAGATTCTTCAATACCCCTTAATTCTTTAAATGCGCGATTAATTTTAGGTTCCATATTTGTGGGAAATCGAAATCTTTCAAACCGTTCTTCCAACATATAAAACCGTTTCTACGTGAAATTATTAAGACTGTGTCATTACAGAAATAAACAATAAAAGTTGATTTAAAAATTTAAACATTCACTTCGGCGAAGAAATGAAACCGATGAAACAAAATAACACAGCATAAATATGTGCAGACTAACTTCTGAGATAATACTATTGGAAAACAAAGTTCGAAAATTGAACTTTCTAAACAAATACGAGTCGTCCATCGTACAAAAGTTAATATTTTTCAAATCCCCGTACGTATGTATGTATTTCTCTAGCTATTAGCATGTAGATTAAGTGGAATTTTTTTATTTTTCCCAGATTAAAATTTACGCTTGCTACATGCTGCAAGGCGCCTTAAAATCTACATGCCCTACGAGAATGGCTCGCAAGTCGCCATTTTGTAATATTTTTTGACGAAAATTTTTTTTTCAATACCTAAAAATATGCTTAATTACTACTTTAAATATTAATTTTCTATTTCCTTTTCTTTCATTGAAAAAAAAAAAAAAAATGCTAAAAAAAACATTTTTTCAGGCTGCTACAGTGTGGTATTACCCCAGAAATAAAAATCAAAAATTAGAAATTAAATATTAAACAATAAATTATTATTTGATACTCATTGTTCAGAAATATACTGTTATATTCATTTATTAATATAATGTTTCTAAAAAATTCAGTTAATTTTTCAATATGAATATATAAATATTTACACTTGGTGAAGAATGTTTACGATAAAAAAGCAATGAGCATAGGAGCAAAACTAAGACATTATGCTACAGTTGTAAAACCAGAAGGGTTATATGCATCAGAAACGTTAAATCTAAACAAGAAAATATTAACAGATCAATTAGAAATAAGGGAACGGAGAATCCTGAGAAAGATTATAGGAGTTAAATGGAATGAGATGGACAGTTCAAATGGGTTTCGAACTATAAACTATATAGCAAAATTGAACCACATTGTCCATATCAATAAGGAAAAGAAGATTATTATTTTACGGGCATATTACCAGAATGCAAGAAGACAGGTTAACAACCAAGAGAATTTATGAATTCATGAAAACGAAGAAAATATGACCTGCATGGTTCAATGAATGTGAAAAGGATATATGGAATTAATAGATGTTACTGAAACACAAATGTGTTTAATAAGGGGAATGGTTTCATAAAACAGTTGCGACGTCAATCTTTAAAATAGAACAAGTTAACCGGAAGAGGTGTCGCTTTCGATAAGCCATAAAAATGCCTTGATAGAGGGTCTCAAGAAATACTGGAAAGATGTTTTAAGGAAGGAAGAAGGAAAAGATGTAAAATGAAAACTTAGTTGTTTAGCGTAGTCCATAGAGGCTGAAATCGAAAAAAAAAAAAAAAAAAAATTTACATTTAATAAACTTTTAATTTTAAAATAATACCATCCTTATAATAATATTAAAGACAACTTGACAGAGCTTTCAAAAATTACAAATTATAAAAAAATGAATTAAAAGTAGAAACATACGTAGGACATTTCAAAGTAATGCATTCTTACGCAGTCTGTATGCATTTAGGAGGTGGAAAACAGAAAAGATGTATACACTATGAAGTTTTATCAAGACGCCAGTGTGCACTGCGATTGGTTTCGAGTGATTCGTGCGTGCGTGCAAACGTGTTTTTGTAATGATGGAAGAGGTCGTTCGGGTCGCATTACAAATCTGGACTAGCGATCACATGTGAAAATCGAAACTTTTCGTGGTCGCATGCCTACAGAAATTCATTCTACATTTGAAAAAGTGTGGGCAGTGACACCATGGGGACTGTACCAGTATTATTTCTCGCTGGGCAAAAAAATTTAAAGAAGACTGTTTGTCGGTTGAGGATGTGCCCTGTACTGGCCGTCCAAGAACTTCGCGTGACAACACAAACATCGCTATAATGGCAACACTGATCGGTGAAGACCGCCGTATGATGTGCGAAGAGATAGGTCATACAGCTGGTATCGAAAACCTGTCGACCGACCACCAGCACTACAAATCCGAAAATTGCGTCCATCACGACTTGATTACAGCGTTCTCATCTTACATGTTAATGCACGCCTCATGACCATAACGAAATTCGAGCAATTTCTGCGGAATACGGCTAGAAATTGGTACCACATCCACCGGCTCCTTGTGATTATGACCTGTTCTGCGAAGAGCAGATGCGAGAAATCCGTTTTCCGGATTTAGAGGCCTTAAATAGTACTGTGACCCGACGGATTCGTGAACTAAACTTCAAAGGCCTCCTGGACGGCATCCAGAACCTTTCCCGACGCTGGGAACGTGTCGTTCAGGAGGTAAAGATTATAATATTTATATGACTTGGTCAAATAATTTTTTTTTTTGTATGGACATGTGTGCGATACTTTCAAAATGCCCTACGTATTATATTAATAAATTTAAAAATAAATTTCCTGTCTAATTTATATTTATTTGTCGATTTTTATTACCAATTTAAATTTAACTGTTTATTGCTTTTATTCCCTATAATTTTATGTTGAACATTGTTTTTTAACGCACATATAGGTAATATTCAAAACTACACGGTTATTTATGCCTTTAATTATTCTAAATATATTAGCTGATTAGTGTGCCCGTTTTCCAATTACAACTAAGGCGATAGTAATATAACCGTAATAAATAAATTTAAAAAACGTCTTAAGATCCATCCCACCAAAAACCAAAAAAAAAAAAATTTAAGAATTCAATGAAAGCTTGAAATAAACTTAGATTCACATGTTCTTCAGCTAATGACGAGACAATCCTAAAATAGTCTTTTCAGTTTAGACAGAGTAACCCCCTTTTTTTTCAAAATAAATTTGCACCTCTCGGTTTTCCAGATTTTTGTAAACTTTTTCTCAATTTGGAAAACAATAATCACCCCAAAAAAAAACGTACATAATTTCCAAAAATATTTCGTATTATGTTGATTACCATATCTTGATATAGTTTAATCCCGATGATAAAATAGTTACCCCTCCCCTTAACCCAGTCAGACTGGTATTGAATACCAATCTAGAGCGAGTAGGCGAGTACCCGGCGCCTTAAAACCGGGCCTAACAGAAAATCCGGTGGAAGGCAACAGGAAACCACCACCGTATACTTCCCAAGAAAATTATCATGAACTCCGTCAATATAGTGGATGTATTGCTACACGACCCGACTAGCAATCGGCGTTTCGGTAACCGGGGCCGGAATGTGAAGTTGGCGACCGGCCATGAATGTAGGGACCCCAGCTACAACATGGAAAATAAGCAACTGAGAAGATTTACCAATTTCAACCAGACGGTTGGTACTTGGAATGTAAGAGGCCTTTTGGAAGCAGGAAAACTGAACATGATAGAAATGGAACTAAAACGATATGGTATACAGATAGGTGGCATATGCGAAACCCATTACAGAAAATCGGGTCACTTCATAACCAACGACGATGTCATATACTGTTGTAGTAATGAAGAAACTAGTATAACCGAGTAGCAATAATTGTTGACAAGAACTTAAATTACCTTGTGACTGGATGCAAAACAAAAAGTGATAGAATAATCAGAATTAGAATTAGAATAGGACTAAAACCGGTATCTATAAACTTCATCCAAGTATATGCACCAACCAGCTCGGCTTCAGATGAAGAAATAGAAACCTTTTTATAACGAGTTGCAAGAAGAAATAAAGAAAGTTCCGAAATAGGAAATGCTCATTATAATTTGGAAGAAATGATAACAATCAGCACATAAAAGATGTGGTTGGAAAATATGGTCTAGGCGTGCGTAATGGAAGAGGAAAACGGATGCTCCATTTCGCTATCGAGAACCAGCTAATAATAGTAAATACTATGTTTCAGCATCACGCGAGAAGACTTGGAGATCTCCTGGTGATCTGTATAGGAACCAGATAGACTACTTCTTTGTACAAGACCGCTGGAAGTCCTCATGTAAGAATGAAGTAGTACGTCCAGGAGCAGAATGTGGATCTGACCACACAATTTGTTAGTAATGGACTTGAAGACAAGATTAAAAGTGCCAATATAACCTAAATTCAACCAAAAAGTCGTAGTCACAAACGGTAATATATTTAGAAAAATCACGGAAGAATCAGGAGAAGGAAACATAGCACCAATCACAGTGGAAGAGCAGTGGAAGCAGCTAAAGCATGATATCGTAATGGCGGTAAACAAATCCGCGGAAAGAAGAAAAAGTGAAAAACGTAAACCTTGGCTATCGGAAGAAACGATGGATCTAATCGACAAGAGAAGAACGATGAAACGCGGATCACCACAATGGGAAAACATAAATAGAGAAATAAAAAAAAGTTGTAAAAAAGATAAAAATGATGTTATAAGGAAAATATGTGAAGAGAAACATAAACATGAAAATAATAATGAACCGCGTGATCTATATAAAAAAAATAAAGTTACTCTCCAGAAATTTTAGAACCAGGAATTGGACAATGGAGGATAAACACGGCAATATAAAAACTGACCTTAAGGACATTACAGAAATTTGGAGTGAATATTGTCAAACTTTGTACAGTAATACCCAGAGTTCAAGGAGACAACTGATAGAATGCGGAATGAAATGGATAAAGCTCTAGAAGACCCTGAACCGGACATACTGGCGAGTGAAGTTGAAGAAGCTGTCAAGTATCATAGAATCAACAAAGCTGTGGGAAATAATGAAATACCTGCAGAGGTATTTAAACAAATTGGAAAGGGAGGAATTGCCAGAATTCACTTGATATATAACACTATATGGACGACTGGAGATTGGCCACAAGACTGGTATCAATCTGTATACATACCTTTGTATAAGAAAGGGAAAACAATTAAATGTGAAAATTATCGCACGATATCTGTTCTGTCGCATGCCAGCAAGATAATGTTACGAATATTAAATAACCGGTTCTACGCGCATATGGCGAAAGAAATACCCGAGGAACAAGCAGGCTTTATAAAACGACGAGATACACGGCAGCAGATTCTTAACATAAAATTATTGATAGAAAAAGCACGCGAGTATAAAGTATCTGTAATAATATGCTTTATAGATTACCAAAAAGCCTTCGATAATATTCAATGGCATAAACTTTGGGTAATACTAATTAAAATGAGTGCACCAAAACATACTGTGTGTCTCATAACGAAACTGTACGAGAACAATCACAATATTGTACGTATCGACACTGCAAGATCAAGAGAGTTTCACGTTCAGAAAGGAGTCAGGCAAGGCTGCGTGTTGTTCCCTATTATGCTCTTTAACTTGTACACAGAATATATAAGTAGACTTGTTCTAGAGCAATGGAATGGCGGAATAGTGATAGGGGGAGGAAGAATAACAAATCTTAGATTTGCGGATGATACAACACTAATAGCTGCGAATATGAAAGAAATAGAAAACCTTCTAAATAAGCTAGAAAAAATTAGTATGGTGTATGGATTAAATATGAACAAAAATAAGACAAAAATAATGATCATCGATCGTGGAAATACTATACCGTCCCATGAAAATGTGGAAAGTTCCGTATACTTAGGGTCACTTTTAAAGAACAAAGGAGGCTCCGAAGGTGAAACAAGACGGAGAATCGAAATTGCCAGAAGCGCCATGATAAGGATGAATAAAATTTGGAAAGACAACTCCATTAGAAAAAAGGTCAAAATTAAACTTGTCCAG
This sequence comes from Icerya purchasi, assembly GCA_039619475.1. NCBI lineage: Eukaryota > Metazoa > Arthropoda > Insecta > Hemiptera > Monophlebidae > Icerya > Icerya purchasi. Next base: position 188,209,169 of record CM077115.1, on the reverse strand, counting down.
ACGCTTGTATTTTCCATTGTTATATGGACTTTAAAAAAATTGGACAGAAGAAAAATCGACAGCTTCGAAATATGGTGCTGGAGATGACTTCTTAGAATTCCATGGACAGCAAAGCGTACAAATGAATCGGTGTTACAGGAAGTCGGTGTCACAAAAAGGTTGTCAACGATTGCCACAATGAGAGTGCTGAAATTCTTCGGACATATAATAAGAAACCAGGAGGGAATGGAACGCACACGTTGGTCATGGGAGAGATTAATGGAAAACGACCACTGGGACGCACACCTAAGAGATGGACAGATGTTGTATAACATACAACAGGATTGTCATTCGCACAATGCGTACGTCAATCAGAGGATCGTGACAAATGGCGGAAAATCACAAAATCACTGGTGGATTAAATGTTAATCACGATACCCCACCCGGGGTGACGACTGTAGATGATGAAAAAGAGAATAACATTATCGTCCCTTTTTTCTTCGATTACCAGTAATATCCAGTGAAATTATGTATTATTTATGTAGAGTAAATGTATATTTATTTTTTTATTTTTTTCCCCCACCTAATTTAATAATTTCTATTAAGACTCCATCTTCTCCTGGGGCTTTGTTGTTCTTTTGGGTCTTTATGGCCATTTCTATTTCGTGTACTGTGATTGGCGGGATCGAATTATCGGGAGATACTCGTAGTTCTTGTTGTTCTGTTTCGGTCGCGTCATCATACAGTTTATTATAAAAGTCTGATATTATTTTTACCATTTGTTTTTTGTTTTTGGTGCTGACGCCGCTATCGTCTTTTATCCCTATAAATTCATAATTTCCCACTCTTAATTTATTCCATAGTATTTTCATGCTTCTGTTTTTCTCGATTGTTTCATTTATTTTCTTTGTATTGTATTTCCTAATATCCTGTCTCATTTTTTCCGTATTGTTTTGCATATTTCAACATATTCAGTTTGGTCTCGCTGGGAGTGTATTTTGAGGCTACGTCTTTTGGCCATGAGGTTTATCGTTTCTTGTGAAAGTTTATTTACCTTTGTCGCAATTGTATTATTATTTATATTTGTTGTTAGCGATCGAGTTATGTCTTCATTCAGCGATTCTATGTTCTGCTCTTGTGTAGTGGTTTCTAAGTCGTTCAAGTTGCTTATTATTTTATCTCTTATTCTTCTTTGAAAATCTTCATCATTTTGTAATTTTTCCCTATTTATTTGCACCTTTTTTATCATTTTTAATCTTTCTAGTTTTCCATCTATATATATTTTTGCTCGCACCATTCGATGGTAACTAGAAGAATACAACTAACTTGGATGGCATTCTCGAAGCTACGAAATATACTTAAAGATACTAATACACCCTTAAATCTAAAAAAAAGAGTTTTTGACCAATGTGTTCTGCCAGTTCTAACGTATGCCAGCGAAACATGGGTATTAACGAAAAAACTACAACAAAAGATAAGTACAAATCAACGCAGAATGGAACGGTCTATGTTAGGTATTACCCTGAAAGACAAATGGACAAAACAACGTATCCGACAAACCACAAAAATAAATGACGCAATAAGTATCATTAAAGCCAATAAATGGAGATGGTGCGGTCATGTGGTCAGAGCCGAGCACCGATGGATCAATCTATTGACATTCTGAAAACCTGATGGGAAACGAGCTTTGGGACGACCGAAGGGACGGATGGATGAAATACGAAAATTTAGGTCGAACTGGCAGGAAGAGGCAAAGGATCGCGACGGCTGGAAGGAATTAGGGGAGGCCTTCGTCCAGCAGTGGACTGATAATGGCTAAAGAAGAAGAAGAAATGTATATATACTACAGTTTTGCAGTTATTTTTAATATTTTCAAGTATTCTGTACATTATACATCACACAGATTTTCTTTGAATTTCCTGATTTTTCTTGGGCTTCAAGAAAGTTCTAACCTGTTAGATTTTGATTTCTTATAAAGTTATTACTGACTTCATTTTATATTATTTTTAAAAATACGTATAAATTTGAATACAGTACACAACACAATATTAAACACCGTTCTAGATTATAACTACATGTCGATAATCTGCAAAAAAAAAAAAACAAAAAAATATAAAAACACAAATCCATCTCCCCTCCGTATCGCGCTAGATGATACTAATCGTAATTAATGAAGCATTACTCTAAAATAAAAGCAATCTTTACCGTACATTAATTTTAATCAAAAAATTTTTGAATATTTTAATTATTATCTAACCGAAAGGTACTAAATCTTACAGTAAAATAATATAACAAAATCTGAACATAATTTATTTCTCAATTTTTCTTTTTCCTCCGTTAATTAAATAGTTTTTGCATAAAATTTTAACACAAACAAATAAATAACGAAGCATAATAAATATACGCAAAAATAAATTTATACCTGTAATAAAACTAACTGTTCCTTTAATCGGTTTGCCACTTCTCGTTTACCAGCAATTTCGAAATTTCGAATTTGTTCTTCCATATCATGCATAACTTTAGCTTGTATTTGAAATTCGTCAGCCATTCGCTGTTAATTTTCACAAATAATAATAATAATAATAATAATAATAATAATAATGTTAATAATAAGAGCAGAGTATAAAATGTTATATTCTAAATAATGGTTAATTGATAATATATAAGCGTATACACATTCTCTTATTTTTGACACGATAAGAAGTACTCGTAGTAGTTTACGCACTACATGTGTGACTGCTATTTTTAGCTGAGATCATTACGTTCAAAATTTTCACATCAACTGATAAAATACCAAGTACTACATCATAAAGAATATTTATATTTAAATTTAAATTTAACTAAATCAAACAAACCAACTACCATTAAAAATATATATTTACAAACACAATACGTACTTTTAAAAACGTACAAATTCGCAGGAAATTATAATCTTATCAATATACTATATATATATATATATATACTAGCTGCTGTCCGCGGTTTCGTTCATATATTAATACTCGTGTTAAAAATTAATAAAAATCTTTGTACTTTATGCAGAATTTATATTTAATATAATAAACTTTAATTTATATCTATATTTATCTACCTGTCTATCTATCTTTATAAATAAATAAAATTATCGAAAAATGTATCTGTCTGTCTATCCACGCTAATCTAGAAAATTGGTGAACGGATCTCGATGCAGTGTTCGCAGTTAATTATGACTGCTTCTGGAAAAAGCACGCGGATAGGGCTTAAGTCCATGATTCCTCGCACTATGATAAAAGACAGGCGAGTAATTTTGATTTTAGCAAACAGTGTGTTATAAAAAAAAAGATATTTTGCGTTCATTAAAAAATAAGTAAAAGTTCTTATTTCTGCATGAAAAACGTTATTTTTCAATCAGCATAGCAGTCGATAATTATTATGCCGTTAAGTAATGCTCGATAAGTATAAGATTCATTGATAACGATTTTCAGATAGCACCGCAAGCGATGAAGGAAAAGATAAGGGAGTGAAGTAATGGTCCAGATGGAAAACACGAGAGATGAAATATAGATAAAAGTAAATTGCAAAATGAACGTTGCAACATCTAAGACTAACGGAAATTCACGCTGCAGAATAAAGGATGTGAACAATTTGTATCACAAAAGTACATTCAGTCATGCGAGTCTGTTTGTCTGCAGTAAAATACGAAAAAAAAAAAAAAAAGAGGTGAAAAAGTAGCGAAGTTGATTGAATATCAACACTTTATCGAAAAAAAATGGCGTGTTATACAAAATCTGTTATACGTTTTACAAAAAGTTATTTTTTTCATTATATAGCCTAGTTGCTAGAGCGCTTGACTTCCGTTATGGAGATCACGGGTTCGATCCCGAGCGACGACGAACTTATTACAAGAATAAATAAATAAATAAAATAATCGCTAATAGTCACGTGGAAGGCAATGGCAAACCACCACGTTCAACATCATATGTGCGCTAGGTCAGTACACAGCAGACACACACGGAACTGCATTTGTATATCGACAAATCAAACGATTATTATCAGTTCCGAATGTAGTCTTGCGTGTGTACACCTGCGTTGCATATAACAATTGCCTAGTACACTACCTATGTCTGTACAGTTGAGATGTACGAATAGATAGTCGCCGACGCTCAGGAATTAAGTATGGCACTATAACGAAAGAAAGAGTCTATCTATCTGTTCAGAGTTCCCTAATGTTAAGAACCGCCGAACTAGATTTGTTGCGGTTTCCAACAATGGACAAATATCTCTAAGGAAAGTTTTAATGCATTTTTTATATGTTTAATGCAGTTTATTTGATCTATAAGGATTTTTGTCCATGAAGTGGGAAAACGAGAGAAAAGGTAAAATACATTAGATACAAAAAAAATTAAATAAAGCGTTAACTGCAGTACATTTAAAATTCTAGATAAAGTAAAAAAAATTATTAATTTCCGGCGCGAGTATTAATGTAAAAGCGAAACCGTAAGCAACAGGTAGTATATATTTATTTTTAAAATGAATATTAAAAAAATTGCATATAATAAACGAATATGTAAATTAAAATTTAGAACTTAGATAAAAAAAAAAAAAAAAAAGAAGTATTAATGAGAAAATATTAAAGTAGCATCAAATAACACAAATAGTTGAAAACAGTTTGTGTACACTTATTTAGCGATGCATATGTTTAAAAAATATAAAAAATAAAAACAGACTGTCATAATTCTAATTCACTTTCCAATTAAAATAACAATTTAATACGGGGACAATAAGCTGCGCACAAAAAGTAAAAACCATATTTAGTAGCGGTACGCGACTTACAAAAATATCATTAGTAGTCACAGCGTTTGTGACAGCATTCCCATTACACGTATACCCTGGATTTTCGCCAATAACAGACCCTAAAACGTTCTACATTGTCTCAGGAACGTTTTGCAAAAAATTATGTTTTATGTAACTTTTAATGTATAAACTAAATGAGAACGTTATTACCGTTTTTGAGATAGTGGCCAAACGAGACGCTTAAAGCGTATAAATCGCATGCTCGCCAAAACCTAACTTCTACCACCAATCGTGGGGTACATAAAAAACGTTTTTGAGAGAAGCAAATAATAAAAATAACAGAAAAACCGAACTATTCAGTATTTCATTAGGTAAAAAACAATGTGCGAATTATTTATTATTACACTCAAAAATTTAATTTTCTTTTCCACCAAGTTACCTATAACGATATTGCTCACGTTTATAATAAACGTTGGAACGATCAAACATCATAATGTGCCCTACACAAGTTTGCCTTCGGTTCGATTATGTTTCGAATCGTTTTAGTGTTGTAAGTTCTTTCCAGGCAAATATAGTAAGGCCCCAAGGGATTTTATAAACATGTTAATATTCTTCCAAAACTACTACGGTGATATTTCATCGATTTTTTAAATTATCATGCATCGGTTTACACATTGCAAATTCATGTATTACATAGTGATATAAACAATTATTTTAATAAAATTTCGGGAAGGCTAAGACTCTTTTTCCCTCTTAATTGTTTGTAGCTATCGGCTTATTTAAAAAAAAAAAAAAAAAAAACTGTATGCCAAAAATTCGATAAACTATCCGTAGGCTATAGTTCTAAATTCCTAGAATAAATGACGTTTAATTTCATCGATAATCCTTTTTTTTTTTTTTATAGATACGAACTACACTAATAGCAAAATAATTTGAGTAGAAAAAAATTTCAACTTTAAGCTGTATCATTTCAAAGCGACACAATTTAAAAAACTAGCCTCATTATTCACAGCCGTCGGCTTATTTTATAAACTAATGTATACCAAAAATCGATAAAATTACCGCGTAGATCAATAAAAATTACAGCCTTAAAGCAAACGCGCGATTAATGTATATAGAGCTAGGTTAAAGCTGAAAATAAAAACAGAACAGTCTGCGATTAATCCTAAAATCATTCTTACCGATTTCCGACATGTAACCTAATTTAAACCCAAGTTTTAACAACATTCTAAATTGAACTTTTGAAGAAAGAAAAGTAACTGTAAAGTGACAAAACAGAAATCATTAGAAGACAAATACAATGAACAGTTTATCCTAAATTAAATACTTTTATAAGAAATAGTAGAATGGTGTGTAAATATCATCGGAAGAGCCGCCGCGATGTTAAAAACATCCCGGGGAATAATAGAAAGTATCAGTAAAGAAACTTAAGCTCACTAAACGCAACAATACACTGTGTCATAGTGTCATAGGCATTTTTCATAAATGATCGCTATTAAAGACGAATATACCGAAAATCATTTGCACAACAGTGTATACGTTATAGATAAATAAAACAGGAAATAAAATTAGGATTACGAAGAATGAAATTTACTTGTCACGTTAGTGCATTTCAGCCATTCCGTTCTTTTTTGCAAAAATAATGTAACAAAAACAATTTACACTCGATAAAATTTACATATCACATTATTCAAACTGTAAAATTTAAATCGAGGAAAAACGGGCAAAATCCAACATATTGTGTATGGAAGAATTTGATATTACGAATATTTTGTTCAAAAAAATTCGTTTTTTAACAAAAATAGCATCATTTAATCTTGTAGGAAAACAGCAATAGTATTTTTACGTTTTAAATAGACGGTCTATTCCAAAAAATTAAAATTAATCCCTCCACAGTTACACAGGAACGGAAATTTTCCTGCACTTTTACAAAAAAAAAAATTGTTCTTCTTATACACTTATCACGCGATTACAAATTAAATATATGCGACATTTTAAATGTAATTTAAAAAATATTTTTCATTTCCGTCGATTTACTCTAAATTCCTTTATACTTGTAAAAGTAAATAAAAAAAAAACCTCACCAGGCTGTGTTCTATATGATGTTATTGCATTAAAATGAAGTTTTTCGGGGAAACATTATTTATACACACACGGCCGCGCACGCGCACACACACACGCACACATTTATACACATTAAGAAAGCGTGAAATTGAACCGGATATCAATGTTAACTGAATGTTACGATCTTTTTTTATCCCTTCTCATTTATTCATTTATATTGTATCAACCATAAAACGGGCAGCTGTTATTACGGTATTCGCAGACATTAAAAGCATTAAAAAGCACATAAAACGCATGCCAATGATAAATATAAGCGTAAAAATGTGCTGGATAAAAGCATGAAAAAATAACGGAAAAGAATAGTAAGCGGCGGCAAAGTGTGTAAGAGAAGAAAACAGACCTGAACATCGTCTGGAATATCATCAGCAGTGATATCATTCTCAATACGTGTTATTAGTTGTGCGTCGATATCATTAAGCCATTCTTGAAATTCGATTACAACGTTTTCAGACTGTTGAGCTTCCGCCACTGACTTTTCCAGTAATGCAGTACGGTCACTCGCCTATAAAATCCAACTAACACTTCTTACCGGACTAGTCTAATTTACAGACACGCGTTCAATTAAAAAACTGTATCGGTTCCAATAACAACCAACAATTTCTTTTTTTTTTTTCGTATTTTATTTGCTCAGATACGGTTTTTTTAGTTCAATTTATTCAGTATGAAAAGAAAAAAACTTTTAACGGAAAAAAATATATAAAAATTATTTTTCTTCGAAGAAAATAAAAGTATAAAAGAAAAAGATTTTATATAAAAACGTTAAATTAAAAAATTAAACAGTCGATTCCGTTGAAACACAACGAGACAATAATGATAGCCGAATTAAGCGACGCGCATGTTATAGCATTAGAAAATGCAGGAAAACCAGGTGGTAATCTCTTCTTTTTAAATAAATATTATCGTCTCCTATAACATACAGTCGACTCGCGATTATCCGGATTAATTGGACGGCCAACCGGTGACCGAATAGCAAAAAATCCGAATAAGCCGAAGTTCAAGGTTAAATACTGCAAATTAAATGAAAAAATGAAAATGAACTTATGCTACAAAAAAATTAAACGTGAAAATTAACTTACGATGTACATTAACTAGTTTTTAAAGGAGTCTCTGATTAAGATCTGTGTCTTTCGCTGCATTCTCTTTCTTACCGATATATCTCGCCGCTTGCGTAAACAAATAATATCAGCCGCTTCTTCCAGTTAAGAAATGTACTCCAGCACTACTTCGATTGCCTTCAGTCCTTCATTGTGTGGTATAACACTTCGGAGGGGCTCGTTACCCATATTTTCTTCAACTAGATCCTCATTGAGTACCATGATGTCCTCATCTGCCGTTTCTCGTCGTTGCCCATCCATTCTGTAACCTCATACGTATTACACGTTTCACATCCTGGAATATTTTTTATTAGAGAAACAAGCTCCTCGTTGTCTTTTGAACTGTCCAAATCATATTGTTCGTCAATTTCATCCCATTTATCACTGACTTTATAATCTAATAATATTTTCGACGACCGCACTAACGGTATAAAACTAATCTCTTCCCATCCCTTAGATAACCAAGTGATAATACCAGGCATATCAACTGATTTTAAAGCAACCAGACAGTCCTCATCATTTTCAACGCTTGATATTAGTCTGGTGTGTAGGCGGCGTCGATACTTTTATTTTAAAGCCTCTAGAATTTCATGATACATAAGTTCACAAACCGATGTAAAATTTGCTGAAAGAAACATTGCTTTTATATCACCATCTTGTAACTCCTCAGTTGCCGGATTGGAGAATTGTCAGAGAATAAGGATTGCTTTTCTCGATAACTGTTTGTCGGCAAAATGTTTCGCAACTGCGGGCACAAATAACTCTTTGTGAAACCAAGGTTTAAAAATTTCAGAGCATCTTCATTTTCAGCGAATGTAAACAAATATTCAGATACATACTGCATATAGCTGCGGATTTTATAAAAGCGCTTTGGCTTTTTCTTTTTTTTATTTATATATATATATTTTTTTTTTTTTGAAATCGATCCGGATAATACGGAGTTCGGATAATCGCGATTCGACTGTATTTTTAATCCGCTTCAAACTGCAAAAGATAAAGTAAGTATGGAATTTTAATTCGCACTGAAAATAAACTAAAATAAAGTCGATATATATAACTGAGTTTATCGCAGTACCGCTCTTGTATACTTCCTTCTAATACTGAAAAAATTCAACAACTTATAGATGCTAACGACTTATATTGTACATAATCGACTTATTTTTTTTATGCAAAAACCTCTATATTATGGTTACCGCGTTACATAAACCATTTGTTTTAAAAAGCGGTAATAATAATGGATTGGAATATGTCTCTTCAGTACATTTTTTTGTCTTCTTTCACTATATAGTCAAAAGCGTCTTAAAACTGTCTCGCTAAAAATGTATAGCCTTTTTTCTTCTTAAAATTATATCTCTAAGAAATTGTTATTTTCTTCGAAACAATTCAATCAAGGTTATTATCAACGAAGACGAATTCTTCGAAATCATCAACTTCTTCTGGTATCATTTACTTAACTAGCTAATCTCAGTTTGCATATAATCCTAATTGCCCAGAGATTACGCTAATAAATGAAATAAAACAGCATACACCATTAACTTCATTCGTTTCGATTCTAAACAGGTTCGACACCGTTTAAATGTCCTAGCTGTCTGGCGATTCAACAAAAGGGAATTCGACTGTAATTATTATCACATTAATACCTTTTAAAAGACCGCATTAGAATAATTTTTACATAAACAGAAAGCGAACGCAATTTAACGAGGTTTGTTTTATTTTTTCTTTAAATCATTCTCAACAGTACGTTACAGCATTCCAAAAAAAAAAAATCAAAAAGAAAAAAACAATATATATGTGCCGAATGTGCTTATGAATATTAAAGTTCATATTTAACATTTCGTACGAGCCCCGTAAGTATCTGTATAATAACTGTATTTTAACATACCGCCTAAACATTTAAACGTGCAGTTAATATCGCGTTGTTTTCAATTTATTTCTTAATTAAGTAATTAATGAATAAAGATAAAAGCGTCAAAGCTATATGTGTGTATGTCTCATTATTAATACGCATCATGCATTACTCCATGTCTTAAACGTCAATTTTGGTTCGTATTTAATGAAATCAAAAAGAGCTAAGAAACAAACGGGCAATTTAAAATTTACAGTTAAACGACTAAATCGGATCGTAGCAAAAAATATAGCAGCATACGATATGTTGTTACCTGTTGGCTGAGTTTATTGTATCTAGTGGTAACCGTTTCGACGTCAGTTTGTAATTTGTCAGACAGAGAATTAATATCGCTTAGACTTTTTCCTAGGTCTTGAATCTGTCTTAAACGAGATTCCGGGTGTTTTCGCATACAGTTTTCTAAATCCTGTCGGCAATAATTATTACGACACGTTAAGATTAAAATGTCTATATAGTATACTACATGAATTATCTCATTTATTATTACGCTCTATAATTATTGGGAAAACCAGATAATTAACCTCGCTCGAAAATCGCTAAGTATATCGCGTTCACTGATTTAAACATAGTGATATTTTTACTGATTTGACGCTTTTACATCGGAAGAACGATATTTATCTAGTTATCGAACCATATGCGCTAAAAAAATTATACTGTTCGTTCTCTCCTTACTCCAAGTTGCTACAATTGTGATAACAGAACAAAGTAGATAACGATGGGCGGTAAGAAATAATGACAAAAAAAGAAAAACAATACAAAGCTAAAAAATAAAAATATGAACAACCGCAGAAACAAATTTATTATGTACGATACTAGCGAGTAGCGAGTATAAATCTTTTCAAAACGAAGTAGCATCTAATCTCTGTTGCCTAAATGATAAAATCAATACAGCAGATGGTAAAACTGAGTAATAGTAACAATGCAAAATATCTGAGTTAGCGAAGGCATGTTTATATGCTCAGTTAATCAAACAGTTCGCTTTCAAATAAAAACCTTCAGATTTTCATCAATAACACAGGGGATAGAATTTTAAAACTGCATTTAACCAGCTTCGGCAAGAGATCAGATATTAATAGATTAAAGAACTGATCTTTAAAATGAACAAAGGACACATATACAACACTCCAGGGAATAAACTTCATCATCACTAGTGTTTAGTAATATTCAATTTAGTTAAGACAACCGGAATACCCGAAATAAGTAACGATATGTCAGCACTAATACGATTGCACATGCCAAAGTTTGAACGTTGTTTTTTCATTAGAAATAATCTCACCGCAGTGTATGTAATGTAATATGAAAGGAAAAAAAACGGGGAATTTGAAGTTTAATGGTAAAATTGCAATCTACACTGCCAAATAGATTACTTGCATAACCGCATTCGAGACCGTTTAATAGCTTCTTTTTTTTTTTAAATCTCACCTCGTAAATATTTTTCATGAAACGTGGCGGACCCTTTGCGGTTAATTTTTTATATCTATCAATACTCAGCCGTATTTTCTTCTTCCGGGCCCCTTGTTAATTCCAAGATCCGTTACATGGCTATTTTTTAACTTTTTCTATTTCATATTTCGCTGTTTGTTTTATTATACCTACATTCATAATTGCCACTTTCATTTTTCCCCCTTTTACATCCTCAAAATACTTCTACTTTTTATCATATGATCCATCCCCTTTCTTTTTTATCGTGCATTATCATAGGAAATCACTTCTTTTCTCCTGACATATCCTCCCACATCCGTTTCGCAACAATTACTTCAGAATTTCAATTTGTATTAAAAATAATATTAAAAATAATATTAATATTAATATTAAATTAATAATAATAATAATAATAATAACCAGGAATAGTAATAACATTTAAAACACATACATCTAATTCCTCGGAGATTTCTTCAGCATCAGCTGCAGCCTGCGGTGATTTCCGCAGTTGTTTTTCTAATTTGTCCATCCAATCTTTTTCCTGAGCAACTAAAACTATTTGAAACAGAATAATAATCAATATCTCGGATGGATTAAAAATTAATCAAAGTAAATACTACAATGAACATTACATTAAATTATCGGAGTACAAAAAGTTTAGTATTATCGAATTATAAATTTCAACTATAAAAAAATAAAAAATGCATATATATATAAATTACCTTTAAATTCACCGTAACTGCGAGATATTTCCTGTAGAGTATTATATTTAGAATGAACATTATCGCTAACTGTCTGCCACTTTTCGTGTAATTCGCGCAAACGAACATTGAATACATCAATCGTTTCTTTATTTTCGCGCTCTTTCAGTGTACTCAAAATATCATTTCCTTTAATTGTAAAACAACAACAACCGATTTGTTCGTTAAATTTTTAAAAATACTTTCATATTACTTAACAGGGTAGAATGAAACTAGAACGTATTCATTACATAAGAAATAATATCGAACACACTGATCAACAGAACCAGTAATTAAAAACGGCCGTGCTATTAAACTCATATCATAAATGGAATGGCATATACTCCTCTGAAGTCGTCGATGTGTTAACCGCTTTTTTACTCTTATTTTTTCTGAATGTGAATTATACAGTTCTAAGAAAATGTTCCTGGTTTAACTTTGGGAAGTTTTGCTTTCTGACAGGATTTTTATAATTTGCATGGACAAACCTATCCAAAAATATCGAAATATACAAAAGCAAAATTGTTTTTTAAAACAGCAAAAGTTTAATAAAATGAATTTAAAAAAGAACTTCCCTAAAAAAATAATTGCTGCAAAAATTTTAATCTGCTATTGGTAATGAATATTATTTTAGTGTATTACTTTCACAAAGACTTTTAGAAGTCATTTTTCAGCACTCAACGCTGAAAATCTAAACGACTTTATAGCGCATTTATCGTCAAAATAACATTCCAAAACATCAAAAATAAATTACTAATTTGAAGTTGCGCAAATTATCAGAAATTTTATATTTGAAAAGGACTTTAATAAAAAAAAAGTATTCGATCAATTATTTACAGATTACGCTTCAGTACTATCTCTAAAATTTTGAAACAACATAAGATAGATGAGTTTTTTAAATTTATCGAGGCAAATATCGTAAAGCGGATTATGTTTTTTATTGATTTTTTCAGGAATAAAGCACATTGATTTCCGAACAAAGTCAGCGTTTTTTTGTGACTTTCCTAAATTACGGTTTTCCAGTTTTTTCGGACATGTGGCGATCATGTTACTGTTCATGTAATAATTTCCACCACTTATTTCGAACGTCATTAAACAAAACAAGAAAAAAAAAACCTGAAAATTATCCATTCAATAAATGACTGGTTTAACTTATTTTAAGTAAACAGCTGTAAATGCATTTTACCGGATTGCTTTAAATCCTCGTATTCGGGCGTTCTTTTTTCGATATGTCCAATAACTGCTCGATACTTAGCCTTTGTCTGGAACAAATCATTACTGGCAGAATACATGTCCGACAAGCAATACGACTTTTCTACGTCTTCCAACCAGTTGTATAATTCCAAGTACTAAAATAAACATGTTGTAATCGGCATTTAAAATATGTTTTCTTATTTTTTTTTTTTTTTTTTTTTCTTAATGAAAACGATCAAAACCTAAATAACATTGCAATTATTCCTTTAACATCATAAATAAACTCACAATTAAACGTTAAAGACAGTCAAAATAGGCTCTCCACCATTTTTTCTTAACAGGCATAACAACATTATACCCTATTAGTTTCGCTAACGAATACAACATTTTTCATGATAATTTAAGTATGCTTTTTTTGGCTGCGCAATATTTGAAAAATACCACTACCACTACTCCAAATAAAGTAATCATGTATCCCACCAAACTCAATATAATAAAAAAAAAAAAAAAAAGTGATGTTAAGTAATAATTATCCAGAATCAATTTTCAGTAATAAATTGTCTAATTATGCGAAGCTCTTTGCCATCATCGATATGTCAATTTATCTACAATACATTAAGATTTGTTCACCACAATCGTACGAGTAATGGAGTAAGTGAAAACCAATTTTAATTTAGCGAACTTAATTTTTTGTTGTTCTTTCCGTTCACAATAAATCACTTTCCATTAACTCCCTATCGAGTACAATATCCTATCTCTTCCAGGTCTTTCAGAAAATGGTCATTTTGAAATAAAGTGAAGAAAAAATAAAATAAGATCAACCTTTCTGATGAATGTTTCGCATAATCCGAATTTATCATTTAAAGAGACAATTGTCATTGACAGTGATTTTAATCCTTGGCGAACATTCATTAACCGCTCCTTATATTCATCGACGAAATCGTTATCTATATTTAAGAATGGCATTAGTCCTTGACGAGCTACTTCGACTTCTTGTTGCTTTTCTTGTATTTCACTGTTTAATTTCTAGAAATAAAACAAAAATGTTTATAGAAGTGTGTTGCTATCTAATGATTAAAGCTCAGCTGGAAACGAGTAGAAACTTAATTAAAAATTAATATATTTTATTTCACGAAAACGAAATTTAAGTAGTACTATGTCTAAAGAAAAATGAATAATTATATATATGATACGTACAAAACCGATTTCCGTGAGGACAGATTGTGATTTCGTGTATCATTGTTTTTTTTTTATTTATATATACACACACACATATATATATATATATTATATATAAACGCACATATTAGAGTAAAAAATTGAATTCGTTCTTTTTTTAACTTCTATTTAGAATATTTATAAACGTCAACATTCAGGCAGACTTGTAATATTTTTAAAACTTTTATTTAATTAAGAAATGATATTGGACTTACATCTAATTTTTTTACTTCATTCGGTAGTTCTTCAATGTGATCTATGATAAATTGCAACCGCGACGAAATACTCATTACAGATTCGTTCTCTTTGACCCATTGTTCTAAAGCGGTTATTCTTTCGTTGAATTCATTTAATTTCTCCATTCCTTGTACAATAAATATTTATTGTTACACAATAAAATAATCAATAAGCTAGTATAAAGTATTATTCATAAAATAAATGAAAAATTACCAAACAAATTCATCATCACCGAAGCTAATTCTCATAAAAAAAAAACTAAAAATTAAAATACAAATGGAGCGGCAAAGTGACTCTTCACAACACAATATCATTTTATTCTAATATTACTAAAAACTGTAAGCGCGATAAATTATAATGATCAAAGAAAAAAATACATAAATTAATTGATTTGAAAAAAAAATAAAAACTAGAACTTTCTGAGTTTTTATTTCATTAATAAGGACAGGAATGAACGTAGCCAAGATTTTTCTTCGAGAAGACGAATTAGATTCGTCACTCTTCGGACTTTTGAACGACATATAAGAGGAAAATTAGTCGTGAAATCCGTTTTAAATCGATAATAAAAAACATAAACAAATTTTTATTTAAAGGTGGCAACAAAATATCGAAATAAAAATGTTGGGAAACTTCGCTAACTTTATATCCTACTTTTCCCCCAAAAAAACTTTTATAAATATTTTCATTAAACATAAAGCATAAGTACTGCTTTATTAGGTTTGAGTCTTTTTCCAAGAGTAAATATAGGTAGATTATCCGTAATTACTGGAAGTAATTCATTTAGTATGACACTGTACTTGTTGAAATGACTGTATTTTTAAAATTTTATTATCAATATTTGACACAGAAATTTAAGTAATATTCTTATTTTTGTTTAGGAATACTTTATAAAGTTTTCTCCGCATAAAGTAATTTTCAACGAAACTTTTACAGGACTGACTGTTGTGTTTTACTATTTCATTTTTATAATATTCCTATATACCTTTTAAGATCTCATTGCAAATCTTAGCCTACATTTTTTTAAATGATCCTTCAAAACTACTTACAGAATAAAACTGTATTATTAAAATCGCAACACCATTAATTTTCACAGCGGGAGTAATGAAACCGTTAATAGTATTTTTACTTAATCATCTGTATTTCAAGATTTGTATTAATACAGTTGTCAGAAATATTGAAAATGAATATAGTCGTAACATTTAATTATTCCTTATGAAATGTTCTTTTCAAAAAAAAGGGAAAGTTCCTTTCGCTGCGTTACCTCAGATATTCTCGCATGTTCAAAGGTAAATTTAAACGAGTTTCTTCAATAATAAATAAATGAATATCAATAGCTTACCTTTCTGTAGTCGTTCACACCTGTCCTTTAGCAGACTCGGTATGTCATGCCAACGGTTACGCAAATCTTTCAATTCTTCATATAATCTGCTCTCCTTGGTGCCTTGAAATACATCTTCTACTATTTTATTTACATAATCAAAGTCGTTTTCATGATTTTTAATACTTTTCTCCAAATCCTAATTTAATAAATTCAGTCGTGAGAATTCTCAGTAAATATTTAATAGATATTTATAAGATACTCGTAAATTTAAATCAAACAATTCGTCTTAAAAAATACCGGGAACATAATATCTTTAAATATTTTTTTTTTGTCTTTTAAACGCACACACACACATGTATATATATATATATATATATATATATATAGAGAGAGAGAGAGAGAGAGAGAGAGAGAGAGACAAACTTATAACAAACAAAACCGGTTAAACGTGAATTTAACATTTTATTATTTTTATTTTTAGTTACCAACTGCATTAACGATATTTTTTATCCTGGTAATAATATATATGGAAAACAAATTTTATTTTTAGTATTTTCATATAACTTACGGCGCTTATTCCAAAAAAAAAAAATAAATGGGCAGATAAAAATTAAACCCCAACAGATTTATTTGTGGTAATTATACCAATATAAACGAATCCCCTCGAAACCTATTAATTGTTCCGCTATATTATTATTGGAATTTTTGAATTTTTAGCATCTGAAAGTTAGAAATCCGGATTCACAAATAAGCCTATTTATATGCTGGTTTGAAATTCTGAACTGTAATATTCAAGCCGAAGGGGGGATGCCATTTTTCTAACTTCTAGCTGAGTTCAAAAGTTTGGTTAAGGAAATTGCATAATTTGTGATATCTCTAAACAGCGAGCCTTCTATCGATTTTTCCAAATTTTGTGGTTTTCGACGCCAGAAGGGTCCAATTTTGAATTTCGATGATCAGATATTCTAAACTAAAGAAATATCCATGAATGCGCTTGTTTATGAGCTAGCTTAAAATTTTTAGTTATAATATCCATACCAGAAAGAAGGGGCACGAAATTTTTCGTCCTTTTTTAAGCCTTTAGGGGCACTTTGAAAGCTTCATTAAGGAAATGAAATACGATTTAGTGGCCTTCAAATAGCCAGTTTCCCTCGATGTTATTTACCCTGGAAAAAATGATTTTCCAAATTTTGCAATTACCGGCTACTTGAGAGACAAATATTAAGTTGTAATATCGGCTAAATTTTTCCTTTAAAACGCTGTTTTATGTTTATGTTTAAGACTTGTTTTTTTTTTTTTTTAATTTTGTACTCGCGTTACTACTTACAAGAATATACTTTTTTTGCTGTTTTTTGCTCCAAGCGACAGGAAACGAAATTCATTTTTTGTTGGTATTTCTAATGTTATGAAAGAGTTCATGATTTTCGTTACATACTTCGAACTTCACTTTTAAAGGGTTATCTAGCGCAAGTTACGAACTTTTAGTTTTTTTCTTTATGTCAAATTAAACATTATATATTCTTGACGATTTTTTTTTTTTTTGCCTCCATGATAATTGGGTGTTCTAAACACACACATCTTAAAAAGCAATTCAACTGCACAAAATTTAAATTTTAGAAATCTAGCCGTTCCTAAGTTACTGAATTTTATTTGATATTTTTACTGTTTCTGAATTTTCTTACTGTGCGAAGTCCTAAAAATTAAACTGTAAAAGAATAATATTCTAAAAAAAAAAAAAATTACTTGGAAATGCTTCAACTGTTTTTCCATAGTACAAATATCGGTTATTAAAGGATGTTCTGATAATAAAATACCCTCTACATCGTGTATCCATTTAATTAGATTGCTTTTAGTTTCTACGAACTTGGATGTTTCATTTAAGTCGGACAATTTTAACAACTGCTCCTCTAATGACGTAAACCTAAAATACAAAATATTTTACAACTTAATTTTGCTTTTTAAAAAAAAAAAATGAAAAATGAAAAACATCAAATGCACAGAATTTAAATAATAAAATATTTAAATACTCAAAATAATACGCCTGATAAAGTACCTGATTATAAGATCCTCCCAATAATGTGCTAAAGATTCGATATCAAAATCTACAATTTTTTCAGCATCACCTCTCAACTGCGATATTTCTGCTTCTTGTGCTCTCAACAATGCCAATTTGCCCTATACAATAAAATTTAAAATAAAATTATTGAGTAATTTGTTTAAAATATATATACAATAACAAATTTCTTAAACATCATAAATAATAAACCAATGTATGCTTTTTTATAGTATATTATAAATATAAGTCTAAATTTTTAAATATTTTAAGCGGATGTTAGACGATAAAAAAAGTTAAAAACAAACTTCATAAAAAAAAAAGTGGCAAAACTGAATAATATCCACTTAAAAATAAATTTAATGAAAGAGTTTTCCGAAAAAATTGTCTCATTTCAAAATCATATGGCATAA
The DNA here is from genome assembly GCA_039619475.1 of Icerya purchasi. NCBI lineage: Eukaryota > Metazoa > Arthropoda > Insecta > Hemiptera > Monophlebidae > Icerya > Icerya purchasi. The sequence goes on along the minus strand of CM077115.1, from coordinate 188,190,695 downwards.
AAATTACTATTATCATTAAAACGTAAAGATAGCTAGTTTACACATTTAAAAGATCTAGCCGAATAAGAAAAACGAAACTACCAATATAAAAGTCCAAAAAAAATTAAAAATGTCCCTAAAAACCTCGAGAAAATTTATAAAATTGATCGTGTCATATAGTTTATATAATTATCTCACATAGTGCTTAGAAAAAAAATAAAAAAAGTAAGAATAAAAACTGTCAAAAAAATAAATAAATAAAAAAGGATTTTTTAAATTCTTTTATAAGCATTTTTCTATAAATATTGATAAAAAGTTCAAAAAATGAACTTTATCATAATGGCAATTATTTGAAACAACATAAGTTGTATTAGAAGTGATTGTTGTTATCAATTTTTACAAAAATTTCAACCAAGATTTTAAATATTTTGTTTCACTTCCCAGTTTAATCACTATTCGTCATAGCATTTTATGGTTGCATTTCCCAGATCGCTTCATCGTACTAATCAAAAGAAGTATATGAAGATCCGCTCTAACCCACAACCATCACGATTGCCTCGTATATGTGCATGAAATGAAATATTGACTCGTATATCTTTATCGATAAAAATATAAAGCGTGACACTTAGTTAGAGCAGGTCTCCATATGCAACTGATTACTGCCATAAATTTGTTAAAATACACCGACGATAACTACTATAACGAACAGAGTAAAAAAGGAACTAGAAGACAAAATTTCTAATTTTGATTAGAATTTCCATGAACATCGACAAAAAGCGTGTTTTTTGATTTTTTTTTTTAAATCAATATTCATAAAATCGCGTGTAGAATGATAGTTTTTCATTTCCTTCCTATTAACTATACAAGGCAATTGTATAAAATATATAAGATATATTCAGTTTTATAAATTTTGTTGACGTTTTTAGAGAAGTATATGTCAAAAATCCTTGAAAAACATGTTTTAACTTTTTTAGACCTTTTGTATTAGTTCAAAAAATCTGGGGAAAAAAAATATAAATTTTTCTAACAAAATAAACATACTTTCAATCATCTATTCTCAAAAGGTTGTCGAAATAAGTATTTAAAAATTCCCGTGTGAATGTCTGGAATTTTAAGAAAAGGCATCTTTCAGGACGAAAGGGCGCTTTACAAAAGAGTTACAAAGACTAGTTGTTCAGAGACACTTCTTATCCAACTGAAAACCAAACCATTTACGGGATTTGCTTTCATTCGAAATATTAGATTGACGCAAACAAATTACAAGTTTTTAACTTACTTTAAAAGAAATATACGTATTTAAAATAATAATCATGAATAAAATTATACGTACCTTTAATTCTTCGAGACTAGGTGCATTATATTCTAGCCATCTGTCGCATTCTTCTAATAGTCGCTGCAAATTATTAATCTTTGTTTTATATTGTTTTTCGCGTTGCTTATCTATATGTTCTTTAAATGAACCCAAATCGTTTTCTAAGTTATCAAACTGTTTTCTTAAATCAGCTATTTTATCTTCTTCAATGTTTACATCATGTTCACCATCTGACAAAACAGAGTGCATAATGGGTTATTATATTAATAAATGTTACAACTATTCACATTTAAACACGTGATTGTATCTTAAGGGATTTAAGAAATTTATATTCGGCGTGCGAAGAAAAATCTTTTACAATCCACGCTATGCAAATTAATTTAAAAGTAGTAATTAATTCAATTAATTCCTTATTTATAAATTTGTCGAAGAAGATTAAATAAGATTTAGCACATTAAACTTATATTACATTGTACTTTTATAAATGTTATTAAAAAGAAAATCGAATACTGAAGTACGTCGTTATATTACATATTCAGAAAATATGAAATATCTTTAAAAAGTGAAATAAACCGTTATGGGGGAACCTCTCACAGCCAGCATACCGAAACCATTCGTTAGCATAAAAATAATCAACAATTTAAATGCGTCCACTAACACAGTACAAATTACTTAAATCACAAACGACAATGAAAGCGCTTGACTTAATTAAATAACCGCGGCCAAAATCACACAGCAAATTAAACGAACTGCTCATCTCTCTTGCAATTCAGATCATATGTTTATTTTTGAAAAAATTGGAATATATTTTTATCGAATGATTTACTTTTAATATTACCTGTAATAGGTATTACTTCAATCGAATCTGAAATGGGAAAATAAGAAAATGAGAAACTATATGTACGACTACACATAGTTTTTTACCCAGAATAATTTACTCTTACTCAAAAAATTACTTCAAGCTAAATTAAAAAACAAAATTTTAACAACCAATTACACTTTAAAAGTAGATATAAATCTGATGAATTAACCTAAGATTACTTAACAATTTAAAATGTTGCACGGTATCTTTTGAGATTGCAAAACAGGAACTGTACACAAACGATATTTATTTTATTTAAAATACATATACGCATAAGATAATACATTTACATGTTTATAGTATCAAAACACATTCTTGAATAATGGGAAAAATTTCCCACCGTATACTGAAAGATAAACAAAGATTAACGTAATTTAATCCTGCATAACAGCACTGAGTTTGATCGTTTTCAAATTTGTTTAAAAATTTTTTATTTTCGACTGTATACGATACAATAGTTTAGTGTATTATATTTCCAGAAGTGGAAAAATATGAAATCTCGAACAGAGGTTAAAATTTTTGATATAACTGAACTTTACTAAAAATAATTTTCAACCCATATGCGAAAATGGTTGTCGGTTTCTCTTGATCCGTTACTCGTCTTATCAACGCACATACATTCTTCTTTCAGCGATTTTGGCCGTCTTTGGACCGCGTATTATAATGCATCCTGTCATTTCTTCTCCGCTCTTTCCAGTACACCTTTATTAGCTTTCCGTGCCGGATCTTTCTTTCACTTGTCCAAACTGCTCCCGTTTTTCCTTTTTCCTTTACCATGAACACGCACGTACATCATTAATAGCATCTTTCCGCATAAAAGTACATCCTTCCGGTTTCGATAGATATAATGAAATTGTGGATGATTTAGAACCAATTTGTTGCTTCTCTTTTTCTATTCTCACTCAATTACTAGTATAAGATTGTCTTTCTAATTCACAGGAGAATTAGAGGATAAATTAGCAGCGGAATGGGGGGAGCACATTATCGCGGCGAAGCTTCAACTTTCCTCTTCTTTTCCATCTTACCCCACCAATAATTGTTGCTCGCTAAAAATAATTCTAGCTTCCAGCAGCTTGCGTTGTAGCATGAACATGTACGTATGCAATTCTACATTATACACGTACGTCTGCCATTTTTCCAAGTCTTCATTGCTAAATGGCTACTAAACTATATTATCAAAATGTACACGGACTAAATACAAAGTTAAATAAATTCAATTTGATGACCTTGATATTATGTCAGAGACGTAGTTAAATCTGTAACGTTTCTAATAAAGCTTTGAAACGGGATACTTACTCCCCCCTTAATATAGGAAAATAAGAATAAGTGGTGGTGTTTTATTAACAATTGAGAATACTTTTGATGTTGAAGAAATATCGATTTCTAAAATTGAAGGTATTTATTCGGTTTCAGTTAAAATTAAAAATAATAAACAACAAACGCTACTTTCTATTACTACGTCATATTTACAATACAATAATTTTTTTTGATGAAATTAATGGATTATTTCGTACGTTTTGGTAATCAGATTAACAGTTATAATCGGAAATATCAATTTAGCAGTTTTCGAAGCTAGTTCATCTCTCGATCTTCAAAATATACTTTTTAAATTTCATCGAAATTAATGATTTTAGTCCCTTGAACGAAGTTCTAAATTTCCAAGGCAAAACTCTTGGTTTTGTCTTAGTTAATTTGACCATTACGCTGACTGCGTTAAATGGTCTCTTAACTTCTCATTAATGCCTGAAAATTAAATTTAATCGGATTCCGAATGTTTACTCTTTTCCTATAAGATTTCGTATTAATATTCTGGGCAATATAATTTTAAAACATCAAATCCGTAATTACTTCTAGAATTTCTTTAATTAATAGGATTCCATTAAGAACGCGTTCGATGAGTATACTTAAAAATTTTGAATAGTATCCGAGAAAATGCAAATAAATTTTGGTCTTATGTTAGGCGCCGATGAAATCCATACAACATACGATGATAACCATTTCACATCTAATAAGTGTACATCCGATGCCTTTTCTCAACAGTTCACATCGGTTTATACGAATGATAACTTCATATCGCATAATGCTAGGACCGTTAATTAGACTAGTAACGGTAATTATCTGAAATTTGTTTCAATATCCATTGAGGAGTATCGTAGTCCATAAATAATCTAAAACTTAAGCGAGATGTCGGGCCTGATATATACTTAAATTATTTCTTTAAAAAAACCATTGTTTTTTATTTAATTGTAAAAACGGGAATCACGTCACTTATAACTACTAGAATTACTCCTACATTCAAGTCTGATGACAGTCGTTTGATCGAGAACTATCGCGCTACTGCGATAATACCTAATCCTTCTAAGCCATTAACAGACATATATACTACCGTCAGACTTTATAAATAGTTCCGATCAGGGCCGTATCTAGACCAAAATTTCAGGAGGGGCTACGAAAATATTTTTATTAATGGCTATGCCATTTTTACGCCAGTGGGCATCAGGAAAAGTGTCCTGTCACGAAAATTGTCCCGTATATAAAACATTAATGAGATATTAGCGCTCCTACATCCCTTGGTGGTGAAAATTGGAACTAAAAGATTTTTTCTGTCGAACGGCGTAGCCAATGAAAAAGTTTACTCTTCTATAAGAAATATAGAAAAACTAGACTGAGGGGTGAAGGGGGCTTGCCCCATTCCGAGGCCCGAATGGCGAGTTTAAATATATATATATATATATACACCTATATATATAAGTACATGGGTGTGTATGTGTGTGTATGTTATCATGGAATATATTTATTTATAAATAGTACACTAAAGCTCTGTAGTCAATTATTGTATATGTAATATTTGAACACTACAATAAAAACAAATAAAAAATAGTTGTTTCCATAGAATTCATAAAAATTTAAATTTTCTTTTCGTTTGTTAAAAATTAAAAAGAAATAAATTTATTCTGAATTTCGATCCATTTAATTCAAGCAGTTATTATTTCGCAGACATTTGGGGGGTAAACCCTGAACCCCCCTTCAAATATGGCCCTGCTTCTTAGCAAAAATCATTGCTGAACAACAGGGCTTTATGAAATATAAGTAAACTACAACGAATACGGTAACTCAAATAGTGGATTAGATGGAATATGACTTTCAGGTTAATACTACCTATGCCGATTTTAATAAACCATTTATTCAAGTAAATCACAGCATACTATTACTACACAAACCTTGCAATTACGGATTTTCCAGTGGTGACATAAAGATACTTAGGTATTACCTTCACGCACGTGCATCCTACGTAATATTTAGCACAGTATTATTTTAAAAAGTATATGCATACTTCTCTGTATCTCTCAAGGTTTAAACTCGGTCCTTCGTTGTTTATAATCTTAACAAACGATACAGGATTTAACCTTAAATCTACATTTCTTTTATTCGCCGATGATTTAAAAATTTACATGTCAGTACATTTTACGAGTGACTGTGCAATACTACAAAAAGATCACAATGAATTTGTGTTATGAAGTAAAAATAACAATTATGAGAAATGTTTAATTACGATTTAGTCGTAATTGAATAAAATATAACTACACGGTGAACGATAATATAACATCAATTGTAACCTGTGAACGTGATCTGAGTTTATAATGAAAGAGAATTTCACATTAATTGTACTGCCGAACAGACACACCGAACGTTTTGTAATAAGGAATTCTTCCGGGTTTCGTATACTTGATACGCAGTTTTCTTTTTACCATATTTTAGTAAGGTTCCAGTTGGAATATTCGTCTATTGTACAGAATCCAGATTGTAATAATTATATTAAAATAATTGGGATAACTCGGAGTAAATTTTTGAAATACTTCTTGTATCGCCTAATCGGCAGTTATTCAAAATATGTGAAAAATCTCACGTTACGCAATTACTTTATACACACTCGCAGGGAAATTTACAAGTTGAACTTTTGCTTAATATATTTATTAGACATGTAAGCGATGAATACTTAACATCTTACTCTTCGTTATTCACAATTTAAAATATCCGTTTATTCACCCAACAGTTTTTTACACTTAATATTCTATGCAGTACTATTTTTTTCCATGGTTTTTCTTTTTATTCGTACTTGTATTTGTTAACTTTTTCAGAAATTTTGTATCTCATATGTTAAATAAATTTTCAATTTTTTCTCTTTTTTTTTTGCATTTTTTGTTCTCGTAATTGAAGATTTTTATATACCGTGTTTTACTATCTAGAATTTTTCAGTAACATGTTTTGTATAATAAGGCTAACGCCTGTTCGAAACATGTCCCAACTATCGTAAATAAAATTTAAAAAATAAATAAACAAATAAATAAATATTTTGCTTTTAGAATTAGATTTTTTTTTTACAGGAGAGGCAACTTTAAGAAACATATGGTCTTTGCTATTGCAAGCAACGACCTTTCACTTCGTGCACAATATCGGAATAAAAATTCAATTGTTCATTCATTCGTGAAAGAAGAGCGCTCTAAGAAGCTATTTTACAAAACTATGAACAAAAAAATCTCTCCCATATGGGCTAATATAAATTTACCGAAATCTATCCAATTATAATAAAATTTTTCAATTACTTGCCTGATTTTAATTCTCGCAGCAATTCTTCGGCTGTGCTATTAATCATGGTAAGTTCCTTCTTACGAGAAATCAAATCATTATCTATTGATTGATAAAGCTGAATTTTTTCTTCCAAATCGTAATGTTTATTTAATCTATCACGCGTGTTTAAAATCCAGTTAAAAAGTTCAGTTATTGCTGATTCGTATTCTAGACGTTTAACACTTGCAATCCGACGACGTTTTCGACTTCTTCTAGCCTAATCAATATAAAATGAAACACAAATTCGCGTAAGATTCAAATAAAACGAAAATTATCAATATCATTTTTTTTTTTTTTTTTATATATTAAAATAACACATTCATTTTGGGTAAATTTGAACAGAATTAAGTAGAACGAACTAGTCCCATATCGCTGACAAGATGTTGGAAGTCATTAAAAGGCTCACGATATATTAAACCAAACGGCACTAATATAGGTAGCCAGTTATTTTCTTTCGCTCATGTTTTTGGTCTAGATTTCTATGATACTTAATTATTTTTTAACCCGAGTAGATCGAAAATTATTCAAATTTGAAGCGATCTGAATCGAAAAACCGAGCAACTTACCATCAAGCTGTTCATTTGAAAGCCGTACATATATTATCACTTATCTAATTAGAAATGTAATCAAATTAAAGTTAAATAATGTATCATTATTACAACATTAACAACACTTCAGCAGAAAAATTTAGAGAAAAAAAAAAACGGAGAAATATTTTTGAAGGTACACAAAAATAAGATGGAGAAATAAAATGTCAGAAGTGACACGTACACGTTAACTGTTATTTTTTATCAACGAAACTGGAATTAATACATTTTAAACAACAAAAATGGCAGAAACTGTAAGAAAACATTTTTTAATTTAAAACTCTGTAAACATGTAAATGGATTAAAGGAAGAAAATCAAGACAAAAAATAAATAAAACAAATTAACGCCGGTTTACAATCTGTCTTTCTATCGATTATACGTTCTCGTTTAACTTTGTTAATGTAACTTAATACCAACCTCTTCCGGACTGTTCGATAACGACTCGACTACTACATTTTCCGTTTCCTCGTTACTACATTTTTCAGGCAGCAAATTAAATTCGAATCCTAAATTTGCAATCTAGAAAAAAAATTTTAAATTCAAACATTTATAAAATCCATTAATATCTTCCTAACGGGTGCATAAAAAATGCTAATGAAATGAAAAATAGTATAAAAATTAGTAATAAAAATATTAATAAATGTTAGAGAATTAGCGTGTACAATTCATATACCGGTTACTTGGTCTTACATCAAAAGAATTACGTTAAAAAAAAAAAAAAAAAAAAAAAACACTTCAAAGAAGAGGTTAATAGCGATGATAATAAACTACAACACACTCGAAAAACAAACACGCACAAATTTTGTCTTACTTTCTAAGAATTTCACAATAAAAACATAATACGTTCCAAATTTTCTACACTCAAATAGTTGAAAACCATTTTATTCTTTAATGGAAAACAATAATAAAAACAAAAATAAAAACAAATATTTATACATCACTGATAACAAAATATAGTGCATATAATAAATCTTAGTTAACGCAAAAATGCTCGCTGAAATAAGATCAATTAAAAATACTAAATATAAAACAATACAAATAAGACAAATAAAGACAACGCGAATCGAAAAATGAACAGCTAAAAAAAAACCAGGAAAATACCGAAAGATTATAAAACTACAGAATTAACATAGAAGCGAAACAGCTAAAAAATCTGGCATCAATAATACTAAATATAATTATGTAATACTTACTCGATGAGCCTGAGTTTCAATAATTTGCAATAATGCATCAAAACGATCCTGCAAATATTCCGCTTTATCGACATCTTTACTATTTTCTGCCGAATTAGTACTCTCGTAAACGAATTGCGTCGACTCCAGTAAATTATTAAGCAACTCTTCTTGCTTATCCATCTGCTGCCTCAGTGACTGAAATTGCGAATAAATCAAATTCGAAATTTACAAATACAGAAATAGAAACGAACAATTACGACCATACAATTATTACATTAAAATTAAAACTGGAAGATATTTATAATAAATTATCGAAAAATAATTAAACAAATAAACTACAATGTAGGGATATTGCAAGTAAATTATCATTCTAATAAAAAGGCTAAATGTGTTCAAAAAACGTAAGAAAAAAAATAAATAAAAAACGTTTGTGAAATTGATATTGAATTAATTAAGAAACAACCTAAACATTTCTCATTTGAATTTTATTTTCAAAAATTTTAACTGTTATAGTACTTTAAACACATACACTAAATACAAAAACGTAACAGCCAGCATTGAAACTAATTCTGCTTCCAATAACAATTCGAAATATTCATATATTTTAATTCCTAATTGGTAGACACCAATCTGTATGTCAAGAAACTAATCCTCTGCCCTCAACAAACTGAGATTGGAATACACATCTGTATCACATAATCATATCTTCAAGTTCTGCATATTAAACTGCTCAATCCGCTTTAATGCTGTCTATATCAAAAATGTTATTCAACCTCACTTTGCATCATAGTCTCGTATTAAACGAATTCTTTTCTGCTTCCTAACTATCTTTACAATTTTGACAAGACCTTGTATTTTTCTCTCTCTCTAACGTCGACAAAAATAGAACGATTTTCATAGGAATTATTCAAATTTTCTATCTTTGGCTAATTTCTTCTTATTGCTTATTTCTTATTTTCAAAACATATCTTATGAATCTCTCGTTACACTACCATTCGGTTGCATAAATTGAAAATTGGTTTTATTATTTATTTATTGAGTAAGGCAATCTTACATTATCCGAATAAATAAAAAAAGTATCGCTTCGCCATTTTTTTCTTTAAAACCAACAAATCTAAATTAAAAGAATTTTATTTCACGTCACATTTAAGCACACGATAATTTTAAACCAAAACTTGAGTCCTACATTTTAAACTATCACGGACATCGTAGTTTCAATTTCATACAACAGCCATAATCTTATCTTACAAATCCTCTATTTTTTCTTATTCTTACCGTTCATAATCCGGATGTTTATTAAGTTTAGCTCTTCACATTTCTAAACATTTGCGTAAAATTTATTTCGAAAACTTTGTCTGCTCTACTAACATAGCTTTAGCAAACGTACCCTGCTGCAACATCATCTCTAAATTCTTTAATAACTCAACAGATTCTTCCGATAGTAACTTAATATCGAAAAGTGGTTTCCAAAGGCCGTTTTCATTTTTAATGTCAACATTATTTTAACAATGTAAATGGTTTTTTTCTTTTTCTTCCATTTTTTTTTTCACAAATAAGCGCGACTTTCATCTCCCTTAACTTGCAAACTATTTAAATTTTCATAATCTATACACCATATTCATTAAGCCACAATTAAGTGATAACCGTAACCCAACTATTCTTTCCTGTTTTAAAACCGCCAGCTCCCTAAATTACTCACACTTTCATTACAGTTGATGATAACCATATTTTTTTTGTCTATACAGTAGTCTCCTCGTATCCGCGGTTAATGGTTCCGAACCACACCGCGGATAATACGGAACATTGAGCTTAATGCGTTAACATACGTACTATACATACATTTACAATACTGTATAGATACACTTAAATTGCATAAGTACATCATACATATATAATGTTAAAAATTATTACAGTAAATGGTACATATTTAAATAATTATGATTACGCGCACATCATTACGTCCTATACTCTATTCTTTGTTGTCCAACCTTATACATATTTAGATAATTGTGGAACGACAACCGATAATAATATTTTTATGATTTTTCAAAAGTTATTTAATTCCTTTTATGTATGTACTGTAGAATATGCTACAGTTTACACTTCACAAAATGAATTAGTACGTATAATGAAAAGTATGAAAAATTGAAAGTAAAAAGCTTGGTAAAACAAGAAAACTTTAGTCAGAAACACCTTCTTCTGAAAGTGAAATAGACGTAGTGTCTGGAAAAAATCGGTTTATTACGCTTGGTGATGCGGACGACGTTGATGGGACAAGACCTTCAGTGGTTGGCAATTTTTATGTTACTCGAAAAAACATACATTCTGGTCGTTTTTTTCTTCTCTTTTTAAACCGCGGATACGGGAGCACCACTGTACTTCATAATTTCAACGCAACTCCCACACTCAAAATTAATATTCTTTAACATCCTTTAACCATTTTATTATTCGATTTCAGTTTTAAAAAATAATTTGCAATTCTTTTTCAAATAAATACTTCATCTAATTTCTATTTATCTAACAACGGTTAGCCACTATTATCTATAAATCATGTAATTTTCCTTTAATAATAATAATGAGATAAATTTTAAAAAAAAAGAAAAAAGCCACGTATATATTTTTACAGTTAATCAATATGTTCCTACCTAACTTTCCCGTTAAATGAATTCTAATTAAACTATTAACCGCATGATATTGCACTAACCATATCATGTAATGCTCATCGGTTGTAACTATTTCTTACTACTTAATTTTCGATTACATATTCCGTTTTGCAATCTTACTAATTGAAGTATTTAACTATTTCAGTTATATCTTTAGCCATGTCGCGTATCTCAAAAATGATCAAATATTAATGAAAATGATTTAGCAATTACTTGTAGCTGTTTGATACGTTCGTAAACTGCAGCCACTTCTGAAACAGGTTCTGATTCTAAGTTCTTCACCAGTGTTTCATTCGTATCGATCCAAGTTTGTAATTTATACATATCATCTGATATACGAGTACAATGACCAATCAGTAAATGCAATTTCGACCATCGTTCTTCAGCCCACTGACATATATGAGCCCACCTTTCTCCTAATGCAACTAGCTGATCTTCCATGTTATTATAAGCTATAAATGAAATTATATTTTCGTGTAAAAATTAACAATAAATTACACTTAATTTAAAGAGAGTACCTTTATAAATAAAATAAATTAAAAAAAAAAGACATATGTATATATATATTACCATTATCATTAGTACTATCATCGACGATAACAACTAAGTTAGATAAAGAATCAACAACTTTCTGCTGTTTCTGTAAGTCGACTTGTAACTGACGAAGACTATCCAGCTGACTGCGAAGCGATTTAATATCCGGTCCAGTTGTTTCTGACATATGTGATATACGATCTTCGGTTAACGTTAACCACTGCTTTAAATTATTTAACTGATTCTGCTGTAAACTCATCAATCGCTCATGAATTCTAAACATCATATTACACCATTATAATAATAATTGTTAGTCACTTAATGTCATTAGTTAATTTCTTTTTTTTTCTTCTTTTTCTAATGATAAAAATCATAAAATACAGCATAAAACAAAGTTAAAAATACCTTCAAAGATTATATGATTTGTTGAACAAAAAAAACGAGACCATAACTGAAACTTATTACTATGCTAATAGAAACACATCAAAGATTTTTCAGTGACGTATTATAGTATACTTATAAATACTGTTAATAGGGCGTTGAAATTTATCAGAAGTAACACAGTTAAAAAGGTTTCTGAATTTTAACAAATTCACATATGACGAAAAATAAATCGCAAAGTCATCATTCAAAGAGAATTTATATCACAAAATTGGAAATTAGGAAGCTGATGTATGGATTGCGAATCCGAAATTCTACATTAGATTTAAACAGATTCCGACACGGATCAGAATATTTAAAAATAAACTGACAAATCTATTAACAAGAATGAAACGGCATCGTACAAGTAATGAAAAATTAAATTTGAAGTAGTATACATCAATGGAAAAAAAATGAACTAAATAAAAAGCAGAATAAAAGATACAGGCATCGCTAAAAATTATTCTTTTGTCGGAATAATGCGCATTAATAAAAACTGAAACTCTATAATGATGTGCAAAATTTATACGAACCGTAATTCCACACCAGATCATTTAACTCTAAGAAAAATAGTGATAAATGCCGCGCTATTGTAACGTAGAGGGCATATTATACTACACTGTGGCAAATATAACGCGAAAGAAAGATTTTTATATATAAAATGTTGCTGAGATATATTCTACAACTATTATTTTGTTTACAGTGGAATGTAATCATTACGTTTATTTAGATATTAAAATACAAAGACAGTATATAGAACAAAATATTATGTAAATAGTTCAATTGGAAGGGGCAGAACCAGCGAAAGAAAAACAATTAAATGTTAAGAAGAAACAATATCAATATCCTTAAGGTGTAACTACTCAGATAATAACGATTATATAAATTAACTAATTATAGGATTTAAATAATAAATTTAATGCTTCTGCAAAACGACGTGATTTCTGGAAGCATAAATTTTCTGTTAATTTACAATACATACTTTGCCTGCTTTTCCATTGAATTTATCCTCAACGCTTCCCAACGAGAATTTAACAATTTCATTTGTAATCTAACTTCATCCGATTCCTCGGTGTTCAGTACACCTTCCGATAACATACGTGCTCCTTCTTCCAAAACAGCACCAACCCCTTCTTGATGTCCCGACAACTCCATTAAAAATTTCTAAAAGTTAACATAACGGAAATTAAAAGTCAAAATCTCACCTAACGTTGCTCAGCTAATGGTTTTTAATCTATAAAATAAAATAAAAGCTGAATAATCACAAACCTCTTTTAATTTTACCAACTAAAATAATAAATAGCACTTTTTAAGTAAAATATCAATAACGTTTATTTAAACAATGCGTTTCAATTAATTTTGGTTTTGAAAAAAGGATCGTAAAAAACAAATAGTGTTAATTGTGCCATCTGCCAATCGACTTCTAATAGAACTGCAAATATAACCTGGCCCAAAAGGCCCTTTCAGCTTCTACACTTGTCGGCTTTATTGTCAGCAAATAATTATGAAGTGACAAGTATTCTCCTCGAACTCCTTCACTTTTTTGTACTTTATCAAAATCTTTCGTTTTTTTTAGTATGTATGGTATAAGACGTCGCTTCTTGCTGTATTTGTAATTGTAATTCTTCCTGTAATGCCAAATCTTTCTTTAATGATGGTGAATCTAAGTTCTTCTATACTATTTCGTCCCTAAATCTTAAATCAGGAGTGTTCGTGTAAATATAACAAAAAAATGTCTATTTATTTACATTTTGATGACGGAGCAGTGAAAAAACAAAACAAACATTTGTTGACTCGAGCGAGTCGAATGATCCTATGCAGGTGGCGCGAAGCGATCGCGCGGCGGCTCAGCATCGAACCACTCGCACGCACACGCACCACGTATTTAAAGTACCTACTCATGCAACAGCACAATTATTTTGCAAAAAATTGCTATCACCGGATCCGATAAACGTTTTATAACGCCGGATCCGCCGAAATGCCGGATTCGATTTTCCGGGTTGCAATCCCTAATCTTGACCAATCGTTAAATTTTTATTCGGTAATTTTAAGTTATGATTTTGTAATTATGAATTAAATTATACGAATCGTAATTTCGTTCAAAATTCGAAATTGTGATTTGTTGAAAAGTGTAACAATATTTATCTGGCCATTTCAACTGGATCGAAAAGTGTGTTATGCCTCTCTTAGTTGGAAGCAAAAATTACAAAAAGTTAAAACATATAATTACGAAATAAAAAATTTGAAAAATAAAATACTGATAATACTTTTGGATCCTCTTAATAAGAAAATAATATTCAGAACTAGCGAAAACCAAAAAATACTTTGTTGTTCACTATTTAAAAACTCAGGAATAATTTACAAGCGATCATTATTATTAGCTTAAGTTTTCCTCTTAAACCTACAGTTCTTTTTTTACGATTAATTCGTCCATTTATCACATTTAATTTTGTTAAAAGTTTACCTTTCAAAATAAGTACTCGTTCTTTTAGAAAATTTGAAGCCGTTATTTTCATTTTATTTATTTTTTATTCTTTTCAACACTTCATCCATTTGTTTCAAATAGTTTTTCTGCAGACACACTCATAAATAATGTAAACCACGAATCAGTTTCACCGAAGAAAAAAAAAAAAATTACAAAATGCATGATTCTAATTTATTTGCAACCGTTAGCGCATGTTGCACGTCCATAAATATATAATTTTAATGATATTAATGAATTAATAACGTTTACCATACTCGAAACTTACGGCAGATTAACTAGCTGAACGGTAAAAATACAACACACACAGCTTACCTCGTGCGAGTGAAAAAGTTCCTTTAATTCTTCTAAATCATTTGGAATGGTCTGATGTTGAGACAGTTTATCCTCAGCTTCAAGCAACCAGGTTAATACTTCTTCCAACGCAACTTGGTATCCACCCAATTCAACCGATATATTTGTCGCTAAACTTAACGGCCTTGGTTTTAGATCTTCTTCTTTTCGCAATGTAATATGATTAAATGATTCGAAATTCTACAAAAATGAATGCCCGAAATTGTATAAAATAATAAAAACAAAAAGTAAAGTTTGTCGTGTGATTTTTCAGCTAAAAAACCAAACAACTCAATTAATAATAAACATTAAAAAAAGCTTAACAGTATTCCGCCTGTCCGATTCGTTACAATTCTTATTTTTTTTTCCATCGCTATTAATATTATTTCTCCTACATTTTATTATTTTCTCTTCATCATGATCTTCTTCAACAAATATATGTGCGTTTTATCTCATACTTCAATGTGAATATTTTCAATTTGAAGCGGGAAATATTTATCTATTTCATTAACGAAAAAATAATGAAAAGAATTAAGAGTATTTTGAATACGATATCAAACAAAAGTAACTTAAAAAATTGCTCTAAAAAAAAAAAAAAAAAAAAAACTGATTATCAAAAATTTGAAAGAATAAACTTAATCGTCATTATCACTGATTACATTTACATTTAACAACAACACTGTCTATCCCATTACCCTCTCTTCTTCACATTCATTCCTTCTTTGAAGTTTTACATGGTCTACACACCTTTTCTAATTTTGTCACCAAATGAAATTTCCCTTATAACTTCTGCTTAAAAATTATTGCGTATTTTTAATTTTTCTATTTACTTTATTTTCCTCATCATTTTCCGTACTTTCATTTTAAAAACATCAATTTTATTAAATAAGGTGCATAAAAAAACTAGTATTGCGGATATAAACGAAAAAAAAAAAAAAAAGAAAAAAAAAGAGGGCTTAAATAATTCAGACATACCGGGGTGAGCAAAAGTCAATGCACCGCTGTTGTAAATGGCGCGTGCAAATTTGTGCACTGACTTTTGCTCACCCCTGTATTAGAAAAAATTTGAAAGTTATACTAATCCGAAAGAAAGAAAGAAATAAATAAATCAATAGGACCTCAACATAATTACTAAACGGAAGATTTCAAACATTAGCCGCAATGCTCAGTAATAAAATTAATTTTCGGGTATTTATCCATTCTTCAAACTGTTATAACACAAAAGTTAGTTTTGACTATTCTATATGTAACAAATCAAGAGGAGATATATGACAGAAACCTTTAAATTTGATTACAACAAAAACGGCGAACTCATACATTAGCTAACGAATATATTTGACTTTGATGATGAAAACTTAGATAAATTTGATGATAATATTACGAAGAATAGTTATTTAACAGTCATTTACCTTCGCCATCAAAACGATTGCAAAGCAAGCTATTTTGCTTTCTGACTTTTCCTTTGATGATAGTTACATATATTACTTCTAAGAAAATATCAAATTTATCAATTGAGGTTAAGTCACAACAACAGGGTAGTAATCGAGTAGATCAGACTCGGCAATATTTTACACACCACAATTAAAATGTAAATGTCGTAAATTACGAAAATGCATTTACATCAGATGAATTATGGTGACTACCAAAGACTGTTATTGGCTCTAAAGTCTGTTAGTGTGAAGATAGAGCTCATCAGTTAAAGATAGTACGACTACATGTTTAGTGCCGCTGTAACGAATAATCGACTACACATATATTAGCGTATAAACTGAGCATAATAGTCCCTCACTGTAATAATATACACAACATTACCACTAGATACATTTCTAATCAGTTAATTACACAATGAATAACGCGTTAAATTTTTAAAAATAAATCTAGTAATATAGTTAAAAAAATATTTACATTAGGTTGTTCCGTCAACGGTGAAGTAACTGAACTACTGTCAGAAAAATCAAAACTGGCTTCGTCAAGACTAGAATACGGTAAGGATTGAAATAAACACATTACATAAGTCATTATAGATTTTTTATCTGGTGAGGAAGTATTTACGTCTGAAACAGAAAAAAAAAAGAATCATTCATGAAAGTTCTTTTAATATTTATAATAAATATGCGAAAATAAAACCTTCTAAACGTTATATATTCAAATAATAAAATGTTATATAAGGCAGCATACTGATCAATAATGTACTGCAAAAAGAAAGTGAACAATAATACAAATTTGTAATATAGATTTGAAAAATATATCAATAAAAGGATATAACCACTCAACTTCCGTGGTTATCCAACACAGTGTTTTGCAATCTTCTTTTTATCACTAGCCGTAGCCCATGAGAACTTAATAATTTTGTCGTAGACCAAGTAGTATGTACAAAAAATGAGAGGAAAAAAACCGTGGGTGACTAAATAAATTTATATTATAGGCATTCAAGTTATTTCAAATAAGTAATATCTTATAAAGTATAAAAAGTTAATAGAGACGTACTAAAATTAACAAATTTATAAAATAAGAAACACTTAACACCACGATCAAAATTCAGTCAAATTATTACCATTTTCGATTAACAATGGAATTAACATTTAATTGCAAATTTATTAATAAACATCGAGCAGACACAAATTAACAAATAAACGAGATTTATCAATTTAATTTTTATTACTGACACTATCGGAAACCTTATTTTACGTAAAAATAAAATTAATATTTTTATAATGAACTTGGATTTATTTAATTGTATTGTCGAATTGAAAATTAGTTTCGAGAAACATTAACAAAAAGCAAAATAAATATGGAACTCAACGCTATAAAATATTATACATATATTTGTTACCTACGGTGAATTCAGATTTAGTTGTATAATTAAATTACTTATACAATTTATTATTGTGCTATATTTAATTATACTACGTTATAAAAACATAATTAATTATTAATTTTCTAAAAATACATATATATATATATATATATGTAAGTATTTAATAGTGTTCTATTAATTTTTTACATCTATAAAGTCAAATATATATATATATATACGAAACACCCGAAATAAAATATTAACACACTCTGAATAATGGACAAATTCAGACCAAACTTTAAATAGCATAATTATTATTTTAATAGAATACGTATTTCTAAAATGTGTTTAATTTTTAAATAATAACAGTAAACAAAGTACTTCCAGATTATTGAAATATGTTATTGTTACCAAACTGATAAAAATAATTATGTATTCGTACAAAAAATTACTTAAAGTAGGTATATTTTTGTTAAAGAAAAACTTTTTGATTTTAACTTAAAATAAAAAATAGAAGATTAAAAATAAAGAAATCATTGATTAAACTAGCTATGCAGAATAATTTAATAAAAACTGAAATCAATTTAATTACTATCTGATCGAACTTTTTGAAATTACAAAAAAATTAAACAACACTTTTTCTTTCGTAAATTAAACGTTTAGGTTTAAACCATTTCGATTTCCTATGGAACTAAAATATCCTACTCACCATAATCCTCATTTTGTGTCCCTTTTTTTTTTTTTTGTCTCGTTCAATATTTCACCGTTATCTACTTCGTATTAGTATTTAAACTCCTATCCCAATTGCAACTACTTTTTCTTTCTTATCATTGTCTTCACTGACAAAACCCTTAAAAACCACTTCAAGTTATTACAGTGAGAAAACAGAACTCTGCCTAGATGTCTACAGTCGTATATTGAAGTTACCTTATATTCTTCGCCACCTCCGCAAAATCAATATAATTACTTCCGCACCTCTTTCTTTGATGACCCTTTTACTGCCGCTAATTACATACAGCATCAATGTGGCAATAACAAATGATATGTGGCGTCGATGGAACTTTTGATGAATAAATAAACAACACAGTAGTATGATTTAATACCAACGTAACTTAAAAAAAAAAAATCTTTTTTAAACGCAACTTCAAAAAATTTAAAAAAATTGATTCAATTTTATTTACCGTTTTAACAAAACTAGTTTTTTTCATTGTTTTCATCGTCGCATACTTTTTCGGGGAATAGAGGGAACGAGCGCGCAAACGTTAGCCTGCCGTCTTTTCGACCGTTTTTGGCATCTCGACTCGCGACTATTAATGCATCGTTGGTTCAAACAGACCATCGGGTAGTGCATTGAGTCGTTTTTCGAATGATAGAACCCCCATGGCAGAGACCCATAAGTCGCAAATTCAGCTAGTCCACTTATCTGGGCTGTAATGTATCTTATATACATAGCGACGGGCATTGTAATACAACATTTTTTGTAGTCTACCCCCGGGCTAAAAATGACAATCATTAATATGTATACATGTACACACACACACACACACAAACATTAGATCGATAGATAAATATATGTGGATACATACTAACGCTATTAAATTAAATTAATAAAATTTTTCGTGGTCGGTTAGAAGTTCTTGCAAACCGATAAGTTCCTTGCTAATTGCTAGCAAGCCGCCAATCGACGACTGAGAAACGTAAATCTAACACGAAACATTTAGAATTAATGGAGAAATTGAAATTAAATAAAAATTTGCTTAATATATTAAATGATTTTTTTAGTAATAGAAAAACGTATGTTAAAGTTAATATCAGCACGGTAATTAAAAAACTCATAAATGGACCATTACAAGGTTCTGTGTCATCGCCGTTTTTATGGAATGTCATAATTGCATAAATTTATAAAATAAGTTTCCCTAATAATGTTGATATTATTAGTTAAGTTGACGATATTATAATAGCGGATAAATCCAAATTATATTTGGAAAATAAAATAGCAAGAACAATTACAAAAATCACAGATTTTTTAGTAGAGTTTAACTCATATATTAACGAATCTAAACTTAAATATATGCCGTGTAGCAACATGAAACAATAAAGTTAAAAAATAAAAAGAATCACTTACCTTCCGGATCCAAAAGCCTTTCTATGCTTAAATGGTTGCGTGAAACCTCAAAAGCGTGTTCTAATCTGGCATTTGGATGCTTGTTAACAATATCGTTATAATCAAACAAATCAGGCCGAAATTTATGAATCAGTGCATTAAATGCCAAGCCATCACACCAAGAAGTGGTAAAATTCTTGATATGTACACCAGGGTAATCCTGATAAATTAATATTTCCATTTAAATTTTTATTCCAAAGTCTATTAAATTTCTTTTAAATAAATAAAAAAATTGAATTATACTTCAACGCAAAAAAAAAAAATAGCGTAAGGATAATACTTACAACAGTATGTTGTCGACACCAAGCCAAAAGCGTCTTTTCTAGATTAGTTTGTTGAAATTCAGCCATTAAATTCTTCAAATGATAATGAACCTACAGCGCAAATTTTTCGTAATTAATTTAAAAAAATAAATATCATTAATCACAAAATCGATAGAAAAGTAAATTTTCAAACATAATAATTATAATTAAGGAGGAATGTGGAACTATATTAACACTAGTATTCACTCCGCATTTATTAAAGTCTAAAATAATATAACTATTAACCGGCAAAACATTAAATATAAGCGTAAATAAATACTTAATTTAAAAATGATTTAGGTCATAACGTAAATTTTGAACCTTACTTAATACATTTGTTTATATGCTTGAAAATATTTATAATTTAAATTTATTTATTTACATTCAACATCTATTTAATATTTCAACATTCCCTATAATATTACTGCTTTAAAGACATAAAATACCAAATAATGTACACATGTCTGTTTATGTTTCAAACCAACAAAACTGTATTTCTTATAATTTTTATAACAATATTGGAATATGAATGCCATATTAATATCTTATCAATTAAGGAAACTGCATAACAAAATGTAAAAAATTAAAAATAGATGACGTACTCCACAATTAAACTAATACCGTACCTGCCAATGTAAAATAATACTCCACACAAGTCCTAGAATTAATTTAGAATTTCCATCTACTATATCGTTACTACTTATATTAACCAACTTGACCTGCAAAAACAAAAACAAAAAAACGGTAAAGCAAAATACTCTTGAGATATAATTTCTTTATTTAATTACTTCAATGAAATTACCTCAACATTTATATTACGTTTACTATTGACTAAGACAAATTAACGAAAGCAAAATTTATTTCATTCATTTGATAAACTTCAAAATGTTGTTATTCATATAAGTTTTTAAAATATATTTCGTTTTTATAAAGAATTATACTTATTTGAACATAATTTTAAAGCAAAAATCTACATGACTACTACGATTTTTTTTTGATAATCTCCATAAAACAAAATAAAAGCTAACTTACATTATGTTGTTCCAAAATATTCAGCGCGTTATTAACATTATTCAAATTATGAACTCGCATATGCCCTTTTTCCTTTTTCTAAAATTAATACAATTAAAATTCACATTAAAACAATTGGAGTAAATATAAAAAATTGGTTGATGTATATATGAAAATATTATTTTCATTACATAAGTTAATGAATTAAAATGACCGTATTATTTAACTTACTGTTTGTTGTCCCGTAAGTACTTCGAGCAAATAAAGTAACTTAGTTCCATCTTGTAAATCCGCGAACAAGTCATTCACAAGAGGATATTGCCCCTATAAATAGTTAACATTAATTAACCTCTCAATAATAACATTATCGTTATGTACAGATCAAACTATCTTATACGGCCATGAACTATCTAAGATAAGTATGATAAACATCAGACTAATTTAACTGATATTAGATTAAAGCAAATAGAAACTATGAATATCGCAAATATATAAATTTTATGTATTAACAAATTAATATTTTCGTTTTTTTTTTTTTTTTGATTTAAAAAATATAAAAAACATAAAATATTGGAGCATTCATTACAGCTACTTTTATAGTTTAAAAATCTAATACATCGATTGCTACATGATTTAGCACTGTAACACAAATACATTCCATTTTTGCATCATAACCTAATTTGTTTCACATAGAAAACTCGCTGAAGATACTATAAAACCTGCCATTAAGAAAGCTTAGAAGAAAATCGACGGCACTGAAATATATTTTTAAAAAAAGTTGAATTTTTAAATAGAAAAAATCGTAGAGCGGTTTAACTAGGTAATACACTATATACGCTTTCGGTAATAAGTAAAAATAAAATTTCACTAAATAATGAAACACTTGCTTTGTTTATCGAAAAATATCAGTAATAAATGAAACCAGTACACTTTTCTGTAATTGATGTTTTAAAGTTTTTTAAAAATAACATTCTTTTATGTTTATTACAAGAAATATGTATTAATTTACTATTGTTTATAATAATTCCTATACTTTGACGGTGTTAAAATCAATTTCCAATATTTTTCTAATTACAAAAAAATAAATACCAAATGATGATAAAAGGTGCTGCTCATCATATTCAAAAAAATAATTACAAGCTAAACAGATTATTTTTAACTTTATTCGTATAACCACGATTATGGAGTAAGTGACCCCGAAACAAGTCGTTTTTCAACAATTTTTTAAATTACTGAGTAGCTTAAAAATAATGCTAAATATATTAATTACTTTCATTAATTGGGTGTTGATCCATTTTGTGAATGTTTTCTTTTGAACGTCTTCTCTTTCATCTGAAATTAGTTTTAACATATCCATATTGTTTATTAAAAAAACACATAATATAATCAATAAGACTAGTTTAAAGTAAAAACATTTAGATATTTTAATTTAGTTTTTTATACAACTATATTCCATAAAACACATCGGACAATAAAATTATCAGTGAAATTTTACAGTGCTTGACTATTAAAGTTAAATTTTATGGTGTAGTTTATAATTAAAACAAGCTGATGCTGAAGAAATTATTATAGTCGTAAAGAATAAATACTTTTAAATAGAAAAAAAAAACAATCCATCTATGCGAATATTATTTTATTATTTTCTAAATAAAATTTCAATAGCTCAATATTTACTGCTGTAATAATTTAATCAAAAAAGAAAATAGTTAAATTTTACATTAATATAATTTTTTTGAGAGAATTAGTATACAGATGTGACTAAACTTACCAATAACCGACACCTCCATAATAACTTCATAAACACATTATGACATATTTGAATATAAAAAATACAACACGGAAAAATATTTAAATTACTCTTTTTAAAACTAAAATAAATAAAGAATGAATGCGCTTTTTCCTATAGCGAAAAAATAAATTCAAAACACACACACCCCACAACAGCAAAATATTAGCGGTACTGACCGAACGAAACCGAATTCAAACATACAAAGTCGTAAACTAATCATATTATTAGAGCACTCTACCAAATTTTGTATTAACCGCGTAACAAATAAATCGATACAATTCTATCGAAAACTTTATTAGATTACAATGTGTCGATTAAATAAATTTATTTATGAAACTATTTTTTCATAATTCCATGTTACGAATCTTATGAATACTTAAAACTTGTTTTAGAAAAATTGAAATATTTTTTTCGCAGAATCAGCTTTTTACATTCATTTAATTACGATCAAAATGTAACAGTGATCAGCATCAGCAAAAATTGGCGTTCATGTGCAAGAGCACCATATAGGGAAAATGAAAAATTTAGATTAAATATCGCACAAGAACACATGAGTGAAAAATAAATATTTTTTAACACGCTAAAAAATACACTAATGTGAATAAAACCAGCAGGGGAAAAGTGAAAAAATAGCAAAGACAGCAAAAATATGAACAACGCTAACGCTTGTATATTGTTATTAAAATATTAATTTATCATTTCAACGTGAGCAAAATATAAGAACGACACAGCATTTTTGATACTAGATGATGAAAAAACCAAAAACTTATTTTGTCTAACTGATTCATTCAAATTTTGATTATTAAATTATTTCCATAGTTATATAGTGATTTCAATAGTGCACGGGGGAGGTCCCCTGAAATTTTGAAAAAAATTTGATACCAGGCCCGTCCTAAGGTATAGAAAAACAAATAACTGTCAGAATATTACAGTTTGTAGGTCGAAATTATACTTACTATACTTACACTGCAAAGGAATTGTTTTTTAAAGTGATAGCACTTATATTGGGTTTTAAGCGAAATACTCTGTCTTTTTCATTCATGTTCAATTATATTTTATTTATAAAATAGCCGTGTCGTTTGTTTTCTTTTTTTTTTTTTAATCGCTTTGCAACAGCGGCAAAATTAATTCAATACATTTTTTTATTTTTTATAATAAATAACAAACAAATAAAGGTTTTATTTTTTACACAGAGATAATTCTCATTTTCTCGCTAGCGCAATAAATTTAAAATGCAGGTGTACTACTGAAAAGATTTTTATTAATCATATTTGTTTCATTTTTCATGCTATAAGCTTTTTAATTGGTATGGGTGTGCATAGAAA
Source organism: Icerya purchasi (assembly GCA_039619475.1). Lineage (NCBI taxonomy): Eukaryota > Metazoa > Arthropoda > Insecta > Hemiptera > Monophlebidae > Icerya > Icerya purchasi. Next base: position 188,166,330 of record CM077115.1, on the reverse strand, counting down.
TAATATTTACGGATTTCAGAAGCTAATGTACATAATTCGGTTTATTTAAAGTAAATTTTTATTGCAAAAAAAAAAAAAGAAAAGACTGAAAGGGAAACGAAAATCAGACATTATTTAGATTTCTCATTAGTTCTTGCAGTTAGTCATATGGCTGATTATTAGAGTATCCTGAAAAAAAACAGTACTAGATTTTAAAAATGTTATAATTGTCTTTTAATGTTCTTGTTATTTCTTCGCTGGTTTTTTTAAAATTTTTTGACCTCCCCTCCCACAAAGTAGTTTAGATACGCCATTAAGTAATTTGATGATAGCTGTTGTTTCAAAATGTAAAAATAGGGCACAATTTTCTTGCATAATCTAATTTCAATAAGTAATGTAAATTTAACTGATACAAAGGTTTTTTTTTTTTTTTTTAAACTATTAGACCTCCTGTCATGTCGCATAATGCATAGATGAAGAAGAGAGTAATATAACACATAAGTCCCATAACATGATAAAATTATTATCATACTGTTGCTGAAATTTTCATACAAGAAATAAACATCAAAATGATGACTATGCGAGCGTCTGTCAGATTGATCACATCTGAGACATTTACTAGAAGTTTTCCCAGCACATTCATAGAGCTATCCTGTATAGTAAGGATATCTTTAGGCACCTCTGTAACCATTCTTTTTAGGTTGGTGGGAGCGAGCGTCTCCCGCAACCATTTGCCAATCACTACTTCGTCGCCCATGTCTCGACTTCAGTCGCTGCTGCACCAACATGTAGTAAACGTTTGCTTTGGAAATTGTAATTACCGTTGGAATCCAAGTCGATCGCTAAGAGGCCAATTGGTTTCACAAGACCACATCTGACCTCACCTTCGGCCAAGTACTTTCTGCTCTTATCGTACATATCCTAAATATTTGCGATTTTATCGTTGTCTACCCAAGTGCCTCTAGGGAAATAGCAGGAATATGTGTTTATTTTATCGCCCGAAGGAGTATCAATCTGGATTCCAAAATTATCAATAAGGTTTAGGTTTAGTACAGGTAGTAACTTGTGTTTAAGATTTCGTTTGACTACAATTGTTACTCCTTCACCCCGTGAGGGTAGATAAAGAAGTCTGTTAAAAAAATAAATAAACAAAAAAAATTGCTCTCTTTGGATTTTGTAATTGCGTAAACTAAAAATCAGTTCGAAAGTTAATGCTTTTGATTCTTCAAATTAATTTACAGGGATCTTTTTTAATATAACTATAATATATCTTTTCTAGTAGTTCTTTAAATAATATTTCAAAGATTATGAAACACTGAACACAGAAGTCTTTATTAGAAATTTAAAAATTCAAAAAATACCCAAGAAACAACACTCCGTATTTATGGGAACAGTGTTATCAGAATATTTTTTGAACTTTTTGATTTTTAATAAAAACTTCTGTGTTTAGTGTTTCATAATTTTTAAAATATTATTTACAAAAATATTTTCATCCCTAGATTTTATTATGCTGACCAAAAGGGCGCGAGAGCGCTCATGGGCGTATTTCTCAAAGGCATTGAGACATTGGATTTATCCTAATTTTGCATCAATGAATTAGAAAAGTTTTTTCCATAACTGCACTTCATAGTGGTGGCTGTCCAATTTCTAGTGAGTACTGCGTTGGCTTTGCTGGTTGTGCGACCTCTAAGGTTCTCCTATTTTAGCCTATTGAGACAATTTTTATCCATAGAATTTTGTTCTCTATTACATCTAACACATTTTATTAAATCTGAATTGCAGACGGATGTCTATTGGGGTCCAGCGCACTTAGCACGGAAAGTCTTCACTTTACAATGCTGGGATTTGCGTCCAAAAATCTGGCAACTATAATATTGGATGACTTTATTCGGACCATTTCTTTGATAGCCCTATTTGACAACGATGTATAATATACAGATCGATGCATAGCTCTTTGATAGTGGCAGTCATCTTTTAAAGAAAAAAAAAACAAAAAAAAAGCGACATAAATGGTCATATCTTTGTTTATTTATATTTTTTTATGATGCATTTCACATTTAAGCATTTGAGCCTCATGTTGGTTGTTCGCTATTGAAAAGAAGACGTTTTGCCTTCTTGAAATCTTCAGTGGACTTGCAATGCAATTTTAATCCAATTAATATCCTTTTAATGACATAGTCCTTCAATTTGTTGTCAGAACACAACTTATGCAAAGTCGCTGTATCCAGCTTGAGGATGGTAATTGGGGGAATATGAAGTTTCGGCTCCTTAACCAATAATTTTAGGAACAAAAGATAATGAAATAAACGATAAAACATAAACAAATTTTTAAAAAATAAAAACTAACACATGTACACATTGAGCTCTAAATTAAACGTGGGAACACACAACTTCACGTTATACCTGTTCGCCCAATACATGAAAATATAGTTAGTAGCCTACTTTTTGGTTCTAGTTACACTTGCAAAAATTCATCTTTCATATCAGATACACTAAATATCCTTTTATTAGCCAATTTTAATTCTATTTAGTGTTCTGGATCTAGGCACATTCTCTGATTTCTATTTGGTTTTTCTATGATCACAATATTATTTACTCACTTAGGCGGTTTAATCAGTTTTACTAATAATTTCTTCTCGTACTAGTTTATCTATTCTCAATAATACTGTAATAAGAGGTTTTGGTTCATTTATTAGTTTAACTGAATATTGTTCTGAAATTTTGTCTAGTTACTACATTCTTCTGTTAATTCGTTAATTTGTGTAATTAAGTTTAATGCTACACATGTTTTTAATCCTATAATCGACTTTACATTTATTTCAACTACTTTAATTTAATTAATTTTATTTAAGACTATAAGATCCTACAGGCATTATCCCTTGATTATTGTAGGGAATCAACTTGATGTCTGCTTTGTTAATTTACACACCTTTATCAATATCTTTTAACATTTCAAGTGGTATTATATTGCATTCTGCTCCTGTGTATCAGTTTTAAGTATTGGACATTTATTATTAATTATTAACTTTTAATATCAACCGTCAGAATCATTTTTAAGGTTACAATAATCTAATTTTAATTCAGTAAATCCTAGTTCTAAATTAGGATTAGTATTTTCTATTTTCTTCTAACTCTACAAATATATTCTTCTTATTTGATAGATGGCTTTTGTTTCATTATTACTTTGAACATGTGCTCGAAAAATGTGAATATCCATTGCATTTGCAGCGTCTTGAAAATTTGTCCTTTCCTACACTCGTTTGTTCTACATAAATTACAAGCTGTATTTAGATCTAACTTAGCATTTCTTAAAAATCTTCCTTGTAATACTTTATATATTACATCTAGTACAATTTCATCCCTAATTAAAGGATCTAAATTACTATAAATAAAAATTGATCAGATGATTCACCTTCATCTTGATTTTGCTTCAATAATTTATATCTTTCATAAACATCGTTTTTTCTTGGTAAACAATATTCTTCAAAGCTATTGGTGGCTTTGATAACACCATTTCCATTAATAATCGGATAAGTTAAACGTATTAAATACCTCCAGCAGTTCTTCACTGGCGACATTTAGGAGTACTGCTAGTTCTCTTTTTTCTCCTTAATTTCTTTAACATACAACTTGAAAGCGATCTTATTATCAAGATTTAGTGACTTCGGCGGTTTACAAATACTTTCAATTACACTGAATGCAGGAATATTATTTTATTATATTTAACTATTTAACTTTTACCAACTGTGCCAAAGTTATGCTACTATAACTCTCGTTTATTACCTAAAATACAGTCAGCTTCTAATAAATAACCATACCCATATTGATTATAACAACGAAAATTATCATACAAACCTAATCAAAACAATAACTTCCAGATCTCCTTCACACTAACATAAATATTACACAACACGTATATTTTAAAATAAAAATCATGATTGTAGTTAATCAGTAATAACACTAAAAACACATAGAAACAAAATTTTGGCACAAAGATGTTTTACTGTGTTCCTATCGGAACTCATTACGCTGAATTCAAATATGCATTCAGAAACTAATCTGAAGATGAAACAGTGTCTGAGAGTTGCAACATGGGACATCAATAGTATGACCTAATATAGTCAAGTAGGAAAATTATTTTTAATTACCAATGAAACAGACGTTTTATTAGTGTTCAAAACGCATTTTACTAATCAAAGCCATATAAAAGTACTTTATTACACCATTTATGATACAAATCATCCCGATAATATAACATAGGGGGGAACAGTGACTGTTGTAAGAACAACTGTGAAACGTTATTTAATGAATGACTTCTTTTTACTATGCCGTTTCTTAGTCATTCTGAATGCGTTAAACTACCATCCTCTGCTTTATTTTCACTGCCGAATCTCTCACTATTCTACATGCTATCATATCTTTTCTTCCAGTTACTCTAATTATTTCTTTATCATTTTTGATTTTAGAAACATTTTTCTAACCACTACCTTTCCTCTTCTTCCACTCGCGGAAATTTCCCTTATTCTTTTTATTCGTTCTTAACCTTCGGATAGTCTACCCATCATTTTATCCATATTGATTTCCCGTGAGTTCTTATTCACGTAGAATTGAAGACAATGAGCAAGCTGTTTCGTTGGCCCCTGTTGATTTTTTATCAAATTCCCAATACTGTACATGTTAAATGTAAAAAATATCTGCTATTAATTAGTGAAAACTTTAAAAATTAAGGAATCTTACAGTTAAAGGCGCGCCAATAGAGGAACTGGAGTATGTCTCGCGTTGAAAAATTTTTTTCGTGTACGTTTTAATTAAATTTTGAAATATAAGTTTAGTTTTTCATCAAAGCTTTGAATCAGCTTTGGTTTCTTTGACTCCCGTCGAAATTTTAGTTTCAACAAAGGATTTAAAATACAAAACTTCGATCGCATATGGCGGCATGGATTATTGCTAAAGCTCAAAACCGCTGGAATAAATAGCAAGGTGGGTAATTATATCGCCAGCTTTTTAAATAACCGAACGATCCGGGTTAAGATCGCTACATCATTATCAGCACCCATTCTAACGGAGAATGGCGAGCCACAAGGCTCTGCTCTGAGTGCAACCTTATTCATAATTTACGCCAATGACGTAGCCGATTGCATCTCGCCACCTATAACCGCCCGGCTGTTTATCGATGATCTTAACATCTCCTTATCGTCAAATTTTCCTCTTATCGCTCAAAAAATACTCCAGAAAACTATCGATAAAATACAGAGTTGGTCCGAAAACAACGGCCTAGCCATCTCGGCGAGTAAATCCGTATATGTTAATTTTTGCACGGGGCGCCGTTCCTCTTCCAGTGTGTCCCTAAATCTAAATAACCTTCCTCTTCCCCAGAAAGCCACTGTCAAATTCCTCGGATTAATCTTTGATTCTAGACTTACTTGGAAGCCTCATATTGCCAACTTAAAACACAGCTGCACCAATTCTACCCCATATTGAAATATCCGGCTAGCTCCAGATATAATATTAATGCTAAATTCCTTTTTAACATCTACAGATCGCTGATTTTATCGAAAATCCACTACGGGCACCAGGTATACTCTTCAGCTAGCAAATCTATATTGAAATCTCTTGATCCTATATATCACTCCGCACTGAGAACCATTTTGGGAGTGCATCGAACTTCTCCAGCTGCCAGCATGTACATTCTAGCTGGGTGCCCTCCGCTTTCCAACTTCCGAAAATATTTCATACGGCGAAATATGTACCATCATTTTAGCCACACACGAAACCTCCCCTAAAGTTGAAACATTGTTCTCTTGAACTAAACTTTCCCGGCGACCCACTACCAGAATTACTGGCCGACCTGCGAAGATGTGGTATCACGTCTGCCCAGCCCCAATACCCTTATTCCCCCTTCGATCACTTTCCAGTTAAATACTGATCTATCGCTGAAACAACATCCAAACACAAGTCCCCTCTTTACAGTGAAAGTGGTAATTAAGGCAATTAATAAGTACCCGAACCACCTAAATTACTTTACTGATGGAGCTAAGGCAATTGGCGCAACAGGTCCACTGCCCGCAGCCTGTGCATTCGAAGGTCACGACATCTCATGCTAAACTCGACTCAATGATGCCTGTTCCGCATTAGATGCAGAACTATATGCAATTGCACACTGCTTCCACTACATCGTTACAATTCACATCAGAGCCGGTGATTTCCTCCTGGTTACTGATTCCCTACAGTCTTTAAACATGATTAAGAGCCAAAAATACAACAACCCGCTAGTTCTAACAATATACCACTACTTGTACGAATTGCATCTAATAGTTAGTCACGTATCGCTGCTGTGGGTTCTTGGGTACATTGCAGTGCCTGGTAATGAAAGGGTCGACGGAGCAGCACGTTCTGCCTTGCTCTCGCCAATGCCAGAAGACGCGGAGCTACCGTCATAAATTGTATATACATTCTTAAAGACGTGCGAAAACCAGTAGAGAACTGAATGGGCAGCTGCTACAACATTCCTAAGAACCATTAAGCCCACAGTTGCATCATGGTGGCCACCGGAAGGAACATCCCGATACGATTTTAAGATCCTCAGCCGGCTGCGAATTGGCCACATCGTTGTTTCGCAGAAACACATAATCGATAAAACGCCGTCTCCGGCTACGTGCCCTTTGTGCAGCCAGACAACCCCGACAGTTTCTTACATACTGCTTACCTGCCAAAACTTTACTGTGTTGTGGAGGCAACTTAGTCTACTCAGAAACATAGAGCAGATCCTCTCAAATGAGGTAATTTCCATCAACAGTTATTAAAATGAGCGGCTTAACTCAGCATATTTAAATAATCCCCCTCCCTTGTGTGTGCTTACAACTTAAGGGGGAAAAAATACAAAACATTGCTTATGATTTTAGCCGAAACAAAAAAAGATTATAAATAACAAAAGTTATAATGTTTTCTTTTGGTGAAAGATGTTTTTCACGTGTCCTATTCTGCTTTTAATTTTTAAATTGGACTTACAGTTTCCTGCTAGCCAACTTCCCAGGTACTTAAATTGCTGTACTCTTCCTACTATTTTTCCATTTAAAGTAATTACATCATCACCTTTTTGCTTATAACCATGAATATGGTTTTTTGTTCATTGATTCCTAACCCATGTTTCCGGCTTGTTTTGTTAATTTTATCAAGTATGCACTGTAATCATCCTCACATTTGAGACTACTATTGCAATGCCATCGGTATATTGGAAATTTTTTATCCAAATGCAACAATTTTCATTCCTTTTTTAACTCCTTCTAGCGCGTCCATGAAAATATTTTCCGAATACTAACTGCACAGGAAGATGATAATACGAGTACATTGTCTAACACTAACTTCTTGCTTCTAGCTGTTTTTAACTTTCACTTGTGTTGTTAGTTTGTTATTGATATCTTTAGTATGGAACTGAATTTTTTGTATACATGAAAAGTTAACTACTTACTAAATTTTCGATTCTTCTTCTTCTTACGCCGTCTCCAAACGAAGATTGGCGATCCATGTGATGTAAGATTTAGACACCGCTGCTCTGAAAATCTCCTCAGAGCAGCGCTGCAGTCAACGACGCAGATCTCCTATCCATGAGTTCCGTCTCTTACCTAGAGACCGTTTTTCACAAATTTTTCCCTCAACGACTAATTGTAGTAGTCCGTACCTCCTGCCTTTCATGACATGTCCCATATAGCTCATCTTGCACTTCTTGATTGTCGCCAGCAGCACCTTTCTTTTCCTGCCAATTCGACGCAAGACCTCCGCATTGGTTACTTTCTGCGTCCAAGGTATCCTTAGCATTCTCCTGTACAGGAGAAGGCATCCAATTTGGCCTCCAATGTTTTGCTGAAGGTCCATGCCTCACATCCATACGTAAGAACAGATATAACCTAACATTGTAATATTCGGAGGCGTAGATCGAGGCTCAAAATCGGTAGTTGTGAAGAAATTCTTCATTGCTATGAAGGCTGCTCGTGCCTGTTCGATTCTGAACCGCACTTCTTTTTCTGGTTTACAGTTTTCGTCAACTAAGGTTCCCAGGTATTTGAAAAGTGATACTTATTTAATTACTTCGTTATTAGACGTGCAAGCGGTCAGTACGTGTTTCTTTGAAAAAAACATTACTTTTGGCTACATTCAGAAATAAACTCCAAGTTTCGCCAACCGCAACCACTACATCTATCAGTCTTTGTAGCTCCCGCTGACTACAATCAAGGAGAACCGTATCGTCAGCATATCTTATATTGTTGATGATACGACCGTTGATGGCTATTCCCTCTTTTGCAGTTTTCAATCCCTCTGGGAATATTGCTTCGGAATAGATATTGAATAATAAGAGGGAAAGCACGCAGCCCTGTCTTATGCCTTTCATAATCTGGATTAGCTGGTAATTAGATCTTACTTTTGCTGTTTGGTTCCAATACGGATTTGCTATTATGCGAATGTCACGACTATCAATTCCAACCTTTGTGAAGACTTCAATCAGTTTGCTATGATTTATCTAGTCGAATGCGTTCCGACAGTCAAGGAAGCAAGCATATACATTACGATTCATATCACGGCAGCGTTGGTTTACCATGTTCAAAGTAAAAATTGATTCGCGAGTTCCAAGATCACTGCGGAAATCAAATTGTACTTCTTCCATTTTACTTTAGTTCATACATTAATGTTTGTCGTAAAAAAATACTACTTTATATTTAATGTAATTGTATCATATATATATATATATATATATAAATTATTTTATTTTAATTTTCTGGCTCCTTAAAAAAGCAAAATTATCTTTGCCTTGGAAACGTAATTTTCAATTTTGCAACAGTTTCATCTGGCAGATTCCCAACCGAGAGCAAGGGAAGCAAAAAATTCCAGCAAATAATCTATTGCCAAAATGGTAAGTGAAGTATTAAAATATGATTTTTTCTCGTATTGCAATTCGTTTTTGCTATGCTTATTTATGTTTTTTAGTACATTTTTTTTTTTGATTTTAAAAGTTTATGAAAATCTATATTCCTACAAATTCTTTTGGATAAAGTTTCTTTTCATTTACACAAATCTAATTTTTGAAGTATTTTTCTTATAATAGTTTAACCAAGTTTTTCAATTTAAATTTCATACAATAATATTACAAATCTGTTTTTCTCATCTATTACTTTTTTTTTGATCATTGCAAATTTAAAAAACGATATTTTATATATTTTTTTGTTATTCTTTTGCCGCTTCTATATTTAATTTAATTTAAACCGCTATTTCTAAATAAACAAAAAACGTACTATATATAAAGTTTTTTTCTAATTTTAACGTAAAACAAAAGATAAAATCAAAAATTAACTTTTAATCAGCTATCAGATTTTATATGATACGTTTTTATTTATATTTTAAGGAGCAAAAATCTTAAAAATGTTCGTATATTAATTCCGCAAAATTAATCTCAAGCAGCTTTGATTAAACTAAAAATAGGAAAATTTAAGGAGATACAACTTTTGAAACGTAAAGTGAGGATGCTACAAAAAAAACAAAAAAAAACACGAACAGAATGTTTTAAATAAGGATTAATATTAAACTTTTTTCCAATAAAATTTTACACAATTGGGTTTCTAACTCCTGTTAAAACTACAGTTGTAAAAAATATTTAAAAGAAGGAACATTTTTTTTTGGTTTTTCTTGGGTTTTCCCTGAGCTTGTCAGCAATGGACGATTACCCATCAACACGTGTAAATAGTAGCAAATTAGAAATCACAGTGAATGGAATTTAACAAAGAACGCTATACCAAGGATGGAAAAACAATGACAATCAACGTCAATAAATGTATATGCATCCTGAAAAGAGAAGGAATGACATTGCCGAAGCGAAGAGCAAAAGGAGTTAGCTGTCCCATAGCATGGCTACATCTGCAATTACAGAGCCCACAGTACCGACGGACAAAGGAATCAGCCTACAAATAATTACGGAAGAAGAAGCACGGGATGTTTGAAAAGCAGTTAGAGCTATCAAGCACCAAAGCCATATAGAACACAGCGCTGAGCGTGTCGTAAAGAGTTATCCGAAAGTTCAAGGACTTTCTCTACCACTACAAAGCAAAGTTTATAATTCTTAATTATGAAAAGTAATTATAGCCGCGAAACATTGTACATATATTTCTCCGATTTATTTTAAAATTTAATTACGTAACTTACTTATCTATTAAAAAGGAAAAATTCTAACTTTTAATTGTTTTAAATTAGAACAAGCCTCTTCGAACAAAAAAATATTTACAAAAGAGAAAGAATATCGCTTTCTTTTCTGATAAAAAAATTCTGAGAAACTCATACATTATTAAAAAATTCCTTTAACGGTAATCTCTATAATGTAAAAAGAGAAAAAAAGCACAATAATAAATGATTTTAACGATTTATAAAATCGATTTTTCTCTTTCAAAGGAATGCAAAAAAAAAAAAAAAAAAGAACGAAAATAATGTGATTTTAATTTAGAGTCGTTAGCGTCAGTCCATACAAATACGAAACAATAAAATACAAGGTTATACGCATAAAAAATCAAAATGATGGAAATTATTAATAGTATGAATATTAGTGAAAAACGTATTGTTATTTATAAAATAAATATGTGAAAAAATGTTTATCCTCCCCCCCCCCCATTCAAAATTCTGGTCACGGGTCTGAAATTATGAGATCTTTTTACTTTTAAGTTCAAACACTTCCACATTCATTTCTGAAACATTTTTAGCCTTCTTTAGACGTAAATTTGTTTTCGGCTTTATCCTGCTTATTTTAAGCGTAGTTCTTTTCTTTTTCTTTTTTTTAATTTAGCTTTACAAATGCTAAAAATAATATCGTTATTTTCTGTATTAATTATTTGCTAACAAAAAATGCAAAATGCTCGTGATATTTTTGTTTTTTTATCATGTGTTTGGACATTACTTTTTTTTTTGTGAATAAATTTTTGCATCAATTAATTACGTGTTCTTTTATACATTGAGTTTTAATGAGGAAAATCAACAAATTGCAAAAAAAATGTTTAAAACTGGTCTTACACAACGAGAGCAAGACGGACGCATTACCTAACATCACTTGGTGCAACAAAAATAATGAAATGTCACCAAAAATGTTACACTAATACAGCAAATTACTGTGCTAAACTCGAAGATGAGCAGTTACCAACTAGAACAAGAACGTACAGGATTATAAATTGCGATAAATCTTGCTATGTACGATCTAGGAGGATTAACAGTAAAATAGACAATATAGAGGAAGAGGTATTAATAAAATTAACGGGGAAGATACCATAGGAAATTCTAAATCAAAAAAATCTGGAGAGATGGAAAAACAAGGTTCTTTTTTTAACCCCCCTTGGGTTTGCTACCAGAGATCATTAGTCCAGCAAAAAGGAATAGATGCGTGGAATAGAATAGAAATTATATTTTTATTTTGTCGACAATGGAATCAAGGAACACCCCTAGAACAGGAACAACTGAGAGAATAGGTAGAGATAGAACATAAGAGGTGTTGAAGGAGCAGGAAGACCAAGTTTTAAAAGATGAAAAGCGATTTAGAGAAGGAAGGAAGAAGACTATGCCAGAAACGGAGGTGAGATAATTTAGTAATTATGGACCGACGCAAACTGGGGAAATCATAAAACCAAGGACGAGAAGAAGGAACAGGGTTAATCAAAAGATAAAAGGAATTAGGATTAGCGAAAAGAGAAACATAAACAGAGTGCCTAAGATGGCAGGATTTAGTTGGAAGAAGAATATTGTGTGCTGGAACTCTACTAATAAAATATCCATTGGAAGCAGCAACTTTAGCAAAGATGTCGACGGCTACATTTCCATCAATGCCTGAATGTCCGGGAATCCAAAGAAAGTCAATCTGCGTAGACGTCGATGAGGATAGATCATGCAGGGTTAAAATTTGGCTGATAGCATGGTGTAAAGAGCAATAGAAATAATAACAAAAAAAAAACAACAAAAGCATTGACTACGTTGACATGAGACTCGTTACTATCCCCAGTTTTAAACTGCTAATGAGAGAGTGGTAATTGTATAGAAATTATTTTATATTATTGTAATATATAAGTTAACATATTAAGGTATTGTAATATGAAATATTATTTTAGATGATGGTATAATTGTAATATAAATGATAAATAATGAGTGTGTGGATTTTGTAGTATAGTAATATATAAGTTAACACTTTTATGTTGTAACAGAAAGTAGTACTTAAGTTAAGTTGATATTGTACAAATAATTGATATAATTATGTTGGGAACTCACGGACGGGCTAGTGCCTTGTGGGACCCGCAAATTATTATTAAAAAAAAAAAACACATTTTTTTAATGAATTTCAAATGTGTTTTTTAAAAATTTTGACTGAGGAGCTTCCATTCTTGTCAAATTAGCTTCAAGAGACCATAAAACGCTCAAGCAGTATAGAGCTAGTATCTACGTTTCTTTTTTTTAATTTTTCACTCTTCATTCTGTTACCTTTTGTTCACTCTTCATTTTGTAATTTTCTGTTTATTTTTCATTTTATAATTTTCTGTTCATTCTTCGGGCCGAAAATTTTTTTACGGTCATAGTCGATGCCGAGAACTAGATCCAAACAAAAAATATTTCATTTTTTTAATTTTTAAAACCAATATGATTTTTTTAAAAAACCACTGATCACTGTTTTTTTTCTTTCTTTACATTCCTAAAAATTTGCTTTGTAAGTTTAAAACCATTTGTCGTTACACAGGTCCAGAACGTAGTATCATTTTTTCCCAGATTTCGTTTGATCTTCATTCCCTCGTTTCCGAAATTGACCGTTTTTTACTAGCCTCATAATTTTTTTCAAAATTCTATTTTCCTGCCATTCGATTTTTATAACTGTTATTGTTACAACGTAGCGACTTTTTAACTTCACCACCGTATCATATTTATGCGAATCGAAAAAATTATATTTGCAAATTTAAAAATTTTTCAATTTATACTCGTCACTCGTTACTTTTTTGAAATCTGCGCCACTAAAATTGATAAGTGTTTAAATAGGAAATAAAATTAACAATTAAATAATAAAGAACATAAAACGGCGGCTAGTTTGGAACTGTTTGTTGTTGGTGATCGCGGTGGTTGCTTTCGATAAAATAGAATAACTCACATTTAAAACCTCTCTTTTTTCTAAGTTAACCGCGATTGTTAGATACGATTATCCGAAATTATATTGTCTGCACGGTAAAAAGTATTAGACATTAAGACATTCCGATTTAATCAATTCTCAGCGCGATATTATATCGGTACATATTGGTCAAGCTGGTGTACAAATAGGAAGCGCTTGTTGGGAATTATACTGTGTAGAACACGGCGTATTACCCAATGGAGTAAAAGCTGATAATACGCAATGTTCGCATATAGATCATTTAGAAACGTTCTTCTTGCAGACTGGTTGTGAAAAATACAGTCCCCGAGCAGTATTCATCGATCTGGAACCTTCGGTTATTGGTGAGCGTTCTAATATAATATTGTCTTTTACATAGCGTTGCGTTCATTTCAAACATTTTTTCATTTGTTGCGATAGTAATTTCGTAATCTTTTAACCATTCAAAATTTGACAGAAATTGTCTGCATTAATACAGAGTTATCGTAAGCCTGCCAGTCCTATGAGAACTAAATATTTGTCATTTTGGTGTTACGCATGCAACAGACAACCGGTATTGTATAAGACGCAGACTATTACACAGTTTTCATATACATATCGAAAAGAGGGGGCGTTGGAACCTCCGTTCTCCATTCGATTCTTAAAAATTTCTTTTAAAAATCATTTTAAAAAACTGCAATATTGCTTTTAATATTATGAAAATAAAATTCCAGTATAAAACATTAGTACTTGGGTACTTTTTTTTTGTAAAATCATGTTTTTTCGGAAAATATACTTAGATACGAATCACATACTTCTAAACTTTCTTTTAATCTTATACATATTCATAAAACATAAAATATTTTAAAACTAATTTATGAACACATTTATGAATTTAAAGCCTCTTCCCATACGACTTTGCTAATACTGAACGCAACAAAAATGTGGAGGTTGTTCGAATTCGCTTTCCCCGGATTGTTGGAAAATGTTGATTGTTATGAATATATTTCTATACGTTTTTTATTAGAAAAATTATATTTTAGGTATATAGGGTCGTCGTCAGCTTTATTTATCGGTTTATTCGTTATAAAAACAAATAAAAATCATCTTTTTTTTTTTTAAACCTGACCTGGTTGTAAATACCATTTGGCCACTAACTATTCATTAAATTAAATCAGACTATTTCTTTTTGGCCGCCGCTGGGAATCGAACTCTTGACCACTATCTCAACGATCAAGAGTTCACGCCACTAGGCTATCGTGACGGCCAAAAAAAAAAAAAAAAAATCATCTTGTAATTATTAGTTTTACCTGTTACCTATAATCAGCTGTTTTCCAACCAATTTGAAAAAATTTCCGACTAAATCACTGCAAAATGTAAAAAGGGTATACTGCACATAAGGATTTTTTGAAATGTGCACAACATATTCTCAGTAATTCACTTCCACAAACAAATATACGAGTATACATACGCAAAACATTTAATATCTGCATATAAGTTCTCCTTTGTTTACTAACCGATTTTCTTTTTCTTTTTTTGTATTAAAAAGCATTTTTTTTTTCTTATTTAAATATAAAATGAATACAAAAGAAATAAAAAATGAACTGTTTGTTACGATATTTTCAATTCGTTTATGTTTTTTTTTTATTATATTCTTGTATATATTTTTATTGCATGTATAGCGCATGATTTTTGAACTGCCGTTATGTGACCGCCTACTGATCGGCTCTAGAGAGCCAAGACCGATGCCTTTTTTTGCCTATTCGTTCCTCGCCGTTTCCAGGTATCTGGAATTACCCGCTCGCCTGTTTTGTCTACCATATGAATTATTGCTTTGCACTACCAGTATTGACGCCACCACCCCGTACTCAAAGGCACTACCAGAGCCGATAATCGACGACATTCGAAAATCAAAAAATAATACTGAAGGCAGAACAATTTATCTATTATATCGTCGTCGAAAGATCGCGCCACCAACCCTGATTCGTATCATACTGAAAACATTAAAAATCATTTAAAACTAACGAACCCAATTTTGCCATGGATTAGACCTTGACAGATCGATTTATTGACCCAAAATAGACCTAGTGCGAAAATTTCATCCAAATGGTTAGAGCCGTGTCCGAGATACGTGAAATAAATTTTTATATATATATATACAAGAATTTCTCGTTTAAAGATATTAGATATGTAATTACAGGATCATCTGTATACACGAGGATACGGTAGACTTCCGTTTATCCGGATTGTTCGTTCTCCGGAGTTTTACCGGGCAAAAAGGTATATCCAATTTTTCCTGATTAACGATGGTAACATATAAGTGCGTCACTGAATGAGGATAGTAATATATCAGATTATTATTCGGAGTGGCAAAAATTACGTTGAAATTGAGATTGCAAATAGGCAAATGGAAAAATTAAAAAAAAAGTATCTCAGAAAGTAGAGTCAAAAATTTTAACCATCTAAACAAAATTACGAAAAAAACTATCGGCCGCCGTCGCTTGTGATGTAATGCTGAACGAAAAAAAGTTGGTTATGTTTTTATTGTGAACGTTTCAAAGTGTTTAGAATGTTTCTTTAAGAGCCAATGAGACGACATCTCCAAGCAACACGGCTGCTTGGGAAGTTTGTGCGTAAAATTCTTACTACTCGCTGTATTCCGACAAAAGAAGTAGAAATATGGTAGAGCACAAAACTCATTTTGATAATGTATTTGTGAATTAGCGTATATATTTCTATATAGTTTTTGTTTTTTTCTTAGTATTTGCAATATGTTTGTTAATATTATCATATATTCAATTGTTTTTGTATTAATTTGTATTTTAAAGTAATAATAATAATTTTAAAGAATTATAATTTCACACGTCATAAATACCTCGCTGTTCGAAAATAAACCGGATTTTTATTTTATAAACTTCATTATTATACTTACAACAGTATTTCTGAATGCCCCTTTCAAAATAGTGTGTCCTCTCTATGTTTGTATAATGCAACTTTCCCATCGTTTCTATTACTGCTGAGATGCTCTTTGGAACTTTGAAAAAAATTTCTCTAGCGAATTCTGTTAAATCTCGTCTCCGCATTGAAAACGCATCTTGACAAGGCTGTTTTCAAGTTTGGAAAAAAGCTAATGCTAAATATGAAAAATACAGAGAGTAAAGAAGGATGTCAAAAACTGGGTTGTAAATAGACGAGTGGCTTGCCGGATTTTTCTTTTCCCATAGCTTGATTTCAACCCACGGGGCACCCCTACATTAAAACATTAAAACTGTACGTAGAGAATTCGTTATAGATAGTCTGACTTCACCGAAGACACTATACTATCGAAGAAAACAATCAATCCAACCTGTACGATTTTTTTTCGGTCGAAGTAAAGCTAATAACAGTCATTACGATGATTTCACCGCAGTTTCTACATCGTAGTCGTAAAGTCAAGTTTCACTTCTTGCGATGACAGTGAATTATTTTTTGTCGCTATTATCATGGCTAAGCAGCTCTTCGCTAATCTGAACACTATTTTCTTTCTGCCTATCGATCAAAAGGCAGAACACGAGTTTTGCAGAGAACCTTGGCAAGCCAGGTTTTTCAAATTTCACGAAATGCCAACGTCTTCAATCACTTCTCACAAAGTCACAGGTGATTTGCGCGAATTACAGAATAAATCGATCTTTTCTTCGTTCATACTGATGCGGAAAGCAGTTTTTACCTTTTTCGATCGAAGTTCGACCGAATTTGAAAAATATCTGAAACCACTTAAACGCTGCGAACAATTCATATGTAGTTTTCTTTGTAAATGAAGCAAAGAATGTTTCGTTGACTGTTTTGCCAATTTTAAAATTTCACACAAACATCACCCTGCTCCATAGAATTATTCCCTTTAGAATTCCCTTTCAATTTTAGTTCGCCTAACTGTAGACTGACAACTAACGTGGGAAGCGCGAATAACGTCTTGCTGAAGGATGTGTGCCATCAAATGATGTCGCTAGTCAAATTTCGATAAAATTAGCATCCTATAATAAAAATCCAATTTCTTTTTGAACGAACCTCGTATTTAATTTTTTGAATGCACTACCTTTTTAAAAAGAATAATGAGAAGGCCTGGGCCTTTAGAGACCAACTAGTTCTGAATCCACTGAATCTTTAAGTCGGAATCCTGCTAGTGGCACTGCTACAATTTACTTCCTTCTTAGAAAAAAATGAGAAGCCACCGATTACCACATATAACGTGTTTCAGATGAAATACGAAACAATCAGTATCGTTATTTGTTTAATCCTGAAATGCTGGTTAGCGGTAAAGAGGATGCGGCAAATAATTACGCGCGGGGATTTTACACGGTAGGAAAAGAAATCTTAGATCAAGCGGTTCAGAGTTTAAGAAAACTAGTTGAACAATCGCACGGAGTAGCTGGATTTTTTCTCTTTCATTCGATGGGCGGAGGGACGGGATCTGGCTTCGCAGCGCTCTTATTGGAAACGTTAATGAACGATTATGCGAAAAAAACCAAACTCTCTTTCAACATCTATCCCGCTCCTAGGGTAAGTACGATACCTTACAATATCATTTACTGACAATTTTCTCGACTTAAGAAAGTTTTTTTTTTTTTTTTATAATCTTTATATTAATTACAACTGGTCTTAAAAGACCATCAAGCAATTGTACTGGAATGCATTAGTTGTAATCCTAACTCGGTGTGCATAAATCCAATAAATTCCGGTTCGTACGGTCCTCTTAAATCCAAATTAAAGTCTCCACTAATGAGCATCGGTATATCGTGATAATTATGTTTTTCAGGTATCTTTAATTTAGGACGACTGTACACCATAAGATTTAAAACGATGAATTGCTGAATTTTATCAAACGATGTATTCAGTGAGATATAAACTGATGCGAGTATAGTTCTTTTAGCATTGATTGTTGTCTCGACCGCGCAAAAGTCGCCAACACCGTCATGACATGTCACGATTTGATCCACGCTCATATTATTTTGATCAAACTTCCGCAAATCGTTTTTAATATTGTTAGACTGCAATGCGTTGGAAACAGTTATGTTTTCGCAAATGGTGGCACCACCAGAACGAATCGTATTCCTTTTAAATTGAGTGCGAAATCCTGGTATTTCAATAGAACAATCGTTTTCAATCCACGTTTCAGACAAGGCAAGAAATTTACATCGCGGATTAATCGCTAGTTAAATCGAGCAAGTGTGCATTTAGTGATTGAGTGTTGAATGTTCACAACGAGAGCGACGTGGAATCCGTCTGCGTAGAACGATTGAGAAAATTCCGGCACTGATCGCCTACCGTTTGTAAATGATGGCGTTCGAGACGAGTAAACTCGGTCCTTTAAGGATCTCGATTCAGTTCTCCACGATGGCGATAAAATGTGTGATCACACCATTGTGATTCGTTAGGAATAGTCCAGCAAAGTGACGCGAGAAAAGGCTACATAAATGAGCTGCTATTCGTGATGCTGTACTCGTAAATGAACGTGTGTAGCACCTTGTGATTTGTGTATAGTAATTGCACAGGCTTCGACAAGGAGGAACTTTTACAAGGAACGATTTTACTGTTTGTTTGCACGATGCAAGTACGTTGAGTTATCGGTATCCACGAATGATCCATGTTCGGATTTGCAAGTACATGTGCCTGGGCTTTTGAGCGCAGTAAACGGCCGATTTTTGAATGGTTGAAAGACAGCCAAATCGTTTTATCGCACTTGTTTCGATGTTACGTTCGATGTAGCGTAAATTGCCGATTGCGCCGTTGACGAGACCATCTAGCACGTCAATATTCGTTCTGATCATATAAGGTTTACCAATTTGAAGGCGAACGATCTTGCGTTTATGTGATTCCTGCGACGAATCGGCCATTGATTTTGGTTCCACATTGCAAACTTTTTGTTTTTTATTCATTTGCCGTTGTCGCCACTCACAGCTTTGTTGGGCACTACTCTTCGAAGCCGGTTTATTCAAATCGATGAATCGAAAGAAACGTTTCAAACTTCTCATTTTCGATAGTGTTGGAACCGAAATGTGTTTCTTTCATGAACTGAAGGAATTCATGGCTGTGCCGTTGTCGCCATTCACGGCTTCGTTCGGCACCATCTTCGAAGCCGGCTTATTCGAATCAATGAATCGAAGAAACGCTTCAAATTTCTAATTTTCGGTAGTTTTGGAACCGAAAGGTGTTTCGTTCATGAACTGAAGGAATTCATGGCTGTTCTGAAATTCCTCATCCCTCTTGTGTTTACGTGATTCCTGCGTTGAATCGGCCATTGATTTTGGTTTTCTATTATTATTTTTTATTTTTTACGAGTCACGAAGTTGAATATAATTTACATATAAATTAAAACGAGTGAACAGGCAATTACGTGAAAATTACGTATCGAATTGCCTAGCAAAAATGAAATCGCCACGTACCATTCCAAGTGCTGGGTGTTTAATTCTAAATTTCGAGAACTGTTACGCAAAACCTTCCTATAGCAAGAAAAAAGTTTTACGAAATTATCTGCGGAATGTTAAAATGTTTTAGAAATTAGAAAGAAAACGTTGCGTTTTGCGTTGCGTTGCGTTGCGTTACACGATTTTAGGTTGACCCTCAGCCCAAAGACATATATATGTCAAAAAACCGTCGAGATATATATAATGGTAATGTGGAATTTAAAACAACCATAAAAATCATACTGAAAAAATTCATAACTCATCACCAGATAACCATTTAAAAGCGGAATTCAAAATATAAAACAAAACGTAGAAGCTCTTTTGCAAAATTAAAAAATAACGGTTAAAAAGTGATTTAAATCCCTACTCCCTTTTAGGCCGAAAACAACAAAAAAAAAAAAAAGGAAGTTCACTTAAGTAATACCCTGACTAATAAAAGTTGAGGAAACTAAAACGTATCTCAGACATGTGCATAAGGACCCCGCTTTATAAAAAAATTACAGTCGAGCTTACAACTTTATATTCATACCCTCCGAACGCCGAAACCTCGACATTTTTCAAAAAAAAAAATTTTTTAGCCCCGATGTGACATGTTTTGATCGAAAGATCGCTATTTGTCGGGCACAAAACCGTATTTAGTGAAAAGGCGAAAAATTTATTTGCAAATAAAGAGAAGCCAAAGCCCCGCTCATTTTCCCTTAACGGAATATTCGGAGTTGACAAAAAGTTCAAAAAAGTGTGAAAAATAACTTTATAGGAATAGAATGCTAAGTGAAAAATACAGGATATTGCACACTTAAAATTAGATTTCTTTGTTCTGAATTTAGTATTATGTAAATGTAAATTATAGTTATCTTTAACTTAACGTAGGGATCCTCAACGCGTGAAACACTTAACTGACCTTTTTCAAATAATGTGTTTGCAGATGTAAAAATAAAACGTTTTTTTTGTTTTTTTTTTAAATATTATTATGTCTCTATTTTTATTTTATTTTATATAATATTTCATTGTTGGTGCATAAATGCTGACTTTTTTTTTAATTTTCTGTCTTGCCACTTTCGATGAGTCTTTTCTTAAATTTGGGTCCTTAAACTTTAAAATTTTTGACTTTTTATTTTGACGACATTTTATTTACAAAAATTACGCCTTCTAAAAAAAAAAAGAAAAAATCAACCCCGAAGCTAATAATACCGTGGAATTAAAAAGAAAAAGTTCAACCTAATTCTTAATTTTTTTTAATTAAACTTTTTTGGTTCTATAATTTTCCTGTATTTTAGCGACGAAAATGCATCATTTAACAAAAAATTTACTCTCTAATCCCCACGGAAAGGACTGTGAAGTTTTTTTTAACTTTCGGCCTTTTACGTGCATATTTTCCAAAATTTAAGCACTTGAATTTCGAAATTTCCCAGACTGTTGTATTTTTTGTATCCTGCAAATAAAAATAGACTAACTGGAAAATAATCAATTCCGTAACTACCATTGAACGAGTTGTGGAATTTTTGAAAAAAAATTTTTTACAGCCTGATTTTGAGAATACATTTTTCGAAATTTGGATCCTTTAATTTTAAAAGTTTAGGATTTCATATTTTTCCCATAATTTAACTATAAAAATACGTCATTAAAAAAAATTACTTCCCTGCCTTCTGGGAAGAGCTGTGAACTTTTTTTAAACTTTTTGGCCTTTCCGGTTTAGCTATCGTACTTTCCCAAATTTAGGACCTTTAATTTTATAATTTTTGCGCTTCATAGTTTTTCCATAATCTGATGAAAAAAATGCGTCGATTATTTTTTTAAAAAAAGAGCTTTCTAGCTATTATGGAAGATACTGTACGATTTTTGTCTTTGCAGTTTTATATTTATATATTAATTACAACGTAATTCTTAGGCCACCCCTATTAGAAAAAATGTCCCAATTTTATGTAACGTTTGTTATATTTTGTAGGATTTTTGTGATTATGTTCTTGTATTCATATGGACCGATTTAGAATTACGTTGTAAATTTCGATCATTTTATACAAAGTATAAAAGAGAAAGAGACAGAAATGTAAGCAAGAGTGGTCAAGGGACACAGCCCCTTTCGAGGCCAAAATGACCAAGTTTATGTATATATATATACATTACTGTGCTCAAAAAATAAAACAGTTTTTATTTTTTTCAAAAAATGTTTATTTATTTTTCCAAATCTATTTCATCGCTTTCAAAGTAATGTCACCCCCCCCCCTCGGGGTAGACCTATGCCAACGTTTTTTCCAATCCTCGAAGAGTGTCAAATAGTCACCTTCCGGTTCAATAAACTCAGAACGGTGTCCCTGGAGCGATCTTTTGATTTTAGGAAATAGCCAGAAGTCACACAGTGCTAAATCAGGCGAATACGGTATTTGTGGAGCAATATTAGTTGATTTTTTGGTAAAAAACTCACGAAGAACTAAGTGGCGAAAAACCAAGAGTTACTTGCCTTAAATCCAGCCTCTATATTCGAACAGCTTCACGTAAACGACGCATAACACTCAAATAATATTCTTTGTTGATAGTTTGGCCCTGCCGAAGGAACTCATAATGCACAGCACCGCGGTAATCGAAAAAAACTCTTAGCATTAACTTGATTTTTGAGAGACTTTGGTGCAATTTTTTCAGTCTTGCTTCACCTTTAATACGATATTTACTCGATTGGCCGATTGTTTCCGGATCAAAAGCATAGATCCATGGTCTCATCTTCGGCAATAATGCGCTTTATAATGCGCTAGTAATCAGAAATCATCTCTTCACAGATTTTAACGCGACGTTCTTTTTCGAATAAATTGAGTGTTTTTGGTACGAATCGAGATTTGACGAGTCCGAGACCCAAAATATCTCTTAAAATAGAGTTGACTGATTCTTTTGAAATGCCGACATCATCAGAAAGGTCCCTAATTGTTAATCGAGAGGTTCTCGAGCATCAAATCTCGGATTTGTTGGACGTGACTTTCATCGGTGGTAGTTGATGGCCGTGCGGTGTGCTCTTCGTTTTCAACTCGTTGTCAGCCTTCTTTGAACTGTTTATGCTACTTGTAAACACTTGTTTCCGACGAAGTCTGTTTACCAAAGGCCTTCTGTAACATTCTAAACGTTTGCGCGGCAGAAATTTCATTTCGTAATCAAAATTTAATGCGACTTCTTTGCTCAAAAAAATCAGACATCGTAAAAATCACCGAACTCACCTCTTGCATCGTACAAAAGTGAGTGTAACTCAAACACTAATGACGTTTATGATGTGAAATTTGGCACAGATGTTTGTCACAGTGCTGCCAACTTAGAAAAAAAAAAAAAAATACAAGTAAATATTTTAAACTGAAAACTGGTCTTACTTTTTGGACACGGAAGTATATATCTTTATGTATATAATTCTTCTGTACGCGTGTTAGTCACTGAACTCCTTCTAAATGGCTGCACTGATTCCAGTGAAATTTTTTGCGTATGTTTGGGTGGGTCCGAGAATGATTTAGATTTACAATTGGACCCGGCAGGTGTCCGAAGAATTTAATAATATTTACTAATTTACAACTGCCAAGGTTTTAACGTACCACAATTAGCAAAAAAAAATTACTGACCACCATCTGTTATTATCATCTAACTGTTATTATATTGCACTCATTCACATTCTGATCATCTTCTTCTTCTTTCTCTCATCAACCTTATCGGTTGGTGGGCAACCTATTTGTACATCTCAGCTGTACAGACACAGCCATAGTGTAGTAGGCAATTGTTATATGCAACGCAGGTGTACACACGCAAGACTACATTCGCAACTGATTAGTAATCGTTTGATTTATATCGGCATATAAAAGTGCAGTCCCGTGTGTGTCTGCTGTATACTGACCTAGCACGCATATGATGTTGAACGTGGGGTGGTTTGCCATTGCCTTCCACGTGATTATTAGCGATTATTTATTTAATTCTTGTAATAAGTTCTGTCGTCGCTCGGGATCGAACCCGTGACCTGCGTATCGGAAGTCAAGCGCTCTAGCAACTAGGCTATCGCGACGACTACGCTTCGTGAATTATTTTATTCTACAGGTTGATTATGTTGATTATATCCGTTTTAATATGAACAGCAAGACAATATACAATTTATTGCGTGCCTATAATAAAAAGACGCATAATTAACTATTTCAGTTATTTTTATGTTCCGTTAATAAATTTAACGCCCAAGTGTTGGACGGCTCACTGATAACAAACAACATGTAGGTTCGCGCAACAAATAACATTCATAATCTTCACGAAATATACAGTTTTAGCTAGTTGAGATGAAACCAGGGGTACAGAAATGTATACGGGGTGAGTAAAAAAATAATTAATTTTTATAAAATTTTAAATAAAACGATTACTATGGTAAATATACACATTCAATGTAAAAATTTCAATAAAATTATTACTATGGTAAATAATAAACTTTAGATGACACTTTATTAATTTCTGGCGTAAGTAAATACATCTCGTTCTGCTATTTCACTTTTTGCGTTACCGAAATCATCAAACCTCCATGACATGATCTAAACACACAAATCAGCTGCTGTACTCATTGCAAAAAAGGTAGTGTTTTCTATTACGTTTACCGAGAAATAAAAAATCCTGTAACGGAATTTTCAATATTTGCTAGCGGGGGGAATGTTATTTATACTCAAATTTGAAATATTTCCTCAACTACTGTAGTTTGCTGTTGTGATAATAAATTAACTTTAATAAAATGCTCGAGACGAAGAATTTGGAAGACATGAGTGAAGAAGATTCTGCTTTTAACTGTGTAATTATAGAAGATCACCGTGTAAATAACTCGGCCCCTTCAAAATGGATGGCCGTGTATGCTGTTTAGTTGAACGAAACTTTTTTTTAGATCAGGCAGATAAAAAGATCTCGATAATCCTCAGC
This sequence comes from Icerya purchasi, assembly GCA_039619475.1. NCBI lineage: Eukaryota > Metazoa > Arthropoda > Insecta > Hemiptera > Monophlebidae > Icerya > Icerya purchasi. The sequence continues at coordinate 188,141,880 of CM077115.1, read as the reverse complement.
TAAACGTAAAACATGAAGACCAATTTTTATTGGACGGTGATAAACGTGTTTCCTAAAGAGAGAAAGAATCTTTATATAAATATAATTCTAGATTAAACAATTTTTTATGAATTTCCAAATACAGATTTAAAGGAGTATTAATAAGGGGCGAAGCCATGGATAACAAAAATCAAAACTGGAAACTGTTCGAGTACGCAGCAGCAGACGAGGAACGGAAGGCAAGACTGGAAACCGTATTTTTAATATTTGCTACCGGGGGGAATGTTATTTATACTCAAATTTGAAATTCTTACTCAACTATTACAGTTTGCTATTGTAGAGATAAATTAATTTTAATGAAATGGGTTGAAAGGTACGAGTGAAGAAGATGTTCTCTTAAACGTGCAATTATGGGAGATGAACAACTAAGTCCCTTCAAAATGATGAGGCTATCTGTGCTGTTTAGTTGAGCGAAACTTTTTGCTAGATCAGGCAGACAAGTTATGGATAAATCGATAATCTTCAGCTAAACGTGAAACACGAGGAGCATATTTTGTTGGACGGTGATAAACATCTTTCACCCAAAAGAGAGAGAAAGAATCTTTACATAAATATCTTCTTCTTCTTCTTTAAGGTGCCATACTCTCATCGGACTTCAGGCTGTTGACATGAAGATAATTTTTTTTCCATTTTTCCCGATTCCTGACTTTATGAATTATTTCTTCTGTTGAATGGTTTGTCCAATTTTTTTTGTTTTCAAACCATGTCGTATTCTTCCTGCCAATCCACCTTTTTTTCTTCGATCTGCCCAAGTAAAATTGTCCTCCTCAGTAGCTGATATCTTAAGGGGGCACGTATTATATGTCATTCTAGTTTCCTCTTTTTTTTTTTTTTGTATTCACCAGTTCCCGATTTTTGTCCATACGCAGTAGTACTTCTGAATTTTTTTGTCTTCTCCGTCCACGAGATCTTAAGCATTCTTCGGTAGCACCACATTTCGAAGGCTTCTAGTTTTTTTATCATTGCCGTTTTCAGTGTCCATGTGTATCCGTATAATAGCTAAGGCCATACGTAGCATTTCAGAACTCTCAATTTCAGCGATATCTTGAGGTTCTTAGATGTTAGTACTTTCTTCCAATTATACTAAAAGCATCTCTCGCTGTCGCTATGCGTATTCTTATTTCTTCGTCCGGGTCTGCCTTCTCATTTATCCGGCATCACAGATATTTGTACCGAGCCACCTTTTCAATGTTTCTTCTTGATAATTGCAGCTGTATATTGTCCAATCTTTCTTTGCTACTTATCACCATCTTTGTCTTTTCGATGTTAATTGAAAACCCGGTGTATCTTTTACTTATTTCATTGATACTATTTAATAATTCCTGGAAATCAGTCAATGATTCTACTAGCAGCAGCACTGTGTCATCCGCGTATCTAATATTGTTTAATATTTCACCTCCAATTCTTATTCCTATATGCTTTTCTTGCAAAGCCTCCCAAAAGATAATTTCTGAATATATATATTGAAAAGCAATGGTGATATCCCGCAGCCTTGTCTTACACCACGTTTGATATGAATCTGTTGTGAGTCATTATTCCCAATCGGCACAAATGCTGTTTGATTCCAGTATAGGTTCTTTGTCAGTCCTATATCCCAGTTATCTAAACCAAACTGTTCCGACATTTGTATTAGCTTATTGTGGTGTACTCTATGAAAAGCATTTTCAAAATCAATGAAGCACGTATACACTAGTTTGCGAAATTCTCGACCTTTCTGGAGTAATAATTAGATGCAATACAGTGCTTCTCTAGTTCCCATACCAGGTCTGAATCCGAATTGTTCCTTGCTACTTGTTTCTTCACATTTCCTTTGTATCCTTCGCTGAATTATCCTTAGTAATATTTTTAATAAATGCGACATCAGGCTGATTGTCTCCACAAGTCTCCGTTTTCTTCTGTTTGGGAATTGTAGTAATTTTTTAGATTTCATCCATTCTTGTGGTATTATCCCACTACTGTAGATCTTATCGTATATCTTTGTTAGTTTTGCAATGCTACTGTCCTCCAATAACTTAAGCAAATCAGCGGGTACTCCGTCGGGACCCGAAGCTTTTCGTACTGGTGTATTCTTTAAGGCCTCTTCTATTTCAGACTGTATAATCTCTAATCCGAGGTTGTTATATTCCAGTTTGTCTGCTATATCTTCATCGTAAAGTTTCTCAATATAATCTGTCCACATTTTGATTAGGATATAATTTCAGGTAAAACAAAAAAATTTTTATTAATTTCGAAGTACAGATTTAAACGGGTATTCGAGCGAAACGGTGGGTAACAGCTAGTGTATATATATATATATATGTGTGTTTGCACATATTTTTATTTTTATTTTTTAAATTAAAAATAAAAAATAAAAAATTTAAGTGTCTTTTTTAACAGAAACGTCATTTTAGTTTTTGCTTTGTAGGACGATAGGGGTAAAATTTTTAAAAGAAGACCATCTTTAGGGCGATGACTAAAATTATTTGCCGTTTTACTATACATTTCTAGTTTATAAGAATAATTTTTATATATTACATTACGTATTTTTTATGTATTTTGTGCATTTCATTAAATATAAAATTGTAAATATAAGCATAATGAAAAAGAAAACCAACTACGTAAAAATAAAACAACTTTAATCTCAATTAAGAAAATCCAATTTAACAAAAAATTTAAGACAAAAACTTGCGATGGACCTTATTTTAAATAATTGTTTTAAATTTTAAAATTCAAAATGATACCGTTAATTTTTAATAATATTCTTTGGTTTTTTTCCTAGATGAAAATAAGTTAAATTTTACTAGGGGTAATTCATATACAACACTAAATCTAACTTTATTAATATACTTTTTTTTACTTTCTTAAAGATGAGATATTACTCTGAAGAGACGTTTTTAGTCTATTCATTTAATATTCAATTTTAAGACGCTTGTAATTCATTATTGTTTTTTAAACAAATACTAAACGATAAGGTTTAATAAATTTGCTTTAAAATTTTATTTTCCATCGAACAAACTGACCATCCGTAACGAATTAAAAAAGTTTTGATCGTCAGAATTTCAAAAATTTGAAAATTATTTCACTATTAATCAAATATGAGACACTGGGATAATGAATATAGAGGAATCAAGATTGAATGTGCCGGTGACCGGAAGAATTAACGGGACATTATACTTAAAGAAGCGTGCTACGTTCGCTAACCAAGGACTTGACAAGGGTTAGTAAGAGAAACAAGCAGGGTTTCGAGCTTCTTAATTTAAAATAACGAGGAATATTGTAAATTTTTTATTCCTAATTAACCGAGAAATTGTAACAAATTTTTGAAAGTCGGAAAAATATTTAATCTATTATTGTTAAAAGTTTTTTATGTGGTAGACAAGAAGCTACACTATGAAAGGCTGTGCAAGTTCGATACATTTCGAATAGTGAAGGAAATATGAGAACTATTTTATATGTATTAAAATGTACTTGTATTAAAATGGTGGGATCAATTTAATTCGCAGCGAGGTGTCGTGTTTGACCAAATATTATAAATATGAAATAGTTTGTACATTCAAATAAGCAAATACAAGAAAGAGAATACGCAGATTAAAATATAATTATAAAAATGAAAGTGAAGGATGTTTTGTTTTTTTTTTTTGGCATGGAACATGCTTTAGCCGTGACCTAACCGCCCAAAAACGTTACGAGGGAGTGTTGCGCGGGAACGGAGACAAACGTAGCTCGCTTATAATAAGAATACTACTGTAGTAGTAGGATAAACGGGTTTATAGTGAGCCAGCGCATTATTCATAGACGAGGTTAGCATATGTTACGCGACGAATTTCCAAACGAAGATGTCACAAATTTCAACATACGTGATACTTGTAAGCAGTCGGTTTATCAGTCGAAAATCCTCCGTTTATCGCGAAGTAACAGTTTCGTTTAATCCGAGTTTTCGACAGATTTACCACCACTAGATTGTATCACAGAACGTCTCATTTCTCCTCGACTTTCGTCCATGCAAATCGGACGTCTCCGATACGAACACGGTAGTAAAAGCCTTCGCAATTACCCAGACAGTTTGATGACGATTACGCCATAAATGTTCACATAAAACGTCTGTCAATACATAAAAATCTACGTGTTTAAAAGGGTACGTCAAAAAAAACGGCTACCAACCGATGGTGGGCGTATTTATTGGAAACCTCGTCATACAGATTGTACAAAATTACGGTCGACGAGTCTTTCTTTACTACTAAACATGAACGTGAAAAAGGTGCCATTCGAAATGATAACCGAACAACAGGAAGCAACAAACGCTGATGTGGAGCGAAGAAAAATATCTGCGCATTGCTCCTGGAGAAATTTTCGACGAACACGCCGAAGAGTTCTCGTTCCCTGCGATCTACTTGGGTCATCTGCGGACGTTCAAAGACGGATTAAAAATAACTCCTTTCAACATGGCGACGAGCAAAATTCGGCGGCGCGACTGACGTGGAGTCACTCCTAAACACATTTTGTACATGGTGATGAAAATCATGCGGCTGACTTCGAATCACTTAGGGTTTGTCTCAACCGGGAACACCGCACAAATAACGAGAAAAGTGATCGAAGACAAGCGGTTCATCGAAGAAAGCGTCGAATGCAATCTAAAAATTTCTCAAGTCGATTCCGAATTCAGTTCATTATTGGGCGGATAAGAAAAAGGAACTGTTCGCCGTGATCCGGCAACTGGGTAAGCCGACGGTATTTTTGACATTCAGCGCTTCCGAACTTCGATGGCCGGAATTGCTGAAACTTCTGCACAAATTGGAAAACGACGGCGAAGAATTCGATGGAGATCCGTTAGAAAAGATGAATAGTCTTCGAAGTTGAACACTGACTGGTTAATGAAGATCCGAATACTTGCGTGCTGTACATCAACAAGCTGTTCGATGTTATTCCGTATAATTTAGCGATCCAAACGTTGCAGCTCGTTCGGGAAATACCGCGTCGTCGATTTCTTTAAACGCGCCGAATTTCAGCATCGAGGCAGCCCGCATGCACACATTCTATTGCGGCTAGAGAACGACCCCCCGAGAAGCTATCGGTGAGAACATGCCCGAAACTCTGAGCCTAATCGACGAACTCTGTTCGGTTAACTCGATTCACTTGAAATATTCCAAGTGTCAGACCCGCAAGCACACGTTCACGTGCTATAAGAATAAAAAAGTGTCGGTTCGTAGCTCCATTTTGGCTTATGCTCAAAAAAACCAGAATACTCATTCCTATGCCCAAAGAGGACGGTCGCAGAGAAACATTGACAAAAACAAATTTAAAACCTTAGAGGACCGTAGTACCTACGAATCGATCGAGGATTTCTTTCACCAAAACAATATGAAAAACGAGGAATATTATCATCTCAACATTTTTCTGGGCCGCAATATCTGGACCTATGATCATGTTGAAAACAGAACTAGAACAAATTTGGACGAACAGCTTCAATGTGTGGATCGCGCCGATTTTGAATCCGAATATGGACATACAATTCGTATTGGAAGAATATTCGTGCGCTGTGTACGTGGTGGAATACGTCAATAAAAAACCAACGGACGGATCAGCGGATTTCACCGAGAACTGGTTAAACTCGGAGAAGAGCATCCCGACAAAGACTACACGTACTTGTTGAAAGAGGTTAGCATCAAAATGTTGGACACCGTCGAAATGAGTTCGCATGAAGCTGAGTGGTATGTGCTTCGCCTCGGGATGTCTGAAATTTTACATTCCAACGACCTGGCCGCACGAACGTCAAAAGGTTTTGAAAACTCGAAAACAGCTGGACGAGGAAGAATTGAACGACGAATCGACCGGTATATGAAAGGACAGTACGATACAGAAATACGAACGACGACCACGCGATACTCTGGCGGAAGTTACGCTAGTCCAATTCGCGTCCGAGCATTACAAAAATAAAAAAAAAGGCTGTTTGCGAAATGTTCCCCTTGCCTGATAAGATCTCGTCAATACGATATGGGTGATGTAACCGAATATAAACGAGAAATGGTCACTGTCCACTTTTCCGTTCTTCAACGAAGTAATCGGCGTTTTAGATGGTAATAAATTCTTACTGATATAACGATGAGGCGATTTTAAACCATCGCAACGAATTCGATCCCGGAATAGATATCGAAAAACCCATGGACTACTACTGTAAGCAACTGTGTCTCGGAACCGATAAACAAGACGAGGCTCAGGAGCAACAAGAGCTTTAAAGTAAAGAAGTTTCGGATAATTTCTCACTGTCTCTTTCTGCGAATAACGACGACATTATTAAATTGCTTCAAAGTGTCAAACTTGTCACCGATTATTCGCAGACGAGGAACCGGTTGTGTCTTCTCAACGATACTGCGAATCGATGAGAATGACGAACAAATAACAACGAGAATTTAGAAACGATTCACAGAATCCACGATGATCAGATTGCGGAGCCGCTTCAAATATTTTTCACCGGGCACGCGGGATGTGGAAAAACTTTCGCGATGAAATGGACTCACCTACAATAGATTCACTGAAAATCATAACTCGGCTTACAATTCGTATTATGCTTACACGTCCACTAGTAAAACGGCCACTGCTATCAATGGAGGAACGACTGTACATTCGGCGTTTCGTCACGTTATTTCAGTTGTCCAGATCGGATCGTGGGTTATCGATCGAATCTCTTTGAATTCGTTTCGTAGTGGTTTCCAAAACATCGATATCATTTTCATAGATGAGGTTAACATGATTGGAGTCGAGCTGTTGGAAATTCTCAATTTCAACAAATCACCGTGGAATTCGATAAACCGTTCGGCGGCTTCAACATAGTATTTTGGAAGAGATCTCTGTCAACTATCTCAAGTAATGGCGACGCTGATTTACAAAAGGATGAAAAAGCGTTACAAACTGGTGGAATCGCCATGTACGAAAAAGAAAACTGCATGTTATTTTCGACTTCGCACATCCTGATGAAATTTTACAAAAAAATTCGTTAGAACAGAAGCGTGGCAGTAAGCGAAGAGTGCGGTGATATTTACGCTATCGAAAGCACTATCAATGGTCAGCGATCATTCATTGTAACGGTTTACACCTGGCACTAACATTGACGATATTGAAGATTTATTTGAATTAAATTTGATGGCTTACACACCACCTAAGGGAGCAGAAATTTTCAAAGTTATCGAAAAAAGATCCATCATTTTGTCTGACGATATAAACCTAAATCTGAAGAAACCTGAAAATTGCCGATTGGTTCAGCTTGCGGAAGAAACGTTCGGATTACAGCTTAAAACAAATCTCGCTCTATCGACTACTCGTGGTGAATTGTGCACACAGTCTTCGCTCACCACATCGAAAGGATCGATTCGAAAAATTACGTCAGTTATTTCAGTTGTCATAAACTGGTCATACTGTCCATTACTTCTAACGACCACGTAGAACAAGCAAAAAAATAAAACGATTATCCGTACCTTTTTGTATTACTTCATTCATAATTTCCCAACAGAACAGTAGCAGTTACAAAGTCGGCATTCAGCAAATCACGCTAAAGCATGTTCCATGTTTTATAATTTTAACCGTAGACTCGTAAGTTAAGGCGCGAAGCGATGAGTTTTTGTTTTTATTTTTAAAGAATAAACAAAGGAATAAAAAGGCTGTTATCGCAAATCAGAAATAATTTTAACGACGTGGCCTTCGCGCTGGCATTTTAAAAATGCTCTTAATTACCTATTTTGTAAGTTTTAAATGAAACTATTTATAATCACTTCTCGTTCTTCATGATGTCTAAATGATTTCATAAATCCTACATGCATAGATGAAAGTTTACGGGTGTACTCGATAGGAGAAGTGAGTAGAATAACTATTCCGTTATCGCTACTTCGATTAATTCAAAATTTTTCATTTGCATAACACGCTCATCTGACAATAAATAACATCGAAGCTTTACTAAAAATAATAAATTCCGTAGACTATCATGTGACGAACAAATTCGTTTGTATTCATTCTGAAACATGGCATTCCGATAAAAAACCGGGACTTAATCTTTTGACGAAAAATAAAAGAGCTTATGAAAACTACCGGACTTCCTGGCAAACCTATCAGAAGACTAAAGAAAAAACAATGTCGAGATGCATTTATCACAGAATAATAATAATAATAATGATGATGATAATAATAATAATGATAATGATAATAATAATAATAAAATACTCATATAAATAAATAAATAATCCGTTATTTAGGAAACTTAAAATAGCTAATGATTAATTTCGTTGATAACCACCTAAGAGTCGGCATAGAAAAAAAAAAAGAAATTTTCATAGCGCTGAAACAGATGTTTCGTCACAACTAAAGATCTTACTTGAGTTACAATTAATCCGTTAATCTTCCAAGTAATTCGAAAATTAATTATCAGTTTTTTTGCAAAGGAGAGAAGGTTTTGGGATTCCAGCTGGTTTTTTACAGAAATATCCGAAATTTCAGAAAGCTTCTTTTTTTTTATTTCATTCTGCAACCGCATTATTAAAAGGATTATTTTTTTTCTACTAACCTAACCGACTAAATAATCTAAAATTCAGATAGAAAATTCAAACGATCGACTTTACGTAAATTATAAAACACTGTTTTAGATTTAATGGCTGTTTTTTAGCAGCACCGGCTTCTTTTACTTTTCCAAACACCAAATTGTCTTGCTACTTTACGCATAGATAATTTTTTTTTTTTTCTATCAGCTGTACCCAGCATATCCCACTATTTCATTACGTCATACGAAAAATTAAAAAACAAAAAAAAAAAACGTCGCACCATTAAACTTATACTTGATATTCATAAAGAAGTAAAAAAAAAAACAAATTAAAAAAAAAATGCACATAATTTACATTTAAAAAGTTGATTTATTTTTGACGTAAAGCGAGTGACTCTTTTTAAAATAATTATTACGTACCTTGCCGTGTGTTTCAAAAAAACTGTTGAATTACAAACAAATCGAAAAAAAGTCTCGAAGAAGAACAGAACGAACTACACTCTGATCTGCTCTATAATTTATTAGTTTTTTACGTGTCTCTCTTTTTTTTTATTCTTTTTGTTGTTTTCTTTTATTTTTCTTGGGCTCGTCAACCAAGGAGACCCTTACCCAGAAACAAATAGTAAGGAAAGAAGTCGGTTATATTTTAATTCGATCTAAAATCTTTGCTAAAAAGGAACAAATAGCAGGAATAACTAGTAGGGAAGGAAAAGACAGGATATAGGAAGCACAATAAGGAGCCGGGAGCTCAAGCCTCAACAAATAGGAATACAAAATGCTCCACAAAAAGAGATGAAACACTGGAAGAACACACGATCGGCGTCGCAAATAACTGCATCATCAGGATGGAAGAGACAGTGTGCGGAGGAAATTAGGGAAAAGCGAAATCTGCCAGAAGGCTGCAAAGAAATGACCAAAACGCATACGAACAACGGAAACAACATCAGAGCGTCGAAGAGAGGGATGCAAAAGAAACCATATTTTACTTCATCTTGCTTAGTAGTTTGTAACTAATATGCCGGATGACAGCATCCTTATCTGTTTCCTCGATAACTCATATCTCTACATATTAATAATTTTATTTTAATTCTTTATTTTAAAATAATATAACGAAATATTTGCACACGCGCAAAGTTTTTTACTGTGATAACATTTCATTCTGTTCAATTACTCATATCAGTTATATACTCGGGACCATGAGTGCGTTATCATTTTTAAAAAAAATTTTCAACGTCATTTAAAAGATTAACGATATTATTTTCGATGTTTCATTAATAAAATTCCAGTATGAAATATTAAATATAATTACGGACATTAATATACCGATATGTTATTGTAATATAAATACTACATGTGCATCTTTATATTCTATCGTTATTGCAAACCTCCCCCAATTTGGTATACGTTATTCACTTGTATCGAAATATCTTCCCGGTTTTGACATTCCAACAAAGTGTGTATGATTCTGTTTAGTTATAAACACCGTAAATAGTCATTTTTTTCCCTTCATTATTTAATGATTTAACGAAGGAAAATTGTTTTCAAATACAATGTTTTAAACAAAAACATTGTTCAAGATATATTCACAAATCGAAAATTTTAAAAAAGGCTTCACAAGTTGTAGAATAACTCTGATTGCGGGGAATAGTACTATTACTTTTTCTCGGAGCCGTCCACAAATCAGATATAACGAAGAAAAATGGGTTATTAAACCGATTAAAAAAATAATAAACAAGACTAAAATAATATGTTTCGTGTAAAGAAAATTTTAAATATCGTTCGCTTCGAACCATAGAATTCCCCCCCCCCGCCACTCCGGTCCTAGAACCACAATTAGCGCTGACGCTTAATTATCTAGACCTTGACTTGTTTTACATAAAGTTAATACTTCCACATGTCTCTTCTCATTAGAACAAGACATGACTTTTAACTAATACAATAATAACTTTCCTTCAAAAAAAAGAGTCGCACAAAATAATAACAAATATTAATCACAGTAAAAAAAAACTTTCACGAATTATTTATCGCACTGTTCAAACGATCTGTGCTGACTCAGATTAAATTATTTTGCGTGGAATGCTGTTGTAATATGCTCACAGGGTTATCCGGGTAATACATCTCTACACCAGTATCCCTTAAGTCTTCTTCTCCGCGAATTCCCAGGGACAGACGAAGAGAATATGATGCTGGACGCTTCGACATTCTCACTGAGTTCTAGTTTACTAAAGTAAGCAGTGGTTTTATAAAATAGCATAAAATAGTGCGCTCCGGAACAGTATGCTGAAAAAATAAATTAAATAAAAACAAATTAAATTAAAACGAATTAAATTAAAACAAATTAAATTAAAACAAATTAAATTAAAACCTTCCATAAATGCTCACAAAGCAATGCTAGGTAAGGATAAAAAAGTGCAAAATTAAACAAACACTGAACAGAAAGCGGACCTTACAGAGTTATAAACAAAACAGTTTTAGAATAAAAATAAAGCGAAATCCAGCTTAATCCTAAGCGTGATAAGTAAATTTTTCATCTTAATTTTTGAAAATATTAAAATAATTCAAATAAAACAGGATATAAGAAGATAGGTAATTCGAAATAACCGGGATACGTTTCTCATAGTTTCAGATAAAATGTTTTCAACAAATATCAAGAATAATTAGCGATAAGCAATAAGGGAAAAAAGCGGAAGATTATGTAATTATAAAAAGGAACGAAGGTACAAGAAATTCTTAATAGAAAACTAGGTAAAACTGGAAAAGAAAATGGAAACAGAATGCGATTTAAAATGGAAACTGTTGGTGTATCAGTTATCATTAGAATATGTAGGAGAGGGAATATTTTATTTTTTTTTTCGGTTTGGCCAACCAAGGACAGCTTCCCAGGACAATTGGACTATATTAGAGATTAAATTACTGATAGCTGCCTTATAACTGAAATGATCGAAAAGATGCGTCTAGTGAGGAGAAAAAAAGGAAGACTGCTAAGTGAAAAATTGACTGATTGTTGACGTAAGCGAGAAAATATAAAAAATAGATTAACAATAAATTAAAAATAAATACGTTCGTCATTATTTTTATTTTTTGGTTTAATAACTTCAATTTAGGTAGTAAAAATGATTAACTGTAATTTTATTTACTAGAATAAACGATAATACGAGTGTTGGGCACTCACGCAACTGGCGTATCTGTCCAGTAAGACTCATAACTTATTTATTTATCAAAAAAAAAAAAAATTAAATTATTAAGTAAATTAATTATTTTAAAATTTAAACATCGATCATATAAGAGCTGTGATTATTAACAATGTATGTGTTAAATTATCGTTAAGTTATTTGAGACTTTATCGCCTGCTGACGAAATTTATTATAGAATGCAGATATTTTTTTTCCTTTTTTGACAAACAGAAGAGATTCGATTGTCATCGGTGTTTAATAGGGTCCGATTTAAAATTTATACCGGATGCATAGTTAAAGTTCTGGCCTTCCTTCGTCATTAAAAACGAAATACAAAATTAATATAATTTCAGTTGAAATAAAAATTAAAAATAACCTGGTTTGCCCCCTACCCCCGTTGCTTCGCTCATCAAAACTCAAAAGGGCTCCTCCCTTTGCTCACTGCGATTGCACTGGGCACCATGGTTAAAATTACTAACCTATCAAAACACGTTTAAAATGTTTATACACTCTTGTACACGATAAAAAGAATACACTTCTGTAAATTGTAATTTATGATGAAAATAGGCAAATTATTTCTCTATAAAACAAATTATTTCTGATGCGCAATTGTCAGCTGAGGTCGCTAAATTACGCGAAGCGAACCGAAATTTTCAAATACTACCCGAGTGTCCCAATTTGCAATGGCTACCTGATTAATATTGAAATCATTTTCAAAATTATTAAACACAACGTGGAGAAGTGAATTGACCAAACGGTTTTTATTAATAGACAAAATCATTACAATTCTCTAGTATAATATCATTATTTTGCAAAGTATTAATGTGAAAAAATTCGAAACCTATTTTGGAAAGTTCGACCCTTTCGCGTCTGCAGCCTAGCTGACTGCAGTTCTAGTCATTTGTAGGATCTTGTGCAAAATAATGCGAAGGTAAAAAAAAACTATTCCCCTACGGGAAAAAAATTATTTATATAACTTTTTCCCACGCTACATTTTTCGTACATTTTAGGCAATACCGTACATCATGACGTCCGATCTAGAACGGTATCAAAACCATGTTTACACGTAACTTATACTGGTAGTTGCAATTTAAAACTGTGCAAAACTGTCAAGTTGCTTAATACGTGTATGCAACTTTTAATTTATGCTAGGAAAACCAAATTTTCGGCCATGATCACTAGTCGAAATTTTACCGGTAATTAAATAATTGCGCAATTTAACAAATAGTAAATGAGAATACCCATTGCAAAACTGACTCTTCTTTCAATATTAAGGATTTAGAAAAAGTCAAAAGTGATAATAGCTTTGGCGTTATTTTTACTTCGCAATTTTAAAATACAAAAGATAAATTGAAACGTGGACAAATTTTGAAAAGAACGTCGCATAAATACACCAAATTTAAATTAAGTCCATTATAATGATGATGTGGAAGCATTGGAAAACTGTGAATATAATGATCTGACGGTTCCCAACATAATTAAATTTGCGAGCGATCGAGAACTTCCGTCTAAAAAGGCAACTTCATTAGACGCATAAAAACTACACCACACACTGAATTGCGGGGATGGGGAAGACAAAAGAAGTAGTGTGAACCACCGGTCGAATGATTGAAAAAAAATTCGTGTCAAATGTGTCATTTTTTTTTTTTCTTTTTTACATCCATTTGAACATAGAATATAACATTAGAAAAACAATTAAAAATATTGATATCTAATAATCTGTAAAAGGAATTAAGATCGACTGTATTATCGTGAAAAAAAGTTCTATAAAAATAGACTAAAAGAAGGAGGTTCACATGCCGTGTGTAATTTCAAAGACTAGCGGCATATTGAACAAAAATCATATCTAGAGAGACCAGAGAAATACGCGCACCCTAAAAACGCTAAAATTTCACCGAGGGCGAATGAAGTATAATTCCAAAAAAAACCTTAAAATCCACTTCCTTCCAGGTACTTGTTTAATCCAAAAAATTGATAAAAATTGTCGATCTTTTCTAATTAATTGTTGTGATTTTAGTTTTTCATTAACTACGAAGTCTAATTTTGGAAAGAAACGTCCTGCTCCACGGTTAGTTATTGAAATAAATATTGAAAATGTTTCAAAGAGGCACTTCAGATTTAACTGTGATCTCTGTATACTGTTCTTTTCGTTAACTGCTACTGGTATCAATACCTGAACTAGCTTCGCACATTTCCGGTAATTTTTTAATGCGCCTTTTAGTTTAACTTTCATGTAAAAGTAAAGTAAGTCCCATGTACATTCTTGATAAGGGGTATCATAGATATTGTGAAGTTAAGCTTTTCATAATGTACTTAAGGGCCCCTAATGGAGATCTGATGAGAATACTGGGGAGGCTAGTTCCTTTCTATACTTTTGCATTATCCGCCTTTACTTTTATATGAAAATTAAACTAAAAAGCGCATTAAAGTTATTCAAATTTCCAAAAAGAAGAAGTATATGTACGTTGTGGCGAATCAGTGAAGTAGCGCCATCTCGTGAGTGAATGCGAATAAGTTGTATGTTCTTCTTTCAGTATTTATTCATGAAACGCGCCACTGTCGAGGCTGGTCAGCTGATTGATTGGCCGAGCGGCTATCGCCGGTTATTTTTTGCGGTTTGAGGGTGTGTGCGTGCTGTTAGTCGAAGGCCAATGGTGCTGTAAACTAGGAAAACTGTTCTCGTCAGGTGCGGATCTAATGTATAGGCGGGACAGGTAAATTGTGATCGATGACAACGATTTGCGTGGGTGATTACTAAGAGGGTGTGTATTTTATTAATGATCACTGGTACTTACAATGACGTGAGAGGGACAACGTTCTTAATCGTATTCTTGCACTTTGTTTCGTTAACTTGATATTGTACCCAACGTTTACAGATTACTTTCATATTCTGTCGATAAAAAGTAAAAAGTTTTCCATAATTATTGAAAATACATTTTTTATAGTCAATAAAACTGAATTATTTGTTTTTGCACGTTATTTTCCTGCAAACATCTTATTACATCAAATGATATAAAGTCTAGCCTAATTGGTGCCCGATAAAATAGTTTAAAAAATACGATTCACCGCGTCCGTTCAGTCAAAACAATTAGAGCGTTAAAAATTACATAATAATGTATAGGGGCGGATCCAAAGAGACATTTTGGGGAGTGAAATTATATAATTATGTTATGACATGTTTTCTACGCTGGGCAGTAGATTTGAGAAATACCCCTTGTTTCATAAAGAAAATCAAAACCACCCTTTAGAAATTTAAAAATGTTCTACAAATACATAATTATTACAATTTTTAATTTAACTTTTGACTTATATTGGGGGGGGGGGGATAAAACGGAATTATAAAATTCTAGCTAAAATAGTAGTTTAGAAGTTGAACAGTAAGAAAGATAGTATTTTGATTAATCCCAATTCTTTACTCGTGAGCAGGTTTAAATATATATATTTATCATTGAACTATTTTTAATTAAAATTGCAAAATAAATAAGGAAGGCAAAAGACTGATGACAGTTGCGTATAAAATAAAATAAAAACGTAACATTAATAGTTTTACTAGAAAACAGGATTATTGTATGGCGCTCGTTAATCCGTTCATCTAATGAAATGTAAAGAAATAAAATCAACTTTTGAATTATTTTATCCTTTCCGAAACAAGGGCGACATCATGCTTTGAAAATTTTTCTTTAAATCGGAACTTTTAATAAAGTATTCTACGTATGAGAACTTTTGAAAGGAATTCAATTGTTGCATGATAACGCACGGTCACGTACAACGAAGAGGTTACCCAAGAACTTACAGCCAAGTTCGGATGGTCAATTGTACCCTGGTCACTCTACAGTCCAGGCCTTGCTCCAAGAGTGGATTACACTTTATTTCCTCAATGGAAAAAAAAGAAAAATTAGCTGGTGAAAAACACGGTCGATGAATCGCTTGAAAATCGAGTCACTGAAATCTTCAAAGAACTGGACGGAAAATTTTATAGGGACAGTAAAATAATGATATGTTAATTATAAAACGTCGTGACAAATGCTTAAATGTAAAAAGTTCTCACATCGCAAAATGTAGAATGTTCAAGGAATAAAATGCAAGTTTCAGGTTTAATTTTCGTTCATTATCACGCATCTTCACTTTACTTTCCGGGCGACCCTCGATGATATGAGATATTTTCAAAAACATTTCTAAACTAAGTGCTTTTATGTGTTTCTTATATATGTTTTTGTTTATTTCATTTTATTTTTTTTTTTTATGGTATTAACTAAAATCAGTCCATGCTGCAATACGAAAAAAAACGACGTTTAAGTGCAGTTTATACAGTGTTATTAATTAACATACAGAATGTGAGAAAATTTAAACATTTTTTTCATTATATTCAAAATGCTTATATTCGATTTAAGTTATTAAATTTGGCCGAGTTTATTAATTTATTAATAACAAAACAAAATGCAGCAAAATTTGTTAAATTTTACATGTTCGAAATGGTCGTATTCGATAATTCGTATTTATGTACTAATGGATTTTATTTTAATTTCACACTTTAAAATAATGTACGAAAAGTATTAATAGTTTATAAAAGTTTTCTGTAGTTTGAATTTTTTTTCTTTTATAATTTTTCGGAGCCAAACCTGTGTACTCACGATGATGCCGTAAAAATAAAATAAGCAGTTTTCCTTGCATTATTTTTTTTTTTTTTGTTCTATTTGCAGTTATCGACGGCGGTAGTGGAACCGTATAATACAGTACTGATGGCAAATGCTACGGTGGAGAATTGCGACTGCGCTTTCATTATGGATAACGAGGCGTTGTACGATATATGCACGAAAAATCTGGACATGGATTCGCCGAAATACGGTAATTTGAACCGGTTAATCGCTCAAGTTGTTTCATCCATAACTGCTCCACTACGTTTCGACGGCTCGGTAAATGTTGATTTATCGGAATTTCAAACGAATTTGGTGCCGTATCCGAGAATTCATTTTCCGCTAATCGCCTACTCGCCGTTCCATTCTATGGAGTATTCTATACACCGTAACACGAGCGTCTCGTTCGTAACGAACGCTTGTTTCGATTTCAGCAGCCAGCTGGTTAAATGCGATCCGTCTCGCGGTAAGTACATGGCTTGCTGCTTGCTGTACCGTGGTTTAGTTCCGCCGAACGATATATACAAATCGGTTAAACAGATAAAACAAACGGTAAATTTTGTAAACTGGTGTCCAACTACGTTCAAAGTGGGCATCAATTACCAACCGCCCAGCACTATAGACGGTAGCGGTTTGGCACCTACAAAGCTGGCCCTGTGTGTACTAGCCAATACAACGGCTATCGCCGAAGCTTGGGCCCGAATCGATTATAAATTCGATCTAATGTACGCGAAAAGAGCGTACGCACATTGGTTCTTGGGCGAAGGCATGGAGGAAAACGAGTTCATCACTGCCAGGGAAAATATGGCTGCTATGGAAAAGGATTACGAAGAAAGCGGGAAGGATTCCGGATTGATGGAGGACGATGAAACGCAGGAAAGTACGGAATCATCAACTTCATCGCAGCATTCTCTTAAGCGTCGACGTTCCCCTAGCAAAAGCAGCAGAACAACAGAAACTAGAACTAGAAAACCATCCAGAACGAAAAACATAAAAATCAAAAAACCGACTTCATTCACGACAACGGATGCGCAAGCAATGTCGCCGAGATCAACGCATATAACGCAAGCTGTATCGACGGACGAGACTACGAAGTATGAAGAAAAAAAAAATCATTATCAACCAGATATTCACGGAAATGAGCAGAAAAAATAATATTCAAAAAAGTTACGAAACGAAGGTACCTCCAAATACAATGGAAATCTTTTGCTCAATGAAATCGTAGAAATTAATCCGAAATCATCTCTAGCGATATGTGCTCCGTTTTTCCAGAATTTGTCGGACGTTTACGGTGTATTATTGGATCCAAAGTCAACAGCATAAACGGAAAGTTCGGGAAAAGTCAACGGATCGAATTATACACATATTTGTGTCAAAAATTGATTTTTTCTGTGTTCTTAAAAAGGAAAAATTGTATAAAGCTGAAAATGCCGTTGAATAAATTATTCTGCCAGATAGTTATTTGTGTTTTTTTATATAAACTAAACGAATTTTAACGATTTCACTTTCGTCCGATTTCAATTGTTACGGATAGTTTCGGCTAAGTTCACTCAGTTGTTCCTCTCTCTTCTCGCACAAAATTTATAAAAATTTCTGAACATTGTAAATATTGACTAGTCACATCATGCCAGTTTTCATGTTCTCACCACTTTTGAAGGTATCAATTATTTCGAAGCCGAGTATCATATACAATGGTTTACATTCCAGCTGAACAAATACTAATAAAACATTACTACATATTCGTGACTTGAAGGAATTTCCCTTTGGCTTAACTTCTCGACGTCGTTCTAAATTTCTTTCGAAATATTTTCTGTTTTTATTTCCGAATATTATGGGTATTAAAAACATTTTTGGGATTTTTTGTCCTTGTGGCAGTATATTTAAACTTTTATAAACTATCGGCTAATTGTTCCATACGGACCCGATATTATTTTTATTGTGCATTTCATAGCAAATAACGTTTCGAACTGATTTAATTGTTTCTTATATCCTCTTCACCTACGATTGCGCCATTAAGAAACCTATAGTTTACGCTGCGTTTATCGTACACACTGCATTTTACATTAGTTCACATGTTCAAGTAGTTTCCTGCACAAGACGTAAGTAAATAGTTGCTGCAGTGAACACTAAACGATTACGGTTGAATATCTTCAACTTTTTTACAGCGTTTTAATTGGCATATATTAAGTGTTGCCCATCAAATTCTCAGTAAATAATCATATCTTTTTTAACTAATAAATAAAGTTTCAGCTCAGTGGAAAATATCCTTCCACGGAAGACTTCTCAGCGTTTAGATTCGATAAGTTTGCTCTTTGTAAACACAATGAAAACTCATTAAATGAATCAATAAATATATAAGCTTTTATAAAATAATAATATATTTAAAATTAAACACTGCCGCGCTTTAAAGCTAATAGCTTTATGATCACAGTATATCAGGGCCGTGCCTAGAATTATTAAAAAAAGGGAGGTTTTGAACATTTTCTTCGCATATTTATTTTACAAATAACAATACATTTTTCACTAATATTCATACACAATTAACAATTTCCATAATTTTGATTTATATACAGTGGCGGCTCGTTCATGTGTTCACATTCGCACGTGAACACCCTGGATTCAACTTTAAAAAAGTAGAATCCAATGTTTTTATTTATATTTATTATTTATATATCACTATTAGTAAAATTAATGTTAAAAATAAATTGATTTTACATTTTTAAAAAGTAATTAAGTTATGTCCAGAATTCTTTTAGTGTGAAGGCTACTTGTAGCACGTGCGATCGAAAACCGTGTAAGTACAATGTAGTAGTGTGTCAGAAAGATAAAAATGATGTTGTGTTAGTGCATGTGTTACATAGGCTTGATGGAGCACACTCGAAGTGTGAACCAAACGATAGGCGTTGTTCTTGCAAGATTATATTTTGTAGGTGAGCAGTACTTTAATGAAGTGAATTTGATTATAAACAAAATTAATCGATAAATTTTCATAAAACGATTATATGTTTACATTTTGTTTTGCTGTTTATAACCATATTTGAATTTTGAAGGAATTAAAGTTTGATTGGAGCATATTTATGTGCTTATTTTTACTTTTATTTTATAAGAAAAGCATATAATTGCATCCATATTATATCGATTGTGTTATTGTGTTGCACACATATACAAGTTAGTACAATATTGTACATTTAAAAACAGTTATGTGTTTAAAATTACCGTGATTCTAGTTGTCAATTTCCAAATATTGAAATACAGTAAAAATTGGTTACAACGGCATACCAATTAGCATTTAGCTTTGAAAGATTTATGCAGATGAATTTAACAAAAACATCATCCTTAATCTTTTTCAATGAAGAAATGAAATTTATATAAACAGAACAGATATACCGTTATTTTTTGTTCTGTTTATTTTGTTCTGTTTATTTTGTTACTGTGACATGTAAAACGCTTATTATAAATATAACATTGATGAAAACCTGTGGTAAGACCGTTGCAAAAAATATTAGAAAAAGATTACTATACTTATTTTATTATAACAAAAAAGTCGAAAAATTACAAATTTCTTCAAAAGTAAGAAAATATCAAACCACTTCCGTTTTGGTACAGTTTCTTTTCTCTTACTCTTGCTTTATACTGATTTAAGTTTTTTTATTATCATACTTTTATGTACAAAAAAGAAAGTGTCATGTTTGTATTTTTAACTAAGAAATATGTGTAGTTATAATTATAAATAAATGATTGCTTATTCAGCGTAATTTATGCCATAAAATATTTCGTGTCGTTTTCGTAACGAACTGTTCATTAGTAGTAAATTTTGAACATTAAAAAATTATAATGCTTTATTTGATATGGGATATAACGACCAGATTATTCACTTCCTTGAATGTTTTTATAACTAATTTCTACTGTATCTTATAATTTGTCGTTTTATTATACTCTTTTTAGTGAGACATGCATTATGTAAAACTGATACTGTTCAAGATGTTGGCTGGATATTTTAGCATAAAAATTTAATTGTTTTTTTTTTAAGCAAATTCAAAATAATTGTAATAATTGATAAATTAAAATAATGATAAAATATAAATATTACATAGACTTAGAAAACAATAACAACCAACATTTTGCAAAATTTTAACTTTTGTTTGTTTTTTATTGTACTTAAATAAAAATATGTAACGAGTTTTCACAGTTCCATATTATTAAAATTAAAATTAAAATTTTTGTTAGAAACCACATCACTTTTAAAAATACTAATAACGTTTTGAATATGTATACAAGGGCGTCGCCAGTCGATGAGCCATGGAGGGGCAAGATGAGTTGCCAGCCGCCGGGGGGGGGGGAGCAAGATGAGTTGCCAGCCGCCGGGGGGGGGGGCAAGATGATAGAAAGAGGATATGAGTTATAGGAAAAATAAAATTTATAAGTTGTAAAGGCTTAATATTTTATTAAACAAGAATAAAATCCTAATTAAAACATAAGCTTTCCAAATTGTCCATGATTACGCGCCTAGGAATACTCATCAATGCCAGTTGATTAAAAAGTTTCAAAGCTCCAGAGGGGGACAGCTACCCCTCCCTGCCCCCTGCTGGCGACGCCCATGTATGTATGATATACACAGTCGATCATTGGGAACAGAGTTTAGTTTTTAATGATGGACCGTATATATTCATTCGAATATTTTCAATAGTGACATAGTTTCTACCAAAAATTGTAATTTTCTTAAGGATAAAAGTTCTAATTATATTCTTACTGAGTTTTTCGACACTAAAACGAATTACAACATTTTTACGTAGCACAATGTGCGAAGACAGGTTAAATGCTTTAGCTATGTTATCAATTGAAAAACAAATGTTCCACAATATTCCTAACTTTCATGAAACTGTTATAGATTTTTTTTCTTTAAAGAAAGATAGAAGAATCGATTTAGTTTACAAGACTTTTAACTGAAAATTATTAATATGCGCGCACACACACAGACACATACATATATATGTATATAATTTTTGATAAATTTTTTTCAATAAATATTTGTGTAATATTTAATATATTTAATTGTGAACCTCCACTTCTGTTACTCACGAGCCGCCACTGTTTATATATTAATAATTTACATAAATGAATTACCCCGTATAAACACATTAATAAAAACTACATATGTTATTGATTATACTCGTAATAAAAAGTTTTTCCTTAAGATATTAATAAAGTACCGAAAAATATGGAGCATATTTATTTATTTATTTTTTTTTTTTGAATGTAAGAACACCCTAAAAAATCATCCATATCTATTTTAAATTTTTGATCTTTTTCAGATTTTTGTGTATTTATAATAATTATTTCAGTTCTAATGGGAAGGTTCTCACCCACCCACCCGATGACACGGTCTTGCAGTACATATTACTAACGTTCATTTTAAAATGAAAATACAATAAAAATATATCGATTTCCGAAAGGTTGATTATTATTATTATTATTTGAAGATATATAGAAAATGATAAAATGATTATTAATAATCAAAACTTGAATATTTTAATAATTATACATATACATGTGCGTATGGATGGGTGTTGCCATGGTGGGGCAAAGGGGGGCAGCTGCCCCCTCAAGAGGCTTGAAATTTTTTAATCAACTGGCCATGATGGGTATTCATAGACACACGTAATCATGAACAATTTGGAAGACTTTTATAATTTTATTATAAAAATTTGCCAGAAACCCACGAAAATTAAGTTTTAATTAAGATTTTATTCTTATTTAATAAAATATCAAGTCTTCACAAACTATAAATTTTATTTTTCCTATAACTCATATCCTCTTTCTATCATCTTGCCCACTGCCCTGGCTCATCGGCTGACGATGCCCTTGTGTGTATGTGTGTTTGTGTTATCATGAAATATATTTATTTATAAATGGTACACTAAAGTCTTGTAGTCAATTATTGTATATGCAATATTTGGACACTACAATAAAAACAAATTATAAAAAATAGTCATTTCCACAGAATTCATAAAAATTTTAATTTTCTTTTCTTTTGTCAAAAATTTAAAAGAAATTAATTTATTCTAAATTTCGGTTCATTTAATTCAAGCAGTTATTATTTCGCAGACATTTCGGTGGGGTGGGGATCTGTTCCGATCATTAATCATGATAATGCCGATAATCTATCATCTAACATTGTTGATATGTACATCTTTTTTATTAATTTTAATATCGAAAAAGATCTTTTCGTCTCGCAATTTATAACCTGTATAGTTACAAATATTCTATATGCAATAAAAATGTTTGGAAAAACATCTATTATTGCACGTTTAACTATCCATGTCGGAGGTGGGAGCCTCTTGGGGGCCCCTTTAGAAGGCGGGGCCCAGGGCTACAGCCCCCCTCCCCTAAATCCAGGCCTGATTATTACGACAGAAAAACGCTAAAATTCATCTGATATTTACATCGAGGATTGAGGAAGAATGTTATACTGTTCCAACAACATTTAATGCTAGATGTTAATAAATTCTGAGAGTTATTCCAGTTAAATGTTAAACAATTTAATTATGCATGTCCATTTCAACAG
This sequence comes from Icerya purchasi, assembly GCA_039619475.1. NCBI lineage: Eukaryota > Metazoa > Arthropoda > Insecta > Hemiptera > Monophlebidae > Icerya > Icerya purchasi. Next base: position 188,118,969 of record CM077115.1, on the reverse strand, counting down.
CAACCCCCCACTTTAATACATTTTTTGTTAATATATAGTGCAATTGTTTGTGCGTCGTTCATGTACATTTCTATCCTACAATATTGGAAAAAAAACGGTTGGGAGACGACCCCCCCCCTTACACACTAATACTTTTTTTCAAAATATACTACCAACGTTTGTGAATAAATGTGCATGAACTTCCACCGCCTATGCACATTCTAACCTTACAACATTTTTAAAAAAATGATTTGGGAGCTATTGACACTTTATACAAAACAGAATTAACAAACTAATGAAGTTGCTAACATATTAGTTCATTACTAAATAATCGTTTAATACAAAAATCAAAAAAAATATTGTTTGAAAAGCATTGATTAATTTACATTTTTATTTATTAGGAAATTAATAGGTTTACTTTTTAACGCCTAAAATGAATATTTTCTTCCAATTTATTATAACTTCAGTATCCTCTATTCAATTACATCAATGATTAAAAAAAATAAATATTAAGAATCAGAAATTTTCCCATTAAAAAATTTTTGTCTGAATCCATTCACCGTTTCTTAAAAAATAACAGATACACTAAAATACATATACAAACCTTTTTTTTTAAATCAGATAAAAGTGAAGAAAGAATACAACGCAGCTGTAACAGAACAAAAAAAAATGTATTAGTAAAAAAACGTTTATATTTGGTCACTGCAACAATTACTTATTTTTAAACAGGTATAAGAAAGTTAAAATGTTTCAATTAAAGCAGTATCACAAAAAATTAAATTAAAAGAATAAAAATAGTACACAACTAAATGTAATTGTAACACTTCTTATTTAGGAAGCTTAAATCAAAACTCAGGCCCGCCGTAAGCGGGCGTGCAAGGCGTGCATCGCACGCGGGCGGCATGCTTAGAGGGCGGCAAATTGACCGATCGAAATATATGGTAAAAATATATTTAATTTAATGATAAAAAAAACATTCAAAGTTATAAGACCCAGCTAAAAGATAACAAATGTTATCGTATGTAGAATGAAACACGTACGCGTAAAAATTGCCATCTATTGGCACCCACTAGAATTAAGATGCGAAACGTTTGACACATTTCAACAGAACTACCGCACATTAAACTGCAATTATTTTGTTAACAGTTGTTTCTTCTGGGATATGTCTATCTACGAATAATTATTGATATTTTAACTTGGTTCGTGTTATCATAATTCAGTGTATTATCTGTCAATGTAAAGTATAAGAGCAAAACTCGGAATTATGGTAAGTATCTACGTTTATTTTATCGGCCTATCTAAATAATTACTGTTGCTAGTAATTATCGCAATGAGCGCCTGAGCTGAAAAAAAGCTAAATGATATACATAGATATATATGACACATTTGGATGTGAACGTCTGAACTGATATAGTCAGTGATAGAGTGAAACTGAAAGGTATTAGCTCCTTTGTGTATATCACTCGTCAGCTACTCGTCTCTATATCATCGTAGTGTAGATAATATTAACTTGTCTGTTTCTTCGGCTGACCCTGAATTTACTGTATTAGAAACATTTTAAAAATTAATATTTACCCTTTTGCTAAGGAACCGCAAAAGAGCAAAAAAATCTTTCCGGAGCGCCATTTCGACAGCAAAAACGAGAAAAAGAGATACAGAAAGAGAAATTGGCCGGTTCATTAATGAAATTTTTAAGCAACGCAGGAAATCGGAATTTCAAGAAAACGTTCACGTAGCTTCAACAAGCACAGCGTAAAATCCAGGTGCTATCGAGGTATCTGAAAAAAATAGGTATGTTATGGTCCTTCTTCAGAAAGAGATACCAGTCAAACTTAAGATTAAGGTAGTTCTAAAGAACTTGTAAGCAATTTATCGTCATCAGTGATTTGTGGCAGTTTAGATTGTAGTGATGATCCCGGTTTGTGGCCTCCCAGTATGACTAATGATCTTGTTAATATTTTCGTTAGTCGTGGTCCCGTACAGGTGGTTAATTATGATTTTCTCGCTAATGATGACGGAAGAAAATTTATAGACCATAATTATTCGCGAAATCTCCCTAATGGAGAAAAATTTAACAGAGAATGAATGGGCTGTTTACTCTATATTAAAAAAAAAATCTGCCCATTGTTTTTGTTGTAAAATATTTGGTAAAACTGTAAGTAGTTTGTCTGCTATGAATAGATTTTCTCAACATTTATCATTAACACTGAAAAGACATGAAACAAGCATTTCTCATAGTGAAATTGTAAAATCATGGGTACAATTGAATAAAATGTTAAAAAATAAAACCACTGTTAATCAAATGCAACTGAGATTATTAGAATCGGAAAAAAAAACAATGATGTGATGTATTAGAACGAATCAAGCCGTTATCAAGTTTTTATCTCAACAATGTCTAGCTTTTCGGGGCTCGTCGAAAACTTTATACGAGCATGATAATGGTAATTTTCTAAAAGCCATCGAAATGATAGCGTTCTTTAAATCAGTCATGCGGGAATATATTCACAGAATTCAAGCCTGGAAATCTGATTCAAGCGGTGTGACTCACTATTTAGATGATCAAATTCAGAACGAAATTATTGATTTACCGGGCACGGCAATAAAAAAATATATATACTAAACAAAGTGAAAGAATCAAAATATTTCTCCATCCTATTAGATGTGCACACCAGACGTAAGTCACACAGAATAAATTACTGCGGTACTCAGGCATGTTCTTTTAAATAATGAAACTAAAAATATTGCGGTTTGCGAGAATTTCATTGGTTTCTGTCCGATCAACAGTTGCACAGATGAAGATCTATTAAATTTTATTTTGGATTTGTTTTCACAATTAAATCTTAATATTCAAAACTTACGCGGTCAAGTTTATGATAATGGTTTTAACATGCGTGGAAAACACAACGGATTGCAAAAGAAAATTTTAAATATAAATAATCGCGCATTTTACGTTCCATGCTGGGCTCATAGTCTTAATTTAGTAGTCAACGATGCAGCAAATATTACGCACGAAACTATGAATTTCTTTAATATAATTTAAGAAATTTACGTATTATTTTCATCATCTACAAAAAGGATTGACCAGATTTAAAATTAAAAGCTTTAAGTGCCGCGCGATAGTCTAGCAGAATCAATGCAGTCACACTATTACGGTGCCATCTCGAAAAAATATTGGTGTCTTACTGGAAATATCTGATAATTATTCTTCGGAATGGGATTGTACAACATCTCACAAAGCTCATTCGCTTGCATTGAGCATTCAAAATTGTAGATTTATTTGCTCAGTAATAATTTGGTTTGATATTTTAAACGAAATTAATGTTTTCAGCAAAATGATGCAAAACCTTACAATGAATACTCAAATCTGTTTAAATTTGTTGGATAAATTGATTATTAAGTTCACCGAATATCGCACGGATGAACACTTTGAGAAGATATTAGAAGCTAGCAATGTGGCTCAAGTTCTCAACGTAGAAACAGAATTCCCACCAATAAATACGATTCATCCAAGAAGAAGACCAAGACAATTTCAATATGAACATAATGATGAAGTTTTACTAGACCCCAAGATCAAATACAAAGTAGAATTTTTTTTCAGAATCCTAGATCAGACGCTGACCTCTTTAAAGGAGAGATTTGAGGGTTTAAAAACATTTACCGACATATTTGGCTTTTTAAGTAGTAACTTATTTAATTACTGCAATGATGATTTAATGAAACACATTGTAAAGATTTTTAAATCCAAAGCTTAAAGACGATTCTAGTGGAGAAACAGACATTGACGGCATTGATTTATTTAATGAAATCAGGGCCTTAAAGTTGCATTTTCCAGATAACCAGTCTAATAATCCGTAGACCCTGTTACAATATTTTTTTACTAATGACTTAATTTCTACATTTCCAAACACAGCAATAGCGTTAAGAATGTTACATTACCGGTTTCAGATGCATCCGGTGAAAAGTCCTTTTCAAAGTTAAAAATTATAAAAAATTACTCAAGATCAACAATGCACCAAAAAAGGCTAAGTAATTTAGCTATAATTTCGATTGAACATGAAATTTTAGACAGCTTGGATACGAAAAAATTGATAACAGATTTTGCAAACATAAAGGCTAGAAGAGTTCAATTGATGTAGAATAATCTTTAAATGGGATACATATTTTGTATTACTTGAATGTGTAAAAATCGTGTAAATATAAGACAAAATCACTAAGTACCTAGTTATTATAAATATAAATATAGTTTTTCTTTTCATTTTTGCATACCCTTCAAAGACAACACTAAGCCTTTCTGCACCCTTATTCAAAACGGCTCGAATTCGATCTGATACTCGGATTCGGAGAAGTAGTCGAATGAATTGGACGTTATCGAATCCGTTCCGGAACGTTCCACTGATTCGCCGATTCTGAGCTCAGCGTAGAGTTGTACGTGGGGCGGCAGATCCGGAATTGCACGCAGGCGTACAAACAGCTAGCGGCGGGCCTGCTCTTGTAACATATTCACAACATTTTTTCCTCAATAACATGATAAAGTGAATTAGTGTATTACTTTTCTCTTCCCTTTCGTCTTTATTTAAAGATAATTCTGTTTCAAAATTGTGATTATTTAAGCAATTTTTGATACTAGTATTTTTATAAAAAAAACTTATCTTCAACATCATTAATGTAATTTTAAATGAAATCATTACTTGAATTCTTCAGTGGAGGTATATACAAGCTTTTTATTAAAAGTTTCTTTATCATTACATAAAAAAACGTCAATTTTACTATAAATAATGCAAAAAAGATAACGTAATAAATATTTTAAATCTTGAAAATTAGTTAATAAAATAATCTATAGTATAACATACACTATGAATTCTTTCATTCTTTTATCAACTAAGCAAAATGATGATTTTTTTTTTTTTTTTTTGAAAAATATGTATTTATTATTTTTTACATACAAAACTTTCGTCAGGCTAAAACGCTCATGTTGTAACAACTTTTATGGTATGGGCTATATTAATTTAAATAAAATAAATTGGTATTTCATATTTGTTTGATTCTTTTACGATTTCGTTTCCATTTAACAATTCAGTTATATATCGAATTACTATCATGTTTTTCAGATAATATGTGACATACAGAATACTTTAATTTTAGTTTTTTGTCCCTTAAAGCAATTTCATACAAAAGAATGTTTTCTTCTTAATAACAGGATTGATTTTTTCACTAACATCAATAGCTATAACAGAACATTTATCATTCTAAATATATTTTTTATATTCATTCATTTCCACATTTGTCCAATAATGCACAAAAAACGATCATATCCTATATCTTTAAATGGATGTTTACTTTTCATTTTGCAATTAGCTAGTATTAAGTGTGGTATTATTAGTTTCTCTGGTACTATGCAAAGTTCTAGTGTTCCAGATTTTGCAAATTTTCAGTGCATTGCTAGTTGATAAAGGACTAAGTACAGGGCCGCCAAAATTCATAGTACCCTCTGCTTGAATTTTTCTAAGTATATTATAAGTTTTTTTTTAATCAATAACAAATAGAGCCTATAATTTCTTCAGAGGGAAATAATTTAGTCCAGGATGTTTCTGAATTGAAATAAATGTTTACAGGTGTAACAAATATAATTCTATTTATCTCAATTACAGTAAACTAAAAAATAAGATCAACATTTGTAATTTTTCGAACATATTATTTCTTTTATGACATTACACTTTTGTCCTTTTTTTTTTTTTTTTCATTTACAAGAATATTTTACATGACGAAATATTTTGACCTTTTAAAATGTGGTAACTGGTAAAGTGTTTAACTCGGCATTCATTTACGAAAATCTGAACACTTGGGTATAGTATTCAGTAGTTAATTTTTAAATAAATAAAAATCAAATACATATTTTAGCACCTGATAATTAAGCATCTTCCAATTTATTCTAAACTTGTAAATCAATCGAAATATGAATAAATTTCATAAAAATTAAATAATTTAGCAATATGTGTGTGTAATTTGGAAATTATTTTTGTAAACATCGCGTTATTTTTCTATATTGAAGCATTTTTATTTTACACGAAATAAAACTGAATTTAAAATTCATAAACCAAAAATATTAAAAATATCATTCGACAAAACTTTACAAAAATCTATGTGTTTTAATTGGTATAATGTTTAAAATCGTCATGTAAATTATAAATATATTTATTGTATCACAAAACAAAGATATACTTCTATTTACTTGTTTTCAATTCGTTATTTATTATGGTAAATAAGCTTAATATATTTATTCTTAATAAACTCTAAATACACGTGTGATCACTATAGCGAATACTGTTGAATATGTGAGTGAAATAAAAATAACAATAACAATTATCAGGTATTTTCATTTTTGTACTTAAAATTAAAGTAAAAATGATACCGTTTAATTCATGATTACAAAATCAGCTTAAATATATGAAATAAAAATAAACGAACAAAACTACACCGAAATTAAGTAATTAATTTCATTAATAAATGTGCACTAGAGTTGTTTTTTTTTTTTTTTAGAATAATGATTGTAAAATATATTTAAAAAATATGTCATTTCGAATAAAAACATAAAAATTCCAGCTTGAATTTAAATAATATTAAAGGTCAAGCCACATATTATCAACTTGGCAGCAACTGACATATCGACTTCTATCGAAATTTTTCCATCGGCAGACTGATCGTATTTTAGTTAAGAAAAGTAGTAATTGGCAGCAATGTTATTTGATGAATGCCGGTTTTGATTTGATATTTACATTTGGGTATAATGTGGTTTGATATGCGTTGTTAGTTGGTGAATTTTCGGTTACAGGATTTAATGCAAAAATGAAAACTAAACCAAAGAAGCATAAATCTGACAATATTTTTAAGGTAAAATTACAGTTTATTGTGGATAACGTCAATAATTTATTGTTATATTTCGTTTTTACTTTTTTTCTTATAAATGTTACAGTTTCGATCTTTTTCTGAGCGGATTGCGGACATAGATGTTGATGTGTTCCATAAAATAAAGCATCCGAATGAAAATGATGAAGACAGCGATTTAACATATTTTTTTCAATGCATCGAGAAGTGGGAAACACTTAATTGCACAGAAGAGTATAAAAATTTGGTTTCCAGTTTACCAGACAATGTTCAGACTTTACCGCAGTTGATATTACTGAAAGAAAATATAATCTCCCTGTTACTGGACCACATTAAACAATGCGACATCTCTTCGCTTGTGCCAGCATTGGAGTATGTATTTTTAAATTTGTCTTTTTATGAGAGTAGAGAAAACGAACGGGGTTTATTGTTGTTTTACTTTCATTAATATTGAATGTAGATTAGTGTTTTTTTTTTTTTGTGATTTAATCTTTTCATCTATTATCTACGTGGTATATATTAAGATAAATTTCCTATAACGATAATTTTAAACCAAATAATACAGTTTTTTTTGATGTTTTGGAAACTAATATTTTTTTTTATTCGCAATTTGTAGTTTAAAGAATGGTTTAAAATTTAAACAATTTAAAAATCGATATCGCTTTTCCTTTTAGCTCTATTAATGTTTTAAAAATTTTTTGTATACAACAAGGTTTTAAAACATCATTTAAATACATGTTATAATCGTGAAAAAAACAGAATCCAATTAATTGTATTATATATTTTATCAGTTACAAAGTTTACATTTTTAATAATAAATTAATCAGGTTTACGTATTGGGTTATAAGAAACACGTAAATGCTCATTAATCTGTAAAGATTAATTTACCTCGCAATGCGTTTTTGTTTCTAATTTACTTACCTCTTTTTTTTTTTTTTTTTTTTTAATGAATAAAATCAATTTTTCTAATACACAGTTTCTACATAAGAGCAAGGGTTGCACATTTCGTACATAACAATTTAATTGGCTTAAAAAGAGTATGTATAACAATTTTTGCAGTTGAAATTGTTTGGGAATTTCCTTTTTGTAGTGAGCGCGCATCACGTTTATTTCAGTTTTTAAGGATTTCCGTTACAAATAAACAAACGGTGAAACTTTGATTCGTTTTCGTTAAGTATAAGATTGTTATTAAATGTGTTTGGACCTATTGCGAGTTACTTTAAAATATTTTTGGAAACTGACAATAATGATTTGTTTTATTTAAAGAAGGGGTATTTCTCGGGAATAAAAAATCAATTAGTAATTTTTCTGAAATATTTGCATGTTAAATGGCATTATTTTCACTTAATATATCTATAAAGATATTGCAATGATTTAAATAAAATAAAAAATTCTGAGCCGATAAAAAATTTTTACATATGTGTATGTATCGGCTTTTTTAAAAATATTCTACCAGTTGGCCTTTATTTTAAATTCCTGCTTTTAATCTGTGTGTCGTTTCTACGAAATCATATTATTTCTAAAGTACCCGTTTTACTTTATTTTTATTAAAAATAGTCCTCTTGCTGAAAGACGGCCCTAAATATGCTCATCGGGATCAGCGTTTCAAGTACTCTTGGAACGATTTTGTTTTAACATCAATTTACGCATTGAAATTCATATTCCGATTAATAAGTACTAACGCACTAACTCCGGAAGTTAGCGTACATTTCCAAATGCTACCACATTCACATCATTTTACTGCACTTTTTCTATTTAATTCGATATTTGTTTTGTACCGTATTGCAAGAAATCGATATTTATTTTTTCGCGAAAATTAAGAATTGACTGCCGATTTGTTGAATCAGTTCAATTTTATAATTTGAATCGTCATACAATATCTGTAATTGCACTTCTTTCAGTAATATCAAATAACTAATTATCGTAAGTTAAACGGAACATTTTTATTTTTATACCACGAAGCGAACGCTTGAAAATCCCATGAAACGCGCGATATGGTGTGACTCATCGTACAGTCCAAACGCTCTTTTTTTTACTATATTAAACCTGCGCCCTATTTCTAATTTTTACTCTTATAATTCGCCACTAATAATAATGAAAATCATTAATAAGCTCTAGTTTCCTGTATTATAGCGAACTAATAAATGAGCATGAGTTACTCGAGATTTATTTTTAGATCAGTTGTTTTACCGGCGACGTAGAGAGTTATATGACGGAAAGAGGTAAAAAGAGTTCAATGTTAGATTAAGTTTCTTGTTTTTTGCTGAAAAATAATTTTTTACTTTATAATTTTCTTATAAAGTAAAGCGAGTATCCCATATATATATGCTTGATATAACAAGGTATAATGGATATTGTGGAAGCTTTTGACAATGTATGTAAGCGTGTCTAATGGAGAACTGTAGATTATATTGGGGTCCAGTTTCTTTTTCATGGTATTCGCCTTTACTTTTCTAAATTTTTCTGGTATAATTGGAGTATTAAGTATATGTCACTGGGACAGCGACTATTTGAGTTTGTAGCGTGACAAAACTTTAGACACATTATAGTGCCAGCATCGTAATAAGCGGTCGCGCTGCCTAATTTCCTTATACGAACTTTTGAATTAAACAAAAATAACCCGAAATATAAAACATATATTTCTTTAATGTTCTATTTATAAAGTTTTATTTAATAACCGCATGCATGACAACTGCTGTTTTAGGAATGCAATTTTCGTACAACACTAAACGAATCAGTCGTTTATTTCTGAATTTCACTTGGTCCAGCGGGTGAATATTTGATTTATACTAATTCCGGATTTCTTATATTGCGCTATGGAGTCTAATCACGTTATAAGAGAGCTTGATGACTATAATTTTACTATGAAATTCTTTATTTTTAATTTACGATTTCGTGGTAAATTTTAATATTAGTTATTTCATTGTATTATATTACAGATTAGTTGCCGCTTTAGCGAGGGATTTACGGAAGGAATTTTATCCGTATTTTCTGGAAGTTTTAAAAGTTTGCATTTCCTTGTTAAATACGCAAGAAGCGGAACAAATTGAAAGTACATTTGTGTGCTTAGCCTATCTGTTTAAGTATTTATTTCAGCATATCGTCAAACAAATTAGCGACGTGCTGATACAGTTGTTACCACTTTTGAGTAATTCTCAACCGAATTATATAAATGAGTTTGCCGCTCAAAGCTTCGCTTATGTTGCTCGAAAAGTAAAAGATAGAACTGCATTTATAAAACAGATTTTGTTAATATTAAATACGCAGCATCATGTAAGTAATTTTAGTATTAAATTTTATTAGATTTTAATATCATTTTTTTTCCCCTCTCATTATTGTGAGTAATGTTTAAAATGTGCTAATAGAATTGACGGAAAAGTAACATCGCGAGTTTCGTATATTTTGTTATAAAAATTTCTTTAACGCCGCAAGGTTTTATGGAATTTTTTATTTTTATTTATTCAGCATATAAGAAAGCCCTTTTTTATTCTGAATTTTGAGTAAGTTACACAGTAGAGCGTATCTATTTTTAAAAAAAAAAAAAAAATGTACGTCTGAATACGTCGTACTGGGCTGTAAAAACGTTACACATTTAGACTGAGGAGTGTTTGAAGTAAAATATAAATATTTTAATTAGATTTGGAGAAGTTCTAGTGCGGGATATCTAAAAATTAATGTTACGTTAGCATATATATATTATGCTATGTGAATGTTGGAAGGAATACGTAAAAAAATGTATCGCATTACATTTTGAAATCCATGATAGGGAATAATTTTATTCGTCTTGCATGAATTTAAGAATAAAAATCCATGAAATATTAAAGAAAATCATTTTTGTTATTAGAACAAGTTTATTTGCTTTAGATAAAAATGATTAAATGTTTGCTAAATAATCTAGAGAACAAATAGTTCCTATCTCATTATACTAGCATCAAAAAGCCATAAAAAGAGAAAATGAAATGAAAGTTTTTGATTTACCGTTAGTTTCTCTTTTAAAACCACTGTTTCGGTCAAATTACTCAGTTCTTGATTCATTGACTATTGCTATTTCGAGGGGAAATAAACGAAGTTTAAGATTCAATGTGTTTTATTCATCGGGACAAATAATAAATGTACTCTTGACGTTAAAAATATGATAAGTGAATGTTCACTTGTTTATTAGTCGAGATGTTGACTAAAACGACATAGTCGATGATTGCTGGTTGTAAGAATGTGTATGCGCCCAAACTATATATTTTGCAACGCGATGTATATTCATTATTCGCGTTTATATTATACGTCGAGTTATTTTTTGAACAAATGTTTTGGTGGATTTATATGTATTTATATCGATTTAAATATAACACTTTAAGATGAAAAATACAGCGCTACTGCATGTACTGAAAACAAATATGTCGTCATTTTTGCTATACTTGACGGAAGATTTTAATATGAATTTTTCAAAAGGAATAAAAATTTCTTCATTATATGAATTTATTATATTTCGTATGTGGCTAATAATTCAAAGATACACCTAGTACTCGAAATAGTAACCGTGTTATTAAAATATTCACTCGTCATCGAACCGGTGTCGGATTTCCCAGTACTTTCCATTACTTGTTCCGATAATTTGTCTGAAGTTGAGTTACTCGGTGTGCCAGTGTAATTTTTTATATGTAATACGCATTTATTACTTCATCATTAGTAGTTTAAAATTAAAACTAATCTCTACTTTACCAGTCCCCGGTTCGCGGTGTTAAAAAAAAACAAAAAACGAATCGCTAATATTCCTCTGTTACGGGCGCCAGTGAAGATAGGCCTCAAACCTTTCTATGGAATTTGTTGTGGTTGCGACTTTCAGAAGTAACATACGGGATGTATATCGAACAAACATCTTTATTGACTATATGAAAACAACAAAATTTACGTATTGATCGACTTGTGGTACCCCCAGCCTATATCTCTAACAAGCCGATAATATTTAAACACGGAAATGACTAGCGGACAAAACGTAAACGTCCGATATATCTCTGTTAACAATAATTAACAACAATTAAAACGTACATCGAAGGGAAGACAAAGCAAAAGACACTAGAATGATCCTTATCAGATAACAGACGGTTACAGTGATGATCGACGAGCAATCACTACCTCCCCGTCCACGCTATTTATATACATCATAGCTCTGCTGACCACTGCCGGGTAATACGCACCCGCCTCGGATACACGTTGTACTGCTGCCACTAGGCACAACCATAAAGACACACGGCCACTACCCCAACACGCGTCGAAAATCGGTTAGACGCGGATAATGCGTTAGCCGCACAAGCATCTTTAATGACGATGACAGCGGTAATTCGGAATAAATGAGACATGCAACTGAAAAAAATAATTTCTAATTCGAACATCGCCGAAAGATCGCGACAGAAATACCGAATTTATATCAATATCTACTCTTATAATTTTTGTTTGTCTTCCGTATTCCACTCTTTTATTAGGACTTTTTAAAGTAAAGAATCCACAGCATCTTGTTAAAGACTATAATGTCGTAGTAGGTATCTCTCTGTATTTTACTGAAAAATATAAGCAATAACGGCAATAAAGAAGAAATGCGCAGGAGTGCTTAATATTATTTCGAAAAAGTGATAGATAGTTTTTTAAAAAAAATAACCCCACCCCGCCCTCCCGTTTGCTCGTTTATTGTTATAAATATTCACAGTTTCGTGTAAGTAATCATTTATTTGTAAATATGTCTAATAATGATTTTGAATTTTTTGAAGGTCCTGATTGGTTTTGCTCAATTACTATTTGAAGTGATCAAAGGAGTAAATAATCAGTTTCACAGCTGTTCAACCGATTTTTTACGTTGTTTATTCGCACTTCAGATTGACAAAGATGTATCGAGAGATTTACTTTTTTCCTTATTGATTCACTTGAACAGTCAGATTGTGCGGTATATATCACGTAATACCAACTTTAAAGAACTTTGGAATTTGTATTTGGTAAATTTCATATAATTTAGAGTTCATCCGAGATAAAATAATAATAACGGTTTTGATGTGTATTCTAATGTATAGAAATTACGAGATAAATATCAAAGTAAGTTTCTTGATTTTGCAGAATACCGTAGAAAGATTTTTGAAGCAGTGTGAATCTGAATTAACGGATTACAACGTTAGCAACTTGTGCCACTTATTAAAACTGATCCATGAAATGGTTCGTTATAAAGGGAGGTTACTATTCGACTATCAGAGGCTTATCGATCTGTTACTGCGGTCTGTCTCATTGGGACACGTTAATGAATCTTCCGAACTGCATAAAACTATTTGCGATGTATTTTTCATTATCTTAAGTTTTGAAAAGACTGTTCAAGCTGTCCTCACGATTTCTTTCAATAAAGAAGTTTTTCAACAGGTAAGGAGGCTAGGAAATTAATTGTTTTATTTTCTTATATACCGACCTGATTTCTGAAATAATACATATATTTAAGCACGAGAAAGCTCTTGATTGCGTTTTTCCAGGTCATGAATATTTACCGAAAAATTTGATTTTACGTTGGCAGAGAGTTTGAATGCCGATTTGAAGTAAAGTACAAGTTCTAATTGATAGGTCGAGCACTGGTGCATAACAGACTACTTTTTCACATTGAAAAGTTCGAAAAAAAAAACAAGTTATTAATCGAATGTGCACTGTATATTTCTGATAACTCTGCTAATTATTTCTTAAAGATTTAATTAAAGGAAAGACGATTGTGCTATCAATATCTCTCTTGCACTGACAGTACCTTCTTTTTCCATTTTTCAACAATGTTTGTAATTCTGTTACAAGCTATGGACCCCAGTATTTCTCAATAAATTGTTTTTTTTTTTTTTGTGTGTTTATTATATCACCGCTCGTTTTCATTATCTATTTCATTATTTCATCGTCACTGATTTTCTCGTTTATTATTATTTAAAACATGTTTTATGTAGGTTTAAATATTTCTGTTTAACCTCTTAAATTATTTTATTAGTATTTTTCCCAGTTTCATAGTTTGTTTCGATTAGTCGTTTTATACGTATATTTATACATTTCAGTTTCTAATTCAGTGTGGTTTAGTTTATTTCAGATTCTCATTACGTATTCTGCCTTTACTTTTACTAATATTTGTTTGTTTGTTTTCTTTTCAGCCGACGAAAATAGGTGAATTAGTAGTACCCCCAAAAAATAATCCAGCAACACATGCACGCTCAATCTCTAATCCGATATTTCATTCATACTCTTCCTCTACTATTAATTGCTTTTATACATATATGTATATTTCTGTTTTAATTTTTTAAATTAAAAATGTAAGTTAATTTTTAATAATATTTGTCGGTTTTCTTTTCTAAATGAAAATAGGTTAAGTTTCCTACGGGCTCCAAACAATATCAATTTTATTTTTATTAATGTATATAATTTTTTTCCCCATCTGAAAATGGTAAATTTCCGAAAACGTTTCTAGTACATTAATTTATGTTCATTTAGTGTTTACTATAGTATTTATAATTTTATTATTTTAGAGGTGATATTATTCGCGACGTATTTTACCGCTAATTAGGGGGAATATCCGAAAGATTAAAAAAAAATATATACCCTTAAGCGGTCGGCTTTGGAATCTTCAGATTTGAATAAATCCTGTCCAGTCTAATAATGTCTTTACTAATAAATAATGTCGTATGTTTTACTGAAAACTTTTTCTTTTAAATTTACTCATTAAATCTTGTATTGTTTTATTTAAATTTATTTTTAAATTTTGCAGGTTACCGATAAAGTAGATGGATCTGTTGGTATGGAATTAGTTGAGCGTTTATTAGAAAATCCTTCATATTCTGATGAAGCATTTTCAGTAGGCATATCAATTTGTCTTCGACTATTTAGTGATGACCGTCGCATAAGTCAAACATTGCTACGCTTTTTAACAAAGTTAACCCTCGTGTCGTATTTCGGATCATCAGAAAACGGTGTTATTTATTTTCCCGCAGAAGATATTTGGTATGCATAATTTTTTCCACCTATTCGGTCATATATCTGTTGCATTTTATCCTATTTCGATACCGGATAAAAGATAATCGACTGTATACACAATTCGATTTTTAAAATATATACAAAAAAAGAAAACTAAAAGTTTTAAATCGAATAAAGAAATATTTAGTTTTGACGAATTTTATAAAGTTACTTACCGATGACGAAAAATTTATTTTACCTTCAGATGTTCATCCAAAGAAATATTATAAACATATTTTTAATGTATTTTATCTTTGTAAATGTTGACATTTTTCTTTCTATAATTATGATTATTTTTTCCAATACTAACTTGAGAGCTTGCGTGAGTAAAAAAAAAAAAAAAAAATTAAAATTGCTCATTTGCTACTGTGAACTTTAAACGAGCTTTAGTTAATAGAATATTTTGCACTGAATTACTTGCTATAATTATGTATGAAGTAGGGGTTATATGAAAAAAATATTCTTCGAAGTTTATTTTATCATACGGGTTTAGGTGTATGGTTAGGAAAATGGGAAACGCTCAAAATTTTAAAACCAAAGTTTCGAGTTTTAAAAAATGTCAAAATCAGGCTGCAAAATTTTTTTTCTTCATAGATTCCGATCTCTGTGGTAGCTACGGGATTGCCGTTTTTTAACCGGCATATTTTGTGTGTAAAATATTGCAAAAATACTGAAGTCCGAAAAGTTTCAAATTTAAGAGTCGAAACTAGTGGAATTTACGCCTAAAGCAGCCTGGCCGAAAATTAAAAAAAAAAAAGTTCACAACTCTCCATGTAAACTAGAGGGTTATTTCTGTTTAAATGATGTATTTTTGTCGTTAAAATGTAGGACAACTATGAGGCGTCCAAAATTTTCAAAGGTCTCAATTATTGAAAAATGTGAAAATCAGATTGCAACATTTTTTCCGTTGATATATTTTCATTATTATAATATAGGAAAAGTACAGAACCCCCAAATTGTAAAATTTGTGAATACGAATTTTGAATAGAGCTGTAATCATCAGCGACTATTTTTTTTCCTTTTTGTGCTCCTCCAGCACAGGGCACTTACTTATCACAAATAATAGTAGTTTAATTATTTTGCATAAGTCAGATTTTAATTTTATTAGATATTGTTTATATAAAGGAAGTAAACATGTGAATAATATGAGAATTAGGGAATTTAAGGGAAGACGAGATATTTTAAAGAGTAGGAATATGGAGTTGAAGGAGTTCAGAGTGGAGAAGAGACTGAAGTATTATTGCTTAGATTCTAAGAGAGAAAATAAATTTAAACAACTTAAGTTTAATGAAGTAAATATTGTCAATATTTCATTTCAAAAACAATTATAAGTAAACATATTCCTCTTATATATATATATATATATATATATATTACGATACTAGAGATCTTAGTTTTTGAGGTGTTTTAGTCAAAATTTTACTTTAACTGACGTATTTATTTAAAAATATGAACGTTGCCGCCTTTTTTAAAAATTCACGAAGTAAAATGATCAAAAATCCAAGGTTTGGGCAATAGCATTAAAATTGTTGCGATATGCTCGGGCGCATTGCAACAGGTCTCCAACTGTCTGGATCCTGGTACTCGGACTGAATTCGATGAATAAGACATTGATAGTTTGGCCAGTTGGAACAAATTCATGATGAATCGGACCTTTCGTATCAGAAAACTAATCAGCATGGTTTTCATTTTCATGATCATTAAATAAGTTTCCAGGAATGATTTTCCAAAGAGAACATAACATTTTGTGCACTTCTTTGTTCTATATCGCGAGCTCGTACGAGTTACCGTGACTGCAATACACACAGGCGAATATAGCTTGAAATAAATCTGACCAAATGAGCTGAAATTTTGTACGTATGCTCATCAGACTTTTTACTACATGATACCTTGGTTGGGCGCGAAATGGCGCCACTTACACCACGCACATAAGTTCAGTTCGGAAACTTTTCAGGCACCATATAATATATATTTATATATATTTTTATATATTACAAGTCGTCACGATGGCCTAGTGGGGCTAGAGCGTTTAGCTTTCTTTTTAAATGTCTCGGGTTCGATCTCGGTCGATGACAGAATATGCGCGCTAGTTAGTATACAGCAGTAAAGACACACTTAGGGAACTGCATTTGTATATCGATAAATCAAGCGACTATAGTCAATTCCAAATGTAGTCATGAGTGTTAGCGTCGCATGAATATATATATATATATATACACAGTGCGTCCCATAAGTTTTAAGACTACGAGTATAGAATCGAAACAAGTAGCACTATCTTCATGAAATTTTAGGAACTTCTTACTACATCCTTCTTACCCTTTCATGCCAAGTTTCAAGTCGATCGGATGATTAGTCTCGGTTTGGTGACTGTGCGCGTGACATACTGTTGGCTGTGTTGTCATAACTTTAAAATGGAAACAAATCTCGAACCAGGCGCAGCGATTAAGTTTTGTTGGAAAGCGGGTAAAAGTGCGACGGAAACGTTCGAAATGATGAAAGTGGCTTACGCTGAGTCTACTTTGTCTCTTGCTACTGTATTTCGGTGGTTTAATTCGTTTACTTCGGGTAGCGAGTGCATTAAAGACGAAGAGAGAGGTGGGAGACCATGCACAACGAAAACAGACGAAAACATCGCTCGTGTTGCCGATTTCTTGAAGGAGAATCGAAGTGCGGGGTGTACACAGGTTGGTAGAAGAAGAAACTGGAATCCCTAAATCCATCGTTCAACGCATTATTCGAAATAATTTACAGAAACGGAAGATTTGCGCGCGCTTCGTTCCACATGCTCTGACAGCTGAGCAACAAGAACAACGCGTCTTTCATGCGCGAGACCTTCTCGAAATGATTGAAGCCGATCCGAATTTTCTTGAAAGCATAATTACAGGTGACGAAAGTTGGTGTTTTGCGTATAACCCTGAAACGAAGAGGCAAAGCGCGGAATGGTGTGGAAAAAATTCCCCGCGACCCAAAAAATTGCGATTTCAAAAGTCCAAAGTAAAAACAATGCTTATCGTGTTCTTTGATTCAAAAGGAATTGTTCACAAAGAATTTGTTCCTCAAGGTGTTACTGTCAATGCTGCATTCTATCAGCAAGTTCTAGATCGCCTTTGTAAAAGAATTGCGCGCGTCAGGCCGAATTTGTGGAGAAATCGATCTTTTTTCCTGTTACACGACAACGCTCCAGCACACACCGCAGCGATTAACGTTCAGTTTTTGGCAAAAAAATCGGTTCCCGTGTTGCGCCACCCGCCTTATTCGCCGGATATGAGTCCACCGGACTATTTCCTGTTTCCCAAACTAAAAATGACCCTGACAGGAAAACATTTTGCATCGATTCCTGAGATTCAAGAAGCTGTGACGAGGAACCTCAACGATATTCCAAGCGACGCGTTTTTGAAAGGTATGAAAAGGTTGGAGGATCGCGCAAACAAATGTATACAGTCTAATGGAGCCTATTTTGAATAAAAATCGTGTTGAAAAAATTTTGGTATTTTTTTTTGTATAGTTTATAAACTCAGTCTCAAAACTTACGGGACGCACTGTGTATATAGCCGGCGAACAATCACATTAACGTGAGTAGGCCAGTCGTCTTGGCTCGCCTTGCCAGTGATAACCTGTCTCACGTTGGTCGGCAGCATGGAAGCGGTGGCGCTCCGGCTTTCGTGTTTCTCAATTAATTTATCCTTAGAGATAAAACTCATATTCGTAATCGAGTGAGATTAAAAGATATATTACAAAAACTTTTTAGTGGTGGATGGTTAATTGAAACGAACTGTAAAGCTGGGGATAAACCTTTAATAAAATGATAAGCAGAAAGTGTGAGAAAACAGATATATGTGAACCTAAATAAAACACGTTTTAAATAATAATAAACGAGAAAACTGACGACAAAATGTTGACATGGATAATGAAATGGATCTCGTATTCTAAGTACTGGAGTTCCATCAATTTTCTTCATTAAAATATTTTCATTGCCAATCCGTACATATTTGAAAGTACCATCTGTCTACATTCGTACGGTTCAAAGTAACTATTTATTACATAACATTAAATTTTCTCAGATGTGAATATGACTTTTGTTATTTGAACCCCAAACAAATTGTTTATATATTGAAATTCTTAATATTTCTTTAAGTTTATCAGATACTTTTCGCTTCATTTCTTTTCAATTCAATATTTATTCTTCTCGCAGTAATGTAATTAATTCATTTTTTGTTTGTAAATTACAGATTGTTTCTTATGATGATTTGTTATTTACTAATAATAATTCCAATTTCTCCTCAAAAGTGAAAACGTTTTCTTAAATGCTCTAATATTACATCCATTTGCTTCAAAGAGGCGAGGTCTTTATGTAAAATACCCTTACAGTAAAGGCATTTCCTAGTACTTTGTTTTTTTTTTTTAAAATTCACTACAATACATTTTGCAGAAACATAATCAAATTGTTTTTTGGAAGCAGCGTATGGTATACATTTATATTCCGGTAGAGTTCCTCTGAATTTATCGTAGCTGATCGCGATTTCGTAATTTAATACTATATAACGTACTTTTATTTTATCGATAAATAGTGATAATAGCCAGTGAAGAAAAAAAGTGTTTTTATTTAACTGAATTATAAAACAAATCAATATATATATATTGAACGAACAAAGAAACATAACTAAGCAATATACCGATTACGAATATTTTCCAGTAAACGATCAACCGTCTTACGTCCCCTATTTTAAGGTCGTGTTCAGAAAAATTCATTTTCCGATAAAAGTTCAACAATTATGATTTATTACAACTGAATTTCTTCATAAAAATAGGGTACATTATGTTTAGTAGATCAAAAAAAATCTAAAATCAGACTTTGAAATTCCGATTCAGTTTGAAAAATTTCGAGGTAACTAGGGTGAACAGAAATTTTTGTAAATGCGAGAATTAAGCAAATAAAATGAGTACATTTTTTTCTTAACTATAGCCATTTTTCAGATTTTCTATAAATTCTTAAAAGAAAGCTATGTTTTTTCTTTTATCTTCTTTTTTTTTTTTTTAAATCAACCTGGTAAAAAAGGATTGTTTTTTTTTTTTTTTAATTTCACTTATTCTTTGTAATTGAAATCGGTTCCCTCACAATTACTATTGAAGTATCTCAAAAACTAATTAATCAAAACATTAAGATTGAATGATTTTATTTATTTATTTATTTATTTATTTTGTTCAGCTTAAACTCTGCGATAGATTTTGATGTCGCTGTTATTGTTTTTTTTTTTTAATTTCACGATTATTATTGGTCATATACAGTTACTTGAAATTTTAATCTACATTATTTTATAAATGATAGCATTCGATGGCAGAAAATAAGTAAAACATTTCTGAAAGAAATGTTATTAAAAAAAAACTTCAAGCGAGAACTACTGAAACTTAGTTACGATTTATTAGTTTAATTTTTTTTTTTGTTTCACTAAAGTTCACTTATATCTATCATCCCGTATCTAATTTCCTGATATATTTTAGGAACATAATGTATTTTTCGTGTTTAATAATGGGGTCTTATTTTTTACTTGTGCTATCAGTAGCAGTGTTTAGGAAATTATAGAAAATAAATTGTTATGCGTAATATTTCCTTATGTTTATAATTTGTAAAAATAAATTGTTTTTAACGATTGTAGAATAAAATGTTAATATTTTTGTAACCTTTCTGAGGGGAGGGTCAGATGGGGAGAAAAGAGGTTTATGGCTCAAAAATAGATTTTAGGGCTTTTATTGTTTCTGAATCTGTAATTTTCATCTATGCATTATCCAATTCTATATTGTACTTACAATAACAGGGTTTTTTTTAGGTCGAAGATACAATCATGATTTTACGTATTCAATGTTGTTTTTTTTACTTTTTTTTTTCTGTTTAAATTCATTAAGTTAAAAGTAATACTACAAAATCATATTATTTTTAAATGCGGTAAGTGAAAATACGTGTGTTCTCAAATGGTCTATCTGCAAGTCTCCTTTCTATCTAGACAAGAAATATAATTTTTTTTTAAATTCTTATTTGTTTCAGTAAATTGAATGATGTAATACGAGAATTATATAATTTAATTCCGAGCGATGTGAACATGATTGACAGTTCTGTAAACGTTGAAGATGTAATATGCTCGATAATAGTGACATCTCGAGTAAAACATTTACAGCCAGATTTGCTGTCAAAAATATCAGTCTTGTCGAATACATTAAGCAAACGCATTTTAAAAAATGCAAACAGTGATTATATAAAAGGCAGTAAGCAGATCGAGTTATTTTTAATCTGCGCTGACATCGTAAGTCGATGCGAACATATTAAAATTAACGGTTTCATTGATATTGCCGACGCTTTGTTACATCTTGGGTTAAAGTTCAATAATATATATGCTTTGAAGATTTTTACGCGATATCTATTGTCATTGGATCTCAACACAGAATTAGTGAAAAGTATATTTCCGCTCTTAGGATCCAAATTATCTTCTCCGTTCCATAAAGTAAGTATTAAATTGAACACAGTTCTCGCCCGTAATAGTCTCACCGTAAAAAAAAAAAAAACGTGTTACAAATAATATAGTTTTGCAATATTTATTATTAAAAATTACTGAATTTTGAGAAAATGGTTAAAATTTTTCGGTAAAAATAAATTTATTTTAGTAACTAAAATTTTAGTTTGTACAAGTTAACAAAACAAGCAAAGTAAACTACGCCGCTTAACCAAAACTTTTATCCAAAAATTTAAAGCTGTGATATTTTCGTAAATATTACGCGGTTGCAAATAACACATGCAGATTGGTTTTATCATACGTTTCTTTTATGTAGACAACACTTTGAGGACGCTCCTAAGAATGCTTTGAAAATAATTATTTCGCTAATCAGTGTAATGGAAAAAATTGTAATTTCGTGTTACTTAAAGTAATAAAATTTGTTTTCATAATAAAGGGTATGAGCGGACACAGGCATGCCGAATCGGCCCTTACGGCAATTTTTATTGACATTCGGGGGATCACAAAATAAAAATAAAAAAAATCACACTAAGTTTTAGGTCTTAAATATTTTTTCAGTTATTAAAAAAAAAAGTAACTTTTGTTGTTTTTTTTTAATAGTAAAAATAAAAATTAACTAAATGGTGTATTAATTCTAAACACAGGAAAGGAAAAACGAAAATAAAATATTTTTACAATTCCCAAATATAAACCACTTTTTTTTTATAAAAAAAAATAGAACTAAAATATTTTTTTTTTTAACTGTGCTCCTTCTGACATGTAAAATATTAACAGTAAACGTGTTAAATTTTTTTGGAAAACTTTGAGCATAAAAATACGTTTACTATATTAAAATTTACCGATTGCAAGTCTGAACTTAGTTTAAAAAAATATTTTAGTTTAATTTATTCTATAAAAAATGTAATTTATATTTAGGGATCGTGAAAATATTTTATTTTCATTTTGATTGTTAAAAAAATCAAAAGTAAGGGGTTTTTTAACAACTCGAAAAATATTTGAGATTATGAGCTGAAATTTGGAGTGATTTTTTTTTTTTTTTTTTTATTTGGTGCCGAAATGATCATCCCTCAAGCATCGATAGCAAACGCCGTAGGGGTATATTCGGCTGCTTATCCGCTTTTACCGTTTGTATTGAAGTGCGGTGCCTAAATATCGTATAACATTTTAACTAATACGCGAAAAACGAATAAGTGCTGGATACAGTCATTAGCCCTTTTCACATTTCTGATTGTTGGTTGTGGTTAGCGGTTTTTCTAGAATTTGTCTTGTAAAAATTTAAGTTGTAATCATCACGAGCACTCGCTTTCCCAAATCGGGTTACTGGAGTACAGATGAAATAATGGAATAATTTTTATTTTTTAGATGCGGCTGGCTGCAGCTAAAATATTATCCAGCATGAACGAAATAAATCCGCTGTATAATACAGTTCGTGATGCTGAATTGGTTGATCCATCTGTTCAACAGTATCGCGATAAACTGCAGTTGTTGCAACAGTTGGAGTGCAATGAAAACTTAATCACATCTGTGAAGAATGAAGAGGACTTGGTTAATATAGTGCACTTTTTAGTTGGAAATTTATACATCAATTTTCGCCTAATTTGGGAACCGACGCAACAGCTTCTTTATTCGCATGCTCGAAATAATGTGTATTTTTGGAAAGTTTATCGTAGTCATTTGAACGGTGACGTCAATTCAGAAACTGAGATTGCGCTTTACAATTTTAATCCAAGTCTTTTGGGTAAATATTATTTTTCTTTTTCTAAATTATCAGCCAATTGTCATCAATAATGGTGTTATTACACCTCATCTCTGGATTATTCTTTTTTGGAATATTTCTCCTAATATTGTAGAATAATTCTCTGTGTGTTACCTGAACGTGGATATGTTTTGCTTTTTTTTTTGTGCTCTATACAAAAATCACCTTAGTGTAAATATGTTATGGGGACGTCGTAAATATTTTTGCAAATTAGAAATTTTGCTGAAATTAAAATTTTTTGCTTGTTTTGTATTTTTTTGAAATTTTTCTTCTTTTTTCCCTCATCTATTGTATATTTTAAAATAATTACAGAAAGTATAGTGTAATATTTTAAATACAAAACAAATTATAATTGTCAAAAAATATATCCATGTTTCATTATTCTTGCGAATAGCGTAGAAAATGGCACTAAATTTTTCTTCATCCGTCCTATATCTAGAATGCTTTTTAATGCAATATCAGTTTTATTCTAAATCAGTTCCAGATGTTTTAGTACACCTAATGTTTAGTATAGTTCGGTTATTACGAGAAGTAGAATCTATGAAAAAGTATAAGCCGTAATCAAAACATCTTTAATGGTGTTTCAGTTTGATTTTAGTATATTATCCTAATATATTATTTTAACGTAAAATTACGATCTGTTGTGGGCTGTTCTTGAATATGGGGCACGTAAGTTTAAGGGTAATGTACAATTTAACTTTTATTTTTAAAACGATTTTTTTTTTTTTTTTGAAAATATAACGAAAATTTAACTGTTGGAGCCAGAGACGACTTTTTCCTTTAGCGTGAAATCAAAAATTGAAAAATCTAACCTTTTAATATTTTCGTTAATGTTGTTCTCTGTATTATTATGTGTGTGATCATCGCGGTACATTGTTAAAGGCAACAAAGAAAAATGCTGATTAGTCATATGATTACAAGCAAGAAAAGCATGAAAAAATGTCGCGGTTATAGAATTGCTTAACGATTTAGCTAATTTACAACTGAATTTTGTGTAACTTCAGCGCGTAAACTTTACTATAAGTGCTGGGGGAAAAAATATGAATTTCCAAAAGTACTTTTAGGTGCAATAAAGCGGTTTAATTTGGTTTTTCCGTATCTTAGATAGTTTACTTATTTTCCATAAATTTCCAATTAATACGGCAAAAATTAAATGAAATGCTATATTTCTTCGATAGAAACACGCTTGCCTACCTAGCTAGAACTGTGTTTTTAACTAAAAAAAATAATAATTTGTAGAACCCTTTTTTTTTTTTTTTTTATTTTTTTACCAATGTACATAAGACATTTACAAATAATAATATGAATAGTTCTTAAAGCTGAAGCGTAGTTTACAACTTTTTTTTTCATTTAATATTAATCATATCAAAGTTGATTAAAATATTAATCTCTTTATTTTCGTATTGGAATCCTATTAATTTGGCTCCAGTTGCTTTTTCGGTGGTGTGTAATAGGCATTTTATATTTTTATCTTTTACGGCTTTGTGAGTAAAAAGTGTTTTATTGATTTTTTTAAACTACATTTCATCTTTATCGGTACTTGTGTGTATTAATTTACATTCATTTCTTAGATTATTTACTTATTTTTGTTATAGTTTAGTTTATCTAAAATCGCGCTTAAATCGTTTTTGTCTTTCGTATCATTTTTCGTATTTCGAAAAGCCATAATTTATCTTTTTTTCCTTTACATGTTATTTATATTTTGGTTTAATGGATTGTTATAATTTATGTGAATGGTTTGTACATCGGACGGGTATTTTTAGAAATTAGTAGAAACGTTATTTTGCTTATAAACGTTTTTTTTTTTTTTTTTTTCTTGGCTATTCGTAAACAAAAATTTAATATCACATTTACGATGAAGACTATTGGAGGTGTCATAAAGGTACAAGGTGGCCACTCAACTGGAAATTTTCTCACAAAACTAAAAATAGTAAAAAACGATATTTTTAATAAGAAAAAATCATTTCAAGCAAAAAATGAATGCATTCCATTCTTCTTTTTGTATAATTCTAGTAATCAGGAAATCGGGATGATTTGGATCAGGAAAACCGGGAATTTAAAAATTCTATTTGAGTGGTCACCATGAGATAATCGAGTGCTGGAGGATAAGGTTTTTTAAAAACAGGAATACAGAGAAAAAAACTTTTAATTTTACGATTATTTCTAGTTTTGTTGTAAATGGTTATATCATCAAAATTATATTGATTGTCATCCAACAATTTTTCTTACTTCAACTGTTTTTTTTTATTTTTCTCTTTCGTAACTTGTTAATATTTCATTGGATTTTTCAGTTTTAGTTTCTTGTTTTCGATATACCGATTTTCATATATACTAGATTTTTATTACGTTTTACAGATTTTATTGTACTTCGATGTTTAATAATTGAATACTATTCAGTATATATTATTAACAGTAATTAAATTGGTCTCTTTGTTACGTGAGCTTAAAGGTTTGTTCGAATTTTTGTGGTTGTTTGATTATTTAATATGATGGCAAATAAACATTGCGTCTTAAATTTTATTTCGATATATTATGACGCTGAATTGGAAATTTATATTACTTTTCGTTGTACACGCGTTAAGCTTAACTCCCGAACCGATGCACTTAAAGTTTTCTGTTATAAATTTAAATAAATTTTATGTTATTACTTAATTTAATGTGTAAAAAAGCTTTAAAAATGTCAAGATTTTAAATATTTGTAATCGTTAAAAATTTAATAAATTTTATAAATTCATTAATTTTAAATTTGTCTATTATTCGTACGCATTATTGTAAAATTATACCTAGTCAAAAATAATTAAGTAAATATAGAATATTTTTGTTACAAATGTTATCGGATGTGACGAAATGACTATTTTTTTACTAGTTGGTAAGTAGATCTTTTTTTTTTTTTTTTGATCACAGATGAACCATTAAGCAGTTACTTCAGCGAAATATATCAAGTAAATGATAAACCCGATTTCACGAATGTAAGATGTTTGTTATTGAAAACGTTGTCGCAGTTTATTAATTTAAAGGCCGTTCATCACTTGGATGTTCAGGATATGTTTCTTAAGTTTGTACAGTAAGTACGAATGCAATGTAGCAAAAGTATTAATACGTATTTATTCAACCATAAATATTCTTTTATTTCTGAAACTATGTCGATATAAAATTCTTTAAGCGTTCGTTTTATTGTTAAACTTGAACCGTTCGTGAGTTAAAATAAGCACGGATCATTTTAATATTTCTTTACAAACGTGCGCATATGAACTTAATCAGTGTTAATCGTGGCTTAACTACGTATACGTAGCCTTTCTTGGAAATCATTTCAAACCAACGATAAGCATATATTAACCTGAAAATTTCGAAACACACGGTTAAACGTATCAGAAAATGTATGCATACTTTAATTCTCGTTAGTAAATTTAGTCGTAGCATCCAAAGCTGTTCAGTGTAAGTTAAAATTCGGCCTAAAAAACTGAATGATTTGTGACTAATTTAAAAAAAAAAAAAATGGGGAAAGTACTCTATGTACAGCTTATTACAAAAACCAAAACAAAACAGAACGAAATAAGTAAGAGAAAAGAAAAAAAAAAGGTGTAAATGGTAAATTAAATATCGAAATTTAAAAATTTTAGAATATCATTTTAAAAAATAAAAGGGTAAACTATATTATAGCGATTACAGTCAGTTCCAAGTGTAGTCTTGCGTCTACACTAGCGTTGCATATAACAATTGCCATGACACTACCTATATCTGTGCAACTAAAACGTATATGGGTAGTCGCTTACGCGCAGAAATGTGAAATGTGTATTTTAAGCTGTTTATTAAGAGTTATTTAACGCAACTCTTACGAAATTTGGTAAAAAGTTTATAGAAAAATTCAGTCTACACGGCAGAATTGTTTACTTTCGGTTTCGAAAGACTTCTTCGGTAACTAGTCATTTTCAATTAGGTTATGAAATATTTGCAATTATACAAGCGCTGCATTAGTAGTAAACAAAAAATTGCTCTTTTGCACTTTTGTATGTTCCGTTGTTACTCGATTCTTCGAATTGTTTGAATTAAGCTTCATTAATTTTGTTTTAAAAACTCGGGGCCTTGATTTCATTAATTTTGAAGTTAGGGTGCATAATTTATTAAGCCTAGTGAAATTGAGAAGAATGCTAGATCCTAGTTGTTTTTTTTTTTAGAACCCGCTATTATTTTTGCAGAATTTTCCGGTGCTTGCTTTGATTGCACTTTGTTTGAACCCCAAACTTACAATTTCAAGTCTTGAATCTGGAGTTTCAAGTTTGATAATTAGCTCGTTTACTACTAGGCTACCACATTCACTTTTATGCGTTAACACATCATTATAAATATAATTTATTTCTTTTTTCATTTATAAAATATACACATAATGCACATGTGTATACATATAAATATAAATATATATATATATAATCATCATCAACTCTTACTCGAAACCGAGTATGGGCTCTCCGTAAATCAGCTTCCATGTTTATGTCTCAGATGTAAGATGAGACCAATTCAATGGGCTGCTATGGCAGTACATAACTGGAAAGCTAACTGTTGTCCTTCAGTATTATTATTATTATTACTATTATTATTATTATTATTATTATTATTAGCGACACGAGTCTTCCTTTTCCTGATCGATTTAAATTCTGTTATTTGGGTTACCATATTTGCCCATTCCTTGCGATCTTGAGCTTTAATTTTCCATTTATCAATCCTCGGCTTAATCCCTGATCTTTTTAAGCCGTTGGCAGTGATGTCTTTGAAACGAAGCCGCGGCTTTCCGAGCGGTCGTCTACCGTTCTTGATAACTCCGTATATCATAATTTTCGGGATGCGATCTTCCTTCATCCGCAGCACAATACATACCAATTTTTTGTTAGTTCGAAGTACACATGTTTGAAGTATACAAATGTGCGAATTCTACTTACTTATATATTGAACCTTTCATAGTAAAGAGTACATTCTTAACGATCCAGAGAAGAATAGATCCTGTAATCTGAAGAAAATTTCTGGTGCAGATTCAGATGATGAAGACGATGAAGTAAATGAGTCAAACGATGGCGGATCTGAAACGATCACTGAAGCAGTTCGTGGTGTAAAAATTAATAAAACAAGGTAAAAAATCATTTACAACCTGAAAATAATTATAGTACGATATGTAATAAATGAATAATTTAATCGAGCACGTTGTTTTGAACCTTACGGAAATGCTTGAAATTAGTTCGATTTATGTAAAAGTTAGGTTCGATATGTTTATAAATTTTTATTCATTACTGAAATTTTAGATTACTTCTAGCGTATTTAGAGATTTTTTCCAAATTAAATTCACCGAAGGTTTTTGCTGCAAAACAGAATGAATCATTATTAGATGTGTATCTGGATTTGCTGACTCATAGAAATCCTATGGTTCAGAAGTTAGCATTGGATTGTATATTCGTTTATAAACAAAAAAATATTCTTCCTTACAAGTAAGTATTTAAAAGATAGAAAATTGATTTTTCGATTAATTTATTTATATTAATATTCATGTTTTAAGAATGCGTGTATGTTATTTTTTTTAAATCTCAGATTTTATTGCAGTTATTTGATATTTAAATGATTTGCCTTAAGCTATGTAGCGTAATTCTGTTAAGTAACGGTACTTAATTACTAGCGATGTGTAAGGTAACAAGGAACGTAACTAGATACTAGTTCCAGCTCTGAAATAGTTTGTTCCATTCTAATCGATAACGTATTTACGGTATTTCGTTACTTCTGTCACTTTTGTGTCCCAGAAATGAGAGTTAACGAAAGAACCGATTACGCAATAATATCAGACGGTAATCAGAGAAAATTGAAGTACAGATTCTACAGATGCCACTTTTTATCTTTATGATTCATACAGTTCGTATGTATTTCTACACTGCTTTTGCTCTGTTGTTGATCACAACTCACTAGCTCATTACACGGCAATACGTGATCAGACGATGAATAAAGCAACACTATTCTGCCCCTAACTGACTAGGAACGAAGTTCTTCTGCAGTTACAAATTTAGTTACAATAACTAAATAACGTATAATGTGTTTCTACCCCCTACTGGCCAAACTGTCGCTGTGTGCGCGCGCGATATTAGCTGGAAATAACGTTATTTACGTAATCCAGTTAAATCGGTGTATTTTAATAAGCAGAGCACATTATACTTTATGTAGACCATACACCACCGCGGTGATGATGGCATGTAATATACTATGATGATGACCAACGCCGCGGCGATTAGCAACTCTGGAATTTTACACTGTCATCAAAAATTTTAACAGCGATTTTTATCACAAGGCAGTACCGATTTGTTTACTTTTTTTAATGCGGTTATAAATTCCACATCTACTTAATTTTATTTGGATGTTTGTTTGTCACATTTTTTAAGGTATTAAGATGAAACTGTCATCTATTATTGGCTCCAAATTGTTTTAACTTTTAAACATCATTATTTTATTAACCTCTGTTTTGTTTGTTTTTTGTTTTTTTTTTTTTTTTTTTTATAATTGCGTTCTGTAATATATTTAAAATTTTCGTTTTGATTACATAAGTTACTCTTTTTGTAATAGTTTGTAACTTTGTAACTAAGTTCCTATTGCTGATCATTGGGAACTTGTAACGTGACATTCTAAAATATTTGGAACTTTACCTATCACTAGTTTACACTGAAATATAAAACTGTTATTTCTTTACTGTAGGGTGGTCATCATTGGCTCGAAATAGGTAATAAGGAGAATAATAATAATTTGTCTTCAAAATTTGATGTCTTTTTTTACTGGTCACGGTTGAAATTTTCTAGAAAATTTATTTAAGGTGTATAATGCTGTTTTTGATAGAAATATGTTGATGGTCATTGTTGCAGAAAATTAGCTCCATTTTCTAAAAACGGGCGGGAACTAATTTAATAACGTCGAAAAATAATTAAAAATCGAAAATAAATGTAGTTACAAAGTTTTTGAGATACCGGGAAACGGAAATTATAGAAGAATTTAACTCGTAAATACATAACATTTTCGTCGAACTGTTCTCTCTTAACTTCAATGAATAAGCGGATTGAAAAACGTTTCCATTTTCCCCGGAAGTAGCTATTTTGTAGGTGATCACTCAAGAATCGAATATGTACTTAGATCGTAAACGTTACTAGTTTTAGTGGCGATTGAAAATATTAAATGAAGGTAATATTTTTAAATGAGGATAATACGTGCGCGCAAAGGGTAATCTCATATGCGTGGTCGGTATGTTTGTTGTCGGTCTGTGTTTTAGTTTGTACGTATACATCTATAATGCATTGTCCAATGAAGTTTGTTCACTTACTGCAAGTAGTGTGTTAGCTGAAAACATAGAAAACTGTACGACATGCGAAAAAGAGGTTATTTAAAATTCACATCTTTCTTCGGCACACTCAACGTAATTTATAAACAATTAACCCTGTCAATTGATTAATAATTAAACTGAATTTTTTTCAACGATAAAAATATAATTCTAGGGAACATCTTTATAAACTGGTCGATAACAAAACGTATAAAGATGAATTAATTTACTTCCAAATAGACGAAAGTAATAGTATCATTGAACCAGATCATCGTGCCGATGTGTTGAAGTTACTAATGAGGTACAGTATTTTATATTTTAGCTGGTATGTTTTCTCATTCTTTTTTAATATATATATAGCTTTGTAATAATTAGAAAAAATATCCTTATTTTTGTTTAACATTTTATTCGATTGTAGTACATAATACGAAACTTCAATGATTGAAAATAATTCGTAAAAATGTCTAAGTGAAAACTCCAATTACTGCAATAAACGTGTTATAAAAAACTACTTGTTTCAAATTTGCGAAAAACTATGTTTTTTTTAAAAAAAATAAAACGAATTGCGATTTCGTTTTTGATAATCGATAATTAAAAGTAAAAACGGTGAATTTTACGCGGAAAAGAGATCGGGAATGTTATATAAATAATGTTTTTAAATGGTATGCACATATTACGAGAGCTGAGCTTATAGAATCATCCAGTTAAATTAAATCACATCTTTTTTGCACGGTAAGACCGAATAATGCGATACTGGTGATATATTAAAAAACTCTTATTATTATTAATTATTATTATTATTATTATTATTATTATTATTATTATTGCATTTCAAAATTTAAAATAGAATATAAATGACTTGAAATTTTATTTTAGCTGTTTGGTTTTTAAATTTTGAAGCGTGCAATATTATAGTTGTGAAAAGTAGATTTTTATTTTTATCTTTAAGGAAAATTCAACTGATAATAATGCTTTCGAATTAATAAGTTTATGTTGTATGAGCAATTTGAATTATTATATTAGCTGAATTTCATTGAATTAATCGTTTAAATATGAATTCAAATCGATTTGGTAGAATACTTTATGGTCGTATGACTGGTGGAATACCCAAAAAAAAATCGTCCGGTCAACACAATCGTGAACTTGTATTTCGATTTCTAGCCGGCTGCAGAGAAGACGAGTTGCTGCTATTTATAAAAATGGTTTTTCGCAAATTCAATCATCTGCTTGAAGGTATTTATTAGAAATATTCTTACGATGAAAATGTTTACGTATTAAAGTTAATAATACATAAATAAATGTAAAATTTCTATTTTGTAATGTATTTTTGATTTCGCACCTTCCGGTTAAGGTTTTGTGTTTGGTTTTAAAGTCCATATCTATGTTCTTGCATAGACTTTTTCAGAAAATTTTAGTAGGATTTAATTATTTTTCCTTTATAGCCGGTTCGTTCGATATTAAGATCCGCCGCCTTTGACAGCAAATGTTTGTATGTTGCCCGAGATCGTTTGATTTACGTTTTTCGATTGTATCGTTCGTTTTAAGAATGTTGGAATTTTCTATTTTTACGTTATTATTAGAAATTGAAAATAATCACAATATAGCAATACAATAAAAATATACCGACATATTTCGAACTCTTTTTTTTTTTAAATGTAAATTTAATATAATTTACAATAATTTATCCGTATGCATATACATCCGCATGGATATATAATATACATACATTGTGCGCTTGTCGACAGAACATTTATAATTTTATAATTTAATTCCGGCAAATTAAACATTTTTCCTCCCCTCTTTCGTTCGCGGTACCTTATTTTTGTCACGATATTTCTTTTGTATTCTTTCTTTGTTTGCAGCCAACTTTTTAACTTTTGTTTTAATTTTCCTATTTCATTTTCTTCTTCCATATCTTCCGAGATCCTGTTTAGCATCTTTAATAATAATATGCATTTATTAGTTCGTTGCTCTAATTTTGTTTGCAGTATTGACACGATTTATTTAAGATATTTCCGCCGAGAATATTACATTTCATTTTTGATCTTCAACTTCGGCATGTTGACTCTATTAGCGATTATTTTGATTATTTTTGTAATAATTTCTGTCGTCGCCTGGGATCAAACTTTTTAGTAACTAAGCTATCGCGGCAACTTTGAAGATCTTATGTTGGCATATATAATGCTTAATTTTTCCATCATGTTAACATAATGTTTTTAAAGTCTACATAGTTACATCCCATATATTCATAATATTTTTATAATATAAATTTGTTAATTTTTATTAACGTGTTTATATATAAATCGAGGTGTTAATTTGTTTCTGAAACCAAATAGTTTGAACGTGCATTACTTATCATTTAGTAATTAATTCATTACGATATTAAGCCCACTGAGCACGGTAATGCATGGTTTCGTGCAACACCACCTTTCTAACTCTGTCTTCCTTGCTTTGCTACTTTCACATCTATCGGTTACTACATACTGTTATTCTTTTACTTCTTTACACACAGTCCCTGTTTTACCCCCTTTTGATCTCTGAATTCCCTTATTTCTAGACCTCCTTTTTTCTTGCACATTATTTTCATATAGCTCTGCGTTATCACTCTCGTTGTAATTACAGTGCACCATGACACTGTTACATGAATGTTCTGTTTTCCGAGAATATAACCAGCAATTTCGAATCACGTTATTGTATAATAATTGTGAACTGTTTGTAATAAACCCTGTCACAGTTTCTGCAATTCAATAAAGTAGTTTTAATGTATTGGTAGTTTCTCCCTTTTTTTTTGTGGATTGAGATATTTTAGAAAAACTGCAAGTAGCGACGTGCTTTATATGACGTTTATCTCGCTCTTTTATAAATTACTTGATTTAAAGACAACATCAACGGATGTAGAGATATTCTGGTTGATGTTAAAAGATATTAAATTTTTTTTAAAAATCAAACTGAAGAAAAGAAAATTATTATAGAATTAAAAACAACTAAGACGATGGGTGGAATTCGTGTTTAAAGCCCCCCCCCCTCCTCACCAAAAAGAAAAACAAGTAGTATTTTATGATATTTATCATTAGTAAAGTAAAATTTTTGCGAATATTCGAATTTTGATAAAAGTTAAAAATATTCCAAAATCCCAGTCTTACGGTCTTTTAAATTTTTTCGATATTTTGCTAAAAAAAAGAACAAAAGTAGAAAACGGTTCGTTTTCAATATGGGCCGACAAAATATCTCAGTCCCGCATAGTATGCAAGGCCCATTAAACTATTCATTCATACATTTATGCTAATTGTATGAATTGAAAATGACTACTATGCTTCGAAGATCATTTCAATTTACTAAAAGTTGATTGTTCTTATTATTTAGCTACCTTACATAAATCGCTAAAGAACGTAGTTTATTACTTTAAATAATGAAAAATTGTGTTTTCGTACTGTATTTCCGTAAAATAGGGCGGTTTTGCTTCTGCCTGATATGGTAACCGATGTGTAATTTAAAAACTCCGCTTTAGTTAAATCTTGCGAAATTCTTGCTAAATTTTAAATATATTAGGGTAGTTTTATTTTTCGAATTTATTGGAATTTTTCCGTGTTGTATAGCGCGCATTAATCTGTACCATTTGCTCCCGAGAAAAAATTGTTTCTTGAAAAATAAATTTTTTTGTTATAACTAAAATTTTATTCCAACATTTTTTTTCGTTTTTTTTCTTTGAAATTTTTATTTATATTAATACACTTTATTGGAATTAACATTATTATCATAAAATTCGCCTAATACATGTATTTCAGTTGAGTCCAGAAGGATTTATTATTTTTCTTTGTGAAAACTTTTTTATACGCAAGATGTTAAATCTTAAAGTGAAAAGTTGTTTATTTATAACTCGGTCAATGCATTGTGTTCACTAAATCATGTTGTTCTTATAGACGATGCTTTGAATATGATTCGAAAAGTATTCGATACTTTTGACGTTGAAAATGTTATTCCGTTGAAACAGTTACTTTCCACACTCAATATGGTAACGGTGTTATTCGAACAAGCCGGTTCGTTGATGCGAAATTCTGGATTATCGTATCTGTTACGCGTGTTATTAATAATAGCCAGTAACGTTTTTTCCGTGTTAAAAGCTAAATCGGACATTCACAACGGATATTTGGGGATATTAAGTAAACTACGATCCGGATTGTTCGAAGCGATCATTTATTTTTATAATTATTTCGAAAATTACACATGGACCATTTCGGAGATAGACGCTGTTTTCGAAGTAAGTATTGTACTCCTTTTACCATATAGATTACTTGAAACAGTGTGTAGCTTTATTGAAAATATTTCTTTAGCGTGAACTGTTGTAGATTGAAATTATCATTTGAACTAATATTTTTTTAGAATTCTGCAGACATGAAAGAAAGAAAATGCATGTAGAGCTTTTTTAAAAGTTGTGTATACGGGGGGGGGCAAAATTACCCAACAAGTCACTTAAAATAAGTTAATTACAAGAAGCATTAATTCAAAATAGCATAATGGGAAAACGTTAAAAAAAGAAAGAGGAAGGCAAACTGTTATATTCAGGGCACCAGTTCATTTTGCGCTGTTATAATTCATATACGTCGTCACTACCTTTTAGTTCATTTCAACTTATTTCATATTTCATTGCAAATTAAAGAAAAATATTAATTTATTTCAAAATAATTCAAATTAATTTTTTTTTTTTATTTACTTTTATTTACAGGCTGCTACTTTCTACTACTCTCTCGGACTGTTGGTCTGGTTTGGTTTGGTGGCTTGTTTATTTTCTTTTTAATTATATTTTTATTAGAAAAATATTAATTTATTTCAAAATAATTCAAATTAATTGCTTTTTGTTTACTTTTATTTACTGGCTGCTATTTTCTACTACTCTCGGACTATTGGTTTGGTTTGGTGGCTTGTTTATTTTCTTTTTAATTATATTTCTATTTACTGGCTGCCACTTTCTACTGTTCTCGTCTGACTGCTTTTATATTCTCTCATTTGCATTTTCAATATCTCCGTAATTATGCCAGCTGAAATTGTACTTTGCGACGCATCATGTGAACCCACGTTTTACCAGTTAATGCGGTATACGGAAGAAGAAATAGTCCAATATTACATCAAACATCGGGTTCTTCCGTATTTCAGGTTAATTTTTTCACTTTTTTTTTATTCTTCATTTTTTTCTATTTCATTTCTTTCTACCTACTTCTGCGCTAATTTTTTTTTTACAAATTTTTAATTTTTACGACTTTCTTTTAAATATGTCCGTTACTAACATATTATTTTTCCGCGAAGTTTCACTCGCTATTTTTCGTAGTTACGTTACTTCGCCGTTATGTTCATTTTTGGTCGTAATTTTAGTTCGTTTATTTTCGTTGTTATTCATGATGTGTGTTAGTTCACACACCATGAATAACAGCGAAAATGAACGAACTAAAATTACGATCAAAAATGTAGAAAAAAATGAAGCATAAAAAAAAAGTGAAAAAATTAACCTGAAATATGGAACAACCCGATGTTTGATGTAATATTGGACTATTTATTCTAACTGG
Organism: Icerya purchasi; assembly: GCA_039619475.1. NCBI lineage: Eukaryota > Metazoa > Arthropoda > Insecta > Hemiptera > Monophlebidae > Icerya > Icerya purchasi. The sequence continues at coordinate 188,082,954 of CM077115.1, read as the reverse complement.
TAAAACGTGGGTTCACACGATGCGTCGCAAAGTACAATTTCAGCTGGCATAATTACGGAGATATTGAAAATGCAAATGAGAGAATATAAAAGCAGTCAGACGAGAACAGTAGAAAGTGGCAGCCAGTAAATAGAAATATAATTAAAAAGAAAATAAACAAGCCACCAAACCAAACCAACAGTCCGAGATAGCAGCCAGTAAATAAAAGTAAATAAAAAGCAATTATTTTGAATTATTTTGAAATAAATTAATATCTTTCTTTAATTTGCAATGAAATATGAAATAAGTTGAAATGAACTAAAAGGTAGTGACGACGTATATGAACTATAACAGCGCAAAATGAACTGGTGCCCTGAATTTAACAGTTTGCCAGAAAAGATAATTCATTTCCTCTTAAAGAATTTTAGATTAATTTGTTAGATGTTATGCAGGTAATACTCATATGAAAACGCTCTATACATAGCCCGCGACTTGTAACAAATACATTCGCGCACAAACACGAGCACCCATGCTTAGCCACATTTATATACACAAATTTACATAAACGTATATCGGCAAATACTAACGTAATTATCCAACAATTAATAACGCTTATATAAATATATATATATATATATGATATAAATGAACCAAGGAAATTGATTTTATTCAGTTTTAAGGTAAATACATTTTTTCCCATAGTTTCTTGCCATATATATATATATATATATATAATGTTATACGTTGACATGCAAGAATTGAAATCGGTGGATAAATTACGTAAGTCATTGTTTAATAAATGGATAAACCGGGGTAGCCATCCAACCGGGAAAACTCGGAATAAGCCGGTAATTTTGCAAGCCGGGAATTTCGTTGTAAAACCGGGAATAAGTCGGAAATTTTGTTGTAAAACCGGGAAAAAAAGTAAAAATAGCCAAACGATAGTTTTGATAAAAAAAAAAAAATCATTTAAAACGTTAAAAGTGAATGCATTTTTTAATGTACTTTACTTTAAATAAAAATTACAAAGTTCTGTTTTATTCATATAAAATATGCTGCAGCGGTCAAATATGATCAATAGTTACAAAAAATATTCCATTCTCCTTTTTGTACAATTCTAGTAATCAGGAAATCGGGAGGATTTGGACCAGGAAAACCGGGAATTTAAAAATTATATTTCAGTGGCCACCTTGTAAAGTCAATAGCGTATATTCTAATTATTGGTATTTTTATTTATTATATCATTTCTTAGGTATTTACCCCATTTTTTATAATTTTTCAGTCGTTGTTTTATCAAAGAAGGAGTTTACTATATATGTATAAAGCAGCATTACTGTTTATAGTTTTTTTAAATTCGACACTATAGTTTTTATATGTAAAAACTTTTGGTAAAACTATCTTTATAACATAAATTTTAAATAAGCCTCTATTTTTAACACAAATTTTAAAAATTGTTCATTATGCAGTGTGTTAATATTTGAAAGAGTATTTTTGTCTTTACAAAATGGAATAAAAACAGACAATTTTACCATTGACAGAATGATTGTATCCGCTGCACTTCTGCAATGTATTATATGATAAAACAGATCGATATAAAGAGCAGTGCTGATTCTGCAACTTATTATCATCGAAACACGTTCTTAAATAAGAATGAGATTTAATAATATTGATTCGTCACAAGATAGCAAAAATAATTAGTAAAAGAAAAAAAATGTGCTTCGAGGGCTCTACTAAAAGTGTGGAGTCCCTTTAAGAATGTAAATAATAATTACAAGCTGTTTTGCTAAACGTAAATTAATACGCATTATATTTCACGCCAATTAAATATTTATCCTCGGCTAAAAAGCCTTTTTTTATACGTAAAAAACAAAATAAGAAAAACAGAAACAAAATGATTGCAAGTAATCAATAGAAACAACGGATAACATTTACGGTATGTTCATTTTTAAAAACCGGATTTTTATTCAAATATTTTATAATTGTTTTGTGTTTTAATAAAATTTAAGAATGATATTAAGAAAACAATTCAACTGGTTGACCATTTAATATGGGACGTAGTTACGTTAAATGTGCTCTACTGTTTGACACTTTCAGAACGATAAAACCAATTCAGCAATAGTTTATAATTGAAAAAAAAAGACAAGTTAAATTGTAGATTTATTTTTAAAATTTTCCCTAAATCAAGTAAAAATTTGTAATTTATATTTTTTCCAAAAATTTTAGTGTTCTATTTCTTCGATACCAAAGTATGTATGTATTGTTTTTACTTTCTGTTAATTGTTATTTTACAAATGTGTATTTCAAAATAGGTATAAATGTTTTTGTACTTTTTAACAACGAACTTTACGAAAATTCGAAAATCTTTTTTTTCTTAAGCCAGTCTTTGTAAAAATTATTGACATTGTGTATAGAAGCAAAAAGGGGGAACGGTAACAAACGAAAATGGAAGAATCTAGTATCGGTTTCGCGAGAATTTCATCGTGTTTCGCTAATACTTGAGACAATACATTACAATAAAAGTGAGCTATTTCCTGCATTGATTAAACGAATTCCGGAACATTGCGAAACATTTTATTTTCAATGTTGGTAAAGTGACTTTATCTGATTTTTGTTTTAAGAAACAAATGCGACTTTAAACTAAATAAAATCCTTTTCTTACTTGAACGGAAGAGTAATTGAGACGGATAATTGGTGGTCAACTTGAAGTCTGAAGTTTGTGCGGGTTATACCAGACTCGTGTTGTTTTCGGTGTTTCACTTGGCTTGAAATCAAAAATACGGGAAAGCAGAGATTATATGGAGAGAGGAATCATTTTTTTCCCCCTATTCGGTGTTTTAGGGATAAGCGGTAATTCGCTTCCTAATATTTTTTCTACCCCAGTGAGAGTATTTTCAACGGTACGTTTTTTTCAAGGATTTACTGTTACAAACATTTTTAAATGCACTGTATGTTGCAATATTTCATCTTTCACCCTCTGCTTTTTGTAGTTCATCTATTTAACTTAATTATTCGCGACATTTGAGGAACTCGCCAATTCCGAAATTTCTTTATTTTATTTTTGTGAGAAAAATAACAACTCTCAGTCCAAATTAATGGCCGAATCGAGTTTTCTAATTATTCGTTGTTCAGTGCCGCTTTGCGACTTATATAATAGATACTAAATTTCATTTATTACCAGGATAAACTAGCTGACTTAGTTTTTTCTTTTCTTCTTGTTTTAATTTTTTTGCGTTTTTAATTAGTACGTTTAAATTGATGACATATTTTTCTTTATCTTCGAATTTTATTCATAAACGCGCAAAACAGTCATCTCTTTTTAGATTTTCATCATTATTCATGAGATTTATATATATATATAAAAAAAATTACCGTCGTCTCCGATTTTTCGGTAGTTCTTTGTATTACATCGGTATGTTCTCCTGTTGTGGCCTGAATAAATTAATCAATTGGATACGGCCGGAAATAACGTAATTGTAAAAATTGTCGTTATTTTATCGTTTTTATATTTTCGCATCATTTGAGATAATTACTTTATTTATTAATTGTAATATTTCTTAATTAATCACCATAACGTAATCGCGCGGAAAATGTACAAAAATCATTATAATTTGCACTGATTTACCTAGACGTGTTTCGGAAAACAGAGTACCCTGAATTAAGTCGCTGAAAATTATAATAATTTTTATACTAATTGGCAATTATTTGATGATGAATAACGTGTTGAATAATATTTTTTTATTTTGCTTTTTATAGATTTTTGTTTGGCCATCGCTGAAAAAGATAACAATTGAAAGTGTGCATAATCCAACGTTTTTGATGAGATTAATAATTATCTGGGGAACTAATTATAAGTAAGTGCTTCTTACCGCTGAATTTAAAAAGTAACATATCTATTGTTTTATCGCAGTTGAGATTTCACAACGAGCACGTAGATATTTCATAAGTATTTCGGAGATTGAAATTGATTAAATATTGTATGGACGCTATTTTCTGCGATTTATCTGGAAACCAAAGTTAAACGTAAAGTATGATGAAACTGTAAAATCGTAACTTTTATTTAAAAATTAGTACTCCCGCGACTTGCCTTACGATTTAACAGATTATGCAATCACTGTTAGTATTCGTTCGAGCGAGATATCAGTAATGGTTTTTCGGCGGTCAATAAAAGTCCGTATACGCGAAACACATGAATAATTTTCGATAATTTTCTGCTGCTAAGCCGTAGTTATACGTTAAATATAAGCTGATTAAACTCTTTTTGAATTTAGTCGTAGTCCGTCTAGTCCGTTAAGGTGTAATCCCGACGTCGTCAAAACAGTACTATCTAATCCTTAAAAAAGAAAATAATAATAAAAAAAAAAAATCTATTTCGATAAGTGAATCATACCCAATTTAACTGATTTTTTGATAATCAACGATAAAGAACTAGAAGCGATAGTACCGAGTACCAGAGGTTACCGAATATTACCATCTGAAATGACTGGAATCAAACTCATCGGAGGCAGTCGAGGACTCGGTGTAGGATCCGGAATCCGAAAACTGGAATCGAACAGACCAGATATATACAATTTTTATATTTGTATTTCGTATAGGTGTGTCATCTCAATTGGATCATTGATTGTGAGTCGTATGTTAAGTGTGTTTTGTAGTAACCGCCGTAATTCGTTTTGTGTGCAGCTGCATTTTTTAAATTGTTTGGTTATAAAATAAATAAAAAAAAAATAATATTAAAAAGGAAATAATAGTAATAGTATCATTTAATTGCGGAATCTCGTAGGAAATATTGGTTAGACCCTCGGCTCTGTTACGTTAACGAACGATAAAAAACCTGAAAAACTGAAACCGCTAGCAGGGTAATATATGTGAAAGGAATAGATTATATTTAATTCTTTTTGGAGACGCTAGCATGCAGGTTAAAAAGAAAATCAAAATTTTAACTCACACACAACCGGCTGTAGAAGTTTTTAAACATTTTCTGTTTAAAATTTGATTTCAAAATTTTTCAAAATTTGAGCCCTTTAATTTCAAATTTTTAGGGGTTTCGTATTTTACCTATATTTTAGGGATTGGTATACATAATTTAAAAAAAAGAGTGACCCCCCAGCTGTCACGGAAAAGGCTAAAATCGAATCCTGATCTTTCTGTTGCATGTGCCGTCGGCGGAAATTTGAACGTGTATTTGCATCTTGTTTTAAGCAGTTGTGTACTGAGTTAAAGTGGAAAGGATATTGCCTGTCTTTTTGTATGAACGGAGCTTTTTGTAATATTCAATTGACCGGCGTCTCTACGAGTGCCAAGTTCCGGTTCATTTTTGAATATGTTGACGATTGCAACAGACTGCTGATTATGATCAGTGTAACTGACGTTGAACTGAGGAAGAATAGCCGCTCCTGTTTCTTCTTCATATCGGTATGTTGACTGGAATGTTCTTTTATCGGGAACACGTCCATTTGGAAAACGAGACGTGCTACTGTAGCGTGGTATTTCGGTTATAATATTTATGGAGGAACAAAATATGATGATACTCTACAGTTGTGAATCAGTTAGCTATCGCATTAATATAAATTCGAATAAACATCATAAAATATTAAAAAACGCTGTCATAATTGAATATCGAAACAATGCGGATCATAATGTAACGAGGTAAATGTAATGTATAATACACTGGGAATTTTTGTTCATGCACGAATATTGTGCATTGGTACACTATTGTACCAGCGGAATACATGCTGCCTTTTTCAAATACCTAGACATTTAATAATAAATATGTTACCATCATGGTTAGCTTACTTTTATTGCTCACGGTGATATTGTTAATTAGAGAAGCACTTCAACAATATCAGATTGCTAATTACATTTATTACAAATGCAAACGTTTACTAAAATTTTCTTTACTACTAAATGCAACGGCTAAGTGTTATCTTCCGTTTTATCCAGTTTTGTTTCTCTTTTCCCTTTACTGATATACCTATATCATCGCTGCAATTATTATTAATCAATAGGCGTGCATTATTTTAATAGCCCGCAAAGTGTTTATTTAAAATCGTTTTAACATGATTTTAGTCGTTTATGTATAATTCTGAAAAAAATGTTTAAAAACGTTCTTTTTTCATGTTTTTTGACACTAGCTTTATACGGAAGTATTTGCAAACTCATGTTTATAGGAACTTTTTTTTTGATCAGTATGAACTTTCTTATTAGTACTTTCGGTTTGGGGATTACATGCATGGACGCCCTATACATTACAAACATTGTCAACCTATTTTTATTGAATTTTTTTAAAACAGCTGAAAGAGAATATTCTAAATCGCATATGCATACTGCCGATGATTTCAGTGAGTAGCGTATTTATTGATAATCACGTTAAGTACATACAGTTTTACTAAATTTATCAAGTTTATCTTAAATTTAGTTATCTCTCTTTTTGGTTTAGTTTGGTCCAGATTTATCCATCTTTTTAGTCTACACGTACTGCATTATGAAGTTTACATGAAATGTTTGTTGTTGTACGCGGTTTTTCTATATAATTTGGTCTTTGCGTCTGTGAATATAAAGCAAATTTTGATTTGCCGTATATAAATTTTATACTTCGTAATTAGATCAAATTTTGGCCTTTTTTGCTTTAAGAAAACGATTTTAGAAATTACTGTAAGAGATTGTAATTCTTTCTGTTCCTTTTGTAACTCTTCACGTCGTTTAAATAAATCATGCGACGACACCTCTTATCAAAAAAATGTGTTACTCAATGTTCAGCTTTAATGTAATATTTTTATTAATTTGTCGTGTAATTGTAAAGTTATCAGATACTTAAACTGTATAGTTTGTTTTATAATAAAAAAGTATTTTTATATAATCACAATTTTTGATTCTAAAATATTTTTTTACATGATAAAAATTCGTAAATTGAACAAAAACACATTTCACGACCTGCATAAAGATGTACAATTCAGTCAATTTTTTCGCAATTTCATTATCTGCGCGTAATACAACGCAATGTAAAATACACTAATGCCGAGACATGTTTTTAATTTATATTTACGGATATAATTAATTTCTATAGTAAAATTTATTACATTTAAACCTTTTACTTGCAGATATTATCATTTGCTGGTAAAGCGTGATTATGAAGGAAATAGCTGTTTGCAGATGTTAATTAATTTATTAGAAATCAATGGAATTAGTAATTCTATTAGAAATGGGATTCTAGAAGTGATAGAGCACCTATTATTCTCGAACGAGGAGAATACTTTGGGTAAATATTAATAATATATTGGACATTTCTAACCTAATAAATTGCTAGTTAGATAGCACGTGACACATGAAAATAGTACAGAAATATGATTCTATTTTTTCGATATTTTTGTGTTATTTACAATAAGATATAAAAATTCAATGTATTTTTAAAAAATGAATGTACAATATCAATGAAATAAAAAAAAAACAAAAAAAAACAAACAAACAAAAAACCCAGTTATTTTTAGTTGTAATAAATTGACGTTATTCGAACAATTAATTTACAGCGATCATCCATCATCTTTAACTTTTTCAAAGTAAATTTTCACTTTTTATTTATTAATAATTTTTAGGGGTGAAAAGTTTCTCTCGTTCTCTCTTTACATCTATCTATATTATAACGAAAAATCAGAAACAGGGTCAATGGGAAAAACTATTAAAATCTTATCCTTCCTCCATTCGTCATTTATGTATATAATATTTTCCAAAATTCGGAGACATTTAAAGTATGAAAATATAAATGCGAAAATAGCAATTTTACAGTTTTAGTCTTAAATTAAAATTAAATAGAAGTATTAGTAAGTCCTATTTTAATAAATCAAATATAACGGTGTTGGCGTTGTGTTGCTTAAATAAACCAAAAATGTAGAATAATTTTCCTAAGTAATAAAATTAATATATAAGTAAAAAAATATGAAATAAAATAAAATAGATTAATGTTTTAAAATTTATTATTAATTACCCATGTATTTAACTCGGCTTTTTTAAAATTCCGTTTATCAACACATATTAGGAATTGCCACGTTTCCGAAACTATTTTTACCATATATAATAAACTTGTTTCTTTCAATATAATATAGTAGATTTTTACTTAGGTTGATGTAATATACCTGAAAAAACGTTTTTGCGGATAAATATATTACATGCAGTTCTGTTTATTTTCTACTTTCGTAATTAGATTTTAATATTTTATAATTCTAGAATACACATGTTAATAGACTTTTCTATAGCTAGAACATATATTTATTTATCAGGCTTCTTTTTTTTTATATTATAATTTGTGTAGTTCGTTCATCCATCTTTTGTAAATTTTACTCAATGTCTTGTGTAATTTCTATAAAAAATTCGTAACAGTTTTTAATAATCAGCTATCAAAAGCGACATCGGTTACGAATACGAGTTTTACGTAACATTTTTTTTCTTTTTTCTTTTTGGAGGGAGCTCTTCAATTACGGATATTAACTCAGCATAAATAAAATTTTTGTACACTTTTTTAATGTGCAGCAGTGCGATTCAATTGAGGTTCTGTCCGAATGAAATACTACTGCATAATCGAGTGCGCTATGGTGGCTGGTAACGTTAATAAATAGCTTATTATTTTTGGTAATGAAGTATTTCGTAAAAATAAATTCAAAAATAAAAAAAAATAAAATTTTCTTATAATGAAAATCTGGGAAAATTTCAAATTGATCATGTTGCTATTTCGAGTAGGAGTCGAAAGGAAATTATGAATGTTAAAGTTAAGTAGGGTAGTAACATCGATTCCGGTTATTTTCTTACACAACGGTACAAACGAGATTTATCCTCCCAAATAAGAAGAAATTTCTTAAACAAGAAGTAATTAAATATGATATTGATAAGTTAAATGAGGAGGGAACACAGCAATATCATCGTGAGAAAATTAACGAAATAGAATCGGAAGAATGGCATGACATATTTAGGGGAATACGGGAAGCAGCAAAACAAACAATTCCGTTGAATATTAGAAAAAGCACATTTGGCGGGGTGAACGTTTTCAAGCAAAGATTAAAATATTGGAAAAAATGGAACTAGAATAAAACGGAAGTTGCATATTAACAATTCAGAAATCAACGAAAATTAAGGACATAAATTATTAGGAATACAAAGAGAAAGTTTGAAAAACGGCAACTAGAGGAAATAGAAAATGATTTCCAAAAAAAAAAAAAATAATACTATGGATTTTTACAAAGTCTTCGAGTCTGCAATAAGAGGATATCGAGCCCCGAGTCTGTGCTGCAAAAAAATTAGGTGAAATCCTAGCTCTTAATAATAAAGATAATTGCAAATTACTAGCAGGATATTTTGAAAAATTATTAAATTGTGATAAACCCAAGGAACAACTGGCAGTGCACATACCAAAGGAAAAACAGAGAGACTCAAATCTCCCGAGCAGAGAAGAAATTAAACAGATAATATCAAAGCTAAAAGTAATAAATCTCCAGCGGAGCATGATAGCGAAATTAATAGAAGCAGCCGATGAACCGAAGGAAATAAAATTTACAAAACTCCTAGTAGCAGTCTAGAGAACAGAGAAGATACCGCAGCATTGCAAACGCGCGCTAATACATCCACATAATAAAAAAACATGATCAGTGAAAGGTTAACAATTACGAAGGAATATTGCTATTATTGTCGGCGGTGTGTAAAATCCTTTCAAGGCGTTATTAAATCGAATGTAAAGTAAAATAGAAATAGAACTAGGAGAACACCGAGCAGGTTTCAGAAAAAATCGACCTTGCGTATAACAGATTCTTAACTTAAAATTAATAATAAGGGGTAGAATGATAAAAAAACAATTCATATCTTATAGAAATTTGTAGACTTTAAAAAACCGAATGATTCCGTCAATCGAGAAAGTTCAGTGGAAATATTAAAAGAATTTGGTATATATAATAAATCAACAAGATTAATACAACACACTATTAAACACCAAAGCGAAGATAAAATTTATGGGTCAAATTTCCGAAGCTTCTGAAATTAAAACGGGTGTGCGGCAAGGAGATGGACTATCCCCAATCTTGTTCAATCGTCTCTTAGAAAAGATTGTGAGAGCGGGAAAAATTATTGGTAACAGAAAATATATGTAAACAAATACGATTGCGATACAAAAAGGGGAATTTAGCCATTAATTGTCTCTAATTTTTGCAAAGAAATTTTCTCACAGCATTTAACCACGGCGCTAAAGCAGATCAACCTTCTAAAAACAAGTAGCAGAAAAAACGCTAGTTTACAGATCTCTTTTGAGAAGATAAAATATATGACAAACATTGCAACCTCACCTCGGATGGATACATGTATACAAAATATGGGAAATTAAGAAATATAAAAATTTTAAATATATAGGTGAGGTTATTTAGCAAAACGGATTGAATCGGGAAGCACTGAAAGTAAGGGCAAGGGAAATGGGAAAAGCTTTCCAATTAACACGAAATGTGTTCAACAAAAACATTAATATTGATAAATGCTAAGATAAGACATCAAAATAGAGTCGTTAAACCGAAGTGCTTAGATGCAGCTGAGTGCTTCGAGCTGAATGATATAGGAAAAGTTGAAATATTGGATAAAAAAAAGGGAACGAAAGATAATGAGAAAAATTTTTGGTCAAAAAAAAAAAAAAAAATGAAGAACCGATCAGGAACAGGTCAAAGAAAGTAGAAAAACTATCCGACAATATGAGAAAAAGAAGGTAGGCATTTTGTGCATATGTCTAAAGAATGTGATAATTGATTAACTAAAAAGTATCTTTCAACATTTTGGTAGACTGAAAACTACCCCGGGGGGTAGTCCTTGAATACGAAAAAGGATCTTAATAAAGTGTATATAGATATATCAGCGCTGCTAGAAACAGAACAGAATTTAGGAATCGATTGTTTTAAAAGAATCAAAGGTAAAAGAACCGGACAAAAATGGACGGACGAAAGGACGAAAATCACAGTGAAATAATGAAGAAATGCTGGGGACAACGAAAAAGAAAAGTTTGTTGTTTTCACGTGGTCCATAGGTGACCAAATTTGAAGAGAAGAAAAAGAAGAAGAAGAAAATACATTCTAACGAGTGTATATAATTTTACTTTTACTATGACGAAAAATTCCAATTACAATAATATCAAAACCAAAAATGCATTCGAATAATTATTTCCAAAACCCCGTTTAAGTTGTTTCAGCGAAATAAGTCGGAGTTTTGGTGTCGATTAATACCTGTAGATGAATTTACATATACCATTATATTCTTGAAATCAAACAGCAGTGAAATAGTGAAATGTGAAGGGTGAATCGGCTTCGAAAAAGGCGAACGCTGTTTCATATTGGTTGGAAGGGTGATGGTGACTGATTTTTTTTTTGGGGGGGGGATAGTTATGGAGTTGTGAGAATTAACTACCCTGAAAAAGAAAAATAACAGTGTCATACTGCACATCATTATTGTAGGAGAACGCGACCGCATTTGAAAAAAAAAATCCACTGTTCCACTCTTTAGTAGCCACCATAGCAAAAATTTACGAGTTAGGATTTGAACGGATTGACCGCCCGTGTCGTATTTACTAGAGCTGGCCTCGAGTTTTTTTCTCTCGCCTAGACTCGAAGTTTCTTTCGGAAAATAGAGATTTTCACCGAATGGTGAGACCATCACGAAACAATTATTTTGCAGAACATGCTGTCAACTACTATTTGGACGAATTAAGGAGATAGGAGTATCGCTGGGAAGAGTGTGGAGTTAAACCTTGTTAAGAAATAAAACTGAATTAGATAAAAAATATAATACTTTCTGCTGTGTTAGGTGAGAAACTTTTCAGATTTTCTTCATATACACCCTGTCAAGAAAGTATCGGGAATTGTTAAATAAAACGAACAATTTTTAATTTTCATCCAAATTTATTTTGTCACCTTCAAAATAACATCCATTCGAAGCGATGCACATATGCCAACGCTTTTTCCACTCGGCAAAGCACTTCTGATAGGCGGTTTCCGGGATGGCCTTTAGCTCTCGCGTCGCATTCGTCTTGATGTCATCAATCGATTCGAAGCGCATTCCCCGTAGCGGAAATTTGAGTTTTGAGAATAGGAAGAAGTCGCAGGGTGCTAAATCTGGTGAATACGGCGGTTGTTCGATGATATTTACCGAGTGTTTGGCCAAAAACTCATTCACAATTATGGCTTTGTGAGACGGCGCATTATCGTGATGGAGAATCCAAGAATTGTCGACCCACAAATCGTTACGTTTACGACGGATAGCCTCTCTCAAACGTCTCAAAACACTTAAGTAAAACTCTTTGGTGACTGTCTGTCCGGCTGGCACATATTCATAGTGTACCACGCCTCGAATATCGAAGAAAACAATCAACATGATCTTCACTTTCGATCGGCTTTGGCGAGGTTTTTTCGGCTTTGGCGCGCCAATTGACCGCCATTCGGACGATTGCTGGTTCGTAAGCGTGTCGTACTCGTACACCCATGTCTCGTCACCAGTAATTATCTTTTCCAAGAAGGTAGGATCCAAATTGGCTCGATCCAGCATGTCTGCAGCTACCTGTTCTCGGTACTTTTTTTGAAAGAAATTCAGGTCTTTCGGAACAAGCCGAGCCGCAACGCGTTGCATACCCAATTTTTCGTGCACAATCGTACGTACGCTCTCGTGTGACATGCCCAATCCATGAGCCATCTCTCTCAAGCTCACATGACAATTTTCAGCAACGATTTCCTTGATTTTATCGACGTTATCATCGGTCACACTCGTTGAAGGCCGTCCAGAGCGAGGCATGTCTTCGACCGTCTCCCGACCATCCTTGAACGCTCTGTACCACTCGTAAACCCGCGTTTTTGATAAAGCAGATTCACCAAAAGCCTTCTGTAACATTTTCAGTGTATCGGCACAAGAAATTTCGTTCGAAACACAGAATTTAACACAAGTACGTTGTTCAATATTTTCACTCATTGTAAAACTTCGACAAAACACTTCAAGGTCGACTGATTTTAACAGCTGCTGTAAACACACTGGTTGACAGATCGCGCTAAAAATAGGCATCATAATACAAAACAGTTGTACCAACCTGGAAAAAAAAAATTATCTGCCTAGCTATTACCCGGGAGATTTAAATTGACAATTCCCGATACTTTCTTGACGAGGGTGGTTTGAAAAGTTCAGGGCCTCAGTGAAAAAAAACATGTTTTTATGAAAACAACGCTTTATTTCTCAACACAGTCTCCATTTAGGCTCACACATTTGCTCTATTACTCGGAAAGTTCATTAATACCGACCTTGTAGGTTTCTTCAGGGAGGTCTCGAAAATATTCATCAACACGGAAGATCACCTCACTATCATTTGCAAATCTTTTTCCTCCGAGCCATTTCTTCAAATTGGGGAATAGATGATAGTCGCACGGTGTCAAATCTGGCGAATAGGCCGGATGCGGAAGTAATTTCAACTTTAATTCGTTGATTTTTGCCATCGCGACCATAGAGGTGTTTTGATGGAAAAGGACTTTCTTCTTTGCCAGATGTGGACGTTTTTTTTCATTTCTTCGCTTAAACGTTGAAGCAGAGCCGTGTGATATGTTCCGTTTATTGTTTTACCTTTTTTAAGATTGTCGATGAAGATTATTCCGCGTGCATTCTAGAAAACCGTCGCCATGGATAAAGTCACCTTTGTTTTCTTGACCTTTCTCAGTCCATTGGTTAGACTGTTCTTTGGACTCTGGAGTATAGTGGTGAACCAAAATTTCATCAACAGTGATAAATAGACACCAAAATTCGACTGTATTGCGATTAAAGTACTGAAGGTTTTGAGCCGAGGTGTCTTTTCGGCGCTCTTTTTGCTCAGGTGTGAGTAAACGTGGCACCCATCTTGCGCAGAGCTTTTTCATACACAAAAATCCGTGTAAAATATGGTACACTCGTTCTGACGATAAGCCTACACCTTCAGCTAACTTTTTAATTTTGATGCGCCGATCCTCCAGCATAATTCTGTGTATTTTTTTGACGATTTCTGGCGTAGTTGCTTCTATCGGGCGTCCACTGCGTGGTTCATTTTCTGTGCTCGTACGACCCATCTTAAATTCTGCAACCTAGCATTTAACTGTGGTTTTTCAAGGTGAAGACTCCTTTAACGTTGAATCGAGCTCAGATTGTATTTGCTGCATTTAAACCTTTTAAAAAAGTATCTTTAATCACAGCTCGTATTTCGTTTTTTCCATTTTTTACGTAACACACGACTTCTCCACTTTAAACTGCCATAAAACTGGTAATAAGTTTTCAAACAAGCTGAAACTTGTTTAGTGACGCTGTGAAGGATGAAACTGCGAAACGCGCTTGATGAATTAACCCTAGCAACGCTATTTCTCTATGAGGTCCGGAACTTTTCAAACCACCCTGGTATATATTAAATGAAATTATCGGTTGTGTACTATTTCGTGGAGCTCTTGCGTTGGGCAGAGTAATCGAATTTACAAATTTCTTTAAAAAATCGTATCTACTGTACTTATTGCTTATACTTTTAAAGTAACAAATTTACCTCTTTGTTTAAAGTACTACAACTCGCCATTGAAATGCCCCCCCCCCCAGATTAAAACGAATGAAACTACGAATACTTTCAATATGTGCTAAAAATAGATTTCGAACCGGGTTTTCAAGTGACAACTCCTGAACACTGGATGGTTAAATTAATTCCACTAGATTCTTTGTTTGCCATATTTGCTAATTATTCTGCCTGATGATCAATTAAAATAACCGTCAAGAACTGGTTTATGACTTTATTCATGTTACTATTTTTTAAGTCAGACCGTTTCTTAGACATTGTACAACGCATTGTAAAGTGAAATATTTTTAAAAACTACGGTTAAGCGCCAGATTTCAATAGAAATCAAAACTACATGTATTTCGTCACGAAATAAATTTCAAACACACACACACATAAAAAAGTAAATATTGTTTATGTTATTAATTAGAGGTCTTAATTTTAATCTCAAATTCCATTTTTTTTTTTTTTTTTTTTTTTTTTTTTTGATGCAATAAAATCATGTATTACCATCGGTTTGCTTCGCTTGATTTGCAAGCTTATCTTTGTATTATCTGCGTTCATTTTTTATGGTATATTCTTTTTCAAAATTATAGATGCTGATGGTAATGTGTGCGAAAGTAGCGCTCTGTTAGTTCCGTACATTTCGGAAATTATGAAACACTTGCAAGCGCGGCTTGCAAACGAAAAGATAAATTCGCTGAACCGGAAGGAATTAACAATACTGTCGAGCATTTCCAAATTCGTCAATGATCGCGAGCAAAGCGACTTGTTGATCGGACTGCTACTACCGGTATTGATGAAGAAGTGTTCGTCGGACGAAGAAACAGTCATTTCACTTTTAGAGGTGATCCATAATTTAATCGCAAATATTCCCAACAGTATTCGGTACTGCCAACAGATTGCTCCGTTCTTTAATATTCTAACACCGATATCAGCCAGAAAAATGTTGTGCAAACTTGTTGTTTGCATGCAAGATAATTCGGAGTAAGTTTACGTGTTTCAAAATTAAAAACATATTTATTTTACAATTTTAACTTATCGCATAAAACGGTAAATCTGCATTCTACCTAAAAACGATGAAGGTTGACCGAAAATTTTACATATTTGTCTTTCATTTTTTGCAAATTAAGCAAAAAATTATATATTTGTCCCTTCATATTAATACCCGTTTAAATTTTTACTTCTATTTTTTTATGTAACTATATTTCTACTAAACATTCTTCTTCTTCCACCTCTGCGTACTTTCCTTATTTCCTCTATTCAGTTTTTCTTTCTTCCGGATATATAACTACCACAATAAATAAAACTAACTCGACAACAAACCATAATAATTGACAAGGATGAAACTCCTATAGCAGGATTCTGTAATAATTTGTTCTGTAATTGAAATTTTTTAAATATTTTAATAAAATCCATTTTTTTATTGATCATTACTAATGCTCAGAGAAATTACTAAACTGCATAATGAAATGTTTTAAAACAAAGTCAGTCAAGCATAGTGTTTCATGCGCTGAGGATTCCGTATGTTAAGTTAAAGTTAACTATAATTTACATTTACACAATACTAAATTCAAAACAAAGAAATTTAATTACAAGTTTTTAATATCCTGCATTTTTCGCTTAACATTCTATTCCTATAAAGTATGTTTTAATAAGAATTATTTTAATTTATATTTACGTAATGATTAACTAAAAACAAATATTTTCAGTCCAGTTCTTTTTCACGCATCACGTAGTAGTGCCATACTGTACCACAAAAAACGAAAAATAAATTCTAATAAATAAATGTCATTTAGTTCCAAATTTTTTTTGCGCATTTTTGAACTTTTCGCCAAATTTGACAGCTCCGTTAAAGAAACGAAATACGGTTTCGTTCTCGACAAATAGCAGTCTTTCCATCGATATATCACATGTCGGGGAAAAAAAATTTCTAGCTTTCGGCGCTCCGAGGGCCTGAATATAAAGTTGTAAATTCGGCTGTAGTTTTTCTTTAAAGCGGTTCTTTAAGTATATGTTTGAGATACGTTTTAGTTTTCTCAACTTTTATTAGTCGGGGTATTACTTACATGAACTTCCTTTTTTTTTGCTGTTCAAAAGGGGGTAGGGATTTAAATAATTTTTTAACCGTAATTTTTTTGATTTTGCGAAAGAGTTTCTGTGTTTTGTTTTATTTACCCGGTGATGAGTTATGAATTTTTAAGGTCGTTTTATATTCCATATTGTATATTCTTGAAGGTATTATTGGAGTTTTTCCCGGTTGGCTTTGAAGTTATAGATATGGTTATAAAAAGAACTTTAACCGTAATTTACGATCCAATTTTGAACTTTACCGTTCGCGACTTATTGATTTTTATTTGATATTTTTGTCGTTTCTCAACGGTCATCTTATTAGCATTCTGTACATTATATGTGAACGGAACCTTAAAAATGATTAAATATTACAAAGAATTATTTATAACATAATGTTTCTATGTAATTAAACAATTCAATACTGCGCTTATGTTATTATAATTTTTTATCTCTTTGTCGAAATGCTTATTAAAATCACCTCAGCATTACTTCTGGAAGACTTTTTGCTTTGTTCACTGCAATCGTCTTTCTTTTATTCCTTCACCGTTTTATTTTTTTTCATATCATGTACTTATTCTATAAACTGTCCGTCTACTTACTCGTCCACTTTCTTAGGCTTTAAATGTAATTAATTTTTAACTCTCTTTTGTTTTATAATCAATATTCTTACGTAAACGAAAAAGTTTCATAATTTTTTTTCCTTTTCGTATCTATCTATGTGCTTATGTTCAAGATTTGACCCGTTCTGAACTTTCCTGGTTTGAAACCATTTTGCTATTGTTTTGAGCTCATATCAATCTTGACAGTCATTCGATAGAGAAGATAGCGCTTTCAAAAATTTTGTAGAGGTGACACATCAGTCAGATTAGACGGTAATTTTTTGGGTCGTTCGGCTTGACTTTTGTAAAACTATGACGTATTCTTTTCATCACAGTCTGGATATTTTAAGGGTTTCTTATTACATCGAGATGTATTGCATACAGGCGTGAATTTTTGTTACATAATTGTACGTATATACGAGTTTATGATGATGCCCGTTGAAAAAAATAGAAATACGCTCGACATAAAAAACGTAATTTTTCTAATAATTAATATTTACCGGTTAAAAATTTTTTCAACTTTAATACGATTAAAATTAACGAATATTATAATTTTTATTGTTCTCACATTTTTTGTTTTATACGTGTTTATTTAACATGTTCAAAACGCGAAGGGATACACATAGAAATAACGCCCCCTTCGCTAAGAAATTCAAATTTTTCATTATTTTTTTCACGCCTGCATATAACATAAATAAAGGTTAAAAGTAATCCTTTCCAGTAGTACACGAGTACTTTATCGTCGCAACTTATTACGGTCATCTGATCGCTGAACTGATCGTTTTAATTTTAAGGGTTTTGATATAGGTGTTATACATTTTTGGAATCCAAGTTGTTATTGTTTTAGAACCGAAGGTTTTGATTTGTCCTATGTAAATTTTAGTTACGTCGGCAAGTTTCCTATTTTTGGCTGTTTGGATTACAGCAGTTATTTCATTATTAATAATTGGAGTAGTAGGATTTTGTGCTTCTTTAGAAGCATGACATTTAGGTTGACTTTTTTCAATTTCCTTCGACTTTTTATTTTCCCATTTAGGAGTAATTGACAGGCAATTTGATTGGCTGTTACTTTTGTAAAGCACGTTGTTAACTATTTTCGCTGTTTAGTTTCTTCGGTAGATGCCATATCTTGCGGCTATCTGTACGGAAGTCTAGATTTTCAACAATTTCCTATTCGTGTAACTTGTTTTGTCTAATTTCGGGCCGCAATTCTATAATATTTTTATTAAGTAGAATCGGTTTTAATTGACTATCTTTTAAATGTTACATATAATCGATAAAAAAAAAAAAAGGAGAAAAAGTTACATAATTTTTCACATTACCTGTGGTATAAAAATTATATAGTAATTAATATATACATATGCGTTTCGCTTGTGGGTGCACATATACATTAATAATAATATTATTTGCCATTAATTTTGTTATTAATTTTTTAGTGGTCGTTTAGATGCTTCTATAATTACCGATTTCAATGCGATGGATCGTGTTTTGATGGATAAGCCGGATTACGAAAAACGTTTAGATGCCATGAATAAAGTTCAAAAGCTAGTTGAATCTTCAGATATATCCTTAGATATGGGAATACTTGTAGCGTATAACTGTTTTTACATGATACGAACGGTAAGTCAATTTTTATCGTAATGAACGTAAATATCGAAAATTCCAATATGGTTTCAGGAGACGGGAGAGAATTTATTTAATGTTTTGGTTTATTTGAATTATAATACAGGTCTTATACTGTACAAATATTAATATTCATTCTCGTAAAAATAGTAATCTTCAAGAAAGAAATCTGTTCTTAAAAATTAAATTAAATCTCATTTTTGTGTGTTTTTTTTTTAGTTTTTTTTCCGCTTTGTTTTTTTTCTCCATTTTTGCTTGTTTTTCTTTACGCAGTAAAGCATGTTAGGCATCTATTAAATACATTAAATAAACATATATATATATATATATATATATTGTCTACGTAATTACTCTATGGATGATTTAGTTACAAAAATTTCCCTGCGGTGTGATATATTTTTTGTTCCTTTCATTTCAGGAAACAGATATAGCCTTGAGAGATAATTCCACAATATGCCTGAAGCAGCTATGCCCGTTTTTATGTTTATTATGTAAACGAAGGCGACAACATAAGTCAGTTATTTTGGACACCGTTCTGTTTCCGATAATTCGGAATGCCATTCGAGGAAACAACGATAATCTAAAACACGAATCGATTGTACTGCTTGGCCACTTAGTAAGTTAATCGATTCTGTGATTTTCATAAAATTGTGACACGCGCCAAGTTTGCTTATTTTACTCTCTCTCTCACATACACACACACACACACACACACACACACACTTAATGTACCTATAACGTAAAATATTACATTTAATGTAAATGTTGAATTGTAACAGCGGTTACATAGTACATGTAAAATTGAATGTATGAAATGCGTTTGTGAGCTATTTATTAATTTTATTTTTTTAGTACATTTCTGAAATTAAAAATAAAATGAAATAATTTGGGGAATGGGAATGTACTTAATAAAACAGTTTTGGAGAGTGCAAAAAAAAAAAACTGTTTTAACCTGCCTTCTTTTTTTTTTGTTTTTTTTTTTTTTTTTTTAACTTGTAAACAACCAGTTATTAATTCTACATTCCTTACGTGATATTAACAATCTGGAATTTTTATATTAAGTAAAGTTGCTTTTTTAATTATAATTTTTCCCTTTAAATATTGGGATTAGATACTGAGAAAAAAATCTGTTTTCAGAGACGCTATTTGCTTTTTATGCATGGAGCCGAAAACTAGCTGCACATTAAGTTCTTACTTCGTTTAATAATGCAATTTTTTCTATTTTTTAATTTGTTTCTTACTGATTTATCGGTAATAATTTTGCATTTTGATTTTATGGAGAATACATTTTGACTGTTTTTGTATTTTTAAATATTGTTGTAAATTTTTAGATTTGAGGGTTTTTTAGTACCTTTCTTCGATGGATCGAAGATGAAACACGGGATAATTTTGATGAAATACCCAAACAAGGCGCGTAGATTAGACTTTTACTTTTAATTGACAAATAAAGTAAATAAAAATGTTATTGCCGCAGATACAGTGCCGTAATGCTTCTTGCGAGGAACCACACCACGAGGTATACAATTGCCATTAGGCATGTTGGACACAGTCATATGTTCAGAAATATATCTGTATTCGCGCATAGTTGGGTATGTCTTCGATGCTGTGATTTAATCTTAATTCTGTAAGACATCACAAAATGAATAAGCGTTGTTATTCCGGACACAGTCGGATATTTCAACTCCGAGAGACGTTAGCTGTGCTCGCAAGTATCAAAATATGTCAAGGGCATTATTTTTTTCTGTGCGTTCAGGTTACCGAGTTTGAGTTGAATGGCCTAAGATTATGAGTATACACTAGGTATGAACTAATAACTTAGTCGGAGTTAGAGTTGATAAACGGATATGTGGACACTATCGAAAAGAACGCATATACATCCAACTCTCTAGCGGAGTTGATTTGCACATTTCTAATTGCCACATACCACAAAAAAAACAAAAAAAAAACGAAGAGATATACAAACATCTGATGATTTTTATTATTTCACTTTGCGACGAAATTATATTTCCGGCTTTAATAAATTTATATAAATATGACCAGATAGAAATTGTATATACTAATTGCGATTTGGTATTGGCTAATAGTAAAGGGCACTGTGTATACTTTACGAATTGTCCACCATAGCATATTGATAAGTGACCATGATAACGATATTGACGTCTCTTTTAATAGAAACGCGAATATCTGAACTTGACGATGGTTTAGAGGTAAATATAAAACATGATTGTTGAAAGCGACGAATACTATTTCTCGCAGATTACCTGAGAAAATATCGATGTCCAGTTTCGTTGGAAATTATCGTCGCGATACTTGTAATATTCTAAATTACGTCATATGCGCGAATACTTGTTCTGTAACACATAGAACAGGGAGACACTTATATCCGTATGATTTTCATTCTGAGATCCGAACCACAAGCTAATTAACTTATCATCGGCTGCACGTGTCTGCTTCCGTCCGAAACAAAGCAAATACACGATATATTCGGTAAATTAGTAAACAATAATATCAACTAAATATATTTATAAATCATCGTTAAATGGGCGAGATGTAATTGCCTCTGCTTTTAATCGGCCAAAGATAATCTCCAGTATAAAGATGTGATTTATATTAGTATTAAATTGTTTTTTTCTTTTTGAGATCTTGTGAAATCTCGGCAGTGTATTGGTGACTTTAACTTTAAGGTGTTGATGTATTTTTCTAAGTAACTCTAATTTTTAAAAGTTTAAAGCGATTTTTTAATAAATGATATGCAATTTCTACTTCATAGGCTAGAGAATGCGCCAGATTTCATCCAGTGTTAAGAGACCTATCCTTGCTGACTGACACGAACAGTGAAGATGATTTTTTTGAAAATATAGTTCATCTTCAGATATATCAAAAAATGAAAGCTCTACACAGGTGCGAAGCTTTATACATAGCGAAAGTGAATTTTTATCGTTTTATTTTTAAACTCGCCTAACAAATGATTTATTCACAACATTATATTTTTGCGTTTATATATATAACGCAAAGCGTTGATTAATGCGAGTTACTTCATCACATTTTATAGATGTTGCTAATGTGATAGATTTCTATTTTTTATAAATATACTAGCTGTTACCCACGGCTTCGTCCGTATATTAGTACCCGTTTAAATCTGTACTTGGAAATTCATAAAAAAATTTTGTGTTATCTGAAATTATGTTTATTTAAAAATTCTTTCTCTCTTTTAAGGGAAACATGTTTATCACCGTCCAATAAAAAAAAAATGGCCTTCACGATTCACGTTTAGCTAAAGATTATCGATCTTTCTGTAACTTGTCTGTCGTGATCTAACAAAAATTTTCGCTCGACTAAACAGCACATGCAGCTATCATTTTGAAGGGGCTGTTTTATTCACACGATGATCTTCCGTAATTACACATTTAAGAAAACATTTTCTTCGCTTGTATTTTTCAATCTGTTTTATTAAAATTCATTTAGTACTACAACAGAAAACTGCAATATTTGAGTAAGTATTTTAAAAGGTATAAATAACATTTTGGGTAGCTCCGTTGTTCATTTGTTTCAGACGAACGAACTTAGGCGGTACCTGTTTGAATGGTTTCCAGTCTTGTTTCCTGTTATCCACGGCTTTGCCCGTGTATTAAATCCGTACTTGGAAATTAATACAAAAATTTTTGTTTTTTCTGGAATTATATTTATATAAAGATTCTTTCTCTTTTTGGGATACATGTTTATTACTGTCTAATAAAAAATGGTCTTCCCGTTTCACGTTTAGCTACGTGGTCTTTTTATAACCTATCTGTCATGATTTAACAGAAAGTTTCGCTTAACTAAGCATCACTCACAGCCATCATTGTGAAGGGTCCGAGTTATTCACACGGCGATCTCCCATAATTACACATTTAAGAGAACATTTTATTCACTCATATCTTTTAACCTCTCCGTCTCGAGCATTTTAGTAAAATTCATTTATTAACAAAATAGTAAATTATAGTAGTTGAGTAAAGATTTCAAATTTAAACATAAATAACATTCCCGGTAGCAGATATTAACAGTTCCGGTTGCACTCTTTGTAAAAAGTAATCTATATCCATCTGCATGGTTAAGTCCTAAAACTGGTTTCCATCCATGATGATCCTTCTCTAGTATTACCGGCTTTCCGCAGCGCTCTTTAAATCCGTGTAGCTGTTCAGCCCTGTATCTTTTAGTAATGTCGTGACAAACGAATTTCGTGGCCTTGTAATAGAGTATACTATTTTTTTAAACTCTTCGCAATGAGTACGGCAGCTAGGCTAGAGCGCGGTCATGTCATGGAGGTTTGATGATTTCAATAACGTAAAAAGTGAAGTAACAGAACGTGACTTACGCCAGAAATTAATAAAATGTTTATCTAAAGTTTATTATATACTATAGAAATCATTTTATTTAAATTTTTACGTTTAATTTATATTTATCATAATAATTATTTTACTTAAAATTTCATACATTTTTTTTTTTTTTTTATTCGTCCCGTGTACGTTTTTGCGCCGTTGATTGCATCTCACCTTTTCGACTTTTCCGTACACAAACCTTGTCCTGACAATTACGAACACAACAAAAAAACAATCAGCCAAATCGGTTAAGCCGTTCTCAAGTGATGATCAGTCATGCATGTGGCAATTGATTTATATATATATATATATATATATATATATATATATACCGTATTTACTCATGTAATTTACGCACTTTTTTGCCGTTTTTAACCTACCAAACGCGGGAAATCAGATCAACCCACATTTTCCGGGTTATATGTACGTAATAGGTGTGTATTTCAAAATTACCTCTTACCTAAATAAAACACTCATTAAGTGATACGGAACCTTTATTTCGAAAAATATATTTATACAATAATAGGTAATTACATTACGGTAATTTATAAATTCGAGTACCGGTAATTTACTTCTAACAAATTAGACATTGTCTATTAATATTGAACCTATTAACGTATTTTAATAACGAAAATATGGTTTATATTATTTTTCCAAAAAAATGTGTGCAAAAATTAGGGTGCGTAAATTATGCGAATAAATACGGTATATATATACACGGTTGGTACAAAAAGTTCCCGGACTACCGCTATAAAATCGGTACTAGTGGCGCGATTTGTTTGAAATTCACAGTACTTATACTTTAATACTGTGAGAAGAAACGATGAAAGTTTCAGGTCGCTACCTGCATTAGTTTTCTCAGGAGACCGCCAGTTGTGAGTGAACCTTTGTGTACTGTGTCACGTTTGCGATAATGGAACAAAGAGCCGCGATTAAATGTTGTTTTTTGTGTTGTAATTCGTTTTGTGCTGGGATCGTACTTGAAGCAGCAAGACTCATCGCCGGTTATGATCGTTTTTAATAAATTCGGGTCCATATCGGCGGCTTCAATGAAAGTCTCGCTCGCTTCCAGGCGCTGTTCTTTTTGTTCGGCGTAAGGAAATGCGGTACGAATCTGGAACACAGCTTCCTTTTACCCATAACATTGGTAAGAATATTGTGAACGGATATGGTATTCACCTTTAGTTTATTTGCGATGAACCGACCCGTCACTCCCTGATTTTCAGCGAGTACAGCTTGCACACGAGCCACGTTTTCGTCGGTAGTCATCCTGCTCGGTCGTCCTTCGCACGGATCGTCTTCCAACGAGCTCCGTCCACTTTTAAATCGGCGATACAAAACACATTGTACGGCATAACATCCTTGTATGCGTTTTTCATTAAATTGTACACGTTTCTAATGCACACAAAAAACAAAATTTAATCGCTGCTCTTTGTTCCATTATCGCAAACGTGACACTGTTCACAGAGGTCCATTCACAACTGGCGGTCTCCTGAATAAACTAATACAGGTAGCGACCTGAAACGTTCATCGTCTCTTCTCACAACATTGAAGTATAAGTACCGCGAATTTCAAACAAATCGCGCCACTAGTACGGATTTTATAGCGGTAGTCCGGGAACTTTTTGTACCAACCGTGTATGTATATATATATATAAATTTTGTTGCAACAGTAATTACTTATTCTATAAAACGTAGGTTGAACTGTTGAAAACTTTATATATCTCCTGTTAATTACCCCTTTTGTTCCTTATCGGTCGAATAGTAGGACTCCCTTTGAATTTGCCGTGTATGCACAGTATAATCGTATTGCAAGTTACGTTCGAATGATATGGTGTTTATTTAGTTATTTACCTTTTCTTTTTAGGTATTGGAACATTATGTCACAGCAGGTTAACTATCCGCAGCCACGCACTCTAACTCAATTTGTGTTTCCGTTAATTTCGCAATTTCTGTTATCTAAACAGTACGCGAATAAAAATAGTTTGATCGATGCCGCTTTGAATGTAAGTTAATTCTACTTTTATCGTCATATTTGTTGTTAAAAAAATGGTTCCTTATTAATTTTGCAAAATGGAATAAATACTCATACAAATTAAAAATTATAAAAAACATGTTCGAACTGTATTCACATGTAACAAAACAAATGTTTGCAATTATGCTATTCGAAATTGTTTTTATTATTTTTAATTACAGTAAATATATTTTTACAAGATGTTTATTTCATTTTATTATTACAGTGTTCACTAGTTTTATTTTAAAATTAATCCTTTTAACCCGTGAAACACACGTTAAATTATTATTAATGCAAAATTCTAATTTGCTAAACATATTCGTACGGAAAATATAACCTTTTAGGTATTTTTTTTGGAAAACAATTTTTAACCTTTTTTTACCCTTTAACGTTCGAATTACAAAAAAAAAAAAAAACTTTCTTATTTGACACCTTCAGTATATACATTATATTCACATTAAATTTCGTGCGATAATTACCGTTGTTCGGGCTATTATGACGTGATTTTCGGTTTCCATAAAAACGGGGTGCGGCTCTCTCCCCCTTAAAATTTAAAGGATTTTTAAAAAAATGCACATTTTAGTAGACCGTGTAAAGAATTTTCATGCAAATTTACGGTTTGTAAAACCTATTTGTACTGAAAATATAATTTTTTGTATATTTTTTAGGAAGGGCTTCCTTAAAGTTTGAATTTTCAAAAAAGCGTTCTCTTCTTATTTGTTACCTTCGGTACGTGGGTAATTGGTATATGAAATTTAAGCAATCTGCTGCAAATGGTTCTAGCCTGATTATTAGTTTTTTAAAATGCAATTTTCTGACCTTTACTCCTTTTTCACTCCGAATAAATTTGAATTATCTAATGTATTTTCCGTGGCGTAAGTACATTTTCTCGTTATAATACATATGAATTTTCAGCTTGGTAGACCTAGTAGTTAAGCGGTATGTTAGAAATTATTGGACACCTTAAATATTTTTGACGTATACGTATGTTTGTGTGAAGCTGCAAGGCCAGCAATGGTATAGAATGTTCTATGATAGCTAAAAAGTTAATTTTTTTTATAATTCACATATTTTCTTCGTCAGATTATAGAAAAAGAATAAAATCTTAAAAATTATATTAATAATTTCACTTCGTAGATCAGTAATTTTTAACGCTGTGTTTAAATTACATGTATTCTTTTAATCACAATGTGGGACCCACTGGCAATATATCATATACTTCAATCAGTGGCGAATCTTCAGGTACTTCTAGAGTCTTGCAGTGAAGTACCAAAGCAAGCTGAAAGAACAACCTCAAAAATCACCTTTAAAAAATTCATAACTTATCACCAGATAATTCTTTAGAAGCGAAATTCAAAATATAAAACAAAATACAGAAGCCCTTTCACAAAATCTAAAAATTACGGTTAAAACATCGTGTGAACCCCCTTTTTGGGCCAAAAGCAGCAAAAAAAAACGAATTTTCTTTATAAATTTGTTTTAAATTTGAAAAAAGTAAAAATCAAATTTTAAGAAAAAAAATTTAAAAAATGTCTTGGCTGTTTTATAATAGATGCAGATTTAAGTTTTTGTTTACTCGATGTATTCTTGTCCGCAGAACGCGGAAATTAGAAATCCAGAAATTTTTAAATTTAAGGGCTCAAATTTGGGAAAATATGCACCTAAACCAGTGAGGTTAAAATCTAAAAAAAAAGTTCCACAGTCCTTTCCGTAGATGCTAGAGAATCAATTTTTTTTTTAAGGGCCCAAATGTGACTAAATATACATCTAAAGTCGTAGAATCAGAAACTGAAAAAAAATCCACAGTTTTTGCCTGAGGCTATTGAGTTATGCACCATTCACAAATCGGAACTTAATATATAAAATAATAAAAACATACATTATTGGAAAAAAACGTCTAAAAACCCGTTATATAACAATTTGATGATTGATGTATTTTTTCAGATAGCATACTTTCGGTATTATTTTGTAGGATTTAGGTGGTGAAAGTTGAAAATATAACTCTACTACTAACGTTTGGCATAAAAATAATAATGTAAAATATGAAATTGTTATAAGTTAAAGTTATTGATTTATTTATTTATTTTCCAGGCTTTAAAAGTTACCTGTCAATTATTACCTTGGCGTCAGTACGAAAAGATACTTTGTTTATATTTAAAAAAATTAAAAAGTACCATCGAGTTTCAAAAGCAAATCGTGCGTATAGTATCGACTATATTGGATGCATTTCATTACAATATAGCTCTAGCGGGGATCGAATATCAAAATAGCACCTCATTGGATATCGCTGAAACAGGTGCGCAGTTCGATAAGCTGAATGCGGACGTAACAAGTGATTCAAATAATGATGCGGATGCGAATGGGTTAGAAAAAGAAGAAGAGGATGACGAAGAGAAAGATGAATTACTAAGTGAAATGATGGAAAGTGATGATAAAGAATTGGTGGCAGCTGCTGGCAAGCAAACAATGCTGTCTAGGACGGATGCGTTGAAAATATCGAAATCAATTAGTCAGAATATTTTACCTCATTTGAATAAGTGTTTTTTAGAGTATACTCAATACAGTAAGCACCATAAATTAAACAAAAAAAAATCCGCTCGCGATGAAGAGGCTATACAGTTGTTGGCTATACCACTGGCATCAGCTATAGTTAAATTGCTTTATCGATTACCAGCGCCTGCGTTGGATCAAAATATAACAAAGTAAGTTTGTTATGTACTTTAAAATCACGGTGTAGTATTTAAAAATGTTCGTTTTATATTATGGGAAGTGTTGGTTCGTATTCTACTTTGCGGTTATGTCTTCTTTTGTTGCAGTATATTTATGAAATTATGTACCTATTTGAAATCGCGCTTGCCAAGTATTCGTATGATAGCCAGAGAAATTATGCAAAACATAATGTGCACTATCGGTCCGAAATATTTACCGCAGCTGTTGTCAGTGATCACTTCACTTCTGACGAAAGGTTTTCACGCTCATGTGCTTGTGTTTACCTGCCATGCCGTTTTAGAAAATATGAAGCACTTATTTAATGAAGGTGATATTAATGCAGAATGTTTAGATCTAATAATGCAGGTTAGTCTTTATTACAAAATTTACATCTTATTTGAAAATGGTTTATATTTAATTTCGCATTAAATTCGATATAGGAAATTTATTTTGATAAAAATAATTTAAAAAAAAATAGTTGAAGTAAAATATGCAATTTCTATCTTAATTTGTGCGTCCCCATATTTTTTATGTGGTTCGTAATTTCAAACAATAATTGAAGAAAGAATTATTTAAAAATTACTTCCGACGTTACATAATAGTAATGTTTTTTTGACGTGAAATGTCTTGAAAATCGCTTGTGAAACGAAATCGCGCAACGCAACGACTATTATTTTTCACCGTACCTGGGCGACCGAGCTATGCTCGGTATTTTTTTTGTAATTTCTTAACTTTATTTTAATCTTATACATATTTACAAAACATGAAATATTTTGAAACTAATTTATGAACACATTTTTGAATTAAAAGCCCTTTTCCATACAATTTTGATTTTCAATACTGAACACAACAAAAATGTAGAGATCCTGGGAATTCGCTTTCCTCGGATTGTCGGAAAATGTTTTCAATGACTGCACGCAAGTTGATTTTTATGAATATATTTCTGTGCGTTTTCGATTAAAAAAAATTAAACTTTACGTATATACGGTCGCGTCAGCTTTATCTATCGGTTTATTCGTTATAAAAACAAATAAAAAGTGTCTTGTAATTTTACCTGTGATCAGTTGTTTCCAACCAATTGAAAAAAATTTCCGACTAAATCATTGCAAAATGTAATAAGGGTAAACTGTACATAAGGCGGTTTTTAAAATGTGAACAACATATTCTCAGCAATTCACTTTCACAAACAAATATTTGAAATTTGCACTAGGTGTATTTCGGGCTAATAAATCGATCTGTCAAGGTCTAATCTATGGCAAAATTCGATTTCGCGAGTTTTAAATGAATTTTAATGTTTTCAGTATGATATGAATCAGGGTTGGTGGCGCAATCTTTCGACGACGATCTAATAGATAATTTGTTCTTTCTGTAGTATTATTTTTTGATTTTCGAACGTCGTCGATTATCAGCTCTGTAGTGTAAAGCGAACAACAACGGGCAGTCACATAATGACGGTTCGAAAATCATGCGCTACGCACGCAGTAAAAATATATATATAACAAAAAAAAACATAAATGAATCGAAAATATGGTAACTAACATTTCATTTTTTATTTTTTTTGTATTACTTTTATATTTAAATAAGAAAAAATAAATAAATACGCAAAACATTTAATATCTGCATATAAATAGACGAAGTCCTTTTTTGTTTATTACTCGATTTTCTTTTTCTTTTTTTGTTTAGTAGCTATTGAAAAGCAGTTTTTTTTTCTTATTTAAATATAAAAGTAATATAAAAAAAATAAAAAATGAACTGTTAGTTACCATATTTTCGATTCATTTATGTTTTTTTTTGTTATATATATATTTTTACTGCGTGCGTAGCGCATGATTTTCGAACCGTCATTATGTGACTGCCCGCTGATCGGCTGAGATCCAAGACCGGTGCCTTTTTTTTACCTACTCGTTCCTCACCGTTTACAAGTATCTAGCATTACGCACTCGCCTATTTTGCCTACCATATGTTTTATTGCTTGGCATTGCCAGTATTTGTTGTTCGCTTTACACTACAGAGCTGATAATCGACGACGTTCGAAAATCAAAAAATAATACTACAGAAAGAACAAATTATCTATTAGATCGTCGTCGAAAGATTGCGCCACCAACCCTGATTCATATCATACTGAAAACATTAAAATTCATTTAAAACTCGCGAAATCGAATTTTGCCATAGATTAGACCTTGACAGATCGATTTATTAGCCCAAAATACACCTAGTGCAAATTTCAACCAAATCGTTAGATCCGTTTCCGAGATACGTGAAATAAATTTATATATATATATATATATATATATATATATATATATATATATACAATTATTGCTCGTTTAAAGATATTAGATAAATACTTAAACGGATATAGGCGTTTCACGTTAAATCAACGGCCCTGTGCACCAGCACAGCTGCACTCAAATTTTTTTATTTTTTTTTCCGGCTTATATGCAAGACAACCCATCGACAAGAATTTTGAATTTATATAAAAAAAAATTAACCACTTAAAAATTACGTTTGACATTAAAAGTGTAATTTTTAGATTTTGCCGTTCTTATTTAAGGGAATTTCATACTTGTGTTAAAAAACTAATTTAGAAAAAATTATTTAAAATTATCTAGTTGGTATTCAGTGTATGTGATTTTAATTTTCAATCTTATTTAGAATGGTTCTAATTTTAGATTGAAGTTGTCATTGCACGATCACTCGGCTTCTGTTGTTTATTACATGCACTAACACGATCTCTTGGAAAATATATTGCACGGATTTTAATGTATATATATATATATATATATATATATATATGTGTGTATATATATATATGTGTGTATATATATCTGATAAATTCTGTTTAATATGTTTTTAAAGGAACCATGTTAAAAGTGTCCTTTATGCGAGAAAATGTCTTAAACGAAAAAAAATTCAAAAATTTTGTATTGAAAAAGAAAATATGTTAATATGTCTTGATTTGCAGATGTTTAAGTATTTCTCGTATTTTCACGATTAATATCAGACCATTTACCGGTATTTTTAAAGAATTAATGACGCTGTTCTATTAAAACTCTCGCTAATTCATCGCTCTTTTCTATCTTGATTTTTTTTTTCATTTTTCGAATTACCTAGTTTGCATTTTTTTCCATTTCCTTTTTATTTTTTAAAACAGTACAAAAAGTATAAATTGATAACCGAAGTTCAATAGTTATCTAGATTTGATTTTTTATGTGCACATTTCGTTGTTATTTTCCAATATTTAATTTTACCTTGAATTAGTAATACTTTACGTTTCGTTGCTGAATAAATTTTTGAACGAAAATAAATCAGCGATTAACAGAATAAAAAAACAATAGTTGAATTTTAAAAAAAGTGTAAATTCACGGATTTAACATGATTAGCTTAATTCACACAATAACCTCGTGGAAGACTTTTTTATCTCTACTAATCATATTAAGCGCATCAAACGGTCTAAATGTAAATGACATTTGAAGAACTGGTGAACAAAGAAATTGGAATTGTCTTGTTTAATATACCAAAAAAAAACAAAAAACAAACGCCAATTAACGCGCGTCTTACCTTTTGCAAAAGGTATTTTGCATTTAAAATTAATATTGGGTAAGACAATAAAACGTTAAAAAACCCTAAAATTTATTACAAAGAAAGGCTGAAGATGGAGTTATATGCGGGAAAGCGAAAGGCATTAGGCGAGATAAACTGTGTGAAAAATCGAATTTAATCCTAAAAAGAATATCGTATTCCCCGTTTAAATCGTATTAAACTCAATCTTTATTCTGCTGACACGTATTATTGGATTTTCCTCTTATGCTCCTTTTTTTTTTTGGAACGGCCGAATTTATATATAGTGGTTGGCAAGAAGAATAACGAAGTTGCAAAATATTGGAAGATAAGTTATATGTATTTTTAGGCCATTTTTGTTTCATCCTGTATCACAAATGCAGTCGGAATAACATAGTTCATTTAGTTACCCGTTTAACAATTTAATGATTATGTAAGAAGTTAAACAATTGTTTACTTTGAGGAAAAATTTAGAACATTCTGGTGAAAAATGAAACATTTTTAACTTGTGACGTTCTCCTTGAATACCATCGCCATGTTATGTTCTTTTTAAATTGAAATATTGCTCTTATTATGTCGCAGTAATAATTAAGATTTTTTAAATTTTTTTATTAGCTCTGCATAGCGGATTTATTTGGACAGTTATCGCAAGAAAAGGAAGTTGTTAAAATTGCCGGAAAAACTATGGAAGCTCGGAGCAATAAAAGTTTTAACATGTTACATATACTGAGTCAGTTTGTTAGCGAGAATAACGTTTTGAATATTATCGTTCAATTGAAAAATGTAATTTAGCTTTTGTTATATTTTGTTTCATATTCAACTTTCAACGGTTAATGATATTTTAATTTACTAATCTCTGCGTATTCGTTGTGCGATTGATTTTTAGTGAAATTTACGCATGCAATTTATAAATTTTAATTTTTATCACTATGTCGAACATTAAGTGTCATCTTCAACCACTTAAGTGCTTTCGGAAAAAATGAATCAACAAATCATCCGTTTTGGAAATAATATCCTTTGAACTGAAATCCAAATTCTGTTTATAATTTTTGATATTATTTATACGCTTCGTAAAGTGGAATGATAAAAGAAAGACCTGAAACTTTCAATTATACTCGTAGATTGATTTTTTTTTTAATTTTCAGTTATGCGTGTTGATTAAAAAATTCTAAATATTACGCCGACGGTTGTTATGATTAGTGTTATTACCTACTGAGCAAATAGCCGTTAACCGTTCAGCTCATGGAGTATTGGGGCCATCGATAGAGAAATGAAATTATAATCTGATACATTACTGGTTACGTGAAGTAAAACGATAGTTCCTTCTTCAATATTCTTGACGTTGATGAAATATTTAGTATTTCCGTTGACGAAAGAATGGTAGGTTTGCGTATTTACCGTGAAACAGTGTTGATATAATGAGATCATGTATAATAGAATTTCACTCCGACAACATAATGATAACAGACTATTTTCCATGAAACATATAAGGTAATTGTTGAAACTTTTGAAATGAACCTGATTTAAATAAGTTCAGTCAAGCATGATGTTTCACGCGCTGAGGATTCCGTATGTTAAGCTAAAGATAACTGTAACTTACATTTACATAATACTGAATTCAAAAGAAAGAAATCTGATTTTTCACGCCGAAAAGATGCAAAGACATCATTTTTTGCGCTTTCTTGACCTTTTCACCAACTTTGAAAGTTTCGTTAAAAAAAATGAAATACGGTTTCGTTTCCGGTAAACAGCGATCTTTCCATCGATATATCACATGCCGGGGGGGAAATTTTTTTTTTTTTAATTTCGAGTTTTTAGCGCCCCTTGTGCTTGAATATAAAGTTGTAAGCTTGGCTGTAGTTTTTCTATAAAGCGGTCCTTTATACGTATGTTCGAGATACGTTTTAGTTTCCTCAACTTTTATTAGTCGGGATATTATTTTGCAAGAATTACCTTTTTTTTTCTTGCTGTTTTTGACCCACAAGGGGGTGAGAATTTAAATAATTTTTTGATTTTTCCGAAAGAGCTTCTGTGCTTTGTTTTATATTTGTAATTTCACCTTTAAAAGGTTACCTGGTAATGAGATGAATTTTTAAGGGTAATTTTTGAGATCGTTTTATGTTCCATATTATATATTCTTGACGGTTTTTTGTCGCTCAGTATAATAATAGGTTAGCTTGAATTTATAGATAACCCCAAAGAGAACTTTAATTGTAATTTATATTGCAATTTTGAAGTCTATAAGTCAAACCGTTCTTGTGTTATTCATTTTTATTTGATATTTTTGTCGTTTCCGAACCATCGCATTAGGATTCCGTACATTATATTTGTACGGAATCCGATAAATATTGCGACTACCTGTACAGTAGTGGATATATTTTTTTTCAATCTGAGTGATTGATTTCCTTCTCTTCTTTTTCTTGAGCATTTTCCCGCGAGCGGGGTCTGCTATTTTTAGTAGATGTGACAAGTGAATGAACTAACCGGCCTGTTGCCCGGGCCTGACGTTGGTATAGGCAATTGTTATATGCAACGCCGGTGTACACACGCAAGACTACATTCGGGACTGATTGTAGTCGCTTGCTATCGCGCTACAAGTGCAGTCCTGTGTGGATCTGCTGTGTACTGACCTAGCGAGCATATGATGTATGTTGTACGTGGTGGTTTGCCATTGCCACCACGTGATTACTAGCGATTATTTATTTTTATTTAATTTAATTTTTGTAATAAGTTCGTCGTCGCTCGGGATCAAACCCGTGACCACCATATCGGAAGTCAAGCGCTCTAGCAACTAGGCTATCGCGACGACTAAGTAAAGTAGGTCCCATATACCCTTTAGCAGGGTGTCGAGGGTTGTGAAGTTAAAGTTCACAGTGTACTAAGCCCAACGGCACTAATGGAGAGTAGGGGAGCCAGTTCCTTTCTCTCGGCCGCCTTTACTTTCCCAGATTTCTCTGGTACCCAATTATTTCAGGCTGGGTAAGCTTGGGAGCGATGCAGATCCGGAACGAGACAAGTCTCGAACCAGTGACCTCTGACTTAGTAGCCAAGTGCCTTAACCACTAGGCTTTCGTAACTGTCTATTAGTCCTTTTTTGTACACATCCAG
This sequence comes from Icerya purchasi, assembly GCA_039619475.1. Taxonomy (NCBI): domain Eukaryota; kingdom Metazoa; phylum Arthropoda; class Insecta; order Hemiptera; family Monophlebidae; genus Icerya; species Icerya purchasi. Next base: position 188,048,389 of record CM077115.1, on the reverse strand, counting down.
TGCTCATGGAATTCCCATATGCAACATAAACTATGCAAGGTTGAGGCTGATTGTAAATACTTTACGGCCCAGATGTGTGAGTGTACATTGGCGCGCCCGTGTATAATGCTGTGCGTGGTGATTTGTCACATTATCTTTCACGCGACCATTCGCGTTATTTATTTTTAGTTATTTTTACTTTTCGTTTCTGGCTTTTGAACTTAAGACGCGGATGCGAGGGTCCAGTCGCTCTACACATGGTGTAACACTATAGTAAGATGTAAATTGACGAACAAAAATATCGAACGTAGAAGAGAAAAGTAGGTGTGTTTCAAACCTTGAATATAAAGTTAGTGGCCAAATAGTTTGCCAAAAAAAAAGAATATAACCGTATTTTGATGTATAAATGATGTCCTATTATTATCTATTTTTCAACGGTATATTAATTTCGTTTATTTCTCCTTAATTGTTTAGATATTAGTTAATACGTTATCTCGTAAAATTGTGCTGAAAGTTAGCGAATGTTTCCGACACATTACTTTAGGCCTTGTCGAAAATAAATTCGTTTCGCCGGAATCGTTGTTAATTCTATCGTATGGTCTTATTTCGGAGAGTATTCCTGCACTGACGATTGAACTGAAACCAGATGCCGTTGATGAAAAAGAACTGGAATTTCAATCTCGCCGTGCTCCAAATTCATTGATTTTACCGACAGGTATTGTTAATTTTGTTTAATTTATGGCATGTACAAATTGCAGTGTTATTTGTTCAGTGTTATGTATATTTTTCAGAGTTATGGTTGTTTTTTAGTACATTTTAATGAATGCATTATTTTTTATATTATACCTGATTTGCTTTTTTCAGCTTTTTTCATTGATTATTTCAGTTGGATTTTTTTTTTTTTTTGAATTTTTGAGTTTGTAACAGCAAAAGAAATCAATAGTTTTTACAAATGCTCAATAATGTTTTGGACGAAATAAAAAACAAAAAATTTTTAGACAAATATTTCTATATTTATGGGAAATAACCGTTATAACGAATTTTCAAATAAAAACATTGCGCTGAATAAAAGTACACTGTGTTTCACTTTCGAGTTTTTAAAGTTTATTCATTAAGACGATGCTTTGTTCATATCAGTAATACGAAATAAGACGATAAAGAATATTAAGAGGCTACATGGGCAAATCCATTTTGCGCGCAACAGTACAAAAGAATTCAACCTAATATTCCTAACGTTCCTTGGTTCAACCACATTACGACTGTTTCGATAAGTACCAGATCGTACATTGTTACCTTATGTCGCCTCCGGTGGTTGGGGGTAAACCGTTTCCCCGCTTCTTTGTACAACATGGGTTTAATCTCTTCTCCCTATTGCCAACATCCACTAGACTCGAACAAAGTGGCGGATGCTGACCACCTCATCTTCGAATGCAATTTTCACACGGCGCAAAGAATTATTTTGTATAACTCAATAATAAATTTCCAGATCCCTCTGCCATGTAGTGTCAATTCTCTCCTGGCCACCGGGAGTGCTGCAGTATACAAGTTATTATTTAATTATATAGTACAATGTAATATTACTGTGTAACATTAATTAGTTAATTAATTATATTACATTGTCGATGGGTTGAATTTTTGACGCCCACAAAACAAAAGAAAAAAAGACGAGTTTTAATTTTTACTCCACGATGCAAGGGTCATTAATGCGAAGCCGATATTTTAATGTTTAATATAATACTGACGCTGCATTCTATTAGCCATTGTATTACTGCGTAAAGCGGGCCCGTCACCATATGAATGAAAAATATAATATTTTGTTTCAGTTTTCAATGATTACTCGGTTTTTTAGTTCAAAAAATCATTTATTTGTCAAAGTGTTCAATTGCAAAAAAAAAAGTTCTCAAATGGAAGATATCAGATGAAATATCGATTTTTCTCTTTATTATTTCTTATAATACGAAATAAAATTATAAATAGTGGCGTGTATATATATATATATATATACACACACACACACACACATATATACGTATACATTAAACATCAGTATTTTTAATTCGATAGAAAAAGATAAATGTTTATTTTTATGAAAATTTGCTTGTGCTAATCAGTGCCTATCCTAATTTCAAGCATATCTACACTGATGGTAGCAAAATCCAAGAATTTTCCGGTTGTTCAATTATCTATAAAGAGTATAGAATTTTCTATCCACTTCCACCCGATTTTTCCGTCCTATGCTCTGAACTTTTTGCATAAAAACTAGCTATAATATACTGCGTAGAATCCCAACTGAACAACATTCTAATGACTCCCTATCGGATTTATCTTCTCTGAACAATTATTATGATAAAAAACGTCATCCCACTACCCAAGAAATTATTCGAAAACTCCAATAAAAATGTGGCTTTCTGCTGGATTCCTTCTCACTGAGTTTTCCTGAGAATGAAATAGCCTACCTATGTGTTAAACAATCCTTAAATGTTTCTCCTATTTCCCAACATCCTTATTCCTCTTGCAGATCTAAAAGAACGCGCCTAAATTCTTTATCTCAAAGTCAGTCCTGTCAATTCTGACATCCTGAGAGAAATTTATCCTTCTTTCAGCTCATACGTAGTTTCTATAAATTTATCCCGGAAGGACGAAGTTGTTCTTATACACATACTGACAGGCAATTCCCTCTTCACTCATAGTTTTATGTTCAACAAAAGTCCACTTCCAGTCTGTGATTCTTGCGACACCCAACTCACAATTAAACACATATTAACCGAATGTTTCAAATTCAGTGCTCAAAGATTATTATTACTCTTTTCTGACATATCTCTTTCTTCAATTTTGGCAAGCAATTTTTTTCAAACTGGCAGAGTCCTTTAGTTCTTAAAACCTATAAATTTGTATACCAACACATATAGGCTAGGCCCTTCAAACTGCACCTTCAGTCACTGGGCTGTGGTTTAACATGATATACAAAATTATAAATCATCCGAGATAATTCTTAGTAAATTATATTATCGTAAATTGCGGTAATAAAATATTAGTATTTTAGGTTTACGCTACTTGCCAAAATACTTTTTCAGGTTCATTTGAAAAAAAACAAAAAAAAACGAATTTTTACGGCAAAAATTGAATGCTTGTATTTTTGTAGAGCTGCTTTTTGAACCCTAATTAAACCTTTGTTGTTTGTTTTTTTTTCTTTATTTTTCTTAATATAAAAATACGTTTATTATAATTGAAATTCATTTTATTTATATTCAGTTTCTTCGATTCCGTGTATTATTTACAATTTCAACAAATTTCTCGCGGAATCTTTTATTCCCATATTTTTATTTCATTTAATACTATTGTAAGGTAATAAGTACAAAAACGAGAACTTTGAAGTCAGCGAGAGTTAAAAAACATTGTATTCAAGTCATGAACTTACTTTGTCGAATATTGTTGAACTATGTGTTCCACCGTGTATTCATCAAAAAAATTGGAGATACTATTTGATCTGTTTCTAGCCGTTTTGTAAGTAGATGTACTAAAAGACGTTAAATTAAAATTTTTTACACGCTATGTTATTTATATAGTTTTTCTTTTCTATTACATTAAATTACGCAAATGTGTATGGCATTGTGTTTTGTATGTATATAATAATAAACGTAATGAGTGTAGAATATATTTGAACAAAGTTATTCGTTAAAACTAATTTTATTAATTTTTTTTTATTATTTTTATGCAGAACCCAAAAAAATCAACGTTAATAATGTAAAAGTAAACGCCCGAGCAAATTATCACATCCTTCTTGAATTCGGTTTGCAGTTATTAGGATTCATGTTAAAAAGAGAAATGATAAAGAAAGAAATTTATAGGAAGTATTTAGATCCGTTTATTCCATTGATCGCGAAATTTTTAAAATCTCCGTACGTAAAGGTAACTATTCACATTTACAATTTTCCATTCGAAATATTATTCCGTATAATTCGGCGATTTTATTTTTATTCTAGTTTACTATGCGTCCGGAAAATTATAGTAAAATTTCCACAGACTATTTTGCTTCGTTTTGTGGAGCAAATCATTTTTTGTTAATAGGATTAATGTATTGCACTTACAGAACTTTAAAATGTATTTTTAAAAAAATCACACGGATTTTCATTTTTTCATAGATGAAAGATGATTATGGGAACAATCGAAAATGCTTGTAAAGAAAAGAAAGTTTTTTGAGGACTGAATTTATTCATTAAAAATTTATGTAATATAATGGAGTAATGATTAGAATTCTATATAGTAGTTTTTAAATGGATCCCGGTACGCGTGAAAATACTTGGAACTATGATATCAATTAACAGGAATGGGATAAACGTAAAAAAAAAAAAAAAAAGTCAGTTGGGGAGTATGTCGAATTAATCAAAAAAATTAAATTATACGAAGACTGGAGATACAAAGATGTTCGTTAAGAGCAGAGTAAAACGTCTTAGTTGAAACAATTATAGAAACAAATCCGTGGTATATTGAAGCAAATATATTGAGAATATTGTTATATAGTAAAAGTTTCCGGAATAGGAGTGAGGTATCATTGTGTATGCCAGTTCATTTAGCTAAGATAAAAATAATTAATTACGGCAGATGTTTCTGTACGATACTGAGCATACACCAAACCACATAGTATATAGTAGTGGAGGAATTCTGATGAAGAGAGAAAGGTTTTCATAAGTAGATTAGTGCTTAGATTTTTTACGCTGCTAATATCCATTGCATAAATAGTATGTGTTCTTGACAATAGAATATAAATATTTCTTTATAGAATAATAAAATAGCCATGTATAGAAATAAAAATTCACAAAATAGATTAGATAAAACTGGGGAAAAATCGAGCTTCAAAAAAATAAAAAGAACAATTGAAAAGAAACTTGTATTTTTAAAGAATTCGTAGATTCTTTTTTTTTTTTTTTTTTTTTTTTTTTTTGAAAACAAGATAGTACTATCGACATGTTATAATTACTTTTGAAAAATGAAAGTGATATATGTTCGGTTTATTACATTACTCGATTATTTTATGGTAGTTTGCCTTCTTGTATGGGAATGAAAATATTTTTCGGACGATTTTAAGTGTAGTTTTTAGTGCTTTTCGATTGGTAGATTTGCATCCATTTTCATAAGTAAGCGGAGGTTTGTTCAGTATTGATGTTTTTAGGGTTTAATTAGCTCTTTTTTTACATTCTGCAACTAAGGGTGTAATTTAGGTTGCAATTTTTGATTAGATCTTTGAGATTTTTTTTCTTCATAACAACATAAATTTTTAACATCGTAAACTTTTTTACTTGAAAGTAAATGTACGAAATGCGATAAAAAAACTATATTTTGTAGTGTGTATAGCTGATGTTCAATTCACCACCTCACGAGTTTTGCTTATTGTTGGACACGAGTTGCGGTACTTTACGGGATATTTCTATTTTAACGTAATTTTAGAAAGATCTGGAACTTGTTGTTTTACTGAATTTAATACTTTTCGCGCAGGTTTTACATTAAACTAATGTAAAAATAGCAAAAAAAAAAAACAAACAATGGATAACGATAACTTATAAACGTTAACCGAACAAAGTCTGATTATGTGTATATTGAAATCGATCGTTTTAGTTCTTCTGCGAGAACCGTATTCTTTCTGTCCCATGTGGTTTTACTTTTTTTTTTTTGAAATAACTTGAGACTTAATGTACATATCGGTATAAAACCTTCACATTTTCATTAAATGTTTGTGGTTGTAAATTTATCTAAGAAAAATATATATTGTCGAAGTTAAAATGTAGACTGTCTCCTATTAAAGTTCTAAATTGTAATACTGTTTTTTCTTGTTACATTTACATTAATAGGCTAAAATTTTTGAAATATTCCTTTTAATGACTGGAAAAATATTCTAAGATTAATGGTATTTTCAGGCATGCCGAAAACTTATCTACTTCTAAATCGTATCGTTCGAATTTCAACCTGTTTACTTGTTCTCTTATTCTCTTATGGCAATAAAATACGATTTTGTATTTTTAATTTTAAAAATTTTACGTTATTTTTGAAGTTTTATTGAAGAAATAAAAAAATTAATATTAATAATTTGTATAACTTAATTAAATTTCAAGGTGTATTTTGTAAATAATTGTAATCGAATTTTTTTTTAAATATAGTTGAACACATTTGGTATACAGTGTCTTACTTGGTTGCTCAAACGGGATTTGCCATCATTAGTTGAAAACGTAAAAAATATTTCCAACATTTTATTTGATATTTTATACCAACGTGCTACGGAAGGTCCACTATCTAAAGAAAATAACGAACTGGTCACGGTGACTTTTAAGGTAAATTACGTAAATTATTGCCGCGAAAGTTTTTACTCAAAACATTTACATAATTTACCGATTCTATTAGATCATTTTGGTATATATACGTGCATACACATCGTACATACACGTACACACATATATATTAAAAGAAATTATGAAAAGAATTTTATTTAATTAAATTCTTTGACGACAAATTCGTTCATTTCATATTTTGGTTTACTTTTGTTTTTTTATTTTTACTCTATTTTAATGTAGTCTAAGAAAGAAGAAGAAAAAGATGTTAATCGTAAAAAAAATATACGAGGTATGATCAAAAAGTAGTTGGACAAATGTTACTGTGACGCGTGTAACTATCAAATCTTGTTCAGCGAGGATGGCAGGTCTGCGTGCATTTTAGTGAACGTGTGTTTGGTGCGCGCTGTGAAGTCGTGTGTTTTGTTATCACGATGCTAACGGTTGAGGAACGCGCGAGCGTAAAATTTTGCGTTAAACTCCGTAAATCTTTCACGGAATGTTTCGAATTAATGAAGACTGCATACGGTACTTGAATGTACTATCATTCATACGAATGAGTGTAAATTTTTTAAAGATGGTCGTGATTCAATCGGGAATGAAGAGGGAATTGGTCGACCACGCCCATCTCGCGAGCCGGATAGTGTTTCCCGTGTTCGGAACCTGGTGTAATCTAACAGCAGATTAAAAATTCGAGATTCCGCGTTTAAAAAGCTACCTGAAGAGCGAATGCTTCTAAAACGTCGAAGAAATCAAGAAAAACATCATCTGCGTGTGTTTTAAGCAATTCCAGCTGCTGAGTTCGCTGTGCGTTTCGTTAAGTGACAAGAACGCTGGAAGAAGTGTATCGCTAACAAGGAAGAATATTTCGAAAGGGATAACAGTGTACTTTCAAATGTGCCCAGATCGATTGAATAAAATGATTTTTTGGCCGTCCTTTCGCCTTTTTATTTCATAACTCTTCGCATCGCGGAGCGCACTTTAGGGGTACCCTTGCTTTCAACACCCTAGTTTGAGAAGAAATTGACTTGGGCCATTAGCAATGGTCTAATTCGAAAGAAGAGGGTCCAGACTTTCAGGCCAAAAAACAAAACAAAAAAGTCTAGGTGCAGTAGAGCGCTCGCAATAATATTTGTCCAACTACTTTTTGATCATCCCTCGTATACATTTCAAATTGGCGAACATATTTCGGCTTTATAGTAGGCTATAATGAATACATAAAAAATCGATTTACTATTTCATTATAAAAATGTGTATTTCATAAATAGGTAAAATTGAATACGAATATTATACGCAATTTCACATCAAGGTACACACTTGCTATTCTGCATATTTTTTATTTAATTGTGTTTTCATTATTAGTAGTTACTAGCATAAATTTAAAACAGATTGTGCGGTAAAATAGGGGAATTTATTGTGAATTTTCGAATGATATAGCTTAAAATTTAATTTTGATAAAGTGTTTGTTTTTTTTTTTTATGAAGGCTGTAGCTGTATTGGTGCGTGACGTGAAATACCACCAAATTTCTGCTGATCAACTTAAAGCTTTATTGTTGTATGTTGAACAAGACATGTATCACTATGCTAGAAGACCAACCGCGTTCATTTTATTGCGCGCTATCTTAAAAAGAAAATACTTGTGCAACGAATTGCACTCGGTTATGAAGAAAGTATTCGAATTAAGTATTCAGTCGGATTCGGACACTGTGCGACTGTCCGCTCGTCAGGTATTCGCTACTATCACTTTTTATATCATTTTGTTTTCAGTTCTGCGCTGAAGAATGAAATTTTTTCAAAATAAGAAAGGACAAAAATTAAGTAGAACAAGTTTTGTTACAGACCTTCGTTAAAAACTTTGATGCTTCCGCATCATCCTTTAAAATTTGGTTTTCGGAAAACTTCGTAGGTCAGTTTTTCACGCGATTTAATGAGAGCATAACACAGAGAGTTTCAAGTAAGCTCTTTAAGTTATGGATTGCTGTAAAAAATATTCTGTATTTTAGTTGGAATTTCTGTTAATATCGTGTGTAGAGCTGCGCGCCTAAATTTCGTTTTTTTTTTTTCCTTGCCAAGAATAAAGGACAAAGAAAAGAAAAACCGCTAATGTCGTAAACTATCAACACTGTGCGAATGATAGTGAAAATTGTAAAATATTTCTTATTATTGGTCTTGATAAGAATCCGACGGAGAGGGGAAAAGAAGAGAAAAGGTAGAGGTTAAAGTAAGGGCTGTAATTCCAACAGAGATGTATGCATTCGTGGGATAGGGCGATCGGTACTTTGTTTCCTGTAATATACGCTCGTTAAAATTAGTTACGAGTTGAATGAAACGAGTGAAGTGTGTCATTGATTAATGTATTTCTCTTATTCGACGAAGTGGCAACGTTCGTCTTATCTGTTTTTGGTGGCATAAGTAAAGAAGAGATATTTTGTAAAATTAAGGTCCATCATAAGCTGCTGAAGAGAACATGGGGCAGTTCCTTTTTCTTTCACCTTTGCTTTCCCACATTTCTCCGGTACCTTGTTATTTCAGGTTGAATAAATTTGCGAGCTATTTGAGTCTAGAACTCCCGGTTTCGGGAACCAAGCATTTTAACCCTTAGGCAACTGCCAGTGATATATAATTAAATATATGTATAGTATATTCCAATTTTTTTTTCATTTTATATTTTTATTATTATTAATATTCGGTTATTTCAATTACAGGCCTACTTGCGCTACTTGCTCGATTACCCTCTTAAACGGCAGATGAATTCACTTATTACATACTGCATATCGCAACTGGAATATGATCTACCGTCCGGTCGAGCATCGGCTTTAGAGCTGATCGTGAACATGATTGAACAATTTCCGATTGTAAGTAAATATTAATAAATAAGTTAAGAAGAGAAAGAGAAATTTCCGAAATTTTCTTTTTAATCATTATATTTATAGGAGTTATACGCAAAATTTGTTGTTCGGTAGAACTTTATTTAAAAGGAAGTTTATTTTGTTTTTTTGTTTTTTTTTACCTTATGAAAAAAATAGGTATCATGTATCAGATTTTTAACAGACTGAATTTAGGAATGGTTGAATTAATTTTCTTTTTATAAATTTTTTGTTTTAAGTAAAGCAAGAAAATAAAGATACTCGCGGTAATTGTTAGATCGTTATAATTAAATTAAAGAAACAAAACTTAAAAAAAGAGGATTTTGTAATAATGCATTCCAAATGGTACCGGAAAAGTATGACTCGTGTTCTCTTTCTTAGTCGTACAGCTCGACTGTAAGCGTCGTGATATTCTTGTTGAACAGATATAAGTAGCGGCACTTGTGGGAATATTCTGTATATTTGAAACTGACTGGAATTTTTTATCGATGTACAAATGCGGATTTTAATGTACATCGATATTCAACCATTGCCCTACACGTGATCATTAACGATTACTCTCATTTTTACTACAAAGGTCAATCAAATAAGTTTCCTGCTATTTTATAACTCTAGAATAGCTGTGTACGGATTGGCCTAAATTTTTGTAGTGTGATTGTAGCAGGTTAATCAGTATGTGTAACGAGTTTTATGCGGATCGGTCGCAAGCGTCGACTTTTATGCGTGCTTAACCGTACGGCGACGGTCCCCGTGCAAGGTAAAACAGTGTTCATCGAGTTTTTAACACTTCAAAATAAGCCTTCCATTGTTATTCGAGAATGAATGGAAACAGACGTACTGGGTTCGTTGGTCACGTCTGTAGAGTCCGTCTGTAAGTAGTGTAGAGAATTCAAGAATGACCGAAAAAACACAGAAGATGCGCCACGTGAAGAGGGTAGCGTTTGGACTGACAGTTTGCGCGGGAAGATTGACTCGGTGGGTCAAAACAATCGGTACGTTTGTTTATCGTTGCTTGCCGATAAGTTTAATGTTTCTCAAAGTAGCACTATCGTTCATGCAGTTGTGAGCAAGAGCAACGATTTAGATTTGTGCACGTTGCATTCCATGAAGTCTGTCTGTTCTTGAAAAAGACGTCAAGTTTGTCTGCTTTCTCGAAAATTTGCAACGTTTTCAAATGAACGGATTTTCCTTGATCGAATAGTAGTGGAAGATGAGATGTAGCTCCATTACTTCATGACGCTTTCAAAAATTAGTTCGCTTTCATGGAAACACAAGGGCTCACTCAGATCAGTAAAATGACTGCAGCCAATCCGTCGGTAAGGTAACGGCCACACTTTTTTCACAAAAATGATTCACTCTTTGTCGAATTTTTAAAGTCAGATCAGAACATTAAACGCTGATCGTTACCCCTCGATACTTTGATGAAGCTACACAAAACGATTAAGAATAAGCGATTGGAGATACACGAAAACCAGTGTTTCTCAATGATAACGCGAATACAGCAAACAAACGAAAGGCAGCTGAAAATTTTGAAATGGGAAACATTGTAGATCTTCGATATTTCAGCAGGTATTTTTTCAGTATTTGGTGTGAAGTGAAGGTTGCATTTCAAGGAGAAGAATTTCGAACCGATGAAGACGTCAAAACCGCATCATAATATGAGTTGCACAAGTGGGACGCGACGTCTCAAATCGCACTATTTATGATTATAAATGCATCGATGGTTTTGGGCGAATGCGTAGAAAACTAGATACTTTTTCCCCTTTTTCTATCGATATATAAACTTTAATGTTTCGACCAAATATAAGACGTTTTTTAAGTATGGGAAACTTACTTATTGACTGAATTTACTTGTCACTAATTCTCAAACTTAGCACTACCCTCCTGATTATTTAGTAGTCCGATCGTTCCAGCAACTCGGTTATCGCAACAGTTATTCTGTAATTTTACAAAATGACAATGAAAGGTTAAATATTTTTATTTCGAATTTTTAAAATTAAATTAATTTCCGCGAAATTAGTTTGTCAGAAACATGAAATAAATATCTCATTTCCTGTATAATAGGGCTGCTGGAATGGAGAAATAGAGAACGAGACTATTTCTTCTTTTTTTATCGGTCGTCAGAGTTCCCAAGGGACACACAACTATCTACGGTTTGGACGATATAGGTATAGTCAGAGCATACTGTGTAAGCACGTATTACCGCAATACAAGACACTTCAAGTATCTGCATTCGCGCTTATATGATGCTACGCGTACTAGTTTACTATTGTCGCCTAAGCGATTTATTTTTAATCAATTAATTTTTTTTACTATCCTTGAACTGAAAACTACTAAACTGGCAGTCAAATATTTTTTGGCTTTTTCGACGACTGGAGGACCCACATTATTACCTTTTAATATTCATTTATATTGCGATCTTTACGTATATACTGTAATATGCTGATGTACTGAAGTTTAAAAAAAATTTTATACGTTTTTCAACATTTTGATGTTAAATGTGATATGCGCCGATGAACATAAATAATAAATTTACGCAGTTCACTTTAATTGTTGGTGTAATGCGAAAACGCTGGAAAAATTTCTTTTATTTAAACTCTGGAATTTATTTCATAGATAAATTATTTTTTGATGAATTTTATCGGTATTAAAAACAGAAATCACATTGAAATATATTTTGTTTCAAACGATTCCTTACAATTTAGTGAATTTTCGATAATACTTCATTTGTAATGACGTACACATATTTGGACATTTGGGTATAATTTCTATATCTGTACGAATTTGGAGTCTGTATTGGCCGTCGCGTTAATTTAACATGTCTTCCGTAATTATATATTTACAATTTCATAAACTGATTGATGTGATAATAAAGGTAATTCTGATATTTATTTGTTAAAGGAAATGTTACGGAAACAGTGTTTATGGTTTTTCGTACCGATACTTTTCAGAATGTTAAAAGATGATGCGAAAGAGTGCAGGATGAGTTGCGTAAAGTGTATCGAATGCATGCTGAAACGACTTAAGCATACTCCAGTACTGAAAAAAATCTTCACTACAGTTTTTACACTATTAAAAAGTAAAGAGGTAATATGCATGCTTCTTATAAATTACGTAGAATAAATATAATTGTATATACAGACGAATGTTTATTTTTGTTTGTTTTTTAGTTCAAATGTCTTTATTTAACGATATGCAAAAGCTTAAACTTTTAAGCTAGGGCCCCACTGCAGTTGTTACGCTGTTCTTTTGATAATTTGCCTAGTTACCAAATATCCGAATGCATAATGATCACGTCAGAGCATCTAACCGGTCGTTTGTTATAATTTTGTTGATTAATCGCGATCTTGAAATGTCCCGGCAAATTCCACTATTGAACAACATGATGCGCGAATATCGAGTTTATTTGTGCCGAGCTCATCATTAATAAATCATTATAATTATATATAGATTATTATTTTTTGATGTGAAAACGTATTCAAGCATTCAAATAAAAACTTAACTTAGCCGAGACATCAATTTTTTTTCCAACATTTACTTGCATTTTTTTAAGAATTAGAACTTTTTATAACATAGACATTCTCTTTTGAAACTTGTAGCGATTATTGCGTCGGTTATCCACGGTGAAATAAATAAAAAACACGGTAAATAGTGAACTACATAATAAACGCCACCAGCGAGGAATACGCCGGAAACAACAGATACAACCGCTCGTTAGCCGCTAAGCGATCCGCTTAATTTGACGTTTTGAACTCAGCAGTAATGTGGCCGATCAAATACGTACGAAGATGTTTATTTGCAAGAATTACTATGCCGATGAGTCATCAAGTAGCCAGATGATAAGTGTGACTTCTCCGGCGCGATCTTAGCCTTACATTACAAAGAGTACCCTTTTCTCGAGAGTTCGAAATAAATAATTATGTTTTTAAATTAGTCATCAGTTATTTCTTAATTTGTATCATTAAAATGCGTAATTTTTTCAATAACTGATATTGTTTTTCTTTTCGGTTTCTAACAATAGCCGGTGCATAGACTAATGGGTATCGGAGGACTTGTTCAGATAGTGTGTTCGTTGCAAGACGAAGTTCTGCCTTATTTAACCGAAATTTCGACTTTGATCTCTAATTATCTTACCAGTGATCCATTAATTACCGGCCAATTGGAAAGATGCGGTAATTCTGACGAAAATGCGCTGCATGTGAACAATAGTGCAATCGTTACAATGGAAGATGCTTACGCGTTAACAATTATGGAATTAATCATGAATTTAACGAATATTTTCCCGGACTTACTGAAACATAATTATAACCATAGTTTGGCCGAAATCGTCATCGGTGAGTTAACTAGTATATTATTTTTCTTACTGTGTGTTTATAATTTTTTAACAATTAACATGTCACGTGGGATGAGAAATTAGTAATGATTTTAAGTTTAGAAGATGAAAAATTAAAAAAAAATATTACAAAGGTATGCGATTGAAATAGGGTTGAATCACAAGTTAGCGTTGGTTTCATAAAGTATAATTGTAAGTTGTTGGCAGGATTAAGTGATTATGTAGATGAAATTTGAAAAATCTCTCCTTAAAATACATGTATATCATAAAAATGAGATTTGGGAAATCGTGTCTGTCTGTCCCCCTGTTCGCGCTAACGTCGAAAACTACTGGATTGATTTTGATGCAGTTTACGCAATTAATTATAAGTTATTTCCGGTTTTTTCATCTAGTGCAGTATAACGTTACATAGAAGATTAGAGGTATGTTTTTAATTTGCGACTGGAACATTTTAGAATATTGAAGAAATTAAAAATATGGTTAAAGGTTTACTGAAGTGCCGCTAGTTTATTTTTGCTAAAATTCGTTTATTTATTTGCTATTTTCCATTCTGAATTTGAACTAATTCAAAATGTGAAAATAGCCATAAATAAACGAACTAAAATCTAAATAACAAAACGTACGAACGAAGGAGACGTTATTTTATAATGGCAGCATAACGTAAATAAATAAAAGACTCCATCATTTTAGAACGACAGTAGCAGAGGATGGTCAATAATTTTTTCAAAATCAAAGTGATGGCCAGTAACCCCTACTCGTAAATTGAAATAATTATACGGATGGCCAATTTAAATAATGGTGTAATTTTAAATAAAAAGAAAATTGTAGTTTACAACATCAGATTTGTAACAGCGACTTTTAATGAAACTTAACGCGGTTTTTACTTTTGAATTGACAGTTGTTATCGCTTGTTTATCTATATAAATAAGATTACACGGCAGATACCGAAAATGAAACATTATTATTACGTTTGAATTTACATCAAAGCTGAGACAGTGCTAATAAATGCATCACGATAATAAAATATAAATGAAATTTAAAGGTTTCGTTAAAATGGAGCTAAGAAAAATGTGTTGATATATCCAGTTAATCGACATAATGTTGCTAATTATTCAGGCGTAAGTTCATTTTTATATGTCACTTCTGAGCCGTGGTTAAAATTTATTGTAATATTGGCATCTGTAATATTTATTTCATTCAAACGTATTAATATAACTTTTTTGAAGCTAAAAAATGTAGAATTCGATTATTTTAGTTTAGTCTAGATTCATTTTGTCTGATTGCGACACGCTGATTCAGGATTAATGAGAGTTTTCTCAAACGTGATACGCACGTGTACATGTGAAGCGATATATGTTTGTTATGTTTTACAGCGCGTGGTGTACAGTTTCTTACGACAAACCACGAAATGGTTCAATATTCCGCTTCCAAATTGGTTACGTACATATTGTCCTTGTACGAACCTGCATATGTGGCTTCTGCAGTTAATCGGACGGATGGAGATGCCATTAAAAATTTGAGATTTCTAGGAGTAAATTTGAAAAAATTTATTAAAACACTCGCGCTCAATTTGTGTGCTCATATTGTACCGGAGGCAGATTCGAGAATTCTTCTTCAGGTAATTTTGCATCGTAATTTAATGCGCATGCACACACATACACACAAAGTATATATATATATATATATATATATATATATTTATTGCATATCCAAAACAATTAATTATTTAACGATGAGTTCGCAGAGTAAATGTGACGTTTAATAAATTTATTCACTTACATTGATAAAATATATGTATATATCGTAACGGTTTTAAGGAAATATAATCTTAATTATATAACGGTATTAATTTTTGTTTTAAAGGCTCTAAAAAACCTAATGATTATTGCGGATATATTAAAGTTTATTCGATCAGCGGCGACTATGAGGACATTCTCTCTACGATGGCTGATTAGAAGAGTAGTAAAACAGGTCAAATTTGAAATAATTAATGCTCCGCGGTCGACGACAGTGGTAAGTGGAATATTTTACTTGTAACGAATAATGAAAAATAAAAAAAACAATAACGTGAAACAGTAATTCTGTATTTATAATAGTTTAATAAAATCGTGCGTGTACATACTTTTGGGCCTGAAAAAACGGGAGTGTATGGTACGACTATTGAAAATAGAACGTTGACATTGTTGAGGCTTTTATTTTGAATCTTTCGTATTAGAATAAAGTTTGTTTGATCGATTCGATTAAAGCGCATTTAAAATGCTCGGATAAAATATTTTATTATTTAACTGCATCAGGTGCCCAATTAAATGTTTTTTACCGAGGCAAAATAAACTATAGTAGATCCTAACGAGAAAAAAAAAAAAAAAAATGATAAAATTACATTTGAAAGGATTTTACAGTTCAAACGTTTGTAATTATATTTTTCCTATGTATTTAAGTAAAGTTTATTTTCAAATATATAACGAATTAAAATATAACTTAAAAACCAAAAAAAAAAAAAAAAGTAGTGATAATGCCGCATTTACGTGTTCTATTTAAAATTAACCCTGTTCTCCTAAAAGTTACTTGTTTTTGCTTTATTAAAAACAAGTTTATCAGTTTTTTAGTAAAATTAAATTTTAAATTATTTAGTTGAACATTAACCGACCAGCTTAAGATTCGAGAACATCCGTTAGTTGTAAGTTAAATTGAACCATTGTTTGTGTATTAAAAGTTTTTGTTTATTTTCAAATCATCTGTCGGACTATTTACTTACTTGGTTCAAATCTAGTAATATTCCGAATCTTAGTACGAAATTTTTTTTTGGAAAAACAGAAAATTTAACTTGTTCATTAGAAGTGAGTGTGAACAGTTGAAGAACTAAATTTACTAGAAATGATATATAGATTTTCGATTATTTAAATACTAAATTGCTGTAGTGTTTATATTAGCAATATTGAGGGTAATGGGTTAAATTAGACCGCGGATAATCTATATGTGTTCCTGGCGGCACAAAACCCATTGGTAGTACTTTTAAAGTTTTTAAATTTTTAATGGAACGTTTAGAGGCTAGTAAAGACTTCATTCAGTTTCCAGATCTTGTTCGAACATTTACTACGGGAGAATTTCTTTTCCATTTAGGGCAGGTTGGTTTCTTTAACAGTGTGATTGTTCCGTATTTCGTTGGACATTTGAATTTCCTTTTTCCTAAATTAAACTCGTAATCTTTTCCTTTATTATTTATTATTCTACCTAATTTTATCATAAATGTTTTCCTCCCTATGCTTTTGTAAATATCTTTATTCTTTGCATATGAAAATGTTTCGAAATCTAGTTACATTCCAAAAACTGCATCTTTTTTCTCGTGATTTTTTGTTGTTTTTCTTTTTTCTTGGATTTACATATATAATGTGTGTGTGAGCGTTCGGGAAGGTAGATATGCCGGTGTGCACATTTATGTATCTTCCGTTTCTTTTGCATCTCATTCACATGTATTATGTGCTGCATTAATCCAATACGCAGTAAATAGTGGTTAATTTGCACAGTTGGCATTTAATTAGCCGTTGTTGAGGTTGTTTTATCCTTGAATTATTCTTTGGGACTGCTGCTTTCTTTACTTTTGTGTATTGTACAAGTGTGCTACCCATGTTCTTCTATTAAGAGCCAACTGTTCCCAGAGTCTTTGTTCTTAGGATTTATATTGATTTTAGCCTAGTTGCAACCACATCTTTGTAATATAGTCTTAATTTCGCGCAGGCTCTAGTTTCTTCGTGCAAAATATGCTGTACACCAATCTACATATGTATACACTTGCGCATCGGAAACGTCCTTTATCTCCTACAATTTTAAAACTGTCGAAGGAATTATATATTTTATCTGTTCCATATCATAACTAAATTATTGCGGCAACAATTATTGATTCGAATTCAATAATAATTCAGATAGTTATTTTTAGGAAATGAAAAAATTTCGTTCCAATCGTATTTTCGAGTTCTTACGTTTGTTTCGGAGGGTTATCTTCACTCTGCTTTTTTTTTTTTTTTTTTTTAAGACATTCGAACATTTTTTTATTTTTTACTTTCTAATTTTTAAACGGAGTATATTTAAACACCGCCTTTTGTTAATTAGTCAATAAAATTAAATAATTAACTACAAACCGTAAGTAACAAGCATCTAAATTGAATATGGAAATGCTAAAAATGTTCTCCGGAATATCTCCCGTCTTTAGCGAAGAGAAAAAAAGAAAAAGTAAGTAAAGATGAACGCTGCGTGTACGATTCTGACGGTGATTTAAGTTTCCTTTGGCGCATAAACTTACGTTTTTTTTGTCGTTTTTTTTTTTAAAGTTGGAAACCAGATGTTCCTGAAAACGTTTCTGAAATATTTTTTATTTAATATTCAATTCATGTGTTTGTTATAGTTACGGTTCGTAATTATTCATTATTTTATTTACAGTTTTTTTTTTTGTTCGTTTTTGTATCTTTGTAATTTTTTTTTTCTTCGTTTTTGTACCTTTGTAATTAATTTTTTTTTTTTTACATTTCAAAAAATCCTCTTTTCTTTCCCTATCCTTCGAAATAGGTAAATCAAATTTGAAACGTTAAACAATAAAAAATTCGTGTTAATTTTTAGATTGGCATGTCATTTAATGTTTTGTTTTTCTTTCGTTTTGCGAAATGTAGCGCATTGCTTGTTACAACTGGTTTGCAGCTCTTACAACGAAATTTACCAGCGACGAGCTGGTTCCTTTGCTAGTCGATGTAATGCCGTTATTATTACGAGAAATGGCAATCGAATGTGATAATAACGAGCAACAAAGAATTGTTCGTCATGCGGCAAAAGAATGCTTATCATATTATCGCGCTGAAGTAACACAACAGAAGTATGCGACTATCCTACATCAAGTACGTGATATGATTCAGCAAAAACGGATTCAACGGCACATTCAGCAAACGCAACTGGTGAGTTTTCGGAAGAAATCTTTTTATATATTTCATTGTTTCTTTTCCCATTCCGAATGAAGAATATCATGTGGATTATGATTTTTTTTTCTTTTTCTTTAGAAAATAACCGATCCAGAGGCTGCTGCCAGGAGAAAAATCGTTAAGCAGCATAAAAAGAAAGAACAACGAAAACGAAAATTAGAAAAACTACGTGGAAGAAAAATTAAACGGCGAAGGACTGCCCATGGTGATGATGAAGGGTGATTATCGCAGGTCCCCTTCGATGTCTTTTTCTTGTTTCATTTCAATTTTATTCGAATAAATAAAATTCGAAGTAAGACTGTACAGACCCTGTTGTTTCCTATTTAATGTAGCATTTGACTTGTACATACGGATTATATAAAAGTTGTTTTCTAAATGTTGTTTTTTTGTCCATTTTATTATGAGTAAATTTATCCGGGTTTTAAATATTTTAGAAATCGTGTGATACATATTGAATCGTACAAGGTTGTGATTTTTTTGAATTCAGTCAAAAAAAGTCGTATATGTTTATTTTTATAGTTAAGAACTCCTTTATCGCGATTAGTGGCATTATTTCTAGAAATTTTCATGTGAACTGTATTAAAAGTTATAACAAATTAAATAGTGAACTATTTAAAATATGTTTATTTATTAATAATTTATGAAAGTGTAAAAATGTAATACTGATATATATGTATATACATATATATATGAAAGAAATCTGCCCTTCGGATCTCGTCAAGAAGCAAATCCTTTGGACCTCCGATACTAATTTCGTCAATAATACTTGTAGAAGAGTTATTTGAATTTACTACTTCATTATCTTTCGACATGAGTATATATAGGTATATATGTCTTATAGCTGGTGATCACAGTGAAAAATTTGTGTGGCGTTTTTTTTCACAACAAAATATGTAACGCTTGAAATAACGCAGTATTACACGGTTACGCGATATAAGTAAGGTGTTGCAATCAAGTTAAAAGCTCTGCAGTTTTCGAGGTCGTCTGAGAAAGTAAATACGATAATTTCAACAGCCCTCAGGAAGTGATGAATTTTTATTGCTTTTATGTACGAAACCTTCAATTTCGAGTTGAATAGTGATTCGGAAAACGCGCGTTGACGCCGTCTTTTTTTATTGTGTTGAGTATTTATATATCTACAAATATAGAAATCTTACCTGAAAAAAACACGCCGCGGCTTAAGGAAAACAGTTTAAATTTTTTTTCAAGATTGTGGATATAAAATCAATGGTATATAAATGTGTGATCAGATTTGTCTGGGGACAAGGTTCTTCGATGGTTCGTGAGTAATCATATCAGTCAGAGGGTTTTTGGGATGCAGACAACGTGTAAAGTGTTTCATTTACTGCCAAGACGTAAGAATGAAGTTAACATTTCATTTCTGTTATTTTTTTTGGTTTTTAGGGAAACATCATTCGTCTGTCTCGGCCGTGAGCATATTTTAAGGTCACCTCCAATTTCGTTTTTCACTTTTGTTTTACTGGTTTTTGTCTTTTACATTCTCACTGGGTTTCAAAGGCGCTGCTTTAAAGGTGACAAAAAATAATTTTAAGCGATTGATCTCCTGCATTCTATAGTACAAGCTTTCGGCGGCCTAAGATGGTGCAAGATTCGTTATTAGATTTCTCAGTTTGTTTTCATTTAAAGTTAAGATCTCTTATTTTTCAACTTTAGACGTTCCTTGATAACTTCGTTGTTCTTGATGTCTTTTCTGCTTAGAATTATGCCGACTTCTCTCGTCTTTTTATTTCGCATTCGTCGAGACCGTTATTTGACGGCTTTCTTTTCTTCACTCGGATTGTTACTTCTCTATCGTTAGTTCCGCGCGTATTTGTTTCATTAAGCTCTCGGACATCTTGCATAATAAATAAGCAATACAAAAAAAAACAAATACGGATTCGTTCTGTAAGTTTTAACGTCTTGGATTGTTGTTTTCAATTATTGTTTCGTGCATCGAGTAATAAAATAATAAACCACTAATAATTATAATAATTTATTTATCATTAGGTAAATATATAAACACTAGATACACATATTACTTCATTGTACGTTCAATAATAATATTTTATTTTTATTATAAAAACAAGAAAATTTAATTTAACAAGAAATAAAAAGGAACAAAATTTTAAATTACAAAAATAGAACAAAAAATAAATAAAATTGGGAGTCATCTACGTCAATTTCAATTTGAGCAACATAAAGTCACCATTCATAATTTCGTAATTTTAATAAAAAAAAATAAATAAATAAAAATTCCACAAAAATAAACATATTTAGATTTACGACTTTTTATTTCCTTACTTGTTTTTGTTACTTTTGTTTCTTTCTTTTGGTAACCAAGATCATGTGTAATAATTATACGAAATTGTTGAAATAAACGTTTTTAAAAAATTTTTTTTGGGACAATTTTCCTCATTTTTTATAGAATATGTGTATTAGTTGTATAAAATTGAGAAAAAGAAAAATATAGTTAAAACTGATTATTATACTTTCTACGTGTGTGTATATATATATATATATATATATATATGTATATTATATAAATTATATTTATGTAAAAACTTAACAGCTTATAAAATATAATAACAAACTGCGATAATGAATTTAATAACAAAAAGAAAAGTGTGTATAAAAATGTTTATTGTTAACACAGAATAAGCAGCGGAAAGTGTGTAAATTAAGCAATATAGAAAGTCATTTCTTGATTTTTTTTTCTTTGCTTTTATTTTCTTTGTTTTTATTTAAAAAATGCGTCACAAAAGCAGTGAAAAAGCTATTATTAAGCTTCAATTGATTTACTTTTAAAAAAGCTATCAAGTATTAATGCAAAAATCATATCTTTTACGATATGAGGATATATTTTACATCGTTTGTATGTTTTTAAATTAAGAAATGGAAAAGCGTTTTCTTTTAATTTATATGTATTTTAAACGTTTTCATGGATTTTTATAATAATAATAATAATGATAATTTTTATTATTTGTATAGTTCACCAATTATGCTACTGTCAATGACTGTTTATAATTAGTATTTTTTTTTTTTTTTATTTTTAACGCGTAATTAAATTAAAACAAACAGAAACTTAACAAAAACACCTTAAAACAAGTAAAACAGAACAAATAATCGGCTACTAAAGAACTGGTATTAACATATCTACTAAGTGTATATATATATATATATATATATATATATTTGTAGATAGGATTAGTATTTGCACAGATTTAGATAGTACTGCGATATTTCTTAAGTTTTTATAATAATATCAGAGGTAACGTAAGTGACAATTTGAATTTACGAGATTTTTTATTTAAAAATGAACTTGTGTTTGAGCTAGAAAAATGTTAAAAAATAAGGCGACTGTTTTAAGAGTTTGTAATAACTTGAGTGCTTGGCAACGTTTACTCTACAACTGATGTGTAATCTTTTTGTTTCCTTCATTCTAAAACTGGTAATTTTTTATTAAACAAGTAGAAAACATATACGCGTTCTTATCAAGTTTTTTTCGCCGATAAAATAATATACAAAGGAAAAATTTAGTATTATGTTTTATTTTTTTCAAAGTAACGATAACTGCAGAAGAAATCGATGTCTCGACTGATTTAAAATAATCTGTTGCAATAAACTATTACTAGTAGTGGCGGGAAAATAATTAAAAGAGCTTTTTTGCATCAGATTTTACATTACATAAGATGATAATTTAGGAAAATTAAGATCAATTACTTTATTTCTCACTGGACCTGGATTTGATTAGTATGCGCTCATATGGATGAACTATGTCTGTTTTGGTAGATAATGAGTTGTTGACAACTATAAAAAAAAAAAAAAAAAATGATAAAATTTAAATTTCGATTCATTGCTTTAGATTCACATCGCATACGGGTTATTTTTTCTTGGATTTGCACACAGCTTCAAGTTATTACTGTCTTAACACAGTCATTAAGTCAACTTTTTACTTCTTTTGTTTTTGCCTTTTTGTTCATTTTGTTTAATTAAAAAAGGTTAAAAATGTAAAAATTATAATTCCAATGCGGATGTCCGTACTTAAAAACTTCAATATCGTCGTCTGCAGACCGTCACTATTTTACGAAGTAGCGAATAAATTTAAAATTTTATTATTCGTATAAAAATTCTACGAAATGTCGGTATGTATATTTAGTATATTTGTGTAAGTGTTTGTAAATCAATCGAGTTTTTTAATTACAAAGTTCCTTTTCAAAAGAATCCCCAAAAATAGTTTTTAAATTCCCTTTGAATTCTCGTTTATTTTAATTTATTTATTTTCTTGATTTTTTGCTTTAATTCATTGAAAGATATGTAAGAAAAAAGAGTACTACTACTCTTCTAAAGAAATTTGATAAGATTTGATAATTCAATTCTAGAATATTGTTGGTTTTTCGTTAGAAGGTAAAGAGAAAGGTGATCAGAACAGAGAAAAAAAAGATCATTTGTAAAGATTAAAAAAGAAAAAGCTTTCGCTGACACAGTAGTCTGAGAATTTTCGGGACGAAATAGTTTTTTTGTATCGTGCTGTTTTTCGGCCATGCAACTTTAAGTTACACAATTTTTTATAGGAAATAACGTGTGTACTTATAATTAAGTATTTTTGCTTTTATTAATAGGGCATTCCACATTGAATTTAATCAGTCTCATTAAGAAATTTTCATTATGAAAGTAAATGTTTTTTCAACTATAAGTGTCAATGAGGAAGAGGAATAAAAGGTCTTTTGCAAAAAAGGAAAAAAAAAATAATGTAAAAATTTCTTCCGATAAATCGATCATAAAAATTTTAAGTGTGTAATGCTCCTCTTTTAATTACCGATTTTTTTTCTCTTTTTTTTTTTTTGTTATTTATTTAATATTTATCTATTTAATTACCTATTTTCTTTGGAATTCTGTTGTTGACGATTTTGACTGCATTTAATAATGAAGTATTTTTGAAATTTATTGTATGCGTAATTATTAGGATATTAGCACGGTATTTGCATTGAAAATTTACTTAAATAATGAAAAAATTAATTCTGCGTTAAGTTTTACTGGAAAAATTGTTTTGCTTGTCGCAAACTAAATGCGTGGTAGTTTTGAAATGTAACATTAAAATACGGTAGTCAGCAATTTACTAAATTAGCGGCATGTATACTGTTAAGTTTAAACAAAAGAAACACTAATGAAAGAAACTAAAAAAGCCCTTAAACACAATCGTAAACTTATTAAAATATATTCTGTTAAAATTATTATATCTGTGACAACTTAATGCTATATAAAAATCTATAGAAACCACCATTTTCAGATATAAAACTGAAGCCCCGTTCTATTTTCTTAAAGCCCAATAGCATGCGTATTATCAGTATTATTATGTATTATTATTAGTTTCTTATACACGTAATACCGATGATGACGGATAAATTATCCATAACTGTAAAAAGGTTTTCTCACGAAATGGTGAGATTACACTAAATAAATCCTTTGTGATTTTCGTTGATGAATTCTGCACATTGTGGTAGTATCGTTGCTATTCACGTTTGAAAGTTTTATTAAAACACTGTAGAAGACATTAATAAAACGAAAATATATAATTACACACACATACATATATATATATATATATATATATATATATATATATATATATATATATATATATATATATATGTATATGGAGAGATATAATAAAAATAAACAATTATTGCACGTAACGGTAAACTGTTGGAAAGTAATACTTAACGATATACAGAGCTCGCGTAAATTAATTGTACAAATTAGCGCCGTGATACGGTTTATTTGTAAAATCGTTCGATTAATCTATTTGATGTTTTCAGTTACCGCGGGTTCAACAACTGTGTCCGTGGCACAATCGCTGACGCATCTCGGTTGACGTATCTGGTAGTATTATTGCAAGAGTAATGATATAGTGTCGAAATCGGGTGAATTGTAGGCGATGTTTTGCAGTGTTCGGTAGATATTTCGTTACTGCTAGGGAGCTGAGAATACTATGGCCGGTCAGTAATCAGTGTTTGTAGGAATTCGAAGTCCTCGGATAATGTAATCTGTTATTTCCAATTATATTCTAAAATGTAACTATCTACAACCGGTTGCGCGTACAGCCGTACACACACTACGAAAAGGTATTAATAACATTTTGGCTATTATTTCCACAAGTAAAAACGAATTTTTTGTTGCGGTATTGTAGTATTTAAATAGGACAAGAAAAATCTTATCAAAAATGGGCGCGAAATAAAAAAATTAAAATCTTTAATCGGTTATTCTCGATATGATAAAAAAAAAACAAAAAAAAAAACGAATTTACGTATACACCTATTAAGTACTTTGTCTTTATAATATGAATGGTAAATTCTTTTTATTTTATATTCTGTACACGTACGTTAAGACATAGGTGATTATCGCCTTTTAAAAGTACAGTAAAATATATTTACAAAGTTCTCATTTACTGACAAAATTATATTATACACGCTTTTAAAATAATATTATAATTAAAATATATATATATATATATATATATAATTTTTTTATATATTTGTTTGTTTCTTTTTTTTTTTTTAAATAAATTATATATCTCTAATAATACGTAGGCGTATATAATGGAAATAAAAATTTTCTCAAAAAATTTCTGCTAAATTTTGGTTTTATTACTCTTATGAAAATAGTGTAGTGTATATACATCCGACACACTGTAATATTTACAAATTTTGTACAACTTATAAAAGAGGAAAAAAAGGAAAATGATACAAACAATCGTTTTAAAGGCATGAAAATGTGGGAGTTGTGTGTGTGTTTGTGACGTTGACTCCGAAAATAATTGTAGTGTAAATAATGTGTCGTAATTTTCGCATTTTTGATGACGCGAGAGAGTAGAAATCGTACAACACATATCACAGCCTAAAAATAAACAAGACTGCAATTTTTTGATGATGAACGTAATTTTTAAATTTACACATTTTGGCGAGTTGATTTTGTATCATTTGCGTGTATGGATTTAAAATTTAACACGCGTACGCACATTCTCCTTAAAGTCAAAAGAAGAAAACGAAGGAAAAAAAAACTAACAAAGTACGCAACAAAAAATTTACAAATTTAAAATACAATACGAAAAGAGAGAGAGAAAAAAATGGGGTGTGTTCTATGTAGACACACACACACACACACACGATGAATAACTCTGTACTAACATATAAAATTTGTACATAGGTAATTTTATTAAAGATAACGTAATAAAAAAATTCATTAAATTATTCGAGGACTAAACTGATTGCGAGATGTGTGCTGTTTCGCTTGTCTACTATTCTACGGGTTGATGTGGTGTTGATTATTGGTAAATGCAAAACCTAGGGCTCGAGGATCTCCGTGCATTCTTAGAGCCTGTTCTAAGCGTTGCTCTTGGAAGCGCAACGCTTCCGTCAGGTCGTTCGAAACTTGCTGCTGATGGTGGTACGAATGACCGTTCACTAAATTGTTATTTTGATTGTTGATTACGTTATGGCTGGAGATGCCGTGTACCGGCACCTGCATGTTATTTGAATTATCCGTTCCTCCGCCGGATGTAGTTGTAGAGGCGGCAACGGCTTGCGACACAGCCAGACGTAGGGCCGCTTCGGCTTGCTGCCTCAAAAAAACTTCCTGCATGCGCAGCGTAGGTGACGTTGAGGAGGATTGCTGCTGTTGTAAAATCGACTGGTGATTATTTTGCTGATGGTTTAACGTTGCGTCTACCACCATTGAAGACATCGACGCTCGGACTGCAGCGTTCATGGCCATCTGCATCGCGGATGTCATGTTATCGGTAGCATTGGAGGTAGGAGTTAACGAACTGTTTTTAGAAAAGAAAAAAACATCGAGATTTTCGTTAGTACATATGTAACGCGATATTTTATTTTAAAGTTGCGAAGTTTTCGAAAATCCGTAAATTATAAAATTGTTAATTTCAGTTTTTTTCTCGAGAAAGTTATATTAAAAAGAGAAATATTGTATGGTGTCGTTACCGCATGGAACGGCTTGTGAATACTACAAATGGCTTAACATCAGCATGGTGTATGATATTGAACTGTAGTCGGCAGTGTGTAAAACTTCTAGATAAGGATAAAGTTTTGTTACACGCTTATATACCGGAATTAGATATGCTAAGCTGAAACTGTTGATGAGATTATTTAGTTGAGCGATTATTTGTTTTTACAGTATTAAGGCTCGCCGTTTAAAAAATTCGAGGATAACAATTATGCCTACAATTTCCTAAAAGTCGTTGTAAACGTTTTTTTCCTTCTTTGCTAAAATGTTTGTTGAAGTCAAACGTGTCGTCATCTCTGAGGTCCCGTTTGCTTTTGCTACCACAGCCATCTGTTTTTATCATCATTCCACTTTTTCTCATAACATTCATTTATAATATAAACTGCTTGTCTACTTACCCGTGTCTGCTTCTCTCGGCTTAAAATGTAAATTATTTTATTTTTCTTACGCGGTGGTCAGTAACTTAGTTGTTAAATATTAATGAGAATATACTAAGTATCCTGGATAGACTTTTTCTCTACTTCATAGTGGTCACGAAAACCAATATCATCCGCCCCCTTTATCATAACACGATGAATCATAGACTTAATCCGGAAATAGTTTATAATTAATTACGTAAACTGCATCAAAATCCATCCAGTAGTTTTTGACGTTGAGACAGACAGACTGATTTCTTAACTTTCATTTTTATGTGTGTATATACATGCTTATATTATGTACACATAGCACACACATATATACATGTATGTATATATATATATATTATTCGTTCTGGTTCAAATTGTAATGTATATTACACACTTTAGAGTAGAGACGTCAAGAGCCATAAAAAAGGCGAATTTGTTTATGTTTTCCCTTTTTGAAAGAATGTTTTTGATATTTCGAATAAAAATTGTTTGTTGCGAAGATTTTTAAGAAATTACTTACCGGCTGGTTTGAAGCGCATATTCGCTACATTTTTTTTTTGTCTTGAAGCATGTGAACGCGAATTCAGTTTCAATTGTTGATGCATTAATTTTCCGCTTATTTCGTATGTCTTTCGATGTAAGGTGAACGAGAAAAATGTGTTATAATTCAACTTTTAAATTGCGAATTTTTTAATCAATAATTGATGAGCGTACAAGTTTAGCCGCTTTGAGTAGAACCGGAAATTTTTCAGGTAATAATAGAATTTGAAGTAAACATTGTGACCACTCGAGCCAGATACGAACAATTGTTTTTAAACAACGCACACAGCATTTTGCGAATAGGGCTGCTTCAAGATTCATCGATTATTCAGACCAGCCACCAATTATATCATTAGACAGGCCTTTGAATTAACGCGTTTGCGTCAAAAGTAAAAAGTGAAAAATGGTAATTTCCTTCGATAAAAATTTGCGTTATATTTAATATGACAGTTTCCTCACGGGCTAAATTGACCGTGGAAATAGTGTTGATTGTTTCAGGTGCATCGTTCAGTGCAACAAAAGTTGCTTACTGATTTTTTCTTTACTCCCTGACAGTGTGCAAAAGTGAAGTTTTTTAGGTTTTTTCTCGGAGTCGCGTAGTTTTAATAAACTTGCAAAAATCATTTTTTCAGTTCAATATTTCAGTAGTACGAGGGACCGGGGATTGGGCAAAGTATGTCGTGTTTGAAAAAACGCGTCGTGATTTCGACCGAGTTCTTAAACGGAACTAAAGACATTCGTTGTGCTTTTTTGTCCTTCGGAAAAATTTTTTGGTTTGAAAATAAAACGAAAAGCAGAAAAAAATCGCTCGGCAGATGTTGGAAAGTTTTGTAAATTTCGAGTAATGCTTACTTTTGGTTTGTCAATTGATGCGAGTGCTGTAACGATGTGGACTGCGTCATTCTCATGGCCGCTGCTAAGTTAGCCGCTGCTACTTGGACTACCGATTGATTTCGGATAGGATCTTGCTGCGCGGACGACACTGTTTGTGCGGCTACCGCGGCTGCTGCAACCGCTTGTTGTTGACTCATGATTAGAGCTGTTGCTGCTCGTTGCAGGTCATCCGCATTAAACTGAGGAGTATTTTGCTGATTTAAGTAATGGTGACTGTTATTGACCGCTCCTACTGATTACAACAGTTCCAATTTAGTAATTATTCGAATAATGTTAAAATAAACGGTAATTAATTTTAAAATCTGTCGTGATATTATTGCGTAATATCGTGAGTTTTCTGCAGATAACGAACCGGTAAAGAGAATAAATATTTTTCGTTTTTTGAAACGTGTGCGCTGCGAACAATTAAACATTCGCCGATCTTTTTAAAATACGGTTTTCGTCATCCTACTGGTATTAAGAGCTTGTCAAAGTACATGTAATTCAACCTAAGAACTTGGAAGAAGACGCTATCGGATGTTACGATCAGATACGGAGAATAATACAGACGCAAGGGCAGTTAAAGAAAAAGTTAAGGGGCGATTGAAAGACGCACGATAAGGAGTTGAGAAACACATTAGTAAGAGCGAAGAGTAGAAAGAGAAATGTTTTTGGAAGCGATAGCATTCGAAAGAAACATGATCAACGTTACCTATGAAGTTGCTGGTGCGGAGTAAAGAATCATGAAGTGTCATTTGTGGCTGTTGGTTCCATAAATGCAAAAATTGCCGTACAACGAACAGGCCACCACCGTGCCTTGTCGATTGAGCCTCCATATTTCTCTTCTGCTCTCCTTTTTTCTTATATTCTTTCCTCTTTCATTGGAGTCGTACTTATGTACACTAAACAGTTACTATATTTTTCCGGCAAAATTCTTCATCAGCTTCTCCAGAAGAATTTTTTTGTCGGAAGGCCTCTTTTTTTTGGTAAATGACGCGCAGCATATTTCAAATAACGACAATCTTAACGGGGTAATTTTGTTTTCCCCTCTTCTCGAGGTGTTTAACCTTCTATAAAATGTTTGTAAATAATTAACATATCTAATAATTATTTTACCTCGCTCCATCGTCAGTGTAAAAGGGTTATTTTTTGTTTACCGTGTTGAAATTTTAAAAAAGCCGTGGAATTTGTTTTATTTATTTATTTATTTTTTTTTTTTGAGCTCCGTTTTATAATTTTTTGTGTATGGGAACTAAGGTTAAAGGGACCCCACCGGAAAAAAATGCATTTCGGTAACTTTACGTAAGCACTACGTTAAAAATTAAGCAAGCCGTGCGAGGCCGGGGAATATAAATCCTCTTTAATACTTCGATATCGGCAGAAACCCCGTTTTTCCGTTATTACCTCTATAGACAAAATTTGTACGTACCACTTCTGCCGACCATAAACTCGGCCAGCTTGGCGGCTGCACTCTCGTTATTGTTGTTATTGTTGTTGTTGTTGTTGTTGTTGTTGTTGTTGTGCAGCATTAATCCGGTGGCCGTAGTGCCTGGATCCGAGCCGGTGCTGGACAAATGACCTTCGCCGTTATTGGACGAACTGTCGGAGTGAGCCGACGGCGACGGAGGGCACATGGAAGATTGGCCGCCCGTTCCCAATCCCAACGGCAAAGCTCCGCTACTGGACGCCAACGCAGCCGCCGCCAATAGCGATTCGCGATCCCGACGCTCGGCCGCCGCTCGGCTTAGAACGTACTGCGCTGCAAACTGATGCTTCGGGTCCATCCGCATGTGCTCCATATGACCCAGCAGACCTGCAAAAATTCACAGTCGTTAAGGGATAATATTCTACACGCTCCGGTTCACATACGTCCGGAAGAGGAACGAATCGTCGGGCGCGCGAGATTTGATCTCATTTATTGGCGGGAAAACTATGTGTGCGTGCAGTTCGAAACGTCACCGTTAATAATTGTCTCGTAGCACAAAGGTGTTGTGTTTGATGTTTGATGTTTTTTATTTTTATTTTTATTTTTATTAATAAATATAGGGGGAAAAATGTTTCTATTAAAGAAAATAACTGACGTACCGGATTCATGCGTGAAAACTGCTTGACAAACGGAGCAAGGCCACATCCTGAGCGACGTAGCTAATTGCGCTGTCTCTGGATGACACGCGAGGTGCTTGCGAAGACTGCCTTCGTTCACGTAATGTTTACCGCATACTGGGCACGGGTGATTGGCAGTTCTTCTTTTCGCAATGTACGGATCTAAAACAAGAGCACGACGTGACCGACTATCAAAATCCCGTACACGATTAACGCGTCCGTACACGACAATCTTTCTCGAATGCGCTGCTGCGACCATTGCACAGAAATGGGACCCTGGCGACCGATTTAGATTAAAATCTATTTTCGAGTATGCGCTACAATCAGCCCCGCCGAGAGGACTGTTCCGATTACGCTGCCTGTGCCCGATTCTTTCGGTGTATACAAACTCTCATAAGGCGCTTTTGGTACGCGTCTCCCCGTTTTTGTAATTTCACCCGATTAAAACCCCGACCCAGATTCGGAATTAGGGCAGACCGTCCCCTAAAAGTATAATATACGTTTTTTTTTTGTTTTTTTTTTTTCTTTCTTTTTTAATAAAATAAAATAAAATAAATTAATTAATGTGAAAAGACGTGCGCGCATTTGTGAAGCTCCGAAAAGGTATTTCGAACAATAAAGCTTTGAACGAAAGTAGTAAAACGTCGCCTTTGCTAATTATGGGACGGTGCTTTTGTTAAAACTCTGCGAAGATTGCATTAGGAGAATTTTCTCTTTAAAAAGTGGAATGATTCGAGACGCGATTTTCAAATTACCAACGATTTCCATCGATAATAAATATGAGTTTTCAGCTTTCGGAACGTGTCTACAACGAAAGGGAGCAATATTAGGAGCTAAATTGAGATCATCGAGAGATGCGAGTAGCCGACTCTTCCGAAACTCAACAGTACGGCTTTGCCTCATCAAAATACGAGACGGACATTCGCTAGAATTTGCAGCATTCGATCTGAGCACGGAGGTTATGTGCTTATATTTGTCACTATGACGCCCGACCGGAACTTGAAGCGCATTTCGTATACAATCGAAAAATGGTGATGTAGTGGAGTGTTGGATTCATTTTTCGCCGTGTAAAGTGAGTTGGCGGGGATTATCGGAACGTGCCTATTCGCTTTTTGTTATTTTCATTTTGAGAAAAACAACTTTTAAACTTGCATTCTAATACGGAGAACCCTTTTGATCGATCTGGGAAATGGAAACGCGTGGGCATAACGGTTAATTGGAAAATCTTTTCATACGAAGAGGCTATCGATTTCGGAAGACTTAATCTGACCGCTATATAACCACCGAGAATTCATATTGGGCAACACAAAGAAGCGCCTCAAATTGGATTTTGAAAGTCGTACACTATAATCTCAACCGACGACACATCAGCTTCCGTCCACCCGTCGCTGGTAGGGAGACGAACAGGACCGACGCATCGTCCAGAGACAGAGTACGCTCGCATGTCGTGCAGTATACCGAAAGGAAACATCTTCACAGTTTTCAGTCTACGCGTCACTACGCGGCCAGTTTTATAGAGACCATTTTTTAACGCAAAACAGAAAAAAATAAAAACAGTTTAAAGGTTTAATAAAGTAACAAAAAAAAGATCTTTCCCTACCCGGTTTTGTCATGACCGGTACATGATTTTCCGCCACACTGTTATAAAAATATGATGGCGAAGATTTGAGATTTCTCGGTTGATAACGGATTTCCGAAAATTCTATATTAACCGGATATTTGCAAGCAGACTATACTCAGTTCCTAAGATGAGATTACTTTTAAATATTTTTCGACAATATAGGCGGTTCGAGATTTTAAAAAATTTTCTCAGTGCCGATTGTATGTCTTCTTTTTTTAAAAAGCAGAAAATCGTGTCTGCTCTTATTTCTAAAACTGCCGAAAGATAAAGGAGTTTGTGTAAATTTTTTTTCTTAAAAACGGTAATTTTTGCGCCAAATCTTATTTTGTCCTCCCCCTCACTAATTTTTGGTCTCACAAAACTATGGGTATATTAATCCGGCGAAATGAGTAAATAGCACTGTCTAATGAACCGAGAGATGACATTTTTTTATAAATTATTATTAGCGTAAATTGGTTTATTTATTTTTGGACGCGTACCAAGCGTTTAAATTTTGTTTTTAAGCGAATAATTTCCCCCGGGTTTCTACACGAATTTTTTAATAACATTAATAAGAAAGACGATGGAATTATAGATCTTTAAATTAAATATGATTTATCGACTAATTTCGGCTAATTTACGGACAAACACATTCAAAAAAAAAAAAAAAAAAAATTAAACAAAACTACGCTATTCCTCTAAACTGACGTATGTGCAGTGCATGATTTACCGGTAAAAGCGATAACGAGAAGAAGAAAAAAAAAATGGTCTAGTACGATTTTAATTTTTTTCTTCTCAGGATTATGTGGTCTTGGGAATTAGAATAGCTCAATCAAGATTCTTGAAAAGTGTTTCTAAAAAAATCGGTAATCTCAATACTTTTTAAATGAAATATTAAATGTAATTACAGAGAGAGACACTAATATCACTTATATATTGCAGTGTGTTCTTATGAAAACGCGCACATTGTACAAATATATGTATAAACACTTTCATATTTCATCATTAAGAACTCCCTCATTGATCGATCTTAGATACACTAAAATTACCCATCGACTTAATCAGCAAAACTGTAATATAAAAAAAACGAACGGCCCGTTTGTTTTTAATGCAGATACTATATTTATACATTTCAGTAATACCATCGTCATTATTCGAGCCTGAGTGGTTTTGTATCAAGCTGAAGAGGAGACCGGCTTTAAAACGTTTCGCTGTTTATTTTAAGAAAGTTAAAATTTACTGCTCGTTATTAGATTTTGTAATATTATTATTTAGTGGCAAAGAATGTTTTTGAATTCTAGGCGAAGTGTTCACATTTTTCACTTACATTCGGACAATCGGACAAAATATTCGACAAAAACCCCGCGTTACACATTAGTGTCAGAGCAGGATATTTTTTTTTTTTTTCTGTAAAAGATTCGTCAAACATGGACAACTGAGAAAAGGAGAGGAAGTAAGTTCAAAGTTTCTCACAAAAGTGCTGGTTATATCGGATTTGGAAAGTGTTCTACATATTATCATATCTCCTCTTCCATCTCTCTCTTCTGATTACGTAATACTTTCCATACGCTCTTTCATTCGTAGTCTTTTCCTTCTTCACTCGATCGAGATTGATTTTCCGCGTATTCCTGGACATTTTCATCGAGAGCAGTGAGGAGACGTTAGCTTCATTAGTCCGTTCTTTCATTTCGTAGATTTTTGGGCACATGTTCACAGTATTGATTTTCGCAGACTACGGCTCAATTCCTGTTCTTTTTCATTTCCTAATTCTCGTTATACTTGATTTCTCTATTCAACTATCTCCACAAACCTCTTTATTACCCAAAGTCTTTATAGGCGTTTAAATGAAGCCAACCTAAATGAATAACAAGGGCTTGGATAAGGGAAAGAAAAACGGAGGAGTGAATGAAGCATTGTAAGAAATTAGGAATACCGATGAGTAAGAGAGAGGATTAAAGATTATTCAAATTATTAACGGTTTTAACTAATTACCTACCCTTTTTATGAGAAATTGATATTTTTATCACTTTAATAAATATTATATTTTCTTTCGATAAGGATGGGAGGCTAAATCTGAAACTTTGCCCGCTACGAAATGTTATGATTTTCATTTACAACAAAATAATCAGTGGACACAGAGAAGTGTTTTATTTAACACGACAGTGTAAACGTTTTATCCAATTTGTTATCAATAGTCGTATCATTATGCGACATCTGAAAGGTGATAACACATATTGTAATATACTTCGGGTACAAAAGATACGGAGGTACTGGTTTTCTTTGGATTTTTAGTTTAATTCAATAGTCACGTAGGGGCACTAACACTAGCTCGGGGGTATTAGCGCGGACAAACGATCAGTTTTTGAATTCGGTGTTCCGATGGTAAAGCACAACTTGTGCGTAATTTAGAGACAAGGTAGACTCGGAAAATAAGGTGAAGGATACGGTGAGTGATTGTCGATAGTTTCGTATCGGTTATAACGTTTTCCATTTACTCACTGTTTAAAGGAACCGGAGATACAGGAGCTGGATCTTTATGACTGTATTTCATGTGCTCGATCAGGGCATCGGTTCCGATCAGAAGCTTATGACATAGCGGACAGCTGGTTGTGGTCTGTCCAGTGATCATGGCGGCGTGCTGCTGCAATACGTCCATTCGCAGTTCGGCTTCCTGTAGAAATATAATATAATTTTCAATTATAACATTCGATTACACTTCTCTTTTATTTTTGCCTGTTATTTTCTAGGAAATCGGTAAATGCTAAAAAGGAGGAAGACCATTGAAACTCATCCCGATGTTGTCATTACAGCTGTTGTGTTCACCTTATTATATTACGTCTGTGCGGCGATAATAGTAAATGGTAGTGTGTTCGGAAAAATGTTCCCAGCGTTGACGGTAATATAAAAAAGTTCAGTCAAGCATGAGGTTTCATGCGAATTTTTCTGTTACCGTAGTATATAGAAATTGTTACGCGAACGGCAAATTATTTTTTTTTCCCAAAAAGGACGCAGTCAATTGAAATTTATTGTTCTATAAATATTATAGAGAGGCTATCATTTGGGGAGGTCCAGAGAGAGATTTCTCATATGGGGTGAGATCTAAAGAATCGGGTTATATATAAATATATATAGATATATACATATATATAAAATTCAGCCCTTTGGGTCTCGCAAGAGAGCAAGCACAGTCTTTTTTCTTCTAAAATTCTTTTAGAAAAATATTTTTCAATTGACTACGCCATTCTTACCCTTTTATTATTTAAAAAATAATCTTAGCAATTAGCACAGCATTCACCTTTGTTATCTTATATAAAGTAACGGGACATAATCATGGAACAAAAATTATAGCGTATCCCCGGCTAAGAATAACGTAGTCGTTTATATATTATATATGTTAAAAGTAAATAAGTTCATTGAGAAGGTGAAAAAGATGATTCTTCAAGTTGATCGAATTATTTGTAAACCTGTATAAAAAACTATTCATTTAAGATGTAATAGATGATATCAATACTACATCGCGTAAGTCGGGAAGAAAATATAGGGGGTCACAGATGATGGTGTTGATAGCGTTGTCAAGGGGTACTGTGAACGTGATCGATATCGAAATTGGGTGATATCGCTCTTTCATGTTCAGTGAAGCGAAATTCTCCTACAATTCTTTTTTAAGTGCTTTTATTTCAACATTATTAATGGAAACATCAAAAAAAATTTTTAGTATTTTATAGCCATTTTTACTCAGATTGTATTATAGTTTGGTTTTTGCCGAATTTAACAAAGTTATATAAACATTTACATTCAAACTATTTCAAAAACCTTGTCAAAGGTAATGTAACTTCAATGATACGTGTACATAATGAATTGCTCCTTTCATCTTCGTATTTATTGCACACTGTCATATTGTTATCGCATAATTTGCTACTTATGTTACCTAATCGGGACAGATTATCTATCATGCGGCAGATCCTGATTCTGCTTATCTTTGCTACATAATATAATGTTCTGTGGACTTTTAAACATTTTCCCTTTTTATAGAGCATTTTATTTTTCGTCTGTCTGTGATAATTCGGTTAAATTGTTTTCTACCGATGAAAAAATGTTGATGGACAAAAGTTACGTCACACTGAATTGCATTGGAGCGGTTCGCAAAAATTATATTTCCAAATATTAAATTTATTTTTCGTTGCCTAGCGACGGTGTATAAAGAGTAGCGCGATGTTCATTGATGATACAGAATAGAGAGTGATAATGAACCCCATTAATCATAATAGTAATAATAACAATAACAATAATAGCAGTAACAATAATAATAATAATTATAGTAATAATGATGATGATAATAATAATAATAATAATAATAATAATAATAATAATAATAATAATAATAATAATAATAATAATAATAATAATAATAATAATAATAATAATAATAATAATAATAATAATAATAATAATAATAATAATAATAATAATAATAATAATAATAATAATAATAATAATAATAATAATAATAATAATAATAATAATAATAATAATAATAATAATAATAATAATAATAATAATAATAATAATAATAATAATAATAATAATAATAATAATAATAATAATAATAATAATAATAATAATAATAATAATAATAATAATAATAATAATAATAATAATAATAATAATAATAATAATAATAATAATAATAATAATAATAATAATAACGATAATAATAAAAATAGCATTTTCGAAAAATAATTTAATATTTACGTCTCCGTGCGGAATGGTAAAGAATCGTGAAAACATGAAATTAATGTCGAATTTAGAACTTTATTAATATTATTACGCGTGGCTGTTCTTTGCCTTTTTCTTCTGTGAATTCTTTATGAAAAAGAACAGAGCAAGAACACGGCGCTGCTAAACAGGCGCGATTTACACACTGCGAACAGGGCGCGCGTTGGTGGTAGAAATAGTCGAGATGTAAACTAGACGCACACTGTCGATGTTTGTCGGCGTTGATAATGACGATGTTAAAAGAACACGCGATCTATGCCCGGAACAAGATTTATATTACGGCTTATATATGTAAATAACGAGTTGCTCGAACTGCTAACTCATTTAATTTATCGAACATACTTCTTTTCTTAAAGCACAGCCGCATTAATTATGTATAGAATAATCACGCCCGGTTACGCATAGTTTTTCTGTCTTAGAGTCCGTGGTGCAACCAGTTTAAATGATAGCGCTTTCCTAGAGTTGCTGGCCAGAGGGATGTCCAGTTCCGCGCTTCTCCGTCCCCTTGCTGCTTGACTGCTGAAGCTTTTCTCACTCGCTGAACCACTTCAACTTTTTACGCAAGAACTGCTTATTTACTGTTGGCTATTCGATGCGACTTGAAGCTGTTGATTGTCAGACGTCAATTTTGCTGAAATCTCTCGATTTTCATCGTCTAGCTTGCTACATGGATTTCCAGTTACAGATAAGAGGGGATATAAATTCGGTTGAAACGTATTTTGATTCCTCCGGTTTGTCGGCTTACTCCGCGCTGAAAAGTTTTAAACGAGATCGGAATTTCCCAATCAGCCATTATGCAGAGATCTCACCGTATCGTGACGGTTTTCACAAAGTCGCCGGAATAAAAATCAAAACTGCAGAAGCGTTCGACTGATTTTTGTTGATTTACGTGTGTCGCTGCATGCGGACTTTCGATCGATTTTTTTGGTCGAACGAATTTGACGCACCCATATTCTAAGTGGTCCGCGTCGATCAATTGCAATTACTTGCTTCGGTTTGCGATCGCGTGTGCGGGGATACAAAAGTGACCAATTCTGTATGATCGTTCATTGTTGCTGTTCCATTACGACGTTCCGACGAATTGACCGCTAGGTATCTGATAATATCCGCTCGTAAATCTAGTTGTCTTAGCTGGAAAGTTGGAGTCGGATGTGCGTGCTAAGACTGTGATGTCTTTACGCAGTGCGCCACATGTTTCCCTGCAAACAGTATTCGACTTTGCTCGGTTATGGCGCGAACACTATTTGCAGATTGAAGATTGGTTCATCTCGGTCAGAGTAGAGTTATCGTTGTTGCCGAAGTTCGATAATAATTTAAACTGGGAGGGATACGCGATGCTACTGAATATTATAAAGGAACTCGCCGAATTTTATAACCGCTCTTAAAGTCAAGTATACATATATATATATATATATATATATATATATATCATGGGGGGATACAGAAGGACATGGGGGGTTATAATGAGAACATTTTAGGAGGGGGGAATTATATAATTACGAAAAATTTTCTGCGGGAGGCAGTAGATTTGAGAAATCCGCCTTGTTTCATAAAGAAAATCAAATAGCGCGACCTTTATAGAAATTGAAAAATGTTTTAAAAATACATAATTATTAAAATTTTTAATTTAACTTTTATCTTATGTTTAGGGGTGAAAAATGAAACGAAATTATAAAATTCTAGCTAAAATGGTAGTTTAGAAATAGTAAAATAGTATTTTTATTAGACTTTACTTCTTTTTTATTTTTGTTAGTAATCCGATCCGAATTCTGTGTTCGTGAGCAAGTTTAAATATATATATTTCTCATTGAACTATATTTAATTAAAATTGCAAAATAAAAATTAAAAATAAATAAAAATGGGAGAAGGTCGACAACACAGCTCTGTGTTTAAAATATAATAAAAAAAGAACATTAATAGTTTTACTAGAAAATAGTATTAAATATTAATTATTAAAATCCATAGGTGTAACATTCATACAAATCTTTTATAGCATAAATTAAGTTTCTCTGTTATAACAAATTTTTTCATATAGGCTGTGCTTCGGGGGGGAGGGGGGGTCCCTATTTTCCCCTCGTGGATCCGCCACTGTATATATATATATATGTATGTATATAGTGTACCTAACGACAATGTCATTCTTACGACGAAGATAATACGAAAATGCCGAAACGAAATCTGTATTGTTCTTTTTTTTTTTCGTCACGTTTGAAATAAATTAGATAAATGGGAGTTTTCAAGATTTTCTAATTTGCGGCCATTTCATTGTTTTCTGATGATTTCACGTACGAATTAATTAGATAGGGGGTTAATCTTTTTATTGCAATTTAACGGGTGAGAAAAATGAGATAATATTCAAAGTTTACGGGGAAATGTATACGATTATTTTTTTGATAATATTTATATTTCGCGATATTGAAAACTCGCTGGAAAAATGTGTAATATCGAGGGAATAGATTATTTTTTTAAATGTTAATTTAAATTTTAAACAGTTTTACGAATAAATTTTTATTTTGGCCACATTACACATGTTAATTTAGATTATCTTTTAGTATATCGTAATTTTACGTATAAATTTTCATTTCGTTCGTATTATTTTAAATTTCATCATACTATAAATGAATATAGTACTCAATTGAATTCGGAATTTTATTAATAATAGTAGTAATTCTCTCGCGAAACGAATGAAAATGAACACCGCTGCGTTAACTCTGAATATCTTTTATCGTTTATTGCCATTGTTGTACATTTTATTTTAGAATTTTTCTTTTCTTACGTTATCATCTGCACGCTCTGATGTTTTTTAAGTATTTGTCTCGAACTAGCTTTGCGTACTTTTCGTATGGAGATTGCTCCCGTTTATAATTACGACAAGTTTTATTCTAACATTTTATTATTTTATCCTTTTTTAAGTTGAAAGTCATATTCATTTTTAATATTTCTGCTCTATACTATATAATCGTATTTCTGCCGAGTGATTTTTTTTCCTTTTCAAAATTCGTATTTTTCACCTACTATCTTTGTTGGTAAAATTTAATTCGGAATGGATAATTTCGCATTTATTTATTTATGTATTTGT
Organism: Icerya purchasi; assembly: GCA_039619475.1. Lineage (NCBI taxonomy): Eukaryota > Metazoa > Arthropoda > Insecta > Hemiptera > Monophlebidae > Icerya > Icerya purchasi. Next base: position 188,008,532 of record CM077115.1, on the reverse strand, counting down.
TTTTTCGTTTATCTGTTGCGTATTCCATTATTCGTATTTAATTACGACTTTTTTTTTAAGTACATTTTTGCGTGTTCCTTTTAATGTTTAATGAAAACGACTACTTGAAGCTTACATAATTGTGCGGCGGCAATTTCGTTTTCAAAATTTCATAAAGTTTCCGTATTAGATGACCGATGGAAATGGAATAAGTTTTGTACCGATTTTTTATTTTCAGCGTAAAATAAATTTCCCGATGTGTTTTGATCGAAAAAATGAAATAAAGAAAACATGTCAAAAGTCGCTAATTATTTATTTTTCAGTATTTTCGCACTACCGACGCTCAGTTCCATAGAAAAATATAAGCAAAAATTTAAAAACTTCCCGGCGGTCCAGGTCCTTTCACAGCTGGCTCCAAAGATACATATTCTTTCTCCTTTCGTTACTATTGGTTCTCTCATAACGCGTTTTTGTTCGAGAGTGTTTTGCAGAAAAAATGAGTTTTGCCAATATTTTTTCATTAATAAACGTCTGAACAACAACGTTTCGAATGTTAGCGACGGAATCGGTTGTTGTTTCGATTCGGCACATTTTTAAATTAGTGTTTCCGAACTTACGAAGATTTCTTTAATTTTCAAACTTTTTTAGAATATCAATGTCATATCTGTAAGCCGATATATTCCAGAACAACTGAATATGTTCCCAATTTATCTCGCACGCGCGTCATTTGGTTTTACATAATGGGGGACGTAGTTTTGACTGGTCGTAAGTTGCGAACGGCGCGCGCGACACACACACACGCACACGCATTTAGTACTATTTGTTTATTAATTTTGTTCGCTCCGACTACACCTGTTCTCGAGCGAACGCTCTAGTGTAAATAGAAAATGAGCAAAAAAAAAAAAAAAAAGGAACGCTAATAAAAAGTTGATTGACCAGGACGTCACATGATGGTAGAGTGGGTTCAGTGTGTTTCTGTATAGTTGCTTTTTTAAATAGACATTTCTTGGCCCTTCAGCAGTGGAAACAAATCAACAGGTGTGAGAACAAATGTTCGAACCGCCCCCGCCGATGGTAATCAACATGCGATTAATAATCGCGTCAGGTTCATCCGACAAGAAGATGATCGCGCGTGTGCCCGGGATCCTTCCTCGCCTGCTTAGAGTGAGCGCGATAAAGACTCCTATCAACACTCATCGCTGAACTCGGATAGTGGAAATCATCTTTCTACAGGTGTTCCTTGGAGGAGCATTATTTTTTTCCACTCTCCAGCCGTTCATTGTTTGTCGGTTTGTTTATTAGCGACCGCTCGGTTGCGGTATCGGTCGGTCGCTATTTAGAATTCTATTCCTGCAGGGGCTATCGATCTACATATGTCATTTTTTTTCCTCGTCGACTTTCTTCGAAAATGGGCCAAACGATCCTCCGGTCGGTTTTGTTTCGGGTGTAACGTGTAGGTACGAGCTAGCGCACCGGCCAGTGATATAAATAACGTTTAACAATAGTGTTGTCAAATTTTTTAGCTTATCAGCCACTGGACAAATGATAAATAAAGAACGCTGCCTGCAGCCTTTAACGAGCAGTCTTGTTATCGCGCTCTGGAGTGACACACATACTCCCGTAAATAATATTAATCGGTTTTACATGCTAATTACACGAAATATTTGCATATTGCTCTGCCCGATTTTGTTTCTATTCAGCGTGTTGTTCGCGGTATCTTTATCTCCATTTTATTCTTTTCTCGCTAATTATACATTTCGATAGATTACAAAAATGTCTAATCGTTCCTTCAATACATACATACACACGCACACGCATATATATATATATATATGTGTGTAAGTGTATATATATATATTATATATTAGCCATTCAGGTGGCGATATTATTGCCGTTCTTGTGCGAACGTGCGAGATTCTTATTCCGTTCAATACAACTTTTTCTAGTTTGAAGCATTTTTTTTTTGTTTTCTTTGTTTATTTTATTTATATAATTATTTAGTTATCCATGATGTTATTAGCAGTTGTCAGTGATTGAATAGTTCAAGGAAGAAGGTAGTTCCTCTTTGGTGTAGATTTTTTGGATATCCGAATTGTTTCAGTCTCGGTGGAGCTGCTTGGAAGAAAATTTATGGCGTTATTGTCTCGAGCAAGGCGTTGCGATATGAAATGAATGAGTTCTGTAACTTTTGGCTGCAACTTTTAAGAGGGAAGTAAATAAAATAAAATTAAATCATTTAAACTAGATCTAACAAATCATGTGACGCCATTTTCAGTATAACAGTGGAAGTCAAATGAAAAGTAATGTAGGAGCATTTATTGCAGTATATTTCATATATACAATGCTCGTATGATAAAATACTAAAAAATAAATATATATTTATATATGTATATATGTAGTATGTCTTTTATATGTATATGTATTAATTACAACGTTATTCTTAGGCTACCTCCCATTAGAAAAAATGTCTCAATTTTATGTAACGCAAAATGTCTCAAAAAAATGCCCCAATTTTATGTAACGTTCGTTATACATATTTTGTAGGATTTTCGTTATTGTTATTTAAAAAATGTCACAATTTTATGTAACGAAATATGTAACGAAAAATGTAACGAAAAAATGTATTAATTTTATGTAATGAAAGTTAAATGTTAGGATAGGATTTCTGTGATTGTGTTACCTTTTTTTGTGTTGATGCTTCAATAACATGAAAAATTTACTCTGCGACAGATCTTCGCCGAGCTATATTTATTTTTTTGAAAATTCCGGTAAAAGTAAAATAAGTATAATGAATTTCGCATTTTTTTCCAGTTTTATCTTGCTTCGTTTTTCTCTCGCTGCTTATTAAAGTAGTATTTTTTCGCCCGGCAAATAAATTGTCAGACTAACAAACTTAAAGGCACCGGTCGATAGCTTTTCTACATAGGACATTTTATTAAACAGTTTTTTAAATGAACCGCGAAACCGAAAAATGGCGTAAATTTTATCGAATTCGCGGGAAAAATATGGAACTCAGGCAACTCCGATGATAATAATAGTGATGGCGAAGGTATCGCCCTTTTCGGACAAACTACCTCTTCTTGCCGGCGAGTTCTCGCGAGTAATATGAAAGAAGTTTTTAAAGCGGACGTAATAAACAACGGGCCAAGGATTATACACTTTACTTATTTCACTTGCGTTCTGAAGATTTTCATTTTTTGAAATAACGGACGGCTTCCAGCTTATTTTTTGCATTTTTAATTAACCCTCCAACATCTTGCTTCAAATTTTTTCGCTCGCTCTCTCGCTCGCTGGTTACCTACATTCCTCTTCTCTTTCTCATTTAACTTCTTTTCTCTTGCAATTGGCCAAATTCCGCAAACAGTCGCAGTTGCTGTGTGTGTACTGCAACTAGTTGTACTGGGGTTAGCGAGTATACTGAGCGCCGACGGAAAGAACATCATTTTTATTATTATTATTATTATTATTATTATTATATTTTTTGCAGACACTATCTGCAGAAAATGTTTTTCAAAGCTCGTTAACAGCTTCTCGACTGTTTAGCCAAAGTTGCGGCAAGATCACTGGCTATATTCTTTTATTTCTTGAAACGGCACCGGGAAATGTGCAGAAAAGCCTTGCTCTAACTTGGCTGCTGATTTGGTAAAGTTGAGTAAAAATGAATAATTTAGTTGCCAACGGAATATAATATTTCAATTTTTGCTTTTAATTTATGTATTTCGAGAATTATTTTCTTATTACATTTTTTGCAAGATTTACTGTTTTAACGGTAAAAGATGAATTAATAAAAACTATCTTCTTCTTTATAGCGCCATATTCAGCGTCTGAGCGTCGGCCACTACCTAATTGTACATTTCAGTTGTTCACATATAATACACACGATTATTATTATTATTATTATTATTATTAGTATTATTATTATTAGTATTATTATTATTATTCCCCTTTTGAAAAATACTTAATACGGTAAAATATTTGTTTAACCCGATTTTCCATAATATAGATACTATATTATGGAAAAGTTTTTCTGTGGCGTTTCGAGTTAATTATAAAGTAATAAATATACTTTAATTTTATGCTACTAATCTTGCAATTGTCCAAGTTCTAATTTGATCCTTTAAATAAAAAAAAAACCTTCCGTATAAATGAATTTCCTTAATTGTTAAACCGATAAATTCTTCATATTTAATATTCCTAATTCTAATTTGTTTTTTTAAAGGGCGCGGTTATTTAGAATTATTAAGTTGGACCACGTTCATTCGCCTTTTCCGTTTTTCACTGATATTACACATATTATATTACATATATACATATATAAGTATAATGCCATGAATACATGCAGTTTTTCGCTACGAAATATGTTAGCGTATTATATATGTATTTTTACGTATGAAATTAAATATATTTTTGTGCATGTGTATTATTTGTACATAAAAAAAAAAAAAAAAAAATCGAATTTTACAGAATGGAATAATTAACATAAATTGGAAAATGCTACCCAAATTGTAAACTAAAAATTGACATAATCAATTAAAACTAAGTCCTTTATAAGAATTATAGAAGACTGTCGGTTCTAGAGGGTATCCGTACATGAGGATTCATCAAGTTATAAACATACAGCGCATCAGATTAATGCTGTGCAAATGTTTTAAGGCGATTTGAAAATACTTTTAGTTTTTCACTGGTACAAATAATAATGTTTTTAGCTGATGAAGTTTGGAAAGTGTTAATTTGTGAGTGGACTCGAGCGAAAACCCCGTCATATCGAACACACTCACGAATATAAAAAACTGAAAAATAAATTTTATATCTTAAAAAAAAAATATATATATATATATATATATATGTAATATAAATTATTATAATGAATACGACAAAAATCGTAAATAAATTTCCGAATAAGATTAAAATTAAAATGTGAAAAGAAAATTGGTGTCCAGGAAATAATACATGTTGGATTACGTTCGATGTTATCATTTATTAATCTCTATTTAAAATTCAACGTTATCGCGTAGCATGCGAAACTAGAAATATTAAAAAAAAGGTAAATAAAGGCAAAATAATCGCTATCAGTGAAAACAATTATGAAAATAATAAACGAAAATAGCGGGAATATAGAAAATAAATTGTGGCAATCGCGATAAGGCTTGTGTTACATAGGACAAACAAATAGAAAAATTTCATCTAGATATCAAATAAATTCTATTGCAAAATCCGCACATACAGACGTTTGACTAAGAATAAGAAAAAGCGTCGAATTTACGGACGAAACATTGTTAATGTTTTGGTCACTTGGAAGAAGAATTTCGACAGCTGGAAATTGTTACCGTGTAAATAAAATTCCGCTACAATAATTCGATATAACAGTATTCGAGTGTAAATTTTATTGATTTTTTTATTTTAAAAAGATATTTAAAAAAAAACAACAAAAAACAGAAATTAATTGTATTTATTTTCATTTTTTTATAATAGGCATTTTTTTTTTTATAAAGTTTTAAAAATATGAATACCCAGCCTTTACATCATCCTCTGTCATAACGTACATTTTACCGCGATCCATTTGCATTTTAAAACAGTTTCAACACGTATACATTCATTAATTTTTTCCCAAGTAAAACATTTTTCTTCATTATTTATTTCGGTAAATATATTATTTAGCCTCGTATTCTTGGTGCGGCTACTTTTTAAATGTTTTTCCTTCCTTTTTAAATCGAAATGAACGTTGATGAAAGTTATTCATCGCAGGGACGTTGCATTTATATACTTTTTTTTTTCTTTTCTTATTTTTTATATATTTAAATTACCAAAATCAATAAGTGTTTTAGTAAACAAATATAGCGGTTGTTTCGATGTATTTTCTACTTAACTCGACGTGTATTATTGTTGGTCTGAATTTCATCCCTATTTTACTGGAATATAACAACAAGGTACAGATTAAACGTCAGGCACGGTATAGCCCAGCATTAAAAGTTTTACGTCGATACAAATCGGGGTTTCGTAGATCTTCATTAATGCGATTACCGGAGATCAGTTGTATCTTCGAACAGACGGGACAAATAATAAGATCTAACGGTCGAAAAACTAATTACAGATACCGCTCGATAGTAATAAAAAACAAAAATAGCTCAACCTTGTTGCAATTTAGGAATCGTGCGTAGCGATAATAACATAGGTATAAAGTGTAAGGGTGCAGGTGTCACTTTGAATGTAGCTATTAACGGGTTTATACCTTGGAATTTTGCTTAAATGGTTATTAATTAACGCGTAATTTATGTAAATTTAAAAATGTGTACGTGGAAATTGTGCGATTTTAAATACGGGCACTTTCATTGCCTTTGTTCCTTCGGTGAAGTCTACAAAATTCTGAAGACTGCAACGGAATCGGCGCACGGAGGAGCCGAATCGCGGGACGTGTTTTAACCGATAATTTTGTTTATTAAATTGACTTTTATGCGGTATGTGGTGCCACATTTTTGCATTACATATTTTACCGGGGAGAAAAAAAAGAAAAGAAATTACCGTTTATTACCTGTATAATACGTTTCAAGGAGTATCGAAATATTTCGTTTAGGGTCTATATTCAGGGTTTTAGCGAATTATAATTCGGGGCTTTGAACTGTTTCACACTGTTATCCCGTCGTCGTCTGTCTGCGGTCAGGCAACCGCAACCGCGTTTAAGCGCCCAGAACAAGTGCGCTATCAAAACCGGATCAAAGCGGTTTTTTGCGGATGCAACTTTTCGATGCTGATAATAAACTGCAGCTACCGTTATCTGCCGGTTCTCTTCATGATCTTTCGTGTCTTCTTTCAGCCAGCGACTGTATCTTAAGGGAGTAGGCTAGAAGTGTGTCGGTGCGGAAGACATGAGAAAGTGGGGTGAGAGAAGAAAGGGTTTAATTACAGGAACACAACCCTTTCTCCTTAAAGTGTCGAGAGAACTCCGGTAATAATAACTTAGCGAACAGCTCGTTGATAAGAACAGAGAGACTCTCGGAGATGCTGCGCTATTCCTTACTTTCTTAATAATCTACTAACCCTTTTTTTTCGGGAAATAGTCGAAGAGGGTCAGTTACCGCTGATAATATTTCCAGCAGTTGTCCTGTCCTTTTCTATCTGTTCTTTCACAAAGATGAAAATATAGGTTAGTGTGTACCGGAACGAAACAAGCTCCACGGTCTGCGGCTATTGAAAGAGGCCCGAGAAAAGTCAACAGATGGATATCGGACAACGGTGATTGTCTATTATTTCGTATTTCTTTCACGTGTGCAAGTCGGCAAACGTGTTATTACAATTGATGAAAGGGGTTAAAATAAACCGACGATAATTTTAATAATAGCACTGGCTGGGGAAAGTTAGTCGCCGGAAAGGTGTCCAAAGTGGGTGAATAGCGATGATGATGGATAACGCGAAGGACGATAAGGTTAACGGCGAGTATCGAAGAAGCGTAATAGAAAAAAGTCGACGCTGAACATATTTCGTGCGTTGTCATACAAATTGACGGAAATGCCACAACAAGTTGTATTGCGTCTTGTGCAGACGATGGATTTTTACATATAGGCTGACCGCTTTGATCGAGTAGTGTGTTTACACTAGCGGCGTTATGTCTAGATATTTTTTTTTTTTTTTTTTTTTTTCCTGAAACGAAATAATAATTCAAAGAATAATAAATATAATAATTAAGCGATTGACGAGCTTCAAAGTATGTCCAATTCCAGTGAGCTTGTCTGGAGCACAAAAATATCATGTAACCGGGGCAAATTATACTTTAATTAATTGATCAGAATGTCGTCTGTCGAAATATTAATTTTGAGGCAGATTTTGTTGAACCTTCCCTCGCAACAATTAAAGATTTACAAAAAAAGGTTAAGCAGGTTTGTTTCCCTTATAATACCGGAGAAAAGTCCGAATAATTTCCAGAACAGACATTGAACACGGGCGTAGTACCTTCTTTACTAGATTTACAGTGGCAAAGTATTACGTTTAATATGTATTTGTTATAAATGGATTTTCCGAAAATTATTATTTTTTTTGACACATTTCGGTAATTTGTATAAGTGATTTTAATTTCATTTTTTTTTTTTTTTTTTTTTTTTCGATAAAATTTTGTTTGGTAGAGTTGAGATGTATTTTAAAAAAAATTTGCACTCTCCCTATTTTCCATGCTGGGAGGAAGTGTGAAAAAAGTTTAATTTGGGGATTTAAAGTAAAATTTCCGTCTCGCTCACGAATTTTTGATCAATCATTGTTTGTAAATTTGTTCTTAAATCAAACTCTTACCCTTACTAGAAGATTATAAATATTTTAAGCATTTCCGGAGCTTTCATACCTGATACAAACCATCTTGAAAGTATTTTTTTTCTTAATAGTTTTTTTTCCCGCATTTATTTATTTTTGTTAATTTTATTAATTACTAGTGTCATGTTTTATCATCATTATTCCGTTATTATTAAGTGTCTATGTCGGTACAATATTTCACTTTGCGCACTTCTACCATTTCGACGGCAGTTCAATGCGTTTCGACGCGTTAAGTTTTTTTTTTTTTTTTTTTTTTTGGAGGGTCTATTATTATTCGTGAAATATTGAAAAACTATTATCCTTTTACTTGTAAATTGAATTTTAGAATTGCTCTATCAGAGCGCAAGCTGCCATCGATGAAATAATTTAAAAATAGTTTTGAAAATAGGACTGGTAAGTATCAGCTGAAATTTGGTTTTTTGTACTATACATAGAATTGCGTTTTCAAAATGTCAGCCTAAAATTTTTTTTTGGGGGGGGGGGCTGTGAAACTGAACAATATTTGGAATTATCTAAGAAATGATATATATATATATATATTAAAAAAAAAAGGCTACAAAAGACCGTTCGGCTACTACGAAAAAGCAAATTATAGCTACTATCGGTAACGCACGTGCATGTTACCGCTCGTAGCGTATTACAAATTATTAGGAATATTATTAATTAAAAACGTACCTTGGCGGCGTGCGTTCTTAGACTAGACTCGGTTGCGAAGCCTTTACCGCAGATGGTACAGTGGAAAGGTCGATTCTTGGCTCTTTCTACCTGAGCATCGTGGTTCCTTAAGTGTTGCTGCAGATTCGACAGTTGTATAAAAGCTCTTCCGCATTCGGCCAGATGACACCTGTACGGCCGTTCGCCTGAAAATCAAAGTACGTCTATTACACGCTTCGCCATATACGGCCAGGAATCACGGCGAAATTCAAATGATTTGCACAAAGTGCAGTTCTAACTAATAATGGCCCGACACTTTGAAGTCGCCAAAGTAATCGAAATCATCCGATGATGATGTCTGTTAAATCAATCACTACCGTGTACAATCGTGTCTCTCGCAGTCACGACACATTTTTAACGTAATCGAGAGTCGTTTACGAAAAATTTTCTCTCGCATGTCTCCCGTTGACATTTCGTCGATAGTCGCTTCTAGAAAATACAGTAGCAACCAGCCAGCAACCGGAAAACTTTTTACTCTTCCCGATTTGAAACATTAGGTATCTTCATAAAATATTAGTAAAATTACCGCGATAAATAACAATAAGAAGAATGCTGTTAACACATCTACTAATATACTTTGTAATTAAAATGCCGGAGCTTAATGAGTTGTCTTTGAAAAACTTACGATCGATTATCCGTGCGTATCATTTTTATACCGCAGGTGATCGGAAAATGTCCTATTACGTTTTTGCATGATCTTCGTAAGACATGCTGCACAAAAAACCGTATATTAAAGAATGACATAATTGGAACCGACTCCCCCTCATATGTTTTACAGCTGAATCGGATGGTGGAGGGATTACACAAACCGTTGTGAAATATTTAACCGAAGTTCGTACATAGTTTTTTTTTTCTTCTTCTGTAAATGATGTAGTTGAAATTTATTTTTCTTATTATAAAACCATTTTATCCGAGGGTCCAAGTCAGAGTGATCGAATTTTACATTATAAACGTAAAAAGTGTAAAAACATAAAATTTGTGTCGATCACACTTTCGATTCTGTATGAACCTTGCAAAGAAAACGAAAAAAAGGACCCCCCCCCACCCCGGTTAACTGAATCTGTTTGCAACTTGTATTATCGAACGAAGTAGATTTTCCATCGAACATTCACAGCGGCATATGTATTCTCTACATCTGCGGTGTCACCGTGTTCGGGCGAACGGGTAGGAATTATTTTAAAATTACAAAATCTTTTAGTTTTTTTAAAAATGTATTGGATTAAATGTTGTATCTATTGTATTCGCAATGCATACATATGCATTATATTATAATATTATACAGGTGTATATATTAAATGTATAACTGTAGCCGCGATTAGTTGCTGGAGCACTTCCGTTACAGAAGTCTTGAGTTCAATCCCAGGCGACGACAGATGTTCCAAAAATATATAATTAACTTAACCGCTAATAGCGTGTAAAATTTGTATATAATTAAATAAAATGATCGAGTTGCGTTGTTTAGTCGAACGCGGCTGTCTTTGTCTTTTGCAATTCGTAGCGTGTGATTAATTATGTTAAATTTCTAACGCGGTACAAGTTTACCGATGATAACTAAACAATGCTACAAATTGCAAACAGTTAAGTTTAGAGTGTCATCAAGCGAGTTTTCCAACACAACGAGGTTCGTGAAACATGATCGGTGCCGGAGGGGAAAGTGTTGTTAATTGAAAATAATTCGTTACTTCAGTGAGTATGCGGCTATAAAATTGCTTAAAAAGCCGATAATTTAAAAAACAAAAAAAACCAAATCGTGTAAAAACGCGCCTCTTAAGGACATGGAATCGGGTAATACGGCTGTGTATTTGTTCCTGTTGCGTTATTTTTTACGTTAATTTTTGATTGAAATCGATTTTATTCGATAAAAAACATCGACTCCAGAGTGTTTTTCTGATATATTTTATTAAACGGTAGTGACCGTTATAGAAGGTTAACTCTACTGACGGCGTTTGAGCAGCTGACGCCTGAGTTAGAGAGAAAAGTGTTTTTTTTTTTCTGTGGCGACGATTATTTTGTTTTTAAATACTTTTCAAAGATATTTGTAGACGTCTAATTTAGTTCCTTTTCGGGGGGGGGGGGGGGGGGACAAAAAAGTTACAAATTAATTATATAACGCTTATTAAAATGCTACGAACATATTTGGAAATCATAAATATCGAATTGATTGCCTAAGAATAAGTATTTTATTTCTGTTACAACTTTTTCCATTCGTTTTTCTTTCGCTACTTTTTACATTTTCGGATGCTTATTGACCGTCCCAATTCGATTAAAAAGTAGTTAGCCAAACTGAACATTAAGTACGACTACATATACGCAGTAGGAAGCATTAAAATTTTACTTTTAGCAATGTTAATCACTGATAAAGTTGCTTCGTTTTTACTAGTGTACCTATCATCAGATTTGTGTTTTCAGCCAGTTCTATAACATTTTGAAAGTTTTATTAACTGTATGTGCCGGATTACTCGCTTCGATTTTTTTTTTTTTAAAGGCACATATAAAAATTAATTATTATTAACCTACAAGAATAGTAAAAAAAAACACAAACAGACGTATTAATTGGTAATTCAAGGGTTTTTTTAATCGTTTGGCTTAGCTGTTGAACCACTTTTTTGACTACGTAGAAATGCGCACTTTTCACAAGAGATGACTTCCATAGAAATAAAAGAAATTTATACACATCTTCCGCTTACATATATATATATATATGTCGCTTTCTCATCATCTGTTTTTTTGTTGTTGTATTTTTTTTTTATTATTAATTGTTGGAAATTCACTCGCGAAAAATCTTGATGTGTGGAAATTTAATAAAATCGGTAGTGTTGTATCTTTTCCGTGCCGGATTATCATCAAAAAATTGTTCACGATAAAACGGTCAGAGTACGGGGGGCGTCAACGAGTGCGCTCCGTAGGACTGAAGAGGAAAATTATATGGAAAGTCGGAAAAATGCAGAGGCGTGCAGAGGCCGCGAAGGTGGGGAAAAAGAATTCTCGGAAAAACTGCCGGCGTTCGTTCGGGGAAAAAGAAAAAGAATTCGTTTTCGATGGGAGCAGCGTGCGGGTCGGAGTTGTGGAAAAAATGTAAAAAGCAGCGGCCGGTAATTTGATTGGCGCTGGAAGGTGGTGGTACGTGGAAAAATGCTGATAACGCTGCTATATTTCGTGGAACTGGATGGTTTTTCCACGAATGGTGGCCACTCGCTCGGAACTGTCCGCAACCGGACCTTTCTTATTGGCTATTTTCGTTTCAAACACACGTGTGTACCATGATATTCTTCTTCTCCGTCGTTGTCGCATCTTCCTTGTTACTTTTAGCCGTTCTTTTAGTTTTTTAAAAAGAAGAGAAAACGAAAAGACCGATTAAAAATAAGGCGAAGAAAGAAGAAGAAGAAAAAAATAGAACTCGCTATTTCCTTCCTTTTATCTGAAGCCGTCCTGGTCCGGTAGCATGGCGGCGCCATAAATAAACCGAACGTTCTGCAACGTCCTGTAACGTTGTCTACTTCGACCTCGTCATTAGTAACGTTTATATATCTGTATCATTTTTCCGTTCTCGCTACTTTCTCTTCATTTCAATACAGTACGCGGCGTCTTTTTCCGTTGCTGCGTTACCTCTATATCTCACTTTCTGCTTGCGCGTGTATATATATGTGTGTGTGCGTGTGTGTGGAAATGATTCACTACTACATTGTATTCCAATGCTGCTCTATACATACATATACATCTAGATATATATAGTATGTGTATGCGTTGAGGTCCACCCTCTGTAATCATCGCAACTGACAGCCCGGAACGTTCGATATGGTGGAAAAAATTACACGGTGCGATGATTTTTTAAAACAATGAAAACATAACCCACTACCGTGCTCAAGAATATAATGGTGGACAGGAATATACAGACAAAAAAAAAAAAAAAAGGAAAAAAAAGGAAAAGGTAATAATGAAAAAAAGGGGAAAAAACAATTAAAAACGGAAAATAATCATTTAAAAAACGAATATAATGTAGCAAAGTGTTCGTAGTGAGAAAATTATATCGTAGCGAGCTTTTAAGAATAATGACAATAATTATGCGAATTCTCTCGAATAACACGCTGCCCCCTCAGGTAATGTTTTAGTGGAAAATATAGGTTTTCGTTAAGGTAAAAAAATGACGCTGTATTTACTTTTTTCTCTTCAATTTAATAATTATAGTAATAATAGTGTGGGCTGAATTTTTACAAAACCAACACAAACAATTGAATATTTCGGTTATAATAATTGTTTTCTGTAATTTTTAATTATTATTCGCTTTTTATAAATTCACCTCTGTGAAGTAGTAAAATCATCCTGTTCTCACGTAGGAAACCGCTAAAGCTGTGTGTCATTCCTTACCTCGATGAATCGGCCGTTTTAATTTCCGTAAATTTTTTCTCTCCCCCATACCGTACCGCCGAGCGCGGGTTGAATTCCAGCTCATCAGTCTTAAGGCTTGTTACTCAGCATTTCGGAAATCGATTTTACCGAACTCAGCTGATTCGCCGCTAAAATGTGATCGAGGGTAGTTTCGCGCAGTCATGCCGTAAGGCGATGTTCGCTGTACGTGATTTTTTGCAATATGTCCCATTCTTAATAGGTTAAAAGTTTTGTATATTCGGTCCGCCCGTTAATTTACGGTCACCGTAGTATATCGGTCGAAGAGACTTCTATCGGCCATTTTTGTTTTAGATGTTAGACCGTCGATTGGAAGCGGAAAGGAATCACGAACGCCATCGACCACTGAGCGGGATCGTGTATAAGTGGACACCTGCGATGGGTTTTCATCGATTTTAAAGGCCGACGAGGAGAGCCGTTAACCTATGCTGGTTGCTGTAGCGATTAACTATGTATAATAAAGCTGTATCAATATTTACTGTGCATTTGTTCCAGCGTGTGGGAGTGTAGGCAACGCGAGACGGTTTATGTACGGCAAAGATGAGGAATGGCTAGAATTTTATTTATCTCCGTACACAAGGATTGTAAGGAGGAATCACATGAATTGTAAGGAGGAATTACGTGAATTGTTGACCACCGTGGTACACTACAGTAGGTTTCATATGATCAGCTTGTACAGAGAGGGCATCTGCTAGTGAGCAAAGACTTTCGCAAGCGGAGATTCTGTGTGCTTCGAGGGTAGTATACCGTACAGGAATTCTCCTGACTCGGGTTGGTAAACTGAACTGTTGAACGAAACTACAACGGTGATCGATCGTCAGACGTCTAATTTAATCGGCAATCTGGAGAATTCAATTTCTCTTTTTACCTTCTATAGATGTAACCTTGTATCTAGCGAACATGTACGCTATTAGTTTGCGGAAGGAATAGTGGGCATATAATGAGCGACGATAATTTGTGCAATGTGAGTTTAAAAAGTTTACCGACGTTGAAAGAGATCTTGTATATATTCTTATGAGGTGTTGTGTATCAGGCCCGTGCTCAGAATTTTGAAAAGGATGTGGGGTGGGGGTTAAAAATTTTCTTCGTATATTTATTTTATAAATAACAATACATTTTTCACTAATATTCATACTATTAATAATTTCTATCATTTTGATTTATGTGTATTAATAATTTACATAAATGAATTACCCCGTATATGAACATTAATAAAAATTAAATATACTCGTAATAAAAAATTTTGCTTAAAATAATAATTTAGTACCTAAAAATATGGAGCATATTTTTTCTTTTTTCTTTTCTAAAAAATCATAACACTTATTTAAAATTTTTGACTTCTTTTAGATTTTCGTGTATTTATAATAACTATTTCAGTCGTCATGGGAAAGGTTTAACCCCCCTCCCCTGTGGACACGGCCTTGTTGCGTATTATATTACCTTTTTTCGATAATATTTTTATTTTCTATTATTTATTTATTTTCGGATTTACCAGTTACACGCCCGGATGGTGACAGTTATTACGAAAAAGAAACATTTTGCACAGAACCACCGTTACTTCACTTTCTCTTTACGTCTATCAGAGTGAGAGGTTCTTTTTGATTCGCGCTGTCTAGCTGTCAAGACGCGCGGCTAACGTTGTGCAGGTTATCGCGGAAGTAGGTCTTTTACCGGAAAGGAGGAAAACTTTTTACCTTTGCTTTACGCGCAGATTTTATCTTAGGAAAAGGAGTGCTAAGTTTCGAAATAGCTAATTTTAAAAACGAGAGTCGTTCTTTTTCGCGACATTGACGGTGGTGGAAAAACAGAAGGAAAATTAATGACACGTTTTTATAATTTGCGTTTATTTTTCTAGTTTAATTTGCGCATTGATGTACGAAATCACATTCCAAGTAGTTTGTTGAAGTGCTAACATTGTAAAAGTACAATAATTAATTAGAAATAAAATGCTCTATAGGTTGGCAGGTTTCGCAATACACGATTAGTTTAGGGGAAAAAATATATGTATACTATTTTTTTTTAGTTTTATTTTTTCTTATCGGCTATTTTGTAAAGCGAACTGCCAACAAAACCAAATATGGAAAAAGAAAGATTGCTTAAAAATTTTCCAAATTCTCACTGGGTGGAAAATATTAAGTGTAATACGCTAAAATGTTCCCGGGAAAATTACACACATATATGTATGCAACTATTTTGGATAGAGATTTTGTTTTTTTGTAATAGTTTTACAACACTCAGATATTCATTACCACCGTTCATTGCTTCGATGACGATTGGGAGTGGTTGAGGTTGTATTGTTCATGGAGTATTATAGTTTGATATGTAATTTGTTTGAAAGCGATTTTTGAAACATTTTTATAGGAAAATTTTTAAGATGATTGTAACAAACTGTTGTCGTTATATGATCCAAACTTTTCGCTGGCAGAACAGAAATTCCAAAAGTCGCTATGATGTAAATAAGTTCTTTTGGGTCGTAAAAGGAAGTTATAGTGGAAAAAAATACCTGCGCGACTCGGAAAATTTTTTCGCTTACCCCCCCAAAAAAAACGGTATTATTTTGCGAAAATAACTTCACCACTTTCACATGACATTCATTTTTTTATTTTCCGTCTCTTTCATTCTTCTCGTTTCATTATTTTATTCGGAAATTTTCATCAAACAATTTTTTTTCATTCGTTATGTAGTTTCTCGCGGTTACTTTAAAATATTGTATCATCTTTTTCGTTATTCTTCGCAGTTAATTTATTATTTCTAAACAAAAAGTTGATGAATTTAAATTCTTCACTACATCTTATTTCGATTAAGAAGTGATCCTCCAGATGTATTTGAAATGATAAAGGCGATTGGAAAGAGAAAAACTGTGGTTAGAAAAAACTGAGAATATTAACTATTGACATTAATAATCACGCAGACTTTCAAACCAGTCAATGGATTCTACTTGTTTTATATGTTGAATATCTTTTTATTTGGTAGTATATCGACTATGTTTTCAATATTTAATTGATTGATTCTTCAAACTAAAACGGACCGTCCGATGATAGTTGTCTTTAACGTGACTTATTTTTGAGCTAGCCTACAGTTTGTAAAGTGCGTGATGGAAAATCGTGACATCCAAAAAACCGACGTGCGAAATTGCGGCGCTAATATATATATATATATATATATATATATATATATATATATATATATATATAATGACTATTTTTAAATGCTGCGGTTAATAAGAACATCTGTTTTATACCAGTTTTTATATACGATGGCACAATAATAAAAAAAAGAAAAAAAGCAACGTATAAAATTTTAATTTTTACTGACGAAACATTGACTTTAGATATTGCCCAACAATTAAGAATTTAACGAGAATAACTTAAAATCGACCAACTGATTAAGGCTAATTAAAAATTGAATAATATTCATATTTCTGAAAATGTATTTATTCACGTTCGTCAAGCATTGTGGCTTAAAAGCCTCGGCTGATCTACAACAATACATCGCGACTGAATCGCAAATAAACGATTAATCCATTTTGTTTTATTTCTTCGGCTATTCTTTTGTTTTTAACCGTATCCCGCTTTTTGCGCACTTGTTTTCTCATGGCTGTCACACATTTCGTTTTCGCTGCGTTTAATGTTAATTAATAATGTGTGGAGCAATTTTATTATATGTTTTTAATTGTGAGATATGGATTAAACACCGTGCCTCTTAATTATCGAATTTAGAGTTATTTTATGTATTCTTTGTTTTTCTTTTTTTTTTTTGACCCAGACTTTAGTCCATTTGGGCACTATTTGAAGTTTATATAGAGTTGGGTTATTATGTAGGTAGAGCTAGAGGTAGGAAAATTAATAAAAGCAACACTATACACGAATTTTATAGGCGGTGGAGAACTATGCACAGCATGCAAAAATTACAATTCAGTAAATAAAATCGGTTAAAACACGACCAAGTGCTAAGGATTTATACTGATTTAAACTACTACCTGCTGATTGATTTTCTTTTTGAGTCTGTGAACACACACTGTCGACGATAAAACCGGCACAAATTAAATTTTTTGTATACTTTCAGTGCGCGGCAGCGACTAAGTTCGAACGAAACACGTACCACTATCGACTAGCTACGAAAACTGGCAGAGATGATTTCTCCTCGACAATTGATAAAGGAAAAGAGGAAAATTCGGTTTACGGTTTGTGTAACAATCTCTATTACAAGTGTTCCTTAACGTAAATAGTACGATTTTCACATTATGCCTCGGCGGAAGAATGAATTAGTCATTAATATGTACATGCAACTTAATGCTTCGGAACTCGCCATACCCGTCTAGATTATAGTTTCTTGAAATTCTTATACAGGTGTCAAATCGACGTCCTTTTTTCGTAAAATGAATTAAAAGCTTGACACAAAAATTTACTGGATTGTTCTCGTTACACCGGGTTATAGTATATATTAAATGTGCAATGTGTATTTCTACTTTTTTTGGAAAAATCATTTATGTTATACTCACTTTGTCGTATAGTCGTCCATTTTTGAAAAAGTATCGTCGAAACGTTCATCAGTTTCATACCTCTCACAATTACGGTAACTCTTACAAGAAAATTCCTACTATTTGTAAAATGTCGATTGAAAAAGTGTGTACGCTTTTTATTTACTTTTTTTTAAAAAAACTTCAATTAATAGTTATTTTTTTTTAACGTTGTATTTCGATTTTATCACTGCTCTATAATCTTGTTCGCTAAAATTTGCGTTACCTGTCATCTCGTGAATGTTTCATTTTTTGATTTCAACAAATTTCAAAAAGGAAATAATTGAAAATCAAATGGAAACGAACAGAGTACGTAAATAGAGAAAATATTTGGAAAATCGATTTTCGTGTGAATGTAGAAGATTTAAGCCGTATTAATCTTGAGGTAAGTTTTCATACTTTTGCGTTCGATTATTAGGTAAGCAATTTTGTGATAGTACGCGCAGCGGTGTAGTATCACAAGCTGCTACGATTTTTCCCTTCATGCTAGAAAAAGAGGCAAACGGCTTTAACGATTTTAATGGTAAATAATCGACTAAAATACCCGAAAATATTAGTGTAAACTCGTATGAGAGCGAGAAAAATTCGATAATTCGAAACAAAACTCTTCCGAAGTGAGCTAAATAGTGTGGCTAAATCGTCACTGTCCAGGTGAAAATTGTTTCGGCGATTAAGTTTTCCCATTTACCTCGTCTTTAGCGGGCATTCCGTTATTTTTCCGTGTGAGTGACACTGTTTGCATCGCCGTTTAAACTTTCGGAGTGTATCATCGGAACAGAAAACAGGTCTCAATTTACAATAATCCTTTTTTCATCACCTGGGTTTTTTTTTTAATTACCCTCGGGATTTCCGATTTTGGGTGAATTCCCATTTCGCCTAATTCCCAATTCGCCTAATTCCCATTTCGCCTAAATTTAGGGTCGGGTTACTCAGGTAATAAAAAAAAGGTCAGACAAACATACGAATGATTTCGTGTTGGCAACAGCGCGTCATCATTAACGAATTTTAAGCAGACTAAACGCATCATTTTTTTTTCTATTTGATTCCACTGTTAAGGTATTTTTTTCTTTCCGAAATTAAACAAAAAGGTTTGTATGAAAATCAGAAGGGAAAAAATACCGCTAAAAATGTTTGATGTAAATATACGCGAAACGACCACTCCGATTAATATTTTCGAGTTATTTTATTGGATGTCCAGTGCTGTATAAATCCCACCCTCCTTATCAGTCAGTATATAAAAGACTTATTGATATTTAGTGTGACAAGAACATTAAGGTTCGGAGTTGCAGAAAAAATAATAAAAAAGCTAAATTATAATTAGGTGTAGTTTCGAAGTGGTCGCGTTTATGTAAGAAAAAAGGAATAAGAATCGAATAGAATTAACAATAATGACATGACATCGAATGATTATTACAGCGGTAATTTTATTATTGACTATTAAAATTACAATTATAAGTACATACAAAAAGTAAATGTTAAAATTAGGAAAACATAAATAAAGCTCCATTTAGTTCACCCTGCCTTTTTGCCTTTTTGCCTTTTCTAGGCTTTTTATCAAAATAACTTCTTCCGGCTCAACGTAGCTCGGTACGCATTTCAAAGGCCTATACTGTCAGGAAGTGCTCTATTTCCGCTTCTCGGCCACGCACAACGAAACTAGTTCGCTACCCCTGCGTAGCGGTCAGATCCTTCGATTTTTTAACCGAGAATGCGTCTTTGACAAACAATGCCGCGTTTGCCCGCTGCCGAGACCTTCCGAGAAATTGAATGATTATTAACAAAATTTTAATATTTTCAAAGGTCGTAAGAAATGCTAAATCCATCTCAATATGCGGAAAATCACCGCATACTGACTGTTTTACGCTATGAGGTCACAATTTGTTCTGGGTTGAGTGTTATGTGTATCAACGTTCTGAAGGAAACTATCCTTCTATCTTGATTATTTAAATTTTCGCTTGTGAATAAACCAAAAATTTAGAGTCAGGCTAATATAGCAATGGATATATCATTTATAAAAACAAATCGAGCAGGTAAATAATATATGTATATATATATATCTAATATTTGTATATTGAAATATTTATTGCAAATTACATTTTAAATGAAATGGTATTCAATTAGATTTTGACAACAGAGAATAAAAAAAATTATCATCCATTAAAAAATTATTTTCGCTTAATTGCTATAAATTTTTATTTTGTACGTCAAAAGTGTATGATAAAATATTTGGTTAATTGAATAGCGTCTTTTTATATTCTCTTTCTTTTTCCTTTTTGTAATGTTAAATCGTAATCTTTTGGCAATTTATTGAACGAAGCATTTTAAATAGTAAGATAGAAGGTTTTTTTTCTTTGCCTTTTTTTGGATTTGCCAAACAATCTGGCAGACTTAACAGATTATAAAAGAAAGAAGAAAAATATTATAATCTAATTCGATTGGACACTGGGGAAATAGAAGAAACAAGAGTAAGGAGGACAGTGCCCCTTTATTCCAATCTTCTGCGCTTTGGCCTCCCCACTCCTTACAGTGCCAAAGCCATTCTTGCTTTCTCCTCTCTCAATATAGTTCCTTTGTTAGCTTTCTTTATCTCCTCAATTTTTAATCTTTTCCTTATATAATGTACAGTTCTCTGCGTTGGGTAAGTTCTACTGTTGACGTGCCCAAAAAATTGAAAAAAAAAAATTTTTTTTTACTTTGTCAAAAACTCTAAAAACAACATTTTTTGCGTTTTATTTATTTTTTTCATTCCAATTATTAAAATTACTTGAAAAACATCGTCATTATAATAAACGTGACTAATTTGAAGAGGAATTTTTCAAAGTCCAACAGCAACCATTTAGGCTTCTGGAGAAGTTATTTATACCTTAAAATTCGATTTTAGAAGTATTTTTAACAACATACGCCAAGTTTTTCCGTTTCATCTTGTAGAATGGGGAAAAAAATCATGACTGTATCTTCTAAAATTTTTTTTATACCGTGCGACACATCTAAAAATGTAATAACCCCTTATTACAACCAATTTTTCGCCATTTTTTAATCAATTGTCCTTATTTTCATTGCTTTCTACAACTAAAAATCTATTGTTAAAGATTATCAAATATAACAAATATACTTGATAGATATAATAATATTTAAAATATACATTTTTTTGATATGGTGCTTTTAAATCTATGCTCATTTATTAATCCCATAACAGCCATGAACTGACCCCATATAACAGGGTCTTCACCTTGTTTATTCCTTACTTACTCCTCTTTTTCTGCTGTACACAGTTTAATAGTAAATCTAGTTATTTTTCTCGTCCTAATATCCAAATTTTGAAAAATCTCTTGTAATCGTATAGGTTACTGTTGATTATTTATTCAAATCCGAAGCAGTATTTAATTTTTAAATTCTTTCGATTTGCAAATTCACTTTTTTTGAATTAAAGAAAAATGAAATTAGGTTCAGGAACTTTTGTTAAAAAAAAAGAAACACTGTTTTCCTAATTTTAACATTTACTTTTTGTATGTACTTATAATTGTAATTTTAATAGTCAATAATAAAATTACCGCTGTAATAATCATTCGATGTCATGTCATTATTGTTAATTCTATTCGATTCTTATTCCTTTTTTCTTACATAAACGCGACCACTTCGAAACTACACCTAATTATAATTTAGCTTTTTTATTATTTTTTCTGCAACTCCGAACCTTAATGTTCTTGTCACACTAAATATCAATAAGTCTTTTATATACTGACTGATAAGGAGGGTGGGATTTATACAGCACTGGACATCCAATAAAATAACTCGAAAATATTAATCGGAGTGGTCGTTTCGCGTATATTTACATCAAACATTTTTAGCGGTATTTTTTCCCTTCTGATTTTCATACAAACCTTTTTGTTTAATTTCGGAAAGAAAAAAATACCTTAACAGTGGAATCAAATAGAAAAAAAAATGATGCGTTTAGTCTGCTTAAAATTCGTTAATGATGACGCGCTGTTGCCAACACGAAATCATTCGTATGTTTGTCTGACCTTTTTTTTATTACCTGAGTAACCCGACCCTAAATTTAGGCGAAATGGGAATTAGGCGAATTGGGAATTAGGCGAAATGGTACCAGACCCCGATTTTGTACCTCATCTGATATATGGTTCTTTCAAGATAGACACACACACTTAATTGTGGTTTTCAAGTCAGTGTCTATTCCCTTACCACCCTAAAAAAAAAAAAAAAAAATCAAAAAAAAAAAACAATTTTCCAATTTTGTACTAGAAACATTCGGTGTATTAGTCCAGTCGGGGCTCTATGAATTTCTGTATGGAGCTTTTATATAAGTTTTCCAAATTCACGTCGGAAATCCACGTGACCGGCGGTCCCCTCCCTGTGTTTTAAAACGATAACGCGCAGGTTTAGCTTAATTCGGCTGAACTAGAAGCCGGCAAAATTGTTACACCGAATACATTTCGGTATTTCATATGTTTTTAGGAGAGCGGCGAGGCGTATTTGGACAAAGTGTCCTCTGCGTGGAAAGAGGTTACAAAACATGTGCACTTGGCACATTAATGGCGTACAGAGACTCTCCCTGTAGACTAATGAATAGGGTTCGGGGATTAAGCAGATGTTGGAGAGACACATTGTACGGAGGAAGCTAAAGGTTGCGAAGAGGGATTCCAAAAAAAGATGCTCGCCTTCGTCAAAGTGCGAAAGAAGAGCGTACGAGATTCTTTTGCTTGCTGTTGACCAGGTGCGCGGCGGGAGGGGGGACAAAAGTGTGCGTAATACCTTTTGACCGGTCGCTTATAGCAATCGGGCCGATCTAGCCGTGTGTCCGGCTAAAGTATTTCCGCCTCTTCTATGTTGCCGTTGAAAAACGCGGTATTTTCGAGAAAAAGCCGCGATATAGGCCGAGCAACGTTTTCGTGCTCAGCGGCTATTCATTGTGTGCGGAAGAAGCCGAAACGGAACAAAATGCGAACAAAATGCGAACAAAAAAACTACCACCACGACCACGACCGATGTTGTACACAATAATAAATACGGTTTTCGAGCCGTGCGAGGAACAGTCGGAATGTGTGTAGGAAGAGGAAAGCAGAAGCCGCCGGCAAGATATGGGCCTTTTGAAACAATAAAATTTCGAACGAATGAAAAAACACGACGAATCGGCCTTTGCGCGGACTTCCTTCTGCTACTCCATTACTACGAGCTCGTCTACACCATGGCTCTATCGCGCTAACTGTACCTTTACACGTACATATTGTCTATGGTAACGCGGACGCAACTCTCCGTCTCTGTCTCAGCTTCCGTCTCTGTCACTCCGCTCTCTTTATTATTATTCGCGGTGTACGTGTAATATGCATACACATATATACATATATATATATACACATGCATAAACATGCGTACGTATCTGAGGCACAAAACGACTTTGAAGTATGAAGAGAGGTGCGAACGATGAGGCCCGTTTGTAAGCAACCTTTCTTCTTCCCGTTTGAATTACTTCTCGGGCGTGTTTTCTAAATTTCCTTTTCGATTTCTCTTTATTCTTTTCATTTTTTCCCCACCTTTTTTTACGACTTTTTTTTTTTTTTTTTTTTTTTTGGAATTAATCTGGAGCGCTTTTGTCGTGCCGAAGAAAAAGCGACGCTAGCGAGGCGGCCGCTGAAAATGTGTCAGTTTGTGCATAGAATTTCGCGTTTTGTTTTTATTCGCTGCGACAACAACAAATTAAAGTAGCCTTTGTTTTAAACTCGTTATGGTAATCATTCGGCGCGCGAGTATCGTACGCGAATGTGTAATAATAACAGTGTCTTTGTCGCCCGTCTGTGTGTGCGCGTGTGTTATTGTTACGTGTGTGCGCGCTAATTCGTTTTATGCGGCATTTTTTCTTCCGCGTCCGCAATAGAATTTTATATTTAAATCGATTTTTTACACACCGACTCCATGATGATTCGCTTTTGTTGCTCGTCCAACATCCGGCGGATTTGAAAGTCACCGCTGCAGCACAATTAATTCGCTCTTGCAGCCTGTCCAAGAATTATTTCCACCTTTTCGTACATCGGGCGCCGATTCAACCCCTTCCACCCTTCTCGGTCGTTGCTCGTTATTTCAACTTAGTTTCTCACGCATTTATCACATCTCGCAGTTTCATAACGTGTCTGCACGCTTCATTTATTCGCTTTGTTTCAATAAATTAATTTGATAAATTTTTTTCCGACTTCTTTTCCTCTTCCGAATTTACTAATAAACTTTTTCCACTTGGCTCGTTTCTGCGGGTGGTCGAAGAAAAAAAAAAACAACAACAAAAAAACGGGATAATTAAAATGAATAGACTAATTAACGTTTCGATTTCAGAGAGGCGGAATGAATAATATTTCACCGTGCGAATGATATTATCAGGAAAAGCTGGAACGGATCGTCATGTGTGGCAGCAGAGTGTTTAGTGTTTCTTTTTTCTTTTTTCTTTTTTCTTTTTGTTATTCTTTTCCATTCGTTCGGTGATGCTTGTGTCGGTAGAGAATAATTTCGAATTATACAACATCTATACGTTTACATTTAACCTGAGCTAAAAGCGAAACAGAAAGAAATAGAAAAGAATAATTTCTAATACGGATTACAAATAAAAACAAAAAAAAAAGAACAATAAACAAACAAGGAAATGTGTGAGAAAAAATAAACAATGGAAGTAAACGTGCAATTCTATTTTTTCGCGCGGTCACTATCTGAATAATCGTAAACGTTGCTGGAGAAATAAGATGACGAACGCACCACCGCGCTTTTTAAATTATTTGTCCGTCCACTTTCAGGGGAAATTCGGTTATTTAGTTTTCGATCTTTCATAACACGCTGACATCCCTTAGTGTGATAGTTATTTTTAAGATGTATGCACGACGTGAAAATCTTTTAATTCATCGTGCAACTCTAATAAGGTTATTTTGAAATTCCTATTTAGCACTGAGTAGGTGCAATTTTATCGAATGAACTGTTTGTAGTTTTCCTCGGATTATTTAATTGCTGTTTATTTCATTTCACTTCTCATAACGGAGATTGAATCTCTGCGATATGTAAATATTTTATTTTCTGCCTTAAATTTTATACGTTATCTACGCCGGATTTAGTAAAGCGACAAAATCAGAAAGAAAAACAGGCCCACGTTTAAAAAGGAACATTTTTTATAAAATCTGTTTTGCCGGAAAAACAGTTTTCGCAATTAAAATATATTCGCGCCTTCAAAAACATTAATATGGGGAGGAGGGCACAAGTTTTGTTTGTGTTTTTAAGAACGATTTTGTCCTTTGAAAATTGACATACAGAGGAATTTTTCTCCCTGGCAGTTTGTTTCATTTCGTATTTGGTATTTAAACAGGAATTCAGCGATCTCTAACTGTGACGCTTTTCTAATCTTTCTTACGTGTCACTGGAAAAATATAAACCGTATAGAATCAAAAGTCCCAGCGCACCGATAGTTATCGGATTTCTCCGATAGGATCCTGCAATGAACATCTCACTTTTTTTTTTTTTTTGGAATCAGCGATTAATTTTTATAATTGGGTCGATTAATTTAAACAAAAAAAAAAAAAAAAAGAGGTGGCCTTAATCGTCATCATGTTGCCAACGACTTTTAGCATGCGGAGTGAGCAGAACAAATAGTAATAGTCCAGGAGGCAGCAATTTTTTTTGCGGTACTAATTTTCACAGTCAGCAAAAATCGATAGAATTATTCAGTTAATAATTCTAAGCAGAATTCATATATATATATATATATATATATATGTATATATATGCATGTATATACATAGGAGGGGTTTTCCGATGGTTTCAAGCGGAAAATGCTTTAGAACATATAAATCCACTACACTTTTTTTCCAGTAATAAAAATTGTTGTAATAGTAAGAGATATACTGTAAGTAAGTAAAAAAAAATAGTTTGTCCAATCTATGAGTATGGGTATTACGTCTGGCAGGTGGAAAACTTTTTTTCAGTTGGCAAAAAAAGTGTAGTGGATTCTCCGCCTGAAACCATCGCTCCTCCCCCTATTTATATATATATATATATATATATATATATATATATATATATGAATTTTGTTTAGAATTACTAACTGAATAATTCTATCGATGTTTGCTGACTGTGAAAATTATTACCGAAACAATGCACTATCTTCTGAACTATAATAACAAGGGACGCCCCGAAAGTACTTACATATTAATTTCAACATTGCGTAGGCGCTCTCGGGGCACGGAAAGTTTGGCTCCTACTTACATCGTCTTTCTGATTGGGTGCACCATGTACTTCTCTGGGGTCAATATTGAACATCTCTTTCACTGTTCCATATTTGAGAATCTTAGATCCAAATAAAACATTAATAGTTCCCAATCTCTAATTATCACTAGAGAAAATTCTACAAATCTCCTATATGGAGTCTACGATGCACAGCAAGTTCATAAACGGCTATTAACGCCCCAAAACTCAAATTCAATCCTGAAACCGCAAATTCAGCGTGGTGTTTTTCCGTCTTATGCACAAATAGCCAAAAAGCATTAAATCGTTGCGCATAATATTTTTAAGTTATACTTAAAAAAACTCATCTGTCAACAGACATGCTTGAAGAGTAGAGGGACTTGCATCCTTTGAAGTTTAAGTACATTTTGCAGGAACACACGGTTCTATGTTTTATTTCAGCTAAACACGCACAGTACTCCTGATTTAAGCACATACTAGTAGAGTTCCCTGCACCTTTATATACACCTTTTTTTTTTTTTTCTGAGAATACATTATCTATATTAAAAAAAACAAAAAAAAACAAAAAAAACACAAGGGACGTTTTTTTAATGAATTCAAGTTTGAAAAATGGAAAGGCGTGCATTGGGTGATGGTAACTTAATGAATTATGGTAGGACTGCAATCCCGACGTTTCCAAGTGTGAAGTAATGTTGCGCGAACGGGAACTTTTTTTTTTTCTTCCTTCGTTAGCGCTGTGTGTAACTATTATGGTCATTACAGCGCATACATGTAATTTAAATATGCTGGATAAAGCGCTCGTTCTAACGAAGGCCATTAATAATAATTCCAACTTGGTACAAAGTTTTATCCTTGATTATTTTGGAAAAATTTCTATTCTCGCAATTGATTAGTTGTGTTTTACATTCAATTACACAGACTGGAAAGGGAAAAAACCCGCAGATAACACAATGGTCGTCTGAAGTTTCCGGAGAAATGTACATGTGTCGTGTTAATATCGTGCTAATCGTGTTTACACGGTGTGTATCGTGTGAATCGTGTTAATCAAATTCAGCTGAGTTCAACATCGGAAGGAGAATTTCACTCCCTTATTCCGACGAGTGACGCAAAGAATTTAATATATAACGCGATTAAGGGGCCGCCGAAATAGTAAAAAAGCTAAAAAACGAAAAAAAAAACAAAACAAACAAACAAAAAGGTGTTTTTCGAGTGGAAAAGGTGGCTAAATTTCGTTGCCGTTGTTCGGCTGCGAGGGCGAAATGAATTAAATTAAGCGAAAAACATTTACTAAGTGTTATAAAGCTTTTTAAAAAGGCGGTAGATTTTTTTCTTTTTTTCTTTTTTTCTCACGCCGATCTCTGTCTATATATGAGGACATCTTTGTTCGAGTTAGTCGCTTGTAATTTCATTTGCCGAGCGGTGGTCGCTAGACTCCTCGTCTGTTAATTTTTTCCAATTAGCCTTATCAGAGTTTCACCGCCCTCGTTACTTGACCGTCCCGATTTAACAATGACTCGAACAGGCTTAATTACACCCTTCTGCGGCGGGATGTAAGGTTTTTTGTGCTTTTTACGTTTTTTCTCCCTTTTTTTCCCTTCTTTTCGTTGTTTTGTCGGCGTTTTTCCGTGTACAACTCCCCTTTTTTTTTTCCCTTGGAAGTCGAACAATTTTCTTTTTCTTTCATTAGCCGTTGTCGAGAAAAAAAAAAAAAAATTAATTTTCTACTTAGACCTTAAAACGGTCTTGCGGCTTTGAGTTAATATTTAAACGCGCTAAAGACGAAGCTTTCCTCCCGTTACGAAGCGGCATCCAGAGCCGCCACCGAGCGCAAGCGAGATTATCTGGCTGCTGGTGATAAAGATGGAAGGAATGAGCGAGACGTCGTTATAATATGGGGTTTTCTTTTTCTTGTTTTTTTCTATTTTTTTCCTTAAATAAACGCCAGAAAATATTCTTAATGAGGATAATCCTGATAGTGGGTCGAAGTTTTCCTTATAAACCGTTTAATAGTCCTTCTGTAAGGTGCGCGATTCAAAAAAAGCGCCCCACCTTTGCTAAATTTGGCCTTTAACATAAACAGTTAAACCGTAAACAGTAAAACATAAAAACCACTTAATACATAAACCGCTAAATGGTAGCATTTTGTACGGTACACGAATTATCACGAATTATCTGCGTTTTTTTTTTTCTTTTTTTTCCGATTAAATATCGGCCGATAACTGTGTTTAAAACTCGTGCGCTGCCAGTAACGGCGATCTGCGTTATTATATAGCCGTCGAGAGTACGCAGATTAGTAATTTGATTGGTAATTTGATTGGTAATTTAAAACCAAACCATCTGCTGTTTTATTCGTTTCAAAATTGTATATCCACCACGCTTTTTTTGTTTTTTTTTTTTTTTTGTTTTCACTTGTATTCTCGCAAATCTCCGATCGCATTTCGAGGAAGTCAATTTTATTGAAAAAATAAAGTAAACGTTAAAATTACTTATTATTGAAGTCAAATAAAGATTGTGTTGTGCAGAGCCGTCAAATCAAGGGACGTACTTCTTAATTGAATGAGATAAAAGCGTAGGCGGTATGTGAGATCTTTTTTTTTTTTTTTTTTGGATGTTCATTTGATTCGATTTAAAAAATATTCCGATTTTTGACGGCGCAACTATTTTTTCTTTAATTTTACCGCATTAATAAATAGAAGCCAGATTTTTTTTTTTTTTTTTTAAATTTATATTATTTTTTTATATTAAATCAGATTTTGGCGGCGCTGTTCACTGTGGAGTAAAATTGGAACCTCTTAATTTTACTACATTAATAAATAAAAGCCGGATTTTTAAAAAAAAAAAAAATTAATATTATTTTCTTATATTAAATCTGTTCACTGTTGAGTTGGAACCTCTCTATTGAATAATATTGTTGAAAATTATTCATGGCAAATGAAGGCGGCCCTCCCGATGATGGAATCATAAAATGAGAAGAAAGAGCACATTTCTTCTAGGAAAATACCGAGAAAAATTTTGAAAGTAGATTTTTTTCAGCTACTTCCTGCCCAGAAATTAACATCCCGTCTAGTTTTGTTTTGAAAGTTTTGATATTGCAACACACTTTCGAAACAAATTAAAATTTCTTCCTAAGGAGAAAATAGGAAATTCCGAAACGTCTTCAGAGTGGCCCGTATCATTTTGCTCGCTATTTGGTTGCTTTAACATTTGACTGGAAACCGCGTTTGCAGTGTTATGCTACCGTCTCGCTATTCGTGAGGAGATGGCATTATTATGGCGGGGTAATTATCTGATTCACACTTCCCATAGATTTTTCTTTTGCTCGCTATTTGGTTGCTTTAACATTTGACTGGAAACCGCATTTGCAGTGTTATGCTACCGTCTCGCTATTCGTGAGGAGATGGCATTATTGCGGTGTAATTATCTGATTCACACTTCCCATAGATTTTTCCGTCAAGTTTCTCGACTTTTACACTATAAAAATTTTCATTTGCTTAACACTCTAGGTGAAATTATGCGCCGTTGTAGAATGGTTTTTGGGCTTCAATCTGGAGTGTAACGGAAAAAAAAAAAAAACGAAAAAAGAAAAAGAAACACCGCCGACATTTTCGATTTTCAAATAACGTATGCGATTTCTCTCTACCCTTTTCGTTCGATTTATTTCTTCGTCCCGGTGTACATTATTTTATTTCTTATGAAAAAAAAACGGGGGGCCCTACGCGAGCTTCCTAATCGGTTTATAGCACGTGGCCGAAATCAGCGTGGAAACACATTAATTCGGACTAATATTCTAGACTGGCGCAGTTTATAAGTGCATATGTAGTTTTGATTATTCACTTTTTTTTTTGTCTAGAGCACGTTGCGTTCTTTCGTAAACATTACCGGGTCCGCGTGTACAATACCGTTTCGGTGTTTATGCTGTTTTCATCGTGTGTAATTACATATGCAACGTATAATTTTACACCTCGACTTCTCGTTAGCGCAGCCGATGAAAAACGTATTGTTCTTTTTTACTTCCACTTCGTGCCATTTACTTTTTTCGGATTTCGTGAAATAATAATTTTGTACGGCCGACAAAATACAAAAATCGCACAATTCGCAGTAATGAACCCGAAATTATAACTTCTTCTGAACGTTCATTTGTGCAGGATGCCTTGATGTATGTATATTTCGGGCGTGATTATCCGTTTTCTTTTTTTTTTTCTTTCTTTTTGGCGTTAATTTCTGAACTTTATGTACGGATAAAAACTGTATTCTTTTTATTTTTATTATTATTATTATTCATTTTGCGATCGTCAGCCGAAGGGAATTACATTTTGCCCCGGTATTCAATAGTCGCTTATGTCGTTTAATTCCAAATTATTTATTTTTTCCCGCAATCGCTAGTATAGAGAATTCATCGCTGTATTCTTCATTTAAAAATATTAATTAATATTTTTTGAAATTCCCACACATCGTTCGCGGTCTATTTTTATAAATTTTCATCTCCCGCCTATAAGATAAAAGACAAATCTGGTTTTGGTAATATTCGGGGAAAAAATCGAATTTTCCCGTTATATCGGGATAATTTTTAATAAATGTATCGAAACAAAAAAAAAATAACATTTCACATACCGTCCTTTTACCTCACTCCTTTAAGAAGTATCCCGATTTGACGGATCTGCACAACACAGTGTCCTTATTTTAATTCAATAATAAGTAAACGCTTTTAATGTTTCATTTTGGACGAGCGACAAACGGAGAAATCATAAAGAAAAAACGAGTTTATATCTGTACGAATACGAATAGGAAAGTAAGAGTGAATGATATTATAGTTTTCACATTTCAGTTTTGAAAATAACGTGATTATTAATTAATAGCCGAAAATAATTAGTAGTCGGGTTTTTACTTTACTTTTTGATCCGGTTTCTTTAATCATCTAAGGCTACCACAAGAATTGGCCTTGCCCTTTTCGATCCAAGATTTGCGAGAATACGAAACATTACCGGTCAAGTAAAACATCTTTAAAAAAAAAAAAAAAAACAAATGAAAAAAAAATCGAACAAAACATCTCGCGTTGTGACTAAACCGTCGCAAATTTGACAACTTCGATACGGAAAAAAAATAATCACAGGCCGTGGTGTCGCGGGGGACTTCCAGAAAACAAGTAGTTCCGAACCACTTTGCGGCTGGAGCGAATTTCGGAGGTGCGAGATAAACGGGAAAAAATTATATATTAAATAGTGTCCAGAAAGGAGATGGTTGAACAATTTATTCAAATCACGTTCGAAAAATAATTCCCGCGCTCAAGCAGGGCATTAAAAATAACCGCGAAATGCAAATTGGCACAGTGTTGGCCGCAGAGTTGTCGGAGAAGCGACGAGAAGCATGTTATAAAGTGTGGCCGTTTTTTGAAATATAGAACGTTTTTAATATTAAAAAGGTGAAATGGAGCAACGACGCTGGTCCGTCGCAAATGGCCATTAAAAAGTGGAGTTGGTTGTCAACATCGATGCCATTTGGTGTGGATTGCTTGGGTTCGTTTACGGCGGAGACATAACAGCCATCAAAACAGCGTTCGGGACAGCGTGCGTTAATGAAAGACCTTCCTCGGTCCTGTCGCCTGTTTTATTTGCTTCGTCTTTTTTTTTTTTTTTTCCCCCTTCGAACCTCCCGGTTTCGGAAGAGACGAACGTCGCGGCGTCGAGGAAAAAATATAGCGTGAAAAACTCCGAAAAATGGGGAAAATATTTAGGATCGAGCGACGGCAATTTTCCTGTTTAAGTTGTTCTCCGGGGAGAAAAATGAGAGGCGTTTCGCCGTCACGTATTCCTGGAATTCTGCAGACAAGCTAATCATAGCGCTTTGCCGGGGTCGTGAAATATTACCGCACTTTTTTTCGCGGCTGCCGGTCTTGCTTGTTGTTCCCTCTTTTCCGCGACGCCATCTGAGATTTTCCGGTCCGATGTTGAGAACTGCCGGGCGCGCTTTAAGCTGAAGAGTTCGTGTCCGATTTTTCCATTTTTCTGGTCTTCTTTTTTCCGTTTCATTTTCCTTTTCTTCATATCTCACGTGTCTCCCTGACAGGGTGTATCGGGTCGGGAAGTTATGTTTTTGCGCAACTAGCCCTGCTGACCGTCGAAAAAATGTACAATCCTAAAATGATTCGATCATAAAGAAGGCGGGGCCCGTTTTGCGAAGAGTTTTTTTTTCTTTTTTTTTTTTTTTTTTTTTTTTTTTGGGTGGGGGTTACCGATATAGATATTAAGCTCAAGGAGAGGAAATTGGACTTTTACGCGATAATAAACGATTACAGACGGGGAAAGATTACACATAAAGGAAGGATAATTATAAGGAGAGCAGGTTTATTCGGTTAAAATGACGAGTAGGAACTTTCAGCTGTGCAAGAGGAGCATTCGGAAAAAAGACTTGATCAACATGTCTTGCATAAGAAATAGAAAGGTAGAGAAAATAAAATGTGGAGAAGATATAGGTGAGATTAAAGCGACGAAGGAAGCGAACTGTGCTCGTAAAACGTAGACCATAGATAGGAAAAAGGCAGAGGTGAACGCTGCGAAGAAAGTTGAAAACCCAAGGCTATCCGGTTGAGCAATATCAAGATTAGAAATCGACAAGGAATAGCATAATTTAGAATGAGCAGCTGTAGAAAATATTAATAAAAATCTTCCGGTAGAAGAAGCTAAACAAGCTACACCTTCTGCACAGAGTCTTCCGATTCGATAATGTCCACGTATCCGTAAGATATCAATTTGGATATCGAACGTGCAACACTGTATTAATCTGTTCGATTAACGGCGAATTAAAATTTATTAGCCAAAAAGCTGTTTTCGAACAGCAAATTAGCAAGGTAAAAAAAATTAACTTATTTTATATTATAATTTAAGGAATATAGAGATTCTACAGTCTCAGAAATTAAGTGACACACTTTACTCGAATGAAGTCCTTAATACGACGTTACATTTTTAAACCGTTTCTTGGGAAATTTCATTAATTATAAATATTATTGTAAAATGTTTTTCTATTTTATCGAATAACAACGGTCTCCGCGCTTGCGAACGAAGCCGGGCTCTTCAGCCCCAGGCGTTTACAAATGTAGGGAGAAAATACTGCCAAAAAGTTGACAATCGAAATTTGTGATTACTGTTGTCACACAGTAGCAGCTCTGGGACATTTAAATGAATAGCCCCGAATTTCGGAAATCAGTGAAATAATTAAATTTTCAAAAATTGTCTCGCAAATTTCCGAAAAAAACGTATCCACCGAATTATCTATTTTTTCTTCGCGATTATTCTCTTAAATGAATTTGCGTATAATAAAGACGCAAATTAATTATAATTTAATGAGAGAAAAGAAAAAAAATCACAAAGCCAACCAACGCGAATGTCGCAGTGGAAATTGTTGATCGGAAAAAAAACTTTTCTATTATATGGTATCGAGACTCGAGTATGGACCGCATATTTTTTATCTTCAGTTTTCGATTATATGAAGTTAATGCTGTTTCCGCCATGCACCGAATTATTGAAAATTGTTCCAGAGGCACGTTTGATAATTTAACGGTACCAGGGCGCTCCGGAAATAAATAAATCGAGTTAAAATATGCGAATTTAAAATAATTCCCAGTCGCGTCCTACGCAATTTTCTGGCTTCGTCTTGGAAACTATTCGTACGACGTTCATGATTCCCATAAAAATATGTTGAGCACGAATTTTTTATTTAAATATATTATATATTATTGACGGTTTTTTTTTTTTTTTTGGTCTGTTTTTGCGCCCCGGGTAATTTTGATTATATTGAAACTATAGATTGTCTCGAAGAGAATTTTAATTGTAATTCACGATCCGAATTTCGAAATTAACAAGTCAAATGAGTTATTGCATATTTTAATTGAATATTTTTATCGTTTCCGAACCATCTTATTCGGATTACGTATATTATTATATATGTTAAACTGGCTTTTGAGTCTCGACATACTCGAATTTTATTCATTTATTTAATTGAAATCTGCTAGATCAATATGTACAGAAAAACAATACCGAAGCGTACAAACATGCGGTTCTATTCCTTCTTCGTATTTCTTTATTCGCAGCTCGCTCTACAAACTATGTGCGAATCGATTGTCATCCTACTTACCGAAGAAGTATCTAAAATGTTTCCAATGAGTAGCCGTTTCGTTTCGAAATATTCTTCTGAAATTTATCTGCTTTATAAAATTTCTTCGTTTTTACACGGCCATTTTTAATTTACATTCACCCGAAAGAAACCCCGCTTAAAGCGAAAATTACTAGTTCCATTCGTATTTATTAAAATATCGTTTGAAGAAAATTCTTAACATATTTCTCTTTAGTTATAGAGTCATAGATGCGCGCATATTATAATTGTTTTCACTGCATTCATAAAAATATTGTCTTTCGCATTTATAATATTATTTTTAACGCATCTTCGCAAGTACTGATTTATTTCGCTATCCAAAAACCCCACAAATTTCGGGAATATTTCGAATGGAGCTCCTCATTGGGAAACGTTTTAGACTATTGTTACTTTCCGAACTACTATCGCCTTATTGCACTACACTTTAATTATTTATTTATTTTTTTTTTGACTCCGGTCCTGACCACTTGGCCACAGTGTGTCTACCCGGTCGTTATTCCCTTTTCGAAAACGGTTCACCTGCGGATATTTGGCCAATGCTTTTCAGATACGACACCGGGGGAAATTGGTATTTTTCTTATTTTCGGTGGGAAGTTCACTAGAGGAAAAACGGAATTCTTTTTATTTTCAGACTCCGGGTTTTTTAATAAGTTTGGCGAAAAGAGCGACCGGAAAAAAGAATTTAATATTGTAAAAGGTTCGCCCGGAATAAATGGAGCGAATAATAGAAGAGCCGTGTGGGAGCGGATAATATTAAAAAATTAGTCGAAAAAGGGTTAAAAATTGAAAAGCCGGGAGGGGGAAAAAAAGCAGGCGGGAATCAGTGATTTCGACGGGATTGAAAGAAGAAATATTAGCAATAAAGTATAGTCAGCTGTCGAATTCAAAAAAACATTCGAAACTGGCCATGTCTGAATTTCGCTTTCTGATTATTTTTCATCCGATAATTAGCGGCGTATAATCGCCGACGAACGTTACGAACGTTCCGCCGATAATTCTTTTAATTCGTTTCGGCGATTATTACTTTACCGCTTTCCACTTTTTTTTTTCCCCACTACTATTTCTTCGAAATTCTTTCCGAGTTCGCCAAGTCCGCGATATTATTCTTTCTTCGTTCCCGTTTGTTTTTTCCTTTTCCTTTTTTTTTACTTCTTTTTTTCACGATTTGCACAACGACGATGCGATGCCGGGGCAACGTCGGTCGAGGATTATATTAAATTTTTCCGCTGTCTGTCGGCGAGAAAGTAATAATAATTAAACGGGAAAAAGCCGAAGAAAATCTATAATTCAATTTCGCGCTCGACTTAGCAGAATAGGAAGAGGAGAAGTAGGCGAGAAGACGATGAAGAGGTGGCCTTTGATAAGGAATTCGTGCGAATTCGGTTATCGAGACGAATTTTGAAATTTTCGACAATGTCCAAAAGCGAATGCGCGCAATATGTTGTGAAAGGCTGGAATTCGGAAAGGAACAAATTGGTCAATTAACAAATGTGTATAATCCGATAGTTTCTTTTTTTTTTTTTGTTATTCTCTTAAAAATCTTCAAAATTAAGAACAATTGAGTTTAAATGTCCACCGCCTACGACTCGTTCAAAAAAAGATTTAATTTAAAGGAAGTTTCAAAAAGGCACGTAATTAAAGTTTGCTAATACGCTTCTTTTTTTTTTTCTTTTTCTTTTTTTTTCGCATTTTTGCTTATATGCAATAATATTTTTTTTTATTTTTATTTATTTATTTTTTGACAGGCGTGTTGAAAAAGGGACTTTCTTTCCGAAGAAGGGTCACCGATTCTTCGAGCAGATATTGATAGTATTGACCGGGGAATGATCAGTAAAGAAGATGTGACACAATAGGAATTTCACAAAACGGAATGAAGGATGCACACTCAAATTTGGAGATAAAAAATTTCAACAGAGTTGAGTGAGATCGTAGAAAAATACTAGGAAGGTTGGAAGGGCAGAAATGGCAGAGAAATGTTTGAATTGAATCTTGAACGCTGTTACATAGCGCTGCATGTATAAGTATCGGTGCTTTCCGTACATAAAATGAACAGTTTCGAAATTTTTTATTCCTCTCTAGCTGGACATGTTTAGGATAACAAATATAAATATATATATATATGTATATTCATATACACATTGAGTGTAAATATTATTTTTCGCTGAGCTGGAAGAAAAAAAGGTGGTGGGGGGGGGGGGGGGGGGATTATTTCTAATAATTTAAACTTTAATTTTCGGTGTCGCCACCACGTTTGTTTATAAAACTAAAAAACAAGGGTTGCTTTCTGCGCAGTAAGTTTTAATCTTTTCTACGTCGAAAGAATTATTTAATTTCAGATCTTAAACCCTTGCTATACTTTCGCGGTTTGCCATTGTAGAATGTATTTAAGATTTGTTTTAATTATTTTATTAATAATATTCAAAAAAGAAAGAAAAATCGAGTAAAAGAAATAAACCTTTAATAAAAATACGGAATTCACCACATTAAAAAAGGAAAAAAAAAAAAATGTTAAATATTAATCCGTTGTTGAATCTGCGAAAAACAGCTCTATATTGGATAAGTAAATGGGAGTTTGTAAAATAAGTGAATGATGCGATTAAAGTTGTGAATAAGGAATAAGAAATGCCACTGAGTTGACTTACAAAGGACGTAAATATTTAAAACAACTGATTTAAGTTAAATAAATGATTTAAAAAATTGTTTACTACATCTATATATATATATATAAAACTCGGCCATTTTGGCCTCGCAAGGGGCTCTGTCCCTTGACCCTCTTGTTTATATTTCTGTCTCATTCTTTTCTATACTTTGTATAAAATGATCAAAATTTACAACGTAATTCTGAAAACGTGACGAACGTGTAACCTCCTTCTTTTTGGAAGTCGGTTACAAAGCTTTTTTTTTTTTTTCAATACACTTTTATCGTAATTTTTCAAACTGATAGCATTTTAAATCAACCGCCTGTGTTATACTAATAAAAAATAATAAGAAAAAACAATTATCCAACACTGTTTCACATTTTTTGACGAATACTCAATTTATGTTCATCGATTTTCATCATTACTCACATGGTACCTAAGTATTGAATGGTACTCTTTCTAATGGAAAAAGAATCTGTAAAATCGGTGTCTATGTAAATTTGAGTTATGAGCGAACAAAAACAAAAAAAAAGAAAAACATACGCGACGAACGTATAACCTCCTTCTTTTTGGAAGTCGGTAAAAATTAAAATATTACAAACGTTACGTAAAATTGGGACATTTTCTGAGACACTTTTTCTAATGGGGGCCGGCCCAAGAATTAATATATAGATAAATATATAACAAATATTTTTTTATTCATTTCCAAGTACAGATTTAAACAGGTATTTTAATACACCGACGAAGTCGTGGATAACAGCTAGTACTTGATAAAGAAATTGTAATCCTTTACCTAAGTTACTAGAAATTTTAAAAGTAGCGTTATGTCCGACTTATATCTTTATGTATATTTATTTAATCACAGTGAAAAAAGCTGATGTATAACAAGTTTGCCAAAGCTCTGTCATCGTAATATATGTATATATATATGTGTGTGTGTGTGTGTGTGTGTGTGTGTGTGTGTGTTGGGGTATATCTATCCATATATATATATATATATATATATATATATATATAGATATAGATATACGTATATTAAAAAGTAAAATGGTGTCAATTATTTTAGATCGACTAACTGCAACTTAATAAACAAAACATTTAGTATAAAAATTCTTGATTTTATTTATTTATATACTTAGTTTTAAAAATTAATTGTTGAGAAATTGTAGTATTTGAAAAGAGAGAATGGGAGAGAGAGAAGAGGGCTAACGATTTTTTCGAACTTTCTCTCCTTGTATTCTGTACTACTGTCGTTGCGTCGAGGTCATTTCTGCGGTTCCAAATGGGCGCGAAAATGGGCAGAAAATTCGAATCTACAACTTTAACCGTCGACCGCGGCCTACTACATTTCGAGTTCCGTTTGCGGCACAGGGCGAGAAGGTGGCGCGCAAATATCGAAAATGCAACTGTCATATTTGACGAGCGCGAACTCTGACCAACTAGCGCAAATATTATCCTTTACCGGATGACCAAATACGATCGCGTACCGTACGGTCTCCATCGTTAGACGCATCTCGCGATAAGCCGATGTAAACAGTGATGGTGACGGTAATTGTTGAATATAGGTTGCAAAACTGCCTG
This sequence comes from Icerya purchasi, assembly GCA_039619475.1. Lineage (NCBI taxonomy): Eukaryota > Metazoa > Arthropoda > Insecta > Hemiptera > Monophlebidae > Icerya > Icerya purchasi. The sequence goes on along the minus strand of CM077115.1, from coordinate 187,970,030 downwards.
GGCGGAGTTTGCAGAATCGTCCATCGGCAATGATGTAAATGTAATAATGGCCGTGCTACGGCAAGCAGCCGATATGATGGATGTGCGTATGAACGTATGAACGGAGGGAGCAAGTCCGACAAACAGAGATGACGGTATATGCATTTTTGCAGTAGAACGTTCTCGATCGTCCTCGAACGAAATAATACGGCGTTCGTTTCGCCGATCGAATCTGTCTAAAATGTGTACTCGCTGCTTGCGCCGCCGTCTCGTTCTCTCGGCACGCGGCATGCCATCTACTTGATTCGCTTCAACTACCAGCATAAAGAGCATAACGCGATTATGCAGGCCCATTTTAGTTCATCGCGGTGCGTACGAAAAATGAAATAGAATAAAAATGAACTGCGAACGTATTACCCGAAATTCTTTCCCATAATAACGTAGTGAGCGATTTTCACGTAGTAGTACGTCGTTCGAGCGCAGTCTTAAAGGTATGCGGGATTTGGTCGGCTGACTATCTACCGCAGATATTTGACCAAGCACCTACGTTAATTTCAAAGAAAGCCTACATCTCAATTTTAGGTCTAACTTTTTTTTTTTTTTTTTTTTTTTTAAACGAAATTTTCAACATACCAGCACTTTATTTATTTGTTTATTAACTTATTGCAAATGAAATTGCTTGCTTACAAACCGGCGACCACCGAGTTGGTAAAAAAATTACCTGATAAATAACAAAATTACTAACGAAATTATTTGGTAATAATAACTGTTTAGTAATGAAAGTTGTATCATCTCGTTCTCCCTCCAATGACAACGGATGGACATAGGTATGGTGAGAATTTTTAATTTTTTTTTTGAAACATCATTTACCTCTAAAATTCCATGTTTATTCCGTGGACTCTTCGAAATAACGTTCCTTCGACATAAAATGCATTTATGGCATAACGTAGTTTCGAGAAACATTGTTGTTGGAACGTCTCTTGTTAGGTCTTGAGCTCGCTCTGCGATTTTATTTTTGTGTCGTATTTATTGTTGAAAACCGTTGTCCTTCGGGTTTTGCGGGTATCGGAAAAAGTCGCGGAGTCCATGTTTGGAGAATAGGGTGATAGCGGCATTACGGCCATGTCATGTTTCGCCATGTCGGGGATAAGCAAAGTGGTAGACGCCGGAGCGTTGTCAAAGTCCACGAGTTGTTTCTTCCCTGAAGTTTCGGCCGTTTTCTCAGGATTTCCTCAAGCAAATTACGTGAAACGTCGTACAATTTCTTATTGAGATGTACGACAAAGTGGTAAAAATTCATAATGAACTATTCCATTCCAGATGCGGTGACAACATCTCGTTAATTTCTGATCACTCTTCGTAGGTTTACAGTCGGTGCGAACTTTAAAGCCGTCTTTTGAAAGATCTGCGAAGACCAGCAGAAATGGGCATTTACCAGGACATCCTTAAAAAGTATTAAGCACTTTTTAAAATGCTCGGCCGATGACGAATCGGTCACATTATCATCATCTCCTGCAGATACATGTAACCGATAAATATTCACCCCAGTCAACTTTTGTCGTCCCGACAATTCTGCACTTACTCCTTGCTTGTCGAAAGTTCTCTTGGCTGGACTGAGACTCTACTTCTGAATACTGTATTACAAACTACGAGTTTTTTCACACTTGAAATGGCTATTTGGTTCCCTTTTATACTCTAATATTAATTATCGTTTCTTTTTTTTTTTTTTCGTTTTCAAAATTAGTTCCTTTCTTACATGTCATCGACCAGCTTTGCTATTTAGCGAATACGTACGTTCTATTTAAACCTAAATACAATCAGTATACACGTATTAATCGTTATGTGAGCTGACGGGGGAAAACGCAACTTTAAAAACATAGTTAAAGGCATAGAATTAAATAATTTAAAAAAAAAGAAGTTAAGACTGATTTTTTTTAACCCTTTCTCCCCTTATCCAAGCCAACGTAACAGCCTGGCATTAATCAATACCTGAATTGAAGAAATTCTCGATGATTTTTATTATTACGCTATTACAATTTTAAGACGCGGTTTGTAAAAAAAAATTCTCTACTACTGAAGTTATTCTCCGATTTAATTTCTAATTCCTAGTTTAAAATTCGTTTCAAAAGCATACCCATCGATATATAATAGAGTCATTAGGAATATTTGATTAAATGTACTTTTTGTTAGTAAGAACATTACAAGCCCTTACTACTTTATGAGTCAATTTAAAATTTTAAAAATTATAAAATTTAAACTTGAAATAATTTACGAATTATTTCATTTCTTCATTACAATGTATAATTATATATATATATATATATATATATATATACATATTGCAATAATATCTTAGTACATTACTTATTATATTCAAAAACTTGCGGATAAATTCACATGCCGCACAGATACCTTATTACACTAGTGTGGATTATTATACTTCAATACTTATAATATTTAATGTAAATTTTATTAATATTATCATTCAATTTTCACAATTAATTACATTTACCGATTTGATACAATTTTAAATTTAATGTTACCATCGTCACTAAATTAAATAAAATTATCCAGTTTTTTCTCACTTCTGTTGCCAACTCGGTCACCGTGCAACTAAAATTCGTTACACAAGTAGCATATATTGCTTCAGGGTTGCCGGTTTCTATCATTCTAGTACTGAATGTTTAAATCCCTCTCATACGAAACATCGTACGTATGGGCTTCTGTAAGCCCTCCGATTACTTTAATTATTCAAATGAAAATGGCTTTCTTATAATTTTTAAATTATATAGGCAGTGATTTATTTTTCTCGGACTATTTTAATCTAAAAAATTTTAAGATAATTTTTACTATTTGTTTTCATTATTATTATTATTATTATTATTATTATTATTATTATTATTATTACTGTAATTATTGTATAGTAATACTCGCTGCATTAGTTATTATTATATTGCGTGTTGAATATTTCATTAAACACATTTGGTTCGATTATCAGGAATCAACGTCTTGTTTCGAATTTAGTAATATCGTAACTATATGTGTGTTGACTGATAGATTTTGTGCTTTTTTTTCTTTTTATGTCGCACTTGTGAAGTTCATATGTCTCTCATCATCGCCACATTGAATTTCGGTAGCCATCTATAGAAATTCTTTCATGCAAAAAAAAACAAAAAAACAAAACAAATGCGCGATGTAATACACAGAAATGAAAACGAAACAATACTCGGACGATCGTTGGAAAATGTTGAAATTAACAAATCAGGGCGGCCAGCAGTGCACGGATGAATAGATCGAGGGTAGACGGGCGAAAGATGGGTTTTAATATTTAGGCGGAATATGATGATTTTTCAATCATTGGATCGGATTAATTGGTCGACAGCGGCGGGAACAGGCATTCCGGATATGCGACGATGGAATTTACGGAAGAGCCGCTTGCAGTAACGGCGAAATGCGAGGAATTCCGCGATGCAGGGGAGTGGCGTAATTACGGCGGAAGGTGAATTGCTAGAGACGGTCAGTTAGTGAAGTCGATAAAGTTTGGCTCGGCTAGATTAGTAATTTAAATTACCAATTACCGGCGTAGAAAGTGGTTGAAGTCGCGGCCGTCGGTCGTCCATCTGCATAACGGATGTTGCGATGTACATCGTGATGTGCCGGGGATATTAATGCACATCGCGTACAGAGAAATGCAATAAATTGCATTCCTCCATTTTCTGCGACGAACCCTGTGGGGTTAAAACGGTGTGTCCAAGTAGCCGGAAAGAGCGCGGTGGGAGAGAATTAAAAAATGACGAGGTCCGCTTAGTGTGGAGCGTTTCTTCATCAGCGCCATCCATCATAGAATGCTGCGAGTGCTCGTTCATTCGCTCGGAATATATTCCGTCGTTGCGAGCATGTGTAATGTATGAGATGGGAGTTGCGAATAATCTCCACCCTCGGTCCGCTAGTGGGGGGTGGATATATTTTGCGGTTTGCATTCGGCTCGAACCGGATTGGACGCTCTTTCGGTGAACAAACGCTGAATTAGTCCGAAAAACAGAAAGTCACCCCCTGATGCAAACACCTAATCCGAAGGGGTATCGTGGACAATAGCAGAAGAAAAAAAACGTACTTTTTCAAACCACGCGTTGAAAAATTCCGAACGATTATAGAATATTTCGTACTCTCTATTAGCGAGAATGGGAGGAAAATCATTCCCCATTTTTCGTTCAGCCTTCTTTCCAATTATCATGAGCTTAAGTTTTTAAAAGTTTTCATTTTCGAATTCTGCGCGCGATTAATTTTGTGGATTCGAAAATTTTTACAGTTAATATTTATAACCGCTCGAATGATGATTCTGTTCCCCGCTTATGAAAATATTTTGGATGAAATAGCGATTCTCTAGCCGTTTGACTTTTATTTTCCGTGTTAGCAACACGGAAAATGCTGTCCAAGTAGAAGAAGAGGATTGAAAAAAGAAAAAAAAAGTAGCAACGTGAAAAGAATTTTTCGTGAAAATTATGCTATTAGGGACTGGACCAGCAAAAACAAAAACCAGGTGTTTCCGACGCGTCAACGTGGTCACTAGAGATGGGGCATCGATACAAGTATTATCGCGTTTAGTTGAAGTATCCGAATCATCATTCATTTCCGAATTCGACGCAGAAATTATAATAATTCTATCGTAGCAAGCGAAAATCGATATTAAAATTACCACCGAGTATAATTATAAGTATATCTAAACTTAATTTACAAACTGTAAACGTGACGAATTATTGACTTATGTCATTCATAGAAGTTTATTGTTTAGAAATAATTAGTTTTTCCGGTGCTACTGAAAAATAACGGAGACACATTTCCCTACGGAGCCCAGCTTACAACAAAACGATCTTTACGAATAATTAATAAAATACAAAAAAAATTATATTTATTAATAACTTTGACAAAAATTAGTGAACAAAACCGAGCGAATATTTATACATGTAACGAACGAACGAATATAACTATATTTTAAAACACCAGCCGCTAAAATCCGAGTCATCGTTTTTTTTTCAAAAAACATATAAGATCATTCGATAAATTTTTGTCGAGTAATTAAGTACATTATTGTTTGCTGTTTATATTGGCTTGCTTTACGGTATGCTTAGCAAACTTTTAATTGTACACCACGTAATGCTACAATCCGTCGACTTCATTAACAGCTCTGGACACTTTTATTATATACCAAAAGTATTTAAAATTTCATAAATATTATAAAATAAGGAGGGAACGCGGGGGATTTTCTTATTACCCTTAGTGTATGAAATAGTCTAATTCGGTTTTTGTGCGGCGAAAACTAATGTGAGATTAGCTACCGATTATTGTTTTTAACCGAAAATCGTTATAAAATTTTGTGAAATTTCCCCTCGTCATGACGGAAAAAATATTAGATTGCGCCCAGCCGTAAGACATATCGAAAATTACGCTTAGTTTAATCTTATTTCACGATTCCGTACACACATAATGCACCGAATCCTAATAAGAAGATGGTTCGAAAACGACAGAAATATTTAATTATAATATGCGATAACTCGTGAACGCTTTGACTTGTTAATTTCGAAGTCTGGATTGTAGATTACGATTAAAATTCTCTTCAAGACAATCTATTATTTCAATATAATCAAAATTACCCGGTGCGCAAAAACAAATCAAAAAAAAAAAAAAAAAACGAAATACAACATGGAATTTAAATCGACCTCAAAAATCACCTTTGTAATTTTGTCGAATATCGGAAATGACTATTGACACGATTTTCGAAATAAGTAAATAATATTTCTTTTCCGTTTATTACCGAACAACGCATATATCAAAATATAAATACCATTTATCGGTTTTACTTCACTTTAATAAATCATATTGTTTAAGTTTCGGATGGTTTGTGTTTATTCATTTAAAAACATTTATGCATTTATAATGCATCACGAATAATATACCGAAAGGTTAGCGAGATAGGTGTTTTGATGGGCCGGGAAAGTTAAGATATTGTTTATGATTTTTTTGAAATACGAGATGACACCCAAAATGATGTCGGAAAATTTAAGAAATAACGTATAGAAATACACGAAATCATCTGTAAAATAACATTGAAAATTAACTAATGAAATAAAAATGTGTGTAACTTGTACTCGTACTTTTCTGGGATAAAACGTACCGCGATTTTTAATATTCACGTTTTATTACGTTTCACATTTCACTTCAGTTAGTAAATTTAAAAAATAACAACGATTAAACAATAATTTAAATACACCCGGATTATTTTTTTGTCCGCTTGTTACCTTTACCGACACTCTAAATTATTATACCATTCTTACACGTTGCAGAGGAAAATTCTGCGATACATTCGCAGTAATGGAAACTGTAGTAACAGTTATGAAAATTCCATAGACTAAACCCCTGGGGGGGAGGGGGGGGGGTCTGGAACTTATTTCCATTGCTAGGTAGCGAGTTTTGTACTTATTGTATACTTTCAGTAGTCGTGAATAATTTTTCATTACTATTATTATTAGTATTTTTTGTTTTTCGGTTTTCCTAATGAGCTTGTGTAAAACAGATTTACTTTGCTTTTTAAATGTTCCGTTTATTTGAAAGCTTTTTTTTACACATATTAGGAGATTGCTTTTTTGTTGCTTTTTTGTTTTTGGTTCCCATTTTTCTTTCAAAAATAGATTTCTACACTATTCGTTAGCGACTTCTCATCGTGCAAAGAAACGGCAGATTAAATTAGTTTAAATGCCCAGTCAGCTCTACCGTAAGGTACACAGTTCGCATGAAACTGCTGCGCAGAATAAAAATAAACATCTCCGGCGCTGGGTTAATGTACCTAGTTGACGACGAGCTGGAATATTTAGAAAAGGAAATATTAAAGTTTCGAACTGGTAAAGCAAATATTTTGTCAGAAATGTCTACCGAAACACGTAACGCAACGTGATTTTAATAACGCTCCGAAAAAATGCCAGTGAATTTTTAAAACTGTTCTCTATACGTATGTGTATCCGGTAAAATTTGTTCGACTATATTTAATATGATCAGAAATATCAGAAGTTTAAATATCCGCACATGATTGCTACAGTGAAGAGACCGTCTCATATCGCCCCATATATATACGATGAACTGTTACACATGGAACCTGGAAAATAAAAAATATCAAAAAAAAAAAAAAAAAAAAAAGTTCGAATTTCCAACAGCGTTAAGAGTAGTACGGGAAGTTCAAAAAAAAAAAAAAAAAAAAGAGATAACGCAAGTAGAAAAAAGAAGAAATAAAAGACAAAACGAAATAAAAAAATTTGGGTGCGGCTATACTGGGGCACAGGGCCGTTGATTTAACGTGAAACGCCTGTATCGGTTTAAGTATTTATATATGTTTATGTTATATATATTAATTACAACGTAATTCTTAGGCTACCCCCCATTCGAAAAAATGTCCCAATTTTATGTAACGCTAAATGTCCCAATTTTATGTAACGCTAAATGTCCCAAAAAAATGTCCCAGAAAAATGTCCCAATTTTATGTAACGTTTGTTATATTTTGTAGGATTTTTGTTATTGTTATTTAAAAAATGTCACAATTTTATGTAATGAAATATGTAACGAAAAATGTAACGAAAAAATGTCTTTATTTTATATAACGGAAGGTAAATGTTAGAATAGGATTTTTATGGTTATGTTATTTTTTGTGTGTGTTGATGCCAGTAAGAATTACGTTGTAAATTTTGATCATTTTATACAAAGTATAGAAGAGAAAGAGACAGAAATGAAAGCAAGAGGGGTCAAGGGGCACAGCCCCTTGCGAGGCCAAAATGGCCGAGTTTATATATATATATATATAAATATATGCGGTGAAAACTAATAGTCATTGCGTTGCGTGATTTCGTTTCACAACTTCGTTTCACTATTTCGTTTCACGAGCAATTTTCACAATGTTTCAATTCAAAAACAAGAGGTTTATTATTATTACGACTATTTTTGTTATTAATATTCTATTAATCCACGCTATCAACGAAATTTTTATCGCGTTCTTCGGTATTTTCAGATTTTTTTCATCTTGAATTTCCTTCGATACACTTTTCATTAATTTTATTAATACTACTTCCTTCGTATTATCTCTATTTTACTATTTAATTCTCTCGGATGGCACATAGCAAGTTTTATCATAATTCTGAGTGTGTAAAACTTTAAGTTGAATTTAAAAGAAAAAAAAAATGTACACGTTGGTGCGTAAAAGAATACAAAATAAAGTCCCCGGTTTGGTGCCTAGAAGAAATTAATTTCTTTGCTGAATTCCTTCGGTGGTAAATACTATCAATGGGGAAGCCCTAGAGAAGAAGAACGAACGAACTGGGCCATTACACAGGGCTCATACGGAATTTTTTACAGAAAAATCCACTAGAAACGAGCCAGGGTTTTTACCTGAATTTTATTAACCAACTCCAGTTGAAAATATTGTTATCAATTTGCGTTTCACATTGTCATTCAACCTTGTACAAGCCAGCTACCGAATTTTGTGTTAGACAAATTTCACTGCTGCATATTAATGCCCATATCCCCCTCCAAAAAAAAAAAAAAAAAAAAAAAAAAAAAAAAATAAAATTAAATAAATAAAAAAAAGTATATATATATATATATATATATATATATATATATATATATCCTGATATAATTATCATTACACTGGCTAAAATGAAAATAATGTTATTCGCAGCACTATGTGTAAAAATAGTAGTGAAGATAATAGCGGCAATTATAGGCAATTTGTTTCATTTATCCGTTCGCGCGTGTTGCTAATTATGGAAGTACAATAAGAGAAAAAAAGCCGTTTAAAAATCCGGCGGCGTTTCGAAGGAATAGTCGAAAAGTGTTTTTTTTTTTTCCTTTTTCCGCGAGAGGGATGGACTAAAAGCAGAATAAAAAGGAAGACGACCCCGGATGACGTGGAAGAAAGGCGCGATGGATGTAGAGACATTTTAAATACCTTATTTCGACGGAACGGGTAAGGCTAAATGTATTTCGGAAAAAATGAAAAGATGATAACAGCGTCGAATGATGATAATGACAAAAGAGGTGACGATGATAATGATTAACTTCGGCTGGCTTTTTTTTTATCTGTTTTCGATCTTCCTAGCGACAGAGTTGGTACTTTCCGAATTTTTTCCCACCCCGCTTCTTCGACCGGCGGTATAAGAAGAATCGAAGTGGTAACGAATAAAAGAGAATTAACGATAAAACGGGAGCTATAGAATAGGAATACTAATGCGAAGGCAGAAAAGAAAATGTAACGAGGAAGAGTGAAATGAGCGACGACGAGATTGGATGGAAGAGCAGACAAAAGAACGTGTAATTAACCGAGCACGGGGAAAAAAAAGGAAGAAAGTCTAAATAAAAAGAATCTTTCTTTTCGTACTTCCGTCGTCGACTGTTCGATCACGGACGGCCAATCACTTCTCTCCGCTTCGCAGTCCTTTTTTTTCTCTTTCTTTTTTTGTTTTCATTTTCCTGGCACTCTTTTTAATCGTATTTCCTTTTGTACCAAGTTCGCGCGACGAATGAAAGTCTCTTCCGGGGAACTATTTTTGTCTTCCGCAGCGACGTGTTGCGCATTTTTCCTGAAATTGTGTCCATCCCGGCGGATTTTAAACTTTCCGCCGTTTGACTTTGAGGGTTAATTTTTAATATTTTAATAATTCAAACTCGTAAAAATCACCAAACGATTATATTCTCCAAAACGGAACAAAAAACAAAGCCATAAAGAAAATTAAAATAAAAGGAAAAAGTAAAAGATTCAAAAAAATGTAGTTTAACGCCTGGTTTAAAATATTCGTACTTGTACTTTCGATTCGACGCCCAATTGAAATATCCGTAATAGCTTTTGTAATAGCGCAAATAATAAATCAAAACTTTATGAAATATAATAAAATTTTTCACCTTCTTGTAAAATGTCTATCAATATTTAATGAAAAGTTTAAACTTTATTTTTCATTTATCGTCCAAATTGTGAATACATTTCTCTTAACACCGTTCGCATTTTATATATATATATATATATATATATATATATATATATATATATATAACTATATCTCTGCCATTATGGCCTCGCAAGGAGCTGTGCCCCTTGACCCCTCTTGCTTGCATTTCTGTCTCTTTCTCTTCTATATACAAAACGATCAAAATTTACAACGTAATTCTAAATCGGTCCATGTGAATATAATAACATAATCACAAAAATCCTATAAAATATAACAAACTTTACATAAAGTTGAGACATTTTTCGTTACATAAAATTGGGACATTTTTTTAGGACATTTTTTATAATGGGGGGTAGCCTAAGAATTACTGTGTAATTAATATATATATATATGTTTTTTTGTTTTTTTTTGTGGGCGCGCCAGCGGCATTGACCCAACAACAGGAAAAACTAAGCTAAAGAACTAAATACCTAGGTGGTCCGAAATGGACGCAACAAAGGACAGCAGTGCAGACACCACAGAAGATGAAGGAAAGGAGAGGATAAAAGAAGAGTTATATATATATATATATATATATATATATATATCAGGTGTACATGAAATGCGGATTTGAGAAACCAGGATGTAGTGCGTAGTATAAAGATTTGACACAAATGGCGTTTTGTTGAAAATCGCATTAATGATAAATTGAAAAATTGGTTGCATAGTATTATTGTGCTGCATGCTGTATGTCGAAATTTGTGCCAAGTAGTAAGAAGCATTCGCCGTCAACATTAATTTTTTGATTTTATTGGAAAAAAACTGCTGCTAAATCGTACCGATTGCTTCGAGAAGCTTATGGTGAACTTGCTTCATCGCAATATACGTGCGAACGACGGTTTCGGCGTTTCAAAAGTGGTAACTTCGATGTTGCTGATAAGAAACACGGTAAACCGCCAAAGACGTACCAAAGATGCAGAATCGTAAGCGTTGCTGGATGAAGAAGAAACGCAAAAACAATTCCTAGGAAAAATAAAGCGTTAGTCACCCAATCGCCTATGAGAGATGGAAAATATTCGGAAGATAGGCGCGGATGGGTACCACAGGAGTTGACCGAGAGACGCAAAAACACAGGTGAAATTTCGCTCCAACGATACAAAGTAGTTTTTACACATCGTATCACGTTACTGGAGATAAAAAATGGATTTATTTTGAGAATCCCGAGTAGAAAAGATCATGATTAGACCCAGACCACTAATTACATAAAACCGCAAGACGAAATCGTTTTGATAGAAAATCTATTCGATGGAATGGAAAGGGTATAAGTCTATTATGAGCTCTTAAAGCCTGGTGAAATGGTTAATAACAGACGCTACCAACAGAAATTAATCGATTTAAGCCGTTCTTTGCTCACAAAATTACCAGAATATCAAAAAAGGCAACTCAATTTTTCTTCATGACTACGCTCCATCGCATACAGCAAAATCGGCTCGCGACATGTTGGAAGCACTCAACTGCCTATGCGGCTTACTCACCAGACGTGGCTTCTTCCGACTACCACTTATCTGAATTCATGTGTCAACTTGCTAAGCAGCGCTTTGGTTTCCTACGAAGATGTGAAACAATGGCGTTCCAACAAAAACGGAGAAGATTTTTACTAGTGTGCTATTCTAAATTGTCTGAAAGATGGAAAAGATGTATGTAACTACCGATGGAGCATACTTTGTTGAGGGAAAATCACTTTTTATCATTCTTTCGAATTTAACGTTTTTTTTTTTTTTTTTTTTCTAACAAAAAATTCGCATTTCATAACACCTGATGATGATATACAATTCTTTTTCCTTGTTTTTTTCTTTTTTTTTTCTGAGTGACTAGCCTACATTAAAACCCAAAAATATATAATAAACAACAAATGACTGTTTTTCTTGGTTAGGCAGTAGTGTTAAAAACGTTCGGGTATTGCCCCCAGTAAAAAAACCAAAAAAAAAAAAAAAAACTAAAATGAAAAGTAATTTTGTAAAAACCTTTTTCATCGCTATTTCGGCTTTTTCAAATTAATATTCGAAATACGCCAACAAGGTAAATAGGAAAAAAGGAATTTGCGGAATTTTTCAGAAACAATAATGAGTAGATATCATTAATAAAAAATGTACAAGGACGCGTGTCGTCGGTTAAGCAAAAATTTCGCTCGGAATTTTTAATCTAAATGAAAAAAAAAAAAAAAAAAAAATTGACGATTGTATAAAAGACAGGCGACGCGAATAATTACGATAATCAGACATTACGGAAAGATAAATTTCTCGAAAAATTCATTTTATTAATAAAGATAATGCGGGGTAGGTACGTGTAAAAAATGACGCGATATATTTCGGGTTATATATTTTTCAATTTGAATAATAATTTTACGTTTTTAAATTTTTTTAATCTTCAATAAGCTGTAAGGATTCGCGGTTTCTTTTAATAGTTTCGGAGCCACCAGCATCCACCGCCGCGGATTCGTATATCCGCTGTTTGCCACTTTTCGTCCAAATTCGCGACCGGCTTTTCAAACGAAAAATCCAGTGCCCACCTTTAAAGATTTTCAACTCGGAACACTTAATAATCGTCGGTCATCGTTCGACAATCTTCGAAGAATGACGACTGTTTTTCGAAAAGAAAAAAAATTCTTTGGATAAATAAACAAAAATCTGCCTGTGTACAGGGGCTTCTTCAATTGCCTTTTAACGAGACATAAAAACTTTCGTTGTGTGATTCCCGGTAATTATTATTTGAATTATTGCTCCGATTCAAATGCGTAAATGAAACTTAAATAACAGGAACTTTTGCTTTTTTTGTTCAGGCGTGTGTAGTGATTGTACTTTGGCCTAATATCGAAATATAATATTTTGCTCTAATTGACTATAATAAAGCTTTCGACTCTTTAAAACATCGGTGTACTTATTTGCATTACTTAAAAGTCAAGAAGTTCCAGAAAATTACATAATATTAATAAAAAATATGTATAAGGATCTTAGAGAGTCAGAATATTAACCGATGTAGAGGGTCGGTACTTTGATATTAAGAAAGGGGTTAGACAGGGAGACCCGTAATCAGCGGTTTTGTTTAACTGCGCGTTGGAAGATATTTTTAGGAAGTTGCACTGGGATAACAAAGGTTTAAACACATAAATGGAAAAAGGAATTTCCAATTTAAGTTTCGCAGATGACGTGGTTCTCTTGTCAAATTCCTTAGAAGAACTAAAAACTATGATAACAGAATTAGACGATGTGTGCGGAAAAAAGCCGGGGACTTTCCATAAAGATCGGAAAAACGGAAAACATTTACAGAAAACCGAAACGCTAAAATAGTACAAGTTAACGGAATGTTTATAGTAAATCAAGTAACGTACCTCTAGGGGTCAGCAATTATCTTTTGAAAATCGTACTGAAGTAAATACTAGAATAACGAGAGCTCGGAACAAGTATTGGACATTAAAATATATTTTTAAAGGCCCTTTTAACAATTACCACGAGAGTATAATTTTCAACGCCACTATTATTATACGCAATTTAACATACGGTAGTCGAGACTTTAAAAATTATTAATAAAATAAAGGTAACACAAAATACAATTGAACGGTCTATTTTAAATATTAGGAAAAAAAATAAAGTACCACTCGAACTGATTAAACAAAAATTAAAAAATAATATAGATGCAATCAGATGTGTTAGAAGACAAAAATGGGCTTGGGCTGGTCACGTAGTGAGAATGAAGGATGACAGATGGACATATAGAGCCACTTTCTGGTTTCTTGCATATTATAAAAGAAGACGGGGGCATGTATCAGTTGACAAGGTGGAGGGACGATTTTAGTAATTTTTTATTGAAAAAAAATTTTCAAAGTGTAGCCATAGATAGGATTGAATGGGAGAGATTACAGGAAACCTTTGTCCATCATGGACCGAGGAAATTTAATATTTAGTTTTTTTCTATATCAAATTTATACTATTCATGTTTGTTATATAGTTTAAGAATTTCCTCAATAAAGGTTTATTATTTATTATTATCATTACTTTGACCTAATAGGCGTTTTATGTCAAAAATTTATGCACTCATTTATGACGTCATTTCATTATTTGACAACGAACCGTGCGCCCTTTTAAGTTAATCATCGGCGAAATGTGGGGCGATAGCTTTGCAAATTCAACATAAACTATTCGCTTTTTTTTTCTGTTTTTTTTTTTTTTCATTCATAATTCGGTTTATTATCGTTAATTTAAAAAATCCGCGGATAATGCGTTTTATTTATTTACATCAAAGTATGAAAAATATGAAAATATTATTCTAGCTTGAAAAAAAAAAAGAAAAAAAAAAGGTGATTACCTCAATTAAATATTTAATTAAATGTGAGTATTAAAAAAAGTAATTTCCACAAAACAAGAAAAAATAACGCCAAACTATGTTATAATTAAAATATCGTAGTAGTCGGTAAATTTTAAATACACATCTTTCGCATATTATTCTATGAAACGTATACTTAAGTATGTGTGAGCGATACTTTTTGTACATGAAAGTCGAAATCCTACTAAAAGACACACCACTAACGGCGGCATTAACCGAAGTATAACTGGAATAGTATTTAATGATCTGTATAAACGTTTAACATATTTACAAATCGGGCTTTTAATAAAAATATATCGTTTAATTCACAGAAATATTCGCGAATCCCCCATCACAGATGAGTGCTTGAATAGCACCGCAGCAGCGGTATTACAGAGAAGTCACCCCGCCAGTGAGAGATTACGAAACAAGAGAAACTCGGCATTCATTATCGTTCTATCGAATTCGAAACGCATCATGATAATTGCGGCGTTCAAAAAAAAAAAAAAGAAAGTCAAAATAGCGCTAGAAGCAATCTGCGTGATTGGTTCTCGACAGTGTGCCCTGATGAAAATCGCAGAGCTACCAGCGCGGATTCAATAGCGGACATTTTAGAGTGGTCGCGATGAAAAAAGATTTTAAACGGCATAAGATAATGTCGCGCACCTTGTGACCACCCTGTCGTCCGGTGAGGGACTATATGAACCGAAGTGTAATAAATTAATTCGGGAAATTTTAACGGGCGTGGAATTTTTTGTCACGCAGTAATTATCGGAAACATATTCACATTCTCCCTATATAGACCGTGTCGCGGTGTTTTAAAAAACAAAAAAATAGAGAAGAAAGAAAACATTACTTTAGAAAAAGTTCAATTGGACGAATGCAAAAAAAAAAAAGAAAAAAAAAGCAACTAAAAAGCTCGCCAATTTTTCAGCTGCTTAAACATTGTTGAAGATTACGCGATGAAAAACAAAAAAAAAAAAAAAAAAAAGAAGGAAAAAAGGAAGCAGTCTTAGTTCCATTAGGGCGAAGGGTTTTTTGAATTACACTTAGCGAGAAGCTGAGAGTTAAAAGTTGGTGAAAAATTTTTCGGTTTTCCCGAGACTCATATTTTTTCTCGCCGAATGAACTTTAAAAAGAATAGCGTTTGTACGATAAAAAATCCAAAAGCGCGCGTTCGAATTATTTGTTTTTCTGTTTTCTGATAGGTTTGACTGTTTGAATACACGCGCTAATGAACAAATAAAAAACAACACATAACTTGCCTTTCGTTTTCGTGTATATTCGCGTCGCTAGTGGTGGTGGTTTAACTACTTCGCTACGAAGCAGTGTCAAAATAATTAATATACTCCTATTTATGAAACACGCATGATTCTATTATTCGACGCCGCCAGCGGGGATCGATTTGCCTCCGAGGAGGATCTGGCCGTTAAAACGAAGTGGCATGCAACCACGACACGTCCGAGAATTTCGATAATTAAGCAACTAAGAAGCAACATTCGCACTTTTAGACCGTCTCTCCTTGTAACGCGGGGTCTGCTCGTCGGGCACTTTGAAAATTCCGTACTCTCTCCTCTGCCAGGGAATCGTTCGACAATTGTAACTGTGCGAGCTACTGGACGACGGTAATTGAAAATGAATTGGGTCTGGCTCAAATGTAAAATGGAGCCCGGGCTGCGCGACGGGGTTTCCGTGAAGTACTCAGGAATTGTTTGTGTCATCACGCGTCGATTTAAGCGTGCGTCTTGCGCGGCACGCACGTGCGTGGCGGTAGAAGGAAAATAAAACTGCGGACGATGAGGAAATAAAAGAAAGATAAAATAATCGCGGCTAATCGAGCGTCTGACCGAAAAAAATATCAGCGCAGAGAGCCGTGGGAGGTGGGGGTGGGGGGGGGGGCTGATCAGCAGTTTAAAACGCGTAAAAATTGCATAATAATTAAATGACGGTACGATCGATGCAGATGTGCAACTGCAGTTCAAGATGCACTTTGTAACGCGGGCAGCGATAAAAATGGGATAATAGCGTCGTGCAGTTCGACGTATCGCGGCGAGTCTTATAAAAATATTTTTAAGTTCTTCAAAAGAAGTGTGAGCTCTCTTCTACACGGCTTTTTATCTGGGTCAGAACTGATAAGAGCCGGGTACGCGCTATTAGTCGAAAGCGGGCCTATTTTTATCACGACCGTGTTCTATTGATATATTTTTCCGCGCTTTTCCTTAATCGTAGAAAAACAATTGTTTAATCAGCGCTATGCCACTTAATCGCGGCCAGGTTCCCCTTATTTTGTTACGCGTTCCGCTCTTCGAATTTTTTTTTATCCCATTATTCTCGCGAAATATTTTTATCCGCGTAGCCGGATCACAGTCTGATGATGACCAGTGTCAGGAGATTAATCTTGAAGCGTGAACTTCATGAAGCTGACACACGTTTACGACCCCGACTATTCTATTTCATTACCCGATCAGAATTAGACAACTTATTTACTCGGATAGTAAAATTCGACTATAAAATACCGGCCGAACAACTGGTGCACAGTGGCCACACCTGCGACCGATCTAGATTCGAGGTATACTATAGTATTTAGCTGGGAAGAAGATGGTTTGCACCGAGCGAGAAAGTGTGCCCGTAATAAGAACTTCCTGGATTCATTCAATTATGCCCGGCCAAAAGTATTAACTTTAAGAAAATCGCAGGTTATTTAACAAGAAGTTCGACGACCGTTTTAGCTTGACGAAAATTTTTGTATGTAAAAAATTATAAATACATATTTTTCAAAAAAAAAAAAAAAAAAAAAAAGTCGATTTATTTATATCATTTACGCTATTTCGTCCGGCTTTGAATTATACGAAGATGTAAAATCATCATCTCTTCGGGTAGCCTAACAGTTAGAAATATGGAGAAAAAATCGTTTCTCTCTCTCTCCGTATCTGTCCGCATTTATATAAACGTACGGTTCACGGAAACAGTTAAGGAACGTTAAGGGTTTTCTTTTTTTTATATTCGTAAAAAAATCGATTGAATATTTAGGCGATTATTTTGCCAATGATCTCGAAGATGCGAATAATAAGTAACAAATTTTTCATAATTTTTATGTCCACAATTTCAAATTTTGTAATAACGCGTGAAATATGTGTACAAACGCAATATGATGGACAACAAAAAAAAAAAAAAAAAAAAAAGACAGAAAAAACGAGCACTACATAAAAGTTACATTTTGCATAACCCTCGATCCATCTATGCGCATATATGTAGTTGTACATAACTTTGCTTTTCTAAGATTTTATTTATGTCTTAATAATATTTTGCTCGTGCATTAGTCCGGTAACGCCATATGTAACTCTGTACATTATCGTTCATTCATATCGATTCTGTACGTAAGATTAATTTGGCTTGAATTCGAATTATCCGATGTGTCGGTAATACGGGCGCTGAGGAATAGGAGGCTTTGACTAGTTCTGAGAATTTCCAGAGTAAGAGCACTTAACCTGATCCGAAAAGAAACCATTCTGTCGAGAAAAAAACTGCATTTGAGACTATCCGGTTTTTTTTGTTGTTTTTTTTGTTGTTTTTTTTGTATTATGTTTTTTTGTATTATGTTTTTTTGTATTATGTTTTTTTGTCATTTTCCTACAATAGTTCGTTAGTTGAATACTTTTTTGAAATCCCGTTAAATTATTATTTGAATATCAGTGAAAATGTTAATTTAAAAGCGAGAGTTATTTAAAGAAAAATCACTAATACCGAGCAGAAGGAGTTGCGAGCATAACCGAGATCAGAGATGTGTTCATTGTTTAAGTGGTAGCGCGTTAACTAAAAATTAAGGTAAGGATATTTCTCACACTGATCCGAGAATGCCTGTGCGAGTACAGGTTAATGAATTCTCCGTCGTCGCATAAGTAACAACCTTATTATTATTATGGTAGATCGGTATGTACTTTCACGGGTGAATTTCAAATTTATTCGTATAATTTTGTAGTAGGTTCGATAATCACACGTGTTTGTACGTATTATTTCAGTTTGAAAGATGCAGTCTCCCATTCCCCTCTTATGCTTTAATTTCAATCAACAAGGAAAATTCCCGATAACCACTAGTGTAAATATTCGCCCATACTTGCGACAGGTTCCATACTTCCCCCCCCTTTCCTTAAGGTGGGAAATACCTGTGCGGACATAAATCTATCACACAATTTTGATTGACAATCCCGGGCACTATATAGTATAATAGAATGGTCAAAGGCATTTGGCTGAATTTCCGGATGTAAAGGAGATACATGACTCTTGGTTATTTTCACTGCGCCAACCATGCCATCTTGAAAAATTTAAGGTTTCCTCTGTAACTACATGAGCCGCTGTTTTCAGAGTAGACCATCTGTAGCGAATACTGTAGCGTACCTTTGAAAAATGAATTCTCTGTTTCGGGGGAATTTAATGGGGTTTAAATTTTCGAATTTCGCGCTCGAATGAAATTCTGTAAAATTATTCCGCGACAGTTTGTAACGAATTCTTTGTTGTTTTTCTTGTTTGTATTCAGCCTGGTCCGTAACAGACTCTTTAGTATTACTGAAAAATACCATCGATCACATCCTCTCGTCGCGCTACTATCATTTCCCGTATTTCTTAATAATGACCTTGCAGCGCGATCGAAACTTAATAAAAGTAATTTTAATAATGGTAATAATAATAATTAAGAAGAAGAAGAGATAAGTATTTTTTTTTTTTTCTTCCGGCTTTATTAATAAATGTATCATCGACGGTGTTGTTTTTTTTTTGTTGTCATTATATAGTAATACCATGAAAAAAAATATGTACTTTTTTTTTTTTTTGTCATTCCTTCCTTTTATTTTTTTTTGAAATTGATGCCGCGTTCTAATTATTTATTATTTAAAAAAAAAAAAAAATACATAGCTGGTCTCTGCTCGTGTTTTTTTTTTTTTTTTTTTTTTTTTTTTTTTCCTTGTTTGGGTTTTTCCCTGGGCTTGTCAGCAACGGACGATTACCCATCAACATGTGTACATAGCAGCAATTAGGAGTAACAAGGAATGGAATCTGATAAAGAATGCTATACCAAAGATGGAGAAACAATAACAATCAACGTCGAAAAATGCCAAACGTATGTATCCTGAAAAGAAAAGAAATGACGAAGGTAAGAGCAAAAGGAGTTAGCTGTCCCATACCATGGTCACATCTGCAATTACAGAGCCCACAGTACAAACGGACAAAGGAATCTGGCTATAAATAATTAAGGAAGAAGAAACACGGGATGTTTAAAAAGCAGTTAGATCCATCTAGCACGAAACCTATATAGAACACAGCGCTTAGCGTCCGTAAACAATTATCCGAAAGTTCAATGACTTTCTCCATCACTATAAAGCAAAGTTTATAGTTTTTAATTATGAAACATTAATCATATTTATGGCGACGACTGCAGAAACAGCGCCTACCATTCTGTTAAAAGGAAATGAGCAGCTGCTCGTGTTCACGCTCTAGAATAGGTCCATTTTTCTTACATCGGTGACTCCAATTTATATTTATTCCTTATACATGTGTATGATTTGAAATAATGTATTCATTTTTCTTACATCGGTGACTCCAATTTATATTTATTCCTTATACATGTGTATGATTTGAAATAATGTATTGCGCGAATGCTGAATGTTTCAAAACTAGTTATTCGCTTTTTCTCAGCCCCCCCCCCCGGGAATTAAATTTTCCCCATCTATCTCTGTCACCTATAATGTATACTCGTGTGAGAAATCGAACGTGTAAAAGAATCCTATTAAAAAGTGTCTCCATCAGACAGAACGGAAAACTGTACAGTGCCTTTCACTGTGAAAAGTTTTTGAAAGGAACACATTCCGGTTTCTTGGTTAATTATAAGTGTGCACAACGGTATATTACCTGATTTAAAAACTGAAATATTTTAAAGGACTTTCCTCCGCGGGCGTGTGATGAACGAGTAAAACAAATGCGTTTAAACAAGAAGAGTTAAAGATGGCGGATATTAAAAAAATATGAAAGATTGCGAATTTTCTTCCTTTTTATTTTGTTTTTTCTTTTTTGACTTGTCAATCGAGCTGAAATAATTAAAAATGAAAAAGGAAAAAAAAAAAAAGGAAAAAAAAGTTTTAATAATAATAACCGGAATAAAAATAATACGTGCCGAAGGAAATATATCGTTATAAATATTTTCTGGACTACCTTTTAATTAATGTTAAAAGGTATCGTATAATTTTTCCGCAAAAATAAAAAAAACAATAAATGCAAAAAAAGAAGAAAAAAAAAACGTTCCACAGGTAAAACAAAAAAGAACGATCGAACTAAAGTTAAAAGAGTGCACTATAAATATTAATGCCAACATGAAATAATGTTTGTACATTAATACGAGTGTGTATATGTAGTTGCCGATTATTGATAATTTTAAATACATTTCAAAATATGATATGCTTTTTTTTTTGACATTTGTCCTACCACATTATACCTATCATCGCTTAGCAATTTTAATACCACGAATCGATTATAATTTTTCCGAAAAGTTCCTCTTCGCATATATATATACATATATATATATATTTAGGAGAATACTTACCGATGATCAATATTTACCTATTTTCGGAAATAATGACATATTATAATGATTATTAAACAAATTTATACCATTTTTTTCTTTTTGGGACAGATGGTTGCTTAAAGTTTGGAAAATTTTTATCAATCTATTTTTCGTTAATTTCATTAATTTTATTAATTGCAATTTTGCACATGGTTTGAATTCGGGGTTATCTAATAAAAACAACGGCTTCCGAATGACTAAATTTTGTACCGAAAAAAAGCATGAAAAAAATGTACGTATCGAGCAGAATTCTAGGGCATTTGAATAATTTTATATTTCAGGTAATCTCTATCGTGAAAACAAATTAGAAAATAATAAAAGACAAAACTGTTATCGCTTATATATGTAGCAAAAACTAGAAGTCGAATATTATGAGAAGAGTTAAAACGATTCCATGTATAATATTAAGCTGATAAGAACAGATACTACACTTTGATCTTAGCCAATAGGCCCGAGAATGTATAATAAGTTCTGAATATTACTATAATTTAAGTTCGTATAATGCTGCTAAAATCTGTAATCGTCGGAAGGTCGCAAACTTTTTCCTCTTATCAGAAACTTGTAAGATGTGTATAACTCTAGTAGTATGTGTATAATCATCATTTCACAAAGTGACATTTCATTATTCATTCTGTTCGGAATTTTTTGTGAACTTTTATATTATCGTCAGGAAATCGAAATATGATACTGTTACAAGAAGTTTTCGATCGCTCTAAATTTTTTTTCTTAGATTTTCAGTGTCTCAAAGGTGCGCAGATTTTTATAATTTGTACTATCTGCTATATTTCCGTCCGGTGATATAGGTACGCTTATCTGTAAGTTGTATTTTCAAAGTATAATTCATCGCGCCACTAAGGCGAACACTGTGTTTAACTGTTCGTAAACTATTCAAAAAATGTATTCGTTTTATTACTAACCCACCAGACATCGATGTGCCTGTAAAAGAAAAAAAAAAAAAAAGAGGCAATTGAACTTAATCCCCGAAACTCCAAACTGCGAGTTTGAACTTTAATTGATAAAATTTCTTTATAACACGCATGTTAATTTTTTTGGACTTTTACCAGCGGTCCCATCGATAAGAGGGTTGCACAATTTTTTTTTTTTTAGATGAGCATTTTATCTAGACGATTTTAAAGGTCTGTTGTATGTACGTTAAATGGTTCCAATCGAATTTTATTTAATTTTTTGCAAATCGTTGCATTAACATTTGGCGAATGTGTCGCGTTTGGAATTATGAAAATGACAACGAATGCTAGATTATCTTCGCTCGGTGCATATCACAATGCTGCAAACTATTAAATTTGATCCGGATGTTTTTTTTTGTTTTTTTTTTTTTTTGTTAATTTACCCCCCGGATAAAAACACCTGGTTCAAAGCAGAAGGAGAAGTTAAAGAGCATCTTATAAACCGTATACGAACCACACACGTTTTACACACGCCTAAGGGAATAGTAGAAGAAAACAGGAAGTAGTATAAAAAGGTATTCCAAAAGTATGTTAGTCTTCAGCGAACGGCCATTCAGCAGCCGTTCATCCTAGGGCGCCAATTCATTCTACGGCGTCTGCGGCCAAACTTCATCGACCCTTCATTTGCATACGCTAAAATTCTAAACGTGCAATAAATTTTTTCGCAAACCTCAACCTTATATATTCGATTAGTTTTTCATATAAACATCGAAATCGAAATTTTGGTTTTGACTGATATCGAACATGTCGAAGTTCTTCCGATAATCGCTGTCGCATTTAAAACATCTATATTCCCATACGTGCGTTTAGAACTTAACAATATTAATCGATTTCTTAATAAGTCTGACTTCGTTTGCAATGCGATCAAGTGAAAAGCGCCGCTTATTCGTAACGCCAGATAGACACGCCTGTACACCGTTAAGTTTTTTAAAAAGATGTGAATTTCCGAAACGTTTTCATTGTACGGTATTTTTATCTCTCTCTCGCTCTCTCTGGTAATATGTATTTTCTCTCAGACGCCGCCGAAACGGAAGTTCTAAACAAAACCAACTGAAAAATTCGCGAACTTTTGTCATTCTTTCCATCAGTACACCCATGGGCGACAATAGCTATTGTGCAAAGTATAGTTCCGTTTAATTATCCGATTTCAATATCGGTTCTGCGTCTAACTTGATTGAGCGCAGCGGCATTACGGCGAGTTCGAAGTCCGCCGTTGAAAATATCGAAAATTATCATTGGTCACGGTTGACGAGCGGGAAAAATTTGGAAAAAAAAAACAATATTAATTTACGTTATTTATTATTGATTTAATTTTTTTTTTTCGCGGTGATTTCTGTTAACAATCACGCGAAATATATGCTATTTCCAAAATAGAGGCGTTTTTGTTTTAGACTTTTTTTATTTTACAGGCACGAAAAATTTATAAAGAGTGGTACTTTTATAGTAACAATTTTAAGCAAAAACAAAAAACAAAAAAAACAGGAATTCGTTGATTTTATTGCGAACAAAAACTAATATTAGGGGTATTCTTGGTCGACAGATTTCTACAAATAATTGCAAAGTTGATTTCATTTAGGCGTAGGCAAATTCGCGTTTTTATTCTATCTTATTATTATTACGTTCTATCGAGATGATAACTTGAATAACGTTGTGCAGCGAACCGTTTGCATAATAATTTCGGTCTACTCCTGCGCCTCAGACAATGAGTTCCGTCGATTATTCGTATAATCCCCGTTATCGTTGCTTTTTCTTTTTCGCGTTCTCCGCAGATGCTGTCGGTTAGCCACTTTTCGCAAATTGTATTATCGTTGTTTTATTTTTTTCATTTCCAGATTTTGCACCGAATTTTCCGAATCCTTCACTAATTTCGGAAATTTCTATGTTCGTTTGTAAATTGCTTCTGCTTTTTGACTCGTTTTTTGTTTTATTACTAATACTTTAAAGAGGGGGGGGAATGCCAAAAACAATGGGACCTTGTTCTATTATTAGCGTTTGAAAGCATTTTTGTTTATTCCAACAATTCAAAGACAAAAACGCATCTCGTATACGGAAACAACGCAGCGGCATTTGGTTTTTTCCTTTTTTCACTTTCTCCCTTTTTCCCAGTTTTTTTTTAATTTTTATTTGTGGGGATTGTTTTATCGGTTTCGGAAATATACTATTTTTTAAACAGTATAAGCATAATCATTCGGTACTTTTATAGTGTCATACGGAGAAGTACCAAAAGAAATTGAAAAGCATCGAAATCCGTCAGTATTCCCGTAGCGGCAGAAGTTGATTTGGCTAGACAGTTTAATGAGCTTGCCACTAAAAATCTCAAAAAAAAACCCAATAAAGAATGCGAAGAAAATGTTTAATGTGTATAACGTGTGAAAAGGTTAATTAGTCTGACGAGAGTGTCCTTTTCCGACATTAGCCAGTCACCGTTGAGAAGAGTACGCCCAGCGTAAATAGCCAATTATGCACATCGGCCGTTTAGGGAACCAGGTACTCTTCTGCTTTGACCGAGCTTTCATCGCACATTTTCTTTCGACTGCGATAAGCGAAGAAGGGTACCAGTACACAGTAAATGCAGCGAACCAGCGAAATTAGATCGACAATTAAGGTATTAAATTAAATTTTTTATTTTTCGAAATTAAAAAAGAGTAACTCCTTAATTTGTTTTTGTTTGCGCAATTTATGCGGCTGTATATAGTGAATTCCACTTCAAATCTGGAAAAAGTACCGGAGAAAAAATCAGCATCCACCATTGATAATAGTGATGAGTTTCGCTCAAAAACGACATGTAGATCTGCGCGCCCCGATTGAAAATTTCGGCAGATCTACCCACCCTATTTATAACTTGCTGTTTTCCTTTATCCGGAATAATGTTCAGTGTGCATTCGAATTACCAGAAAACTCCTACACAAGCATGATCGCCCGGCAAAAAAAAACAACAAAGAAACAATAAACAAGAACACGAAATATGTGTCTTACTAACCTGTGTGCAGTCTGGTATGTTGCTGGACGTGACTGAGTTGCTTGAACCGTCTTTCGCAGTAAGAACACTTGTACGGTTTCTCGCCGGTATGCACTCGAATGTGCTGCACCAGTTGGTGATTCGAACTGAACGATTTCAAGCACTGTTGGCACTGATGCGGTTTGCTAACTTCCAGGCCACCGCCACCTCCGCCGCTGCTAAATGAGCTGCTCCCCACGCTAGCCGCTCCACCTCCACGCTGTTGCAGCTGCATTTGCATCGACTTGTGCATGAAAATCTGCGTAACATACACCAAAATGATATTAATAAAAAAACTGAAATTTCACGCGCGGGAACCTATTTTCCCTTGCAGCGTGTGTATGTGTCTGGCCGACAAGAATAATTCGTAAACTTGATTTAGAGCAGCCCCGCGTCGGTCAACGCTAGGGGAGATTGGTTGGATTTGGTCTTTGTGGGCCTCTTTTTTTTTTTTTTTTATTCTTGTCTTTGCGCAAGGGCTGTTTAACCACGAGCAAAATCTAAGGTAGCCCCCCCCCGCGCGCCCATTTTCAATAATCGCCAATTTTTGTAAGGTTCGGTGCATGCTACTGGGCGTCAGGTTAAACGGGGGCGAAATGGCGCGCACATTAGCCACCTGCAGACACCTCTCCGAAATGTATACCGATAGATCTGCCATTCCGCCCTACACTGTAGCCATCTTTGTTTATTCAGGCGACCCCCCCGTAAATTACCTTCAATTTCAACACACCTACGCTAAAGCCGGTTGTGTGTTCGTGCGTGTGGTTCCAGCGCACATCTGCCGTTCAGATTCGGAGTTTTCATTTCTACGGAAGAGTGTGTTGGTTGTAGACAAGGGTCTAGCCGGGTTTTGTGAAAAATGGTCTTATAGTCGAATACTTGCTTCTTCGGGTATTTTTCGGGAAAAAAGAAAAGTATAATATATGTATATGTGTATAGAGTGTTAATAATTAAAATAAAACAATAATCACAAAATTGACGGTAGTTTCAACTACCTTCTTTACGCGCGTAGGGTCTAAATTCGATAAAAATCGACTTTTTCGAAATTTACTTTTTGTTCTCTCTCTCTTTTCTTTCGATATTAACAAAAAAAATGACATGGATAGCGTCAGGCAAAAGTGTTACACACAGATGATGTTACCACTGCAATCTTGTTAAATGTCCCCATGTCAAAGTGTAAGCGGGTTTGATTTTTTTTTGTTCAATATTTTCCGTAAGATTTTATACTCCAAAAGTAAATTTGTAGTTGAAAATTATTCATATTTTGTATTAAGTAATAGCAAGCTACAAAACTATCTGAGATAACGTCAATGTACATTTCAGCGAGTCACGTCCAATGTAACAGGCACAAAATTGTTGTTACTCGAATTTGCGCAATCACTTCTTGCAAAGCATTTAACTGTTTTTTTTTTTGGTTTTTTTTCGATTTTCATTCTCACGTTCCCTCATTCGATCGGAATAATCTTCCTCGGACGAGTGCTTTCCTAAGCATTTATTTTATTTAAAAAAAAAAACAACAAAATGAGAAAAACTAACTACGTTTTTGTCACTTTCGATAGTAAAAAAAGACAGATTAAAATTAAGCAGCTCAGATGGTCGAAAATTAGAAAGTAATCTTAAAATGCGGAAAATGGCGTTTTTTTGTCCGTCGCCGTCCGCCGGATTTTTATTAGGAAGAGCGAGCAACAGAGTATCAGGGTGCGTGTGTAGTGGTGTACACTGCTGAGCGTGAATAATGGTTTATTTTAACGACTAGCGAAGAAAGCCTCGGAAAAATTATAAAAGCATTTTCTTTCGCGCTGCTACCCTTTCGTTCGTCAACTGGCTATCGGTCGACCGAGTGGAAATTGGAAAAGGAACTCTGCGGTGGGAGGTGTGCAGTGGAAATAAATAAATTGGAAAAAAATGAGCGGATAATACGATGGATGTAGCATCTCTCCATTTTACTAGCAACTCGAGGAAAAGAAAGAAATCTCGCAATTTTTTATCTCCACTTCTCACTTTAACTATTTTCCATCGCCTATCGTCCTTCTTGCAGCTAGCGCGACAGACAGACTGAGATAGAGCAGTAGCCGTCTGCAGATATAAATATACATATATATATCTCTATAAAGAGAGCTTTTCGCGTTTTATCATTGTGTTTATCGTTCTGGCTAGGCGTTCTTTTTTTTTTTTTTTCACTTACTGTTATCGCTCCGAATTAGTGATCATAAATCGTACGCTCTAAAGGGTTGCTCTGATCTTCGGCTGTGTTAACATTTTGATAAATTACCGACTCGGCTACCGTTGTTAAAATGCGCCAGATGATCTATGCGCCGTTAAGTGTTCTTCGGTCGAAGGAGGGGAATTATTGCCGGTTGAAAAAATTAAAATCACTACGCACCGAATCCGAAAGATATGCCGGTAGCCGGATGAAGATAAATATCGCCAAGTATCAAAGGGAATCGCGATTTCGTTTAACACCGCGACGTATAATAATTTCGCAAAAAACTTTCTGAAAGTGTTCCTTTTTTTCTTTCCCGGTCTGCCTTAACACTGAAGTTTATATTCTCCATAATTGGATTTCGTGCGGTCGGTACATTAGTCGCAGCTTCGCATTATTACGACCAGAGCTAGACACTGCTACTATTAAAAGCTCTGATCGCCGAAATTTGTTTAAAATTCGCGCTATTTCAGAACTTTTTTTTTTTTTTTTTTTTTTTTTTTTGTATTCCGAACAAAAACTGTAAAAAATTTTGGCTACAACTGCTAATTAAAAACTCGTTCATTGCCAGGTTTCGACAAAAGTTAGTCAGGTGCAACATCTCTGTCTCCCCGCGGTACGGATACATAAAAAAATCTACTATAAAACACAGACAGCGCGGGTTTATTAGCTCCTTAAAACAAACAAAAAACAAAAAAAATCTACACCGGTATTCGCATAAAGTTCCCAGCGAATTGTTTTTTTTTTTTTTTAATATCGCGTTGCTATCCGACGAGGTTTTTTTTAATGTTTTTTTTTTTTTTTTTTTTTTTTTTTAATGAAGTTAATATTACCAGTTTATGTTATACCCTTTTTGATGCGCGCATTTTTTATTCACCCTACGAGTTTATGGTGTGAAACTGATATATAATAATATCGTCTTCTGTTTTGTTTTTTTTTTTTTTTTATGGAGGGACGTCAGTTAGGTGCGCAATAGCCTGGGGGCAATAATTTTAATTTTTTTATTTTAAATGTGCGCTATTGTTCCAAGACATGTACGTACATATTAAAATTTCCATAATCGGCAGTTATTCTATTAGTGGTAACACTGCTTCCCGCACTCGTTTTACAACCGATGAAGTTAATGCAAAAAATACACTACTGCGTTATCCAAAGGTGGTAAAATGGTAAATTAATAAATACCCTCTAAAATTTATCAAATGTCATCGATCTTTTTCTTGTTTTTTTTTTTTTTTTTATATTACTTTTTACGTTTATTTTATTTATTTATTTTTTTTTTTTGCAATAATTTGGACCATCTTTCGAACAGGCATTATTATGAGTCTTATTATTCAAAACATGTCACCCGTAATGCAAGTACATTAACCAGCCGTAAAACGTAATATACAGAATTAAAATGAAAGAAGAAAAGTACAATCTGCATAAAAAGAAAAAAAAATTAGAAATATAACAACTACAACTACGAATACAAAAAGAAAATACAAAAAAAAGAAAAATATAGTATTACATTGCACGTTAAAATGTAAAATTTATTGGGTAAATGATTATTTAAAATTGTGAATCAACAAATCGTACACGGTATTTCCTGCTGTAATATTCATATACACATAAGTGCATAACGGGGTTCGATATACGTAAAGTTAAATTGGGATAGATCTATTCTTACTATCTACATGAAGATCTAACGGAATTTTATAGCCTAAAATTGAAGGTTAATGGAACATTAACCAGCAGATTTGTTACGTTCTCGTAGTTCATAAAAACAGCGTCTAGCTACCCATGTCTTGGTACTATGTATAACAGCAAATAATAATTTTATCTATATGCCCAGTACTTATATATCATGCAAAAATGGTTAGCTTACATATATTTCCCTTGCACACGTATATAGTGTGACATTAAAGTAACTGCACAATGTAAGATAATTATTTGGCATAATGTCCAGTCAAGCAATACAAGTACGTCGGAAACTGAATTCTCTCAATTATCCCCCATATAACAGAAAAATATTCCAGCTGGGACCCCTTACTAAAGTATTGTAAAAGGAGAAAAAAGTTTTCGGATTATTGCGGAATCTAGACGAATTTCTTATAATAAAACCCAGTGCTCGATAAGCTTGCTGAGCGCCGTATAATTAACACACAAACAAAAATTCCAGTTCATTGTCAATGTAAGAACTCCCAGATCATCCAGTCCACAGTGGGTACTACAATACCATCCGTAGTGTAAATTGCATTTAACTCGACTACGACTAAAAATAGCATTCGAGAACGTTTCTTACAGTTAAATGGTAAAATTCATTAAAGAATCTGTAACAGTAAATCACAAAATGTATTGCATTGGTGCACAGATCTTTAAGTTATTTGCAAATAAAAGAAATTTCGATTTAAAAGATAGTAAACAACAGCGGACCCAAATTCAAACCCTGAAGGATACCAGAATTAGGTGTATATATTCTTTGGAACAGTAACCATTATATCCTATACGTAAGTTAGACGAGCTTAAAAATACGAACTAAACAACTTCATGTAAAATTCCTTGAAAGTCCGTAACTGCCGAGTTTATTAACTTTATCGAATGCTTCATTAAAAACCAGTGTAAACAGCATCAACAACCTGATAACATCCCGTTCGATATATTATTTGAGTTACACGTGTTGTCAGAATTGTTACAATTGACTTACGTCTCATAAAACCGTGCTATTCAGGGATGATAATTTTAGGTCGCAAATGTTTATTATTATACAGTTTAGCGTGTACAGACAAATTCCAAAAAATAATTTAACAGGAGTGGATATTATTGGGCCGGGATAATTCTCAATCAAACAACAATAGACTTGAATATAGGAGTAATTCTGGCCGTTTTAAGTAACACTGGTGGGAGGGGGGGTGGGGTGGAGGTGAGGGGCAAATTCCCGTTCTTACAATTATATTAAATAAGTAAAGCAATGGTTCTTCTGAAAAGGTATACATGCCGGTAAAAATTATCAGGACCAACGTTTAAGTTTTAAATAATCGATTCTCGATAATCCCCTCTGCTGATGCTGGAAAGAGTTTCAAGTAACTTTGATGATCAGTAGTCGAGTTAAAAGTCGCAGCGTTATAATTTATTTGTGTGACTGAAAGCATTAGATATATTCTTACTAAATCCTTTTTGAGCAATTAACTTCCCAGTGTAATTTTAATTCTTGCGTATTATTTTTAGTACTTTTTTTTTATTATTATTATTATTATTACTTTACGGATGGCTGTGTTCAGCAGAATCTCTGATTATTTTCTTAATAAAAATTGCGGTTGTCATTATTTTCAGTCGTTCTTAATCGATCGGCTAATTACAAGAATGGTCGCTTTCGATTAATTATGTTCTCTGTTAATTGTAGTTGATAATTATAACACGCAATTACGAATTTGTCAAAAGGATACGAACGGATTAGAATAATAATGCTTTAATATTTAAGTATCTATATAGAGATATCGTTCCGGCCGGGTATAGTAGCATTATTTTTATTTATTTTTTTAATTTTCATTGTTCTTTAAGGAAAACCTATTTTGCGACAGTAATATTGCACACATACTTTAACTATTGCCAATCGGACATTTAATGATTTTAAAACGTTAATTCGTGTTAATCCAGATGAATTCGCGAATTCCTTGGCGTTATGGTCACTACTAATCAACGAGTATAATAACGTATAGTTCATTAAAAGCGGCGATTAACATTTTTGCAATTAGTTTCCGAAGAGAGTACTATCGATTTATTAACCTTTTTACTTACGGGGATTCGCCGAACACTCGTTGTGTAGCTTCGTGTTTTATCATCCGGTAACTCCGAGAGTGTGTCAGTTTTTCGTTACATGCGCTGTGCTCTAGGAATCATCGAAAATAAAAAAAAAAAGTTACAAGATTTTTAAAAAACTTCCGTTTTAGATAGAGAAGAACAATAAATTCTTCGCCGCGGTATATAATTACGTACACATCGTAAAAAAGACCCCCCCCCCCCGGGTGTACGTTTATTTATACACTTTTCCGTATTATAATTAAAGGAAAATTAACTAATGTCTTACTAAAGTAATGTCCAAGTTCTGGCTTAGTTACAAAAAGAGAAAAAGTGGATTTTGTAACTGAATATGTTTTTATTTATTTTTTTTGTAACATTGCTCAATTTTTATAGCGGCGAATAGGCAGAAAAATTTTGAAATTGGAATTTGCAATACCACAAAAAAAAGAGGAAAAAAAAAACAAAACAAATTAAGCGGTTGCTTTCTTTTTTTTTTTTAATTTCAAAAAAGGGAATTTAAACGAAAAAATTAATATTTTAATATTTAAATTTAGTCAAAGAAAATTAATAAATTTATACCGTAAATAATTTACCTAAACAACAGTTAATAATGCAAAGTAATGGAATTGGCCACCCTGAAATTGGTGTTCTGCCTCTTTATTGTATTCGAAATTAGGGATAGAATGTAGTCAAAAGTAGTTGTACTAATTCTGTGAAGTAGCTCCAAAACCGCTCTTCATCCTTTACTAGGTTAAGGATAGAAATGGAGATATTCTCCTGATGTACTTCTTGCATGATTGACTCCTCATGCGGCCACTTACGTTTTCTTCAAATTTTTAAAGCACTATTTTCCAAAATAAAAATGTGTTCAAACGGAACCGATATAACTGCTGCGACGCCGAAAATTCAACTGCCTACTCGTTCGTCTGTAACCGCTAGCAATATGAACACATCATCGCATCGCATCGCTTCGCTTCGCGAGCAGTGTGAATACCGCTAAAGTGTACGAAAAGCGTTATATGTTCACAGACGCTATTTCAAGCGATTTTGGACGTGTATTTGAGTTTTTTCCATCGTAACGTCTGACGTAATTTTTAGGTCTTTATTAGTTAGGGGATTTCGTTTTTTCTTTCGCTTCTTTGTTTTTCCATCAATGGGCGTCCAACTGTCACTGCCGGATATGCCTTTGTTCGGAATTTCGATGGACTAATCAGCGTTACCGTGGCGTTTTTTAGGCAGTGCGTCTGAACCACTCTCTCGCCGGGTTGTTAGAGCTTTTGAAGAAAGAAAGAAAAAAAAAAAAAGAAAAAAAAAAGGAAGGAATCGTGACGACCTTTGCGAGCTTCCCAATTTGTTTTTCCAAAAAATAAATAAGATTTTCTGTTTAATTTTTTTAAAAACGCCTCCAAATCAGTGAAATTCGTTGACGATTACACCCTAGAGGCTATTTTCATTAATGATTACAAGTGGGATATCCTTAATAAGGTATCACGGATGGTTAACAGTGTACTAAGTCTAAACTGATGAGAATACTGGGGCCAGTTCCTTTTTACTTGGGATTCGCCTCTACTTCCCTAGATTTCTCTGGTACCTCCAAAATTATTCCAGGCTGGGTGTGCGACTTGGATCCGGAGCGAGACGAGTCTGGATAACGTATTACACTTCTGATTTTTGGTAACCAAGCGCGCACCTTAACATTTTAAAAAAATCCTGTTCTTCTTCGAGCGGTAATTTTTCCGAAAATTATAATAGTCGTCGAGCATTTCCGCTACCGGGCAGCAACTGCGCGATATTTCCGACGACTAGTTCAGTACCTGGACCGCGTTCACTCGAAGTGGCCAATTCCGTGGACGAAAACATACGGCGAAAAAATAAAGTTATTCTTAAAGTTATCGTGTTTACATAAGCTCTTCCCTTCGCACACGGTGTCGCCTACCGCCATCATGTGTCCTCATCATCATCATCATCATCATCATTGGTGCGCCCGATCGCATTGTTTATCGTTGTTATATTTTTCCGTCATATTTTTTTTTTTTTTTTTTTTTTTTTTTATCCCCATTTTAATTACTATTTTTATTTTATCACAGAGCCGTGCGGCGTTCGTTATTATTTATTATTACTATTATTCAGCTGATAAGAATAGTCGATGTATCGTTAGAAAATCGCTGTTACTCACTCGGCCCGGTCAACGACCTAATTGCTGTGACGGCTTTGCGTACACTGTGGTACTGTACGCACTTTATCGGCGCGTCATGCGGTACATTTTGCGGCTGCATTCGCGTCCAACGTTAGCCGAACGCGCGGAACACTCGTATAATTCGCCTTAGCGGCCACGCGGCTGCCGGGGTTAACTTTATCGTTCGGCTAACCGGTTGACATGGCGCCTTGTGAAAGTGAATCGAGCCCGACCATTTAGCCGTCCAACTGCCTGAGCCGTCTCCGGTCCCGCACACATCCCTTTAGTGCTATTTTTTTTCATTGAACTGCGTAGGTACGAAGTTCGTTGCCTGGAACCGATTATGATGTGTTAAAGCACTTTCGATCAATCTTTTTCTGCGGAAATTTTGCACATTCCGAAAAATCAAGTCCCCGGTTATTTGCCGTTCTCTTCAGCACGCAGTATTGGGAGAAGAAATTATTTAAAAATTAGAAACTATTTTCTTCTCTCTCTCCACTTTTCTTTATTTATATCCATTACTTACCTTCCTTTTTTTTTTTTTTTTTTTTTTTTTTAGTTAATAAATTAATTTAATGACAGTTCTTTTGCGCGTCGGAACAGGATTATCGAACAAATTGCCAAATTAATCCATTATGATAGCTGAATAACGACTGAAATTTCTAAACAACTTTAGCGGGTTAATGAGACAGTTAAAAAAAGATTCGTAAAATATTAATATTGGGTAAAGGGTTATGTTTTGTTTTTTTTTTTTGTTTAAGAAATGAGGTTTTGAAAAAAAATCGTTAAATTTCTTATATATCGCCCACCCATCCTGGGAGTATGTTCCTTTTTTTTTCTTTTTCAGTCCGGCTTTCGCTATTTCATCCCAATTTTATCCAAAGTATGATATTTATTTGAAGTTACGTAAGCTATAATGTTTTTTTTTCCCCTGTTTTTCGCATTTTTTCCTACCATTTACCTCAAGTAGTACACGCACTGTTTCCATTTTTGATCCCACTAAAAAGAGATCTAATTTCGTGCTAAAACCTTAATGAAACATTAATGTAGACTACCGAAAAGGAAAAACTCGCTTTTTTCGTTTGTTTTTCGTTTGTTTTTTTCTTTTTCGACTAAAATCACGTTGTTGAATTACAATTCGGTTTTATTTAATCAGTAAAACTCTAAACGACAGGTGTGTTTAAAAACATCTATCGCCGATTATGCGGTATTTGTAAATTATTTTAATCGGACAAAGCCGCTATAATATTTTCTGCGGACGCACAAAAACCGTTTTTTTTTTTTTTTTTTTTTTTTTTACCGCAACATATTAAATAAAATCTAAACATTTTGAACTCAAAAAAAAAAAAAAAAAAAAAAAAAAACTCTCGCTATGATCAATTCTATTTTCTTTGATATATATTGCTGAAATTTTGTTGAAGGGTTTCCTATTTTTTTTTTCCCTGTTAGTGTCGCGAAATAATGTAAATGAGCTGTTTCTTGACTAATGCTGAGCTAAATAGATGGACTACGACACTATCAAAGGAAAACTTCAAACGCGAGTAAACAATTCAAAAACCAGAAATCTAACTTAAACGTTACCTTCGTCACGGCTATCAAGCGTCACTTTTAGTTAATTTTCTCGCGTATATGATCGTTGCAGTGTGTCCATACTTGACGACCGAAATATACCAATGGTAATAATGATAATAGTTTTGATAAGGAGAAGAATAAAACGGTATTTTAAAAGAAATCCGACCGGATAGGCGCGGAAAAGGTACCGTGTATCGCGTCCAGCAACTGTATAGAGAATTTCACGCTGACTGATAGAACTCTCTTCGGCCTTATTATGCGTTCATTTTACACACGCTGCCCTAACCCCGGAACTTTATGCACAACCAACGATGAAAATTTGGAAATCGCGCTGAAGATTGATCGCGCGTTTAATTGTACTTTTTTCGAAATGTTGCGCAAACGCTCGCCCGTCCACCGGTAGCAGTCCGCGGTATCGCTCAATTCGTTTCATATAACACAAAAACGACTTGCTCAGGAGAAGCTCCTTCTGAAGACTGACCTAATCTATCCATGAACGAAAATGTCCCCAATTGAAAGGAAGTGAGAGTGGAAAAAAAAACCCACTTCTATTCAGTATTTCTAAACGGTTGTGGAAGAAAAAATTGAAAGACTTGAAAAAAATATCTATTTAACGTACGAGCAGGCAGCGAAATAAAATGATTCTCCGAATTGTCTGTACCACGGTGCGCAAACGATAATGTATACAGAATGTTTGTATCACGACGCATAATAGCTTGCAAGAAGTAGAGCAAAATGCTCTTTCCTAATTACTATAATAGGAAAAGTGCTAATGTACTAAAGTGGCTGCACTCGGCAAAAAAGAAAAAAAGGCTACGTCTGCCTAAAAATACCTCGCTTTGCTTGTTCAATTTCAGCGGTCAACTTCCAAATAGACCTTAGCCTTATCCTTCTTAAAGTATTACCTTTTAAAATCCAACCTCTAGTCCCCGCGTTCTTTCAATAATTCCCTTCTGATTGGCATTTTATTATTTCTTCCATAGATCAGCGACTCAGCAAGTCCTCTTTCCTTTCTACGTTTTCGTTTTTTTTTGTTTTGTTTTATATCCTCTTATTTAATCGACTCTTCCGAGAACGTTCTTTGCTTTATTAACAATTTCTTTCTCTGGCTCCTCCATACTCATTTTCTTTCCCATTGTTCCTTTATTTTCCGAATATGATATTTTGTCGCGCAGACAGTTTGTTGATGCTCCGAAAGAAGTAAAATATACATTTTATATATATATATATATATATATATATATATATATATATACATTTGTTTTTCATTAATAACGTCACATATTTTGCACAGCGGTACAAATTCTTCTCGTGTTAAAAGGCACCCTCGCAGTTTACACATTACTGTTACGGGAATATATACGGTGAAAAGTTAATAGATATTAATAATAATTAAAATGACGACGCTGTTAAAAATACTACATAATTTATTACCAAGAACGGGATTGACTGAACTGCACCGTTACAACAATGTAAGTAA
Source organism: Icerya purchasi (assembly GCA_039619475.1). Classification (NCBI taxonomy): domain Eukaryota; kingdom Metazoa; phylum Arthropoda; class Insecta; order Hemiptera; family Monophlebidae; genus Icerya; species Icerya purchasi. Next base: position 187,933,949 of record CM077115.1, on the reverse strand, counting down.
TAACAATTGGTGCACTCGGATTTTGAAAAAAACCATATACACTCTGTATAAATACAAGATGAATTATCGAATTGAGTTGAACAGCTTTTACTAAACGGTCTAGATCTTCTCTTTTCGTTAGCCTACAACTGGTGTTCGAGCCAGATCTCTTCGTATTTTCTAGTCCTTCCGAGAGTAACTCTTGTACTTTTCTAAGTTTGATCCATTCTTTAAAAAAAAAAAAAAGAGAGACCAAAAAGCATAACAAAACTTAAGCCAAGTTGTAAGGTGATTCACGGCGACAACTGCATGCCATCTAATCGGCAGGTATCTTACGCGTCTCAATTTTTACATTCTTCTGATTTCAACTCGGTAAATCTTTGCAGGCTCAGTAGTCGTTGCAATAATCAAAATTTAAAGATTGCAAACCGGAAAAAACCAACGCAATGAATGCCACGTATAAGGGGGGACAGTCAGAGTAGGTCGCGCTATTTCGCTAGGGCGAAATTTGAATCGAAACCATCTGAATAAAAGAAAGAAACCAGTTACATGAATCGATAAAAAATCATTAAAATTCGTGGCAGCTTATGTGATATGCCGAGAGGCGATGATAATAATCGTGACGGAAATTAATTAATAGTAGTAATAATAATATTTTCAAAAGTACGTTTTTATTTACCAGCTTCGATCGCTGTTCCGTTTCCAAGTAACGTTTTCTCGATTTCGCCTATTTATTTATTTATAATTATTTCATTTTCCCCTATCGGGAATCGAATGCCGCCTACTTACTACAGTTACACGCAAGACATACACAGTACTGATGCCTGCTTGGTTACGTGAAACCGATGGTCGCAGTCCCCGCCGATGAGGCCGCGAGATTAAAGATCGTTCAATATAGATCACAAACTAGAGAAGTCGCTTTACCAAAAATTCTGGCCCAAACCAATGGCTAACGAGCGTGCTTCGCGGTGTCCTAATCGAAATCGGACGCGACCTGGCTTCCTGCGGGCCGCCGGCTATCACTGCGACCGCGACGAAGCTTCCAAGCGTTTTCGCGTACACGTACCGCGGTCGAATGCAAAACAGACGGTACCGCGTGCTCTGAACACGGACACCGTCAACCGAGATACCGCTCTCGTCACTCCGACCACCGACCTGGAGAAGAGCAGTGTCCTACCGGCACGCGTGACGAAGCGAACTGGTTCGCGAAGTGTGCTGGACGCGTCGCTAATGGAAATTCGGCGAAGCGAAGTGTCCGGTGCTGGTAGCGGCCGAAACTGATCGAATGGAATTTTCCGGCGAGAACAATGTTCCAGGTGAAAGAACGGCGGACGGGGGCAGGCGTTCTGGGAAATTTTTCCTCGGCGAAATTTTTCTAGAGCGACTCGAACGTAACATAGCGAGGCGAACGCGCTATCACTGGCGGCGTCAGTATAGCAGATGTGCAGGTCAACTACTTTAACGTTGACGTAGGTCGTGATTTCTTATCAGTTTTTTTATTCTTCTTCTTCTTCTTCGTTATTTTTTTTTCAATGATAACACGCACAGGCATTGTGTGTTGCACCCAGCGCCAGTCGGAATTCAGATTCTGTTGGTTTCGACCGAGAGTGCCATTGTCGGTTTTTTCCTCTTTCTCTTTTTCTTCTTTATCGATGATTGTGTTCCTTCTTTCGGGTTTTTTTTTTCTTTTTTTTCCTACTCTACGATTAGTTTCGCGGCAATTGGATTGTGTTACACATATATTGTCTCGAAAGACGCGTGTAATTAAAGCAAAATTCCGACTTCGTTTAAAGCTCCAACTTAAGTTTGTTTTTTTTTTTTTTTTTTTTTGTTATACAAATCTTTCAATTGCGAAAATTACGCTCATAAATGTTTTTTGAGTTGTTTAATCGAAAAATGATTGACTACGAGAATGATGGTGCAAACTATTGACGGTTAATCGAAGGAGAACACGCTTCAAGGGTCGGACAAAAAAAAAAAAAAACCCGATAGAATAAGGAAGTGAATATACACACAATAAAGATTTCTGTTGAAATAATTTAATAGAGGTGAAAAAATAAATCGCGCGTTACGAACTATGTAATATTTTATCAATGTGCAAAGGGAGAATAAAATCGACCGATTAAATAATAAAAAGGCATATAGAGAGTATCGTGGGAAAAGACGAAAAAATAGAAAAATAAAAAAAATTTAACTATTTTCTCCGGGATCGACCTTAAACTATTTTAAACCGTCGACAATATATAATATAATTTCACTATATCTGTTTATTTCGCTCATTGTTTTCGTTTACGTTGTACAGGTAATTTAATTTTAAACACCAATTTTTAAAACAATCATTTAATTTATCAAATACCGAAATTAAATAATTACTTTAAATCGGTGTTTAAAATTAATCGCTGTACAAAATATATACCTACTTTTTTTTTTTTTAGATTATGCCATAAATGTGATGATATGTAAGGGTACAAATGTAATTTTCGATCCTTCGAAATTTTAATAATCGTAACGATTATTGATAAATGCGAGAAAAAACGCTTTCTAAATATTATATTTATCATTACCAATTGTTCATATTAAGATGAAATTATAAGCGGTAACAAAACGGCAGATTTATATTCTATATCCGTTTTTGGTACAGATCGCGTCAATTGTCCTTTTCCCCCCTCATCGTAAGACCACCGTTGGAATAATTATAACTAGTTTTCGACATCCACCGTGTGTTTTCATTTTCCGGGAAACATTAAAAACGCAATCGCGAATAAAATTCTGCGTAAATTCCGAGACAGAATGAAGGAAAAACATAAAATGCCCACCGATTCGGACTGGTTAAATTGTTTTTATTCAATATTGAAGCTTTTTCTAACGTATAGGTAGATCGTTAAAAAATCCGAAATGGAAAAATTTTAATTCTCGGCCACCCATCCTCCTCGCCCCACTGCGGATCACAGAACGCACTATTATATTAGAATTTTTTTACGGAATTTGTAAATTTTTTTCGAATTTGAGAAAAATTCGATCGCTCAGGCGATTTTTTCAGCAGACTTTTAAAAGCAGAAAGAAAAAGTTGCAATAACGCGAACTCGTTTGACTCGATACGGTTCGGACAAGTCGGCTATTTCTCTCTATTTACGTAGGATAATAAAATGCCGAAACGTTGTTATGGTTTCTCCACGCGACATGCTGCTTCTTCTTTAGGCAGATAATGTGACGGCTGTGCGATGAGGCAATTTTGATTGCGTGACGACACGTTTGCGAAGTTATATACATATGTATTTAAACGCCATCTAAACGGAACGCGATATTACATATTTAAGTGTTTCACCGTATGGATAAAAACCGACCGGCTATGCGACTAAAAATCAAAAAGTGGGCAGAACCGAACCCTGCTAATCGGAAAATAGGGCACTGAGAATTATTATTTCGTACAATCGAGAAATCCCTAATTTTCCATTCGTGTTTTTTCCACTCTTGAAGAGGGCTAATAACGTCAATTATCCGTGTCTAGTGATTGACTGGGTACCTCCCAGTTCGCGACGATATTATTATTATTAGGCACTTACTACTCTAGTGAAAAAGCATAGTAAACAAAAAAAAACAAAAACCAAATAAATTCGGCGATTTAATGATAATGAGAAGAGGAAAAAATTAAAACGATAACAACATTATGGAGTCCAATAATAAAACCGTAGAATATTGCGTTTCTAACGAGCGCTAGTCTCGTAATGTTGGGTTCCGTTTGCGTGTCTTCTGCGACATATCACGCCTTTTCGGGAACCATACAAATCCCCAAATTTTATTTCAATCACCGCCGAAGACACACACACACACACACACATCAAGCGCATCGAGCTTTAAAGGAAAATAGTATTTTATCGTGAACGAATACAAAATAACTACTCTTCGTTCGAAAAGTCATCATCACCGCACGACGATTTTAGGGGGGGGGGTTGAGTCGTCAGTTAAATTTTAATTACATATTGGCGCTATAATATCAAAAAGGCGGAATTTGCAATTTTCAATCAATACGAATGTTCCGGTATTTTCAAATTATTCTCTTAGGGAAGTCATCTCTTTTTATACTACCGTTGCGACTGTTTCTATATTTTTTTGTACGTCCGCCTTTCGAAAAAATTGCGTTGATTTTTGCGTAACAATTTTAAAATATTCTCTATTTTTTCTTTTTTTTTTTTTTTTTTTTTGTCGACGGGGGGCTTCATGGACATAATCCGGCGCAGGAAAAAGTTTTCTATATATGCTTAATTTACAAAAGCGGGACAGTCACAGAAGTCCCCTCTGACTGAATACCTGAACGAGAGACTGCCGCCTAAGTTATGCCACGCTAGCTAAACCACATTATTTTTTTTTTCTTTTCTGGAACTTGGACAACATAACCGATTAGCTAAAACTACATATTTTAATCTATATTAATTGCTGGATAATTCTGTTTACTTATCGAAAGCCAGTTTAATAAAAGTGAACTACAATAATGTTGAACTATTTATAAGGAGCGGTTTTGTATTCGAAAATGAGGAATTTTCACAATAGGAAGGAAATACGAACGGGCAATCGAATCGGAATGGATTAGGGTTAGCGCGAATCTTTAGCTTACTTTTTTGTTTTTCAACTAGAGCGGTCCTAGTTTTTAAATTTACCGTTCGCTTTAAATTTTACCAAATTCTAATTAAGTCGTGATCTAATAATTATTACCTCCCCCTCCACAAAAAAAAATAACAATACATTCTGGTGGCCAATAACGCGTTACTCGTTTAATTCTACTTTTTTCCTAATTCACTGGATATAGTGTCATTGCGATAGCATTCATTACGCGGAAGAATAAAATGAAGCTCCAAAAAATTGCACACTCCGCCTTAAAATCAGTCTAAAAAGAAATTATTATGCAGTAGTATACTAAAACGCTTTTGAAAAACAAATAGCTCTCTATGCCGTTGAATATAAATGAATACTATTAAATGTTTATATTCACATCGAATTACTTCTTTTAACACTAACACACACATCAATTTTGTTCATAAGAAAAATTCTATATTTTTTGAGACTACAACTATGTTAAAGAAATATATATATACATATGTGTTTAGTTGACGTTTCGGAAAGGTTACACAACACACTAACCATTATCAGAAACAACAGTTGTTTCTGATGATGGTTAGTATGTAATCTTTCCGAAACGTCAACTAAACATATGTATTTCTTTAACACACAATTTCTGTATTTACGACGAATACATGAATATATTTTATTTCGATAAGACGTCAAAGTCAGTTTGTTTTAATATGATTAAATTCACAATTCGAAATTTTAACAATTAAAAGGGGACTGCGACGTTTTAAACTTCAAGAGATACGGCTTAAATACGGAATTCTTTTTTCCCATGCGCAATTACTATAGAGCGTCGGCTCGTTAAAGGAGAACTAGGTGGAGATCAAGAGATCCGGAAATGTAATGAATTGTCCCTGACATTTTCCAGTTCTATTAATTAATTATATTTTAAAAGAGCGAGTGGCGAATTTTGCGAAATCGAATAATACGAACGTAAATGAAGCAAGTTGAAAAACACAAAGCTTTTCTTCCTATTTTTATTTTAAAAATTGCGCGTATCGTCAATTATTATAATATTTTTGTATTATTTATTTATTCCTCATTGTCACTGGTAAAATGAATGAAACGATATGAAAAGGAAAAATAAAACGGTAATAATATTAATTAATAAAGAAACCGATTGTAATTAATTCGTCATAAAAGCCGAGCGGAATATATTATATAATATATATTTGTAAATATTAAAAATAAATAAATTAAAAAAATTAAAACTTCGCAAGTTCGCGAACAGTTAAGTTTTGCTCGTTGCAAGGATGTTGAGACGCGCGTGTTAGGCGACTGGAAAGGTAATCGATTCAGTAAAGAGAGTTGTGTTACCTGATCGAAATTGCATTCTGGCGATGCTGCATCGAGCACTGACCACCGGCGATATTCGGCTGTAGTTTCGCGTCGTTCGGCGAGACCTTAATGATACTGATCCCGCTTTCCAGCGGTGGTACGTCGGAAGATGGACCAGTTGCTCGGTCCGCTGCTCGACATACATCGCAGAGGGGTAGGTACACTTTTAACTTTGCGAACCGGTTTCGATGGCTTCAAAATCACATATACACGCCGAGCAGACTGTCTTTTCGATATTGCGCTGCGCGAGCTCGTAAACGATTTAATACAATGCCGGTATTGTTTTATCTATTGGCAAATGTTGAATGGTACGTGTACACGCAGCGGTAGACGGAGATGGAAGAGAATGCGAGACGGATAGATGATAAAGAAAAAATGAAAAAGGAAAACAAAAAAAGGCTCCGGAACGGTCTCTATCCGTCGCGAATTAATTAAGAGGGAAACCTATATTGTAGTATTAAGAGCGACGGCAAAAAAAATTGGAATAGGACCTGGCCGTGGAGTTGCGAGGAAGGCGTACGTTCGGTATCTTCCGGGAGGAGGCATCCTTTTGTGTCAGGTAACGAGATGAGGGTTTCATTTAAATTCGACAGTTATCTGTGCGCGCCGACAACGGCACATATTCTCACAGTATCCAGTTCCAGGTGTGTCCTGTACGCAACTCTGCTGTTAACCGTTTTTGAAGGGCAGGCGAAGGAAAAGAAAAAAAGTGGTTTAACTTGATATCATCGGAAACTAACGTCGGACTGGCTGCTGCCAGAGATTAATAATAACCGGCTGAGTTTGGCCGAGCAAGATATTAAGAAAAAAGTTTTGGGCAATTTTGTCGCTCTTCCGCGTACCAACCGAGCCGACTGCTCTGTATCTTGGAGTAAGTATTCTGCTTAGCGCGGGTACTTTGGAACGCGGCGAACATCTCGATAAATCCGCTACTTCCTAAGACCCCCTATTGGCCGTTTAAGATAATAAAACTATTAACCGACAGTCAAAATGTGTCGATTTATCCGAATCAAGAGATACACTTATTACACTGGAATTTGTATTTCGTAAATCATTACGATGCTTAGTGCAACATACCGATGAATAATAATAATAATTACGTATTTAATATTGCATATACACACACACACACACACACACATATATATATATATATATGTGTGAGTGTGTGTGTGTGTGTGCATAAAATTCACCTCGTCTGACATGCTGGTTTTCTATAATTCTTATGGAAGGGTCGGTTTCGATGAATTAAATAAATAAACTCACTCGGCGATATCTTTGCCGAAACAGAAGTTTTATTTTGAACAGTTATTCCGAATTCGACTGAGTGTTCTTCAGACGAAATGATAAAGGGAAAAAACTTCTAGCAACTAAGCCAATCGTCGAATATCTTAATTACAGTAATTATCGCCAAGGAATTTCTAATCACGTTAAAATTACTCCCGAAGTCCGCAGAAGTGTTCCCAGATATCGTTTCGGGATTTTCTTTTTTTTGTTTTGTTTTTTTTTTTCTTTATTACGAGTATATTGGCTTGTCAGCGACTAACGATTAACCGTCAACAGGGGAAACACGGAAAAGGAAGAAAACGAGATCATTAGAGGAGTTATTCAGAGAAGAAAGGGATGACAAGAACTATCGGGAGAATCGAAAGTTACTGAATATGCATATATATCTTTCTGCGTATACTCATTTTTAAATGCCTTTTATTATTTTTTTCCCCTCATTTTATTTGGTTGTATAGAAATTATAAAATATTTCAATATTTTAGCCCCAAATAATTAAAATGTAAACACTTGCAATAGCATTTCTGATGGCTTAAAAAATAACTGTCTACACAGATGAGATTGGAATAAAAATGTGGAGGAAGCCCAGAATGTACATATGTATATTAAACAACGTTAGCCACGGTTCTATTCGTGCTCTAATTGTTCGGAAAAATTTGAGGCGAATGTACTATTCAATTGGTAAATTAGGGAAATGACTATTTTTAATTGTTTCTGGTTCTTTGATTGTATTATTAAAATTTTCCCTCTTTATACATAAAAATTGTTTTGCGATTTTTTCAGTATTATGAATTTGTGACTGAACTAAAAATTTTAAGATAAGCCGAATATTAATCGGAAATAATTAAAAATTGGTAATACTTGAATAGTATTTGGAAAACCCTGTTCGCTTCATTCACACGTCACCCTTAACAACAACGCCAGCTGACAATTATGCGTTACGGAAATATAATGTACACATCTATAACTAAGTAACTAGAAGTAATTAAATGTTCAGAGTTCGAGAACATCGAACATCAAAATGAATTTGTTTTACTGAAAAATAATGGTACTTTTCTTCATAATTTGCGTCATAAATCACAGTTTACAGTAATGTATTGAACATCACAATGAATTTATTTTACTGAGAAATAATTGTACTTTTCTTCATGATGTGCGTCATAAATCACGTTTTGCAGCAGTATATTGTCCTGTATTGAACATATGGGTATCTGGCATGATTTTGATTTGAATAAATTACAATTTACAGAAGTAATAGTGTATAGGAGTACGATAATTTTACGTTTTGATCGTTTAACAGTTAAGAAAACTGCATGGCTCTGATCGAGGGGGGGGGGGGGGGGTAGAGAGGTACCTTAGTGAGCCATATATATATATATCAAAATAGTTTTGGTCACAGTTTTAATTACGTTCCGAACGGTGTGAAATTGTAGTAGTCAGTTCATAAATTAAGAAAATTACTGTTTACAACAATTAGCAAAAACTATTTCTGTAAATTAGTTATCACGAACAAGAAACGTACTTATTTGGTACATAAAAACATAAAAATCAATAATGTATTTCGCAGCAACAAATTATTCACGGTATTCACAATGACAGTTTAAAATTAAGAAGTTGGTTAAAATAAAATAAAAATTTTTAATTACGAAACTCGATAATCAGGTAACAAAGATCGATATTTAAAATAAAATAATACATAATTTAGTGTCAGTTTATAATGTAATTTTTAATAACCGGTTGTTTGTTGTCTCTTATTGTTAAAAATGCTGTCTTTAATTAAATCACACGGAGGTGCATTACATCATGTAATATAAAAATAGCATTATTACTAACAATACGCAGCAAACAACACATTATTAAAAATTAAATTATAAATTATATTTATATTATATATTATTTTCAATTTATTATTTAATTTAAAATATCGAATTTTACTATGCAATCATCGACTTTCATGATTAACGACTTTTATTTTACTTTACGCCACTTCCTCATTTTAAACTTTTATTGCGAATATTACAAATATGCAGCATACGAAACTAATCGTTTTTATGTTTTACATACTAAACTAGCGGGCTGACATGCTCGATCCGTTCATTAATCATCAATACTACGTCCTACTATCCTTTGTAATATTGAAAATTATCTAAAAGTAAAACCATATGTATATCGGCAAAAATTTTTTATTAAGAAATCCTTAGGGGCTCTTCAGATGATTAGCGTCGATAGCACATACCCGTTAAACTATACTATTTGAGTGCTTTCATTCTAATTATTTCTGGGTACTGAAATATTTTAAATATCTGTATTATTTCGAAATAAAAACCCCAAGAGATAAAATACTTGCCAAAAATGTGTTTACATATGAAGAGAAAAACTTATTTCATGTTCGCGATATTAAGTATACATATATATAAATGTTTCCGAGTAATTCATTTTATATAATTATATTAAAAAAATTTGTCCGCATAATTGTCTTCCGACGAGTAAATTTTGAACACGGACGGAACGTAAACGTTTAACGTTTGGAGAGACACATAGTCGGGAATGTCGTCTGTACACGCTAAGAGAATGCCACGGATACAATAAAAATTTGAAAAGATGATCGTTAAATTATACATCTTATTTATATAGAAACTTTAACACACATGCAATTAGCAAAGGGTTAGTGAACAATTAGCACAAGGTTTAATGAATAAAGGGCTCAAGGGTGATAGTGGTTGGTGAGCGAAGCGAGTAAGGGGTAAAGCCCTTATATACTCGCACACACACACACACACACCACACACGTACATATGTGGGTATGTACAGTATGCAGAATCGAAGAAAAAACAAACAAATTGAGCAAATGTATGCAGTGTGTATGTATGAATGTATGGATCCACGAATGTATGAACGTATGTGTGCTTTTTTTTAATTGTATATTTTGTCACACCTTTGCTGTTCGTTAAATGGTGCCATTTATTCCTGATGTCTGATACCTATTAATGTGTCGAGTTTTGCGCAATTAAGAAAATATTTAAAAATATATTAGTTGCACTGAAAAAAAAACTAATCATTATGCGAAGTTAAACGTAAAGCCAATCATCGATGAATTTTGACAAAGTCTAATGTTGAAAAAAAAAAAAATCGTTTTTTTTAAAAAAAAAAGACGTTTTTTAAAATTTATTCATACGTTATTACGAATCGCTGTATAATGAACTCCCAACGCGGATAGAAAATTACGATCAATATGTATTATCGGGAAACTAAGTACAATCTTCGCGCCGGTCATATATAGCTTGTTCGCGTTTATTGCTATTCGGATCATGTACGATCGAATTTCGGTCTTGCGTAAATTTGAAATTTTCTTAAGTTTATCCGTTTAAAACAGAAATTTATTTTTAATGAATAATTTGATAAGTTATCACCGTACAATATGACCACGTAATAAATGTTATTCTCGAAACGATCTCTCGAACGTTTTAGATGTGTAGGTTCTATGTTTTAGCGAAAATTCCGTTAATGATTATAAATGTACTAAGGTTTTTTAATTGTAATAATTCCTTTTTTCAACCCAACCTTTTTCCGCAAGATTATAAGAAGAGCAATTGAATTTCCATGTATGAGACTACAAAGAGAATCGAACTGTCCGCTACTAAAAGGCGCAAGAGGAATACGTTTTTTCTTTGATTTAAATTATTAATCTTTTTACCAAAACAGATGTAAAATTTAACAAAAATAATTCATTATTTCGTCGAAAATGTGACGTTCGTTTCATGTCTAAACCTCTCAGAAAAGCTGAATGATTTTTGGAAGAATAAATGTGTAATGCGTGTTTTTTGCAGGCGTTTTGATGCATTTGACCAGAATAACCGAATTTAGAACAATGAGACTTTAATTTAAATTTGTTCGTTTGTTTTTTTCCTTTAATCGAAAAGAAAAGACAAAATAAAGTCAAATAAAAACGTCAGTTTTTTTTCCTGTTTCGTAACTAATAACGTGTAAACCAATTACACAATTATGTATTTTTTTTATTTTTGTGGCGTCGAAAATTCAACCCATCGACATACACAATTACAAACTTCGACGTGATCAAATTTTCTGAAATAACATGAGAAAATCTACCAGTTCGGTTCATTCATGATGGAAAATTAGAAATACCTTTTTCTTCTCCTTCATCTTCTTCGTTAGCCATTATCAATCCGCTGCTGGATGAAGGCCTTTTCCAATTTTTTTATAAACGCTGCGATCTTGTGCTTCTTCCTGCCAGATTGCTCTGAATTTTCGAATTTCATCTGTCCATCGGTTGTCCTAAGGGTCGTGTTTGCCATCAGGTTTTCATGATGTTGCCACACACTTATCCAGCGGTCTTCGTCTCTAGCCACATGTCCATAAATCTCCATTTATTATTTTTAATGATGTATACTGCATCTGTGATTTTCGTCGTTTCTCAGATCCATTTGTCCTTCAGAGTAATCCCCAACATAGACTTTTCCATTTTTCGATGATTAATTCTTATTTTTTGTTTCATTTTTTTTTTTTTTTTTGTTAATACCCACGTTTCGCTAGCATATGTTTAAAACTGGCAGAGCACACACTAGTCAAACACTCTTTTTTTCAGACACTTACGGGTGTTGTGATGTCTTAAAGTATATATTCTTAAGTTTTGAGAACTCCATCCGTGTTAATTGTATTCTTCCGGATATTTCATCTTCTCTAAATCGTTTGTTCCCTTAATCAATTGTCCTAAATAAATGAATTTACCTACAATTTCCAATTTCTGTATGTTTATATGTCACCGTATTTATCCATTACAAGTTCCATTGCGCATATATTTAGTTTTGTATTTATATTTATTTTAAACCCTATTTCTGCGCATTTACCGCTGACTGTCTGTATCATTCCTTGTAATTCTTTCAAGCTATTTGCAAATAGTACAGTGTCGTCCGCGTATAAGCTGTGTGTTAATATTTCCAACCTGTGCATTTTCCCACTTAATCATTCCGATACTGTCTTGAAGTGTGGCTGTGAACAATCTTCCTTTTACGTAGATTACTTTTGCGCCACTACAGTCTAGCTTCCTTCTACTGAAAATGTTGATCCGGTTACGATTCTATGTTGTACTACTCCCCTATATGTGGAAATGTTTAGCTTTCATGAATTTTGCCATTTTCATCTGGAGTGAAATTTTCGAAAGTAGTAATGCAACCGCTTAGTGGCCTTATCGGTAATTTCGTTTATCCAACGTAGTTATATTTATCTCCTTTCCGATCGATACTATACATTTTATACACAATCATTTCCGTTATTTTCTTTTTTAAATGTACCGTTAGCCAACAAAGTGATGATTAGCTTTTAGTCACACGTTGCAGAACTGGAGCCGTGGCTGAATTTTTGTTTTGATCATGTTTTTGTTTTTGTTTTTTTTTTTTTTTTTATAATGGTTTTAAGTTAATCTGCAAAATTAACCAATTACTGTAGTGGAATTCCTGAAAAACACCTCGGAAACAGATTCTCATCGGTTATTTCTATTGTATATAAATAAGTAAAGTACATAAATTAACGTTTTATTGATATTAATTTTTTCAACTTTTTCTCCTAATCAAAATGATTAAAAATTTTTAAATTACCATTTACTTCTTTTTTATAATCAACCATTACCTCCAATGGATTTCAAACAAGATTTGTCATCTTATTAAACAAATTCGGATTTTGTAATTATTAAGCCATAAATAATAGAGTGTTTTTACTCTATACTTTTAATTTTGTTTTGTATTTTCACTGGAAGTGATTATATATATATATATAAACTCGGCCCTTCGGTATTCGGTAGAGGGCAAGCCCCCTTCAGCCCCAGGTCTAGTTCTCCTATTTCTTATAGAAGAGTAAACTTTTTCATTGACTACGCCGTTCAACAAAATTTTTTCATTCCATTTTGGTTACATAAAATTGTGACATTTTTTAGGGCAAATTTCGTGACAGGACACTTTTCCTGATGACCCCCCCCTGGCGTAAAAACGGCATAGCCATTAATATATATATATATATATATATATACACATATGTCGTTGTGATAGCCTAGTTGCTAGAGTACTTGACTTCTGTTGTGGAAGTCTTCAGTTCGATACCGGGCGATGATCGAAAATATTACAAAAAATTAATTAATTAAATAATCGTTAATAGTCATGTGGAAGGCAATGCAAATAACCGCGTATATCATTATATGCGCGCTATTTGATGTATAGTAGGCAGAACACACACGTCGCTGCATTTGCATCGCGATAAATAATCAAAAACAATCAATGTATCAGTTTCAAGTGTAGTCTTGCGTTTATACTATCGTTGTATATTAACAATTACAATGAAAATCTGGTAGCAGGTATAAAATGCATCTCCCAATTGCCCATCCAGCACGGGAGATTAGGCCAACTTATCCCACCACGAAATACCTACATCCAGCAGTGATATATATCTACCTATCTACCTGTATACATAGTACTTCGGAAGGGTTTGTCTTTGTCTTCGACGAGCAGCTGCTTTTTTTAAAATTCAAATACCGTGATTCTCTGTACATACAGAATAAATAGAGTACAACATGTTAATGAATAATTTAGTTACGAGCAACATAAATAAAGTGAAATATATTTAAAATAATAAGAGGAAATTAAGTGGGAGTACAATTGCAAAAAGCGGAAGGGAAAAAAAGTAATGAACAGGCATATTAACAAAAAGCGGGATCGGGATAGTAGAAGATAGACAATGGAACATATTAGTGTGGTTTTAACTGTAAAGCACAAACGAGATATTTAGCTGACAAATAAGTAGTTGTAAAGATATAAGCGTTGGAAGTAGCTGAGGTTGTGTTCGGACGAACAAAATTATATCAATAATGCGATACTAGTATTAAAAAAAGAAAGCGATAGAAGCGTAGAAAGCCAAAAAAAAAAAAGAAAGAAAAAAAAAGAAACTCAATCACACTCGTTTATTGCGAATATTGTTGTATAGTGTACTCACTCTTTGAAGTGTATTCCAACACTCTTCTAGTGTCCGTTCTGAAAAAATCCCCGATCGATTCTGTTGTATAATACCAATACAACACATACGGCAGCATTAACAATAGAAAATAAGAAAATAAATTCATAGCACGTTAACAAGAAAATGTAACAATTTACGACGAAATACATTACATATATATATATATATATATATATATATATATATATATATATATATATGTGTATATAGACGTACAAAATCGTAAAAAATAGTATCGTACAGGTGATTTCGGTAAATGTTTGCCAGGTGTGTCGATTTCTTCAAATTACTGATAGTGTATGTTGTTACAATTTATCGATATAGTTTATTATTGACGTAGAGTTCAGATAAATATGTATCGTACGTGTATTAACTCACACGGTCATTTATTTGCCACAAAAAAAAAAAAAAAAAATCATGACGCATTTATTAATCTATTCATAGCACTCCATCTTTCTGTCTGAGTATTTATGTATAAGATTTTACATATTAAACATAGAGATAGCTGGTCAGCGATAATGTGGTATGGAACAATTAATAATTCTTCAATTTTTTGTGTTCGAAATGTATAGTCAGTCTTCGAACCGATTACAATTCACTTCGGAGTGTGGAGCGAATTCTGTAGAAAGCGAATTTGTTATTGCTTGTTTTCGTTCGTTTATTGTTTGGCCGTTCTAAAAACTAGCATTGAACGATGACCGGAACAGGCTTGTATAAGGAATAGTAACGAGGATATCAACTCGATTCGAGTACAATAAAATTATGGAATTAAGAGGAGAAACGAAAAGAAAATAAATGAAACCATAAAAATATTGGGAAGTCTCTATATTGATGTATAAGAATTAGAACGTTCAGTTAAGAGAGAAGGCCGTTCAGAGAGGACACGGTTGAAATTGCGGAAGACTTCAATTTTGAGGATTCGTAGGAAGTGACAAAACACCCCCACCCCCTGTTAATGTGTCAATGCGGATGGAAAAATTTGAAAAATGTTTCGGTTAGGTGTTAATCTCGAATTACACACACACACACACATATATATATATATATATATATAAACACTGCTTTCAGCGGCAATCATAAATTTTAATATTACGCGGCAGAATTTATTTTCTTTGAAGAGAAGGTTACAAATTAAAATTTGGAACTAAGTGTTTTACAAAAACGACGTATTAAATAGTTATTTAAACAAAAAAAGGCAAACAAAATGCTGTATTGATTTTGTAAAAAATGGCTTCAAAATGAAATAACAATTACAAATTTGTTTATTTTTTTTCAAATAAGCTTTTAAATTATTTTCCGATCAATAATTTTGCTGTAGAAGTCAAAACTAACGGTTTTTAAAATTATACCACACAGTTTAATTTTAAAATGGATTAATTATGTATAAAAATCTTTTACTTTACATATCTATCTATATTTATATATATATATATATATATATATATATCTATATGTGTAACTCGGTCATTTTGGCCTCGCAAGGGGCTGTGCCCCTTGACCCCTTGTGCTTAAATTTCTGTCTCTTTCTCTTTTATACTTTGTATAAAATGATCAAAATTTATGACGTAATTCGAAATCGGCCCATATGAATATAATAACATAATCACAAAAATCCTATAAAATATAACAAACGTTATATAAAAATGAGACATTTTTTCTAATAGGGGGTAGCCTAAGAACTACGTTGTAACTGATATATATATAAAGTGGGTAAAAACTAAAGTATATCAAAAGTTACATAAAATTGAGGCATTTTTTCATTGCATAAAATTGGGACATTTTTTTAATGGGGGGTGGCCTAAGAATTACGTTGTAATTAATATATAAATATGTATATATATATATATATATATATATATATATATATATTATCGGTTTGTTTAAATTACTGTCCTCTTTCACATCGCATATCGATAATTTACCCGGGCGAAAGTTTAAGATAAAAGTTAATTCAAAGGTGCGAAAAGGACGAGGTACTATTACAGGGATGGTAACTTTGTACTTAATACGATTATTAGCAGACATTTTTTTTTTCTTTTTTTTTTTTTCGCTGCGCTTTTATAGGCTGCTTCTCATTTTTCGGCTATTTATTTTGAAAAATGAAATGGACGAAAGAAATTTTACATCCGAGTCGCAGTGAGAGGGGATGAAGAAATGACGAGTAGCCAGGAAAGTGTGCTCGACAATAATAATAACGCAACAATTTAATTTCTCCAAGTGTACACGCAGTTGACGCTGATGACGTTGCAAATTAATTAACGGAATGCTAAAAAAGTTGTTCTTCTGTAGCAATTTCCCGTTTCTTTTATTATCCTCTCATTTATTATTTGGGAAATTTAATTTAGCCCTCTGCTTGCAAGTTCGCACTGTTGAAGAAACTTTCAATGGATTTCTTTTTTTCGACACTTCCTAACAGGCGACTTGTTAATTGTTTTCGCATTATTTACTTTCTAGCGAGGATTTTAAATAAATTCATTCCCCTTATCATCGGCTTTTTAAATTTATTATCCTCGCTATTCCGCTGTTCACTCTCTCTGTATACATATATATATATATATATATATATATCCTTTTTCTATTTCTTTATTCGCTTATCTAAACTTATTTAATTTAACCGAATTTTTATTATTGCCGCTGAATCCAGAGACAGCAAATTATGACATGGTTACAAAACGAGAGTTTGTTCCAAAAAATTTATATACATCAGTTTTACGGTTTTAAAATATTCTGAAAAAATCTATTTTAATAACGATAATAGCGATATTAATAATAATAACAATAATAAAAATAGTAATAACAATAAAGGTGTGAGATTATCGGGAACTTTTTAAATTATTTTTTAATTTTTGCTGGAGCGTGTAATTGTTTAAGCAATATTTTTCAATGAAATATTCATTTCATAATCAAAGCCCGCCAAACTGTATCCATCACCATATTTTTCTTCACTTTTGAAATTGAAAACAAACGTAACTTTTTTGTTTTACTCGAATCATTCGACCTCCGTGACTTAAACATTCAAAATCCGAGCTCCTAGCCTTGTTGTTGCTGCACAAAGAGCGGAGAGTTAAAAACAAAGATAATGAAAAAAAAAGAAAGAAAAACAGCAAATAATATTTTAAATGATTTTTCAACATTTTCCGCTAGTAGCCGTTTTTATTTTCTATTTTTAAATCCGGTTATCGAAATAATAATAGAAGAAACTTTTTTGCAAAAATTCAAATAGTTTTATGCGCTCAAATTTGAATTTATGTGTCTGTACTGCTAACGACATTTATCAAAAAATTACTATTATTTTTTATGGTGAATTATGTTTTACTCGACCGATGAGATTACACATTTAAACTCGTAGTATATATGACAAGTTATTTTAATTTTTTTTTTATCTCGGCGACAATGCGGATTGATGAGACAAAATGGAATTCATTTCGAAAAGAAATAATAATAATCGCCTCGAGACATCGTAAGCCGTCAATCAAAAACTACTACTTCGCTGGGAACAATATTGCCAAATAAAAAATACCGCGCAAACACTGGCGGTTGTGTGTTTCAACATAAAACCTGCACACGGAATTATTAAGCGAAGAATCCGTTATCACTAAAAATGTCCCCCGAGGTGGGGTGCTACCTTAACTGAATGGCAGAAGTTCGGGTAGGCGCGCTAAACAACCTGAAAGATAAGAAATGTATTATTATATGTATAAAATTAAAAGTTCCGATACCGCTTAATAGTTTAAACTTGTACTATTCCTTTTTTTGCTTATCATATTTGGGTTGGTCAGAGCTGTGCAACCGTCAATTCAGTTGTTGTTTATGTACCACCACCGCAGGTATATTTTTAGTTAAGCGAATTTTGAGAAATTGCTATAAAATACTTTAAAAATACTTTAATTTAGTAATATACAAAAGTGCAGATTACTATTTTCTACTTCCTTCTCGTTTGCACCGGTTTCAGCCATGTTTCAAATTAGTTTCTCTAACAAAACCGCTTTGATGGCGCGTCTCCCGTTTAGAGCGACCGCAGGTTTGATTTTTCTTATTATTATATTCGACTAGAGCGATGGTATTCGCAAGAACCAATACGATTAATAAAAATTTTAATTCCAAACAATTAATACGTAAATTGTTAATTTTTTATTTTAATTATTATCCGTTATTCGTTGATAGAATTTATGACGAAATATTGTGCTATGCGTGTACATTTTGTGTACCTAATTTTAACAATTCGTTTAAAAGTAAAAGTATCTGGCAGGTTTTTGTGTATAAGTTTTATAGTCTCCGTCTTTGTTTCTTCACCATATTGCTAATTATCGTAAGAGAAGAGACTTCCTTTCCATCAGAGGTCTCAAGTGCGACTGCTTTAGACACGGTCGCTCCGGGTACGATCGTTATTCCTGATACTTGACATTTTTAAAGATTCTGGATGTTCGTTTTGTCCCTTTAAATTTTTAAACTTTCGACTAATTTATATTAGTTTTTTTTTCATTATTTCAGATTAGTTTTTTGAATGAAAATTGATTCGGCCGTTTGAGCAGGTTTTTGGTTATATTTCAATGGAAAAAGTATTTTTAGTTACTATCTTCGTTCTTATTAATAGAGTTCTAAAGAATAATACACACTGTTTTAAAAGTTATAAATTACGATTTTTGTTCCTCTTAAAATTAGGCGTAGATATGTGTGTGGAGGATGAAAAATATATACTTATCTACTCGCCGATTTTTCGAAACATACGAGTACTGTAATCTCGTGGCATAAAAAATCGACGAATAATTGTTAGATCAATTAATATATATGTATATACATTTGGAGGAGAAGAAAAATACAATAGAGAATACAATTTATAACCTGCATACGCGCAAGTAAATAACAAATTCGAATATATATATATATATATATATATATATATTAAATAAATTTATGCACTAAATAATAAAAAAATAAAAAAAAAATAAAAAAAAATTCTGATTTTATAGCGCCTAGGAAAGAAGATAAAAATATGTATATAGCATATAATATTACCCCTGAACATAAGACCGTCGCCTTTCAGTTGATAAAATTAAAATTTCATTTGATATCTTTTCTTAATTAGAAGATAATTTAGGTCTTCTTTAAATATATTCACAGATATTATAATGAAAAAACCGAAAATATCTCTCTGAAATATTTTATTTAATGTTTAATTAATGTTCATTTGGCAGCGTGGTAGCTTAGTGGTTAAGGTGCTGGCTACCAAATCAGAGGGAACTCCAAAAAATAATCATCGCAGGTAAAGTCTGTTAGTTGAAGCCCGTCTTTTATACGGACAAAACAACTTTGCTTACCTATTTCATAATGCAAAAACCCTACTTGATGAAAATCTCTCATCTGTTCAGTCTCAACAGGCAGCCTATTAGTAAAACTCTATATTGGATTTCCTGTAGTACGCACTCTTCCAAAATTCTCAGTTATGAAATTGTTTCAAATTTTTTTAAGTATTCGAATAATTAATTTAAAAAATTTTAATTTACACGACGACACATGTAGACGAATAATAATCTCGATTATAGCTTTTTATTCCTGCAAGTCTGCTATTATTCGGAGATTTTGAAAGTCTGGTAAAAATGAAAAATGTGAGTTACTAATGCAAGAGCGGTGACAAAACTCACGTATTTAAAACCTCTGAAATTAGGACGATTTTATCAAAGAATCAATACTTACAGAATTACTCTCTGGAGATATTTCCATCAGACGTTAATTTAAAATTACCGAAAGCGGAAGAGCATTACCCTTTTGACGCTAATTTAAATATCAAAGAGAATGGCGACTGGTTATTGTTTTTATCGATTTTATTTTTATTAATGATTTTTTTTATTTCGATGGTTGTCTAATAAAGTGTAAAATTAGTTTAGAAGTGTAAGCGTTCGTTTATTTTTAAGCTTAAGTAAGATGTTTTTTTTTTTTAATAAATGTATAACCCTGATTTCCGGCAGACGGGAAATTTGTTCTCTAAAAATTATTTAAAAAAAAATTTCGAAATTAATATCGATTAGGCAGTTTGCAAACTGGCCCCAGTCGCAAATGAATAAATTATCGTACTGGAAAAAAAGAAGAAAAAAGTCACCAATACTCGCTCGTTAAAGATACGATATCTAATTTCAAATCAATCTGACGGGGGAGATATGTTCCATTTTAAGCCATTTTTCGTAGACGAAACTGGTAATGTCGTTTTTAACGATAATAGCCTATAATCAATTGCAAAGAATGTGAAAATTAAGGAACGTGTATGTAGACAGGATGAAATCGCAGAAATAAGTGTATGATGGATACAGTTGGAAATAACGGCAACTGCGAGGGAGAGACGATTATAATATAATGCGGCCATCGATAAAAAATATTGAACAGAAGTTCCTGAAAATTTGGTGTCGCTCAAGGGATGAAGAAAGTACCATGAGCCCAGCAGGCACCGGTAGAAGTCGTCACACGTCGTCAGTGAATTAAAGACTCGATAATTTCTTTAGATCATCATCAGGCAGGCAATAAATGTATCAAAACCAGCATATTTCGAACATTATTATTTTAATTATTTTAAAATGAGATCGCTATTTTAGACTGTATTTGACGTATTATATAATAACTGTAGTGTATTTTATGACGGGAATGAAATTTGCACCCACACATTCAAAGATGTATTATAAAAATTTGCTTTCGTTATTAATTTAGTATAGTTGAAAAAAATTGATACTATCATATCGTTTTGTGATCGTTGTCTTGGACTTTTTGGAATTTATGCGAATATACAGAGATTTTATTGCCTTGTCGTTAGGCGTTAATTGTGTGGAAATTTCATTAGAAATTTTCTTCGAATCTCAAATTGGACATTTCGCAAAATCATTATGCTTTTATTGAACATAAAAATGATTTCCCCTACATCGACGAAAACATCGACACAACCCTATAACAGCGGCTCCGACGCTTAACTGACGTAAGTAGCGCGATACGAGCGACGCTTGGAATGGACACACTCTCTTCCACCTTTCCTCCCGCTCGCGCGTTCTTAGCTTGCGCGCGCACTTGCAAGACCAACATTGCCTTATTACGACGGCCCGCCTATGTTCGGAAACACAGCGTGTCAAATAATAATTGACGTGTTTTGTGAAAAGTTTTTGCAATTTTTCGAAATCTATTCGTCCAAACTATTTTCCATCACCTGATTTTCGATTCTCCTCCGAAACACGTTAAAATTGTCCCTGCCGACACACTACTTTTTTCGCTATAGTTTAATTATTTTTACATTATTAAGTATCTTTTTTCGACATCCTCTAATTATATCCCTTCCTTATTCAGTATTCATTTATTTTACCTCTGAAGTTGGTATGTGATTCTTTTCTTATTTTTTGCGAATTTTTCTAAAGAAGTAGTTTTTGATCGTTAAGATTGACGAGGGGTATGCTTTTTTCTTCAGTAAGGTAGAGAAAAGTTTATAACTCTCATTTGAATAGGTTTTTTTTTTTTTTTTTTTTTTTTTTGAAAATGTTCGCCACTACAACGATACAATTTCGAGAAGTTTATTTGTCCCCCCCCGTTCTTTGGCTTTCAGCTTCCGGAGTAAGTTGTTACTTGCGGTTGTCGAAAAAAGTAAATAAATAAATAAATAAAAATGAAGGGGACCTTTTATTTTTAGTCAAAAGAGAGAACCAACAAATATAGAGAGAGAGAGCGAGAGTGAGAGAGAAAAAAAAGATTATTCGTGTACTTATGTTTTAAGTAATGAACAACTTCAAGTTTTAATCTGATTTGATTGTACTCGGCGCTTTAATGGTTTTCGGTTTGATTTGTAAAACTGCATATTTAATAGTTTTTTTTTTTTTTTTTTGTCAATTTTTTAAAATTTATTTAGCTCCATCTATTACGGATTTTGTACATTAACCCTGGGGGGGGGGGGTGATTATTTTCAGTAGTGCGATTAGAAAAGTAAATTTTTACTCGAACATTAGACACCGCCTCTCAGTTATTGGTAAAACGTAGAAAAGAAAAACATGAAAAAAGTTCAAAAATTCTAAGAAAACTTTCGATTTATTTTCGAGAAAGGATGCGTATACACAATATTGAAGACAGAAAAAAAGTTGGTCGATTAAATTTTTTTAAACAAGCAAATATTTTATTTAAACGTTTTTTTTTATTTTTTTAAGGAACTTCAAAAACAAAAAAATGTGTAATACCTTTTAATTCGAAAACCTTATAAATCCGTTTCACCTTTCGCTAAAATACTTTTAGTCGTTGCATTTACCGAATAGCTTAATAATCGCTTGAAAGATTTGTGCAGCAGTACTTCGGAGACACGCCCGATATCGCGTATGTATAACCTGAACGACCAATAGTTCTGAATCTATTATAGAGTTCTATTGTAATAATTCTGAAAGAGAATTGTCTACGTCATTCTTTAAGAAAAATCAAAAAAAATACTACAATTTCCGCGCCAGTTGATTTTAAAATTTTGATAGGAAAAAGTTACTTTCATGTTATTCCTGGTATATGAAACTCCATTAAAATTATTATACGTATGTGTGTATATTATTATCGTAGAAACAAAAATTTTTTGTTAATGCTTTTTTTTTTTTTTATTTTGGGGAATTTTTCTTTCTGCAACAAAATGTTCATTAGAGTCAACTGAGGGAATTTCAGAAAAACAAATTTCATCACTGCAATCACTTCTCTACTTCCGACTTCTTCTTGATCGTTTCATTTTCACTAGATTCACTTATTCTATAAATCGTCCGTATCTGCTTAACAGTTTTTGTTTCTTTTTGATGTAAACATTTTCTCTCTCTGTCTTGCTCTGAGAAACAACATGTCTATTAACCCAATATAGAGAACGATCTGCATGTTGTGTGGGTGTTCGACACGATTTAACAACAAAAAAGGCTCGTTGTATAGAATGAAAATGCCTACTCTCAATCGGCGGCAGAGGTAACTGTCTATAGGAGAATTAAACTGATTTACTCTATCTTCTTCCAATATAAAAGAAATCTTTTAATAAATTAGTCAAGCATTTGACCAAGTAGTAAGGGTAACTTTTCATACACATCTATTGAATCTTTTTAAGTAGAATTACTAAAATTAAGACAGGGCGTTACTGCTGTTTTTTAGGCATTTATTATATAAATTTTCTGTAAAAGTTTTCAGACTTGATGAATCTTTATAAATTTGATAGTTATTAAATTTTAAATTTGTTAGGTTTTTTTGACTACATAACGGTGTCTTGATTTGAAAACAACCATGATACTTCGGTAATTCGCTGTTAGGTGTGTATGTTTTATTTTTTTTTTTTTTTTTTTTTTGGAAAAAGATTTTGGTAATTCTATATTTTATTTTGCGGCCACCTTAACTTTTATTGAAATGAGGGCTATCAATTTCGATTAACTTCATTTAGCCGTTCAATTAGACGTTTGCTTTATCGAACGATTTTTTTTCTTTTTTCAAATTAAAAGTCAAATATGCGGAAGAATTATTTAAAATTTCAAGGTACAAGAAAAAAAAAAGTTAGAACTGAATTTAAGCGATTTGATGAATCGCACGTTTTGTTATGATAAATTTATACTATTTTTTATGACGATATCCAGCTTCTCAAAATTTCGGTAATATCAATGGAAAAACAAAAAAAAAAAAAAAAAGGTAAACGCAAAAATTGGAAATGGGCTGCGCCGCCGGTCACTTAAATTACTTCCGCGTAATAAAAGTGTTTCGAAATGCAATATTTTCCCCTTGGTGAAAAAAGAAATGAACGGAAAATCAGAAGAGGAAATCAAAAAAAAGCATAAACGAAATTAACTTATATTTCGGGGAAGAACACAGATGATGAAGGATATGGAGAGTTATAGAGAGGTCGGTGGGCTGGCAACGAAACTGGCTGTAATCGAATTAAAAAATAATTCGAACCTCTTAATAGGTAACATATTTCCCGCGTCGCTGCCGGCATTGCACCCGACCAGCGACCGCTGCTAATCTAGCGCTCGGCAGAGATGTTTAACCGAAAATGCGATTTTTAGTATAATTTTTGTTTATTTTTCGATTTAGTCTTTTGGGTCGGGTTATTTTCTTCTTTTTCCTTTTTTTTCGCTGGTCCGAAATTGGAAAAGGGGTCAGATTAAATGTTTGTTTCGGTTGTTGGCCCGAATAGACCGGGGCTCCTCAGCCGTGTGTCGTCCGCTCCAAATGAGTTTAACGCGTTCTCCTCTTCCAGCCGTCCACAGGAGGTAACCACCGTACGCCGAACCATACCGGACCTGGAGTTACCGCTGCTAGCTGGAATGGTTGCGCTCGGCTATTTCGAATGAATTTTACGCCGAAATAGCTCTACAGCCATTCCGCCGTGCCCCTTTCGCGCCCGCATATTCCACATATACACATATAGACGAGGTGCCGGCAGATAGCTCGTTGTCCAGAAAAAGGTTAACTGTAGAAAATTAAAAAACTCCCCTCCGCATTACAAGATTCCGCACGCGCGTCAACATCCCCCATTGCAGCCGGCAAGCAGCGCGATTTTTGTTTCACTAGCGCTACTATCGCCGTCGGGCTTTTACCTAGAGGGCTCTTTTTTAATTTAGACGATGATTTTTGCGGATTTTTCTGTTTTTGTTTTTTGTTTTTTCCGGTCCGGCTGTATTGTTTTTTTCCCCGTTTTTCACCGTTTTTCCTTTTTTTTTTTCGTTTTTGGGATTCCTCCGGACGGCGGTGCGCTTACGAGTGCCGAAAGCTTATTAGTGCGGCAACGAGTTAGAAAATTGTCCACTTCTGGTCGAATTCATCTGTCGCGAGGGGCGTATTTAAACACGTAGCACGCTGCCACTTTGTTGTATCACTCTCCAAACACATTCCACTTTCACCGTCCGATGACACCTCTTCTTACTCTCTTTCGCTACCGCTTTTACCATTTCCTTTTTCGATTTTTCTTCTTTTTCTTCTTTTTTTTTCTTTTTTGCTCTACCCCGTTTTTCCGCTAGAAAAACGGAAATAAAAAAAAAAGTCTGCAGCCTCCTCTAATAGCCTCGTTAAGAGAACACGATGTTTACACCTCTATTAATTTCCTACTAAATTACCGCAATTTGTGTTCCATATTTTCTCAGTTAAGCTTCGAGCGCACCTTTCGCCGAGCCGTAATTACAAAAATGACGAGCTAATTATGTTTACTTTCGCCTTCACACGAAATCGGAAACGTTTCTTTTTTCGAAAAATACCGCGCCGTAATTTCAAAAAATTCGTAAGCTATCCCTTCTTTATAAAAGTCTGTCGGTAGAAATTATATCTAGAGCATCGTGAAATTGATATCGTCTTCTTCCGGCAGATCAGTCTAAAACTCTATATACACCTTTTTTTCTCAATCAAAACATTACATCTCAAAAATATCATGACTTTTATTTGTCAAAGTGATAGAATCGAATAGCTAAGCAGGGCGAATTTTAACGTTAATTTCGAGCGTAATTAATTAAATTGGGATAGTAATATTGGACGTAATGCTTTTCCGTTTTGATTTATATGCAAAAGTAATACAAAACATATACATACATATTTTTTTTGTATTTAAATTATGATTTAAAATTTTACTACATATATTTCGGATTCTGCAATTATCCTCTTAAATATCCATGATTTATATACTGTGATTAACATTTAGTCTAAAATCTATATACACATGTATCTTGTAGGTAATTCAAAAAATTATCAATTTTTTATAACAATATACAGATTATTAATAATTCCCCGGGCCTAGATATATTCATAGTTTTCTAGAATATCTATAAAAAAGTTAGTTTTTGATTGATTACGTCGTTTTTTAATTAGCGGCTTACATTAATGACTTCTAATTTTATCCTTGACGACGTTTTATGTTACAAATCTAGCTTTCGCGAAACACTTTTGCATAAAAATGTTGCACCTAATCGCGTAGTTAAAACCAACTCTTCTATAGAAATTAAAGACTACGAAGGTCCATGCTTCCATGGTGTGTGACAAAGAATTGAACTTTTTATCAGTAGGGAAAAATGAGGTAGTTAATGATTTTTCAAGATTTGTTTCACTCGAGTCATATTTCTAATCTAATGATCTAGAAAAAGTGAGGAATACATACATATATATATATAAAGTAAATCCCATACCCCTGATAAGGTATCATGGATTGTGAATTTAAGGTTCACAATATTACTAAGTTCAACGGTACTAATGAAAGTAGGGGAGCAATTCCTTTTTTTCGGCAGTCTTTACTTTTCCAGATTTCTTTAGTACCCAATCATTTCAGACCGGGTAAACCTGGGAGCGACTTAGATCTGGAAAGAGACTGGTCTCGAACCGGTGACCTCTGATTTGGTATTTAAGCACCTTATCCATTGGGCTACCGCGCTGCCATATATATTATAAATTCGATCCTTTGACCGACACGAACACTCCACAGATCCTTTGTTTTATATAATACTTATAGAAGGGTCGATTTTAATTCATATTTCGTTTTTTGCAATATGCAGAAAGTGCCTTATAAGCATGCCTTATAAGCACGATTAGACAAAGGTTTTAAACTTCGCAAGATTTTCATATTTCTACAGGCACAAAAATGATCATTAATATAAATATTTTATAAGCACTGTTTGGGAGTTGTACATTAGTAGTCCAAAAATGTGTTGTACTACGTTGGATTGTGACATTTTTTAATAGCATCCTAGCCGTATTTTACTGGCGAATGACCATTGCGGACAAGCTATTGCTGACTGAAAAATATTATAGTTTGCCCAGCTCGTTTGCGAAACTGTGTGTAATGTAAGTTCGCAGAAGGGCTATAAAACTATTTAAATCCTAATTATAAACGGTAATTTTAATTGTCAATTACTACACTATGAAAATACGGGTTTTTTATTTAATTGAAATTTAAAAGAGAAACCGTTAAATATCGTTTAATTTTTTAATCGGTTTATTTTTTGATTTTTTTATAGGTGAATATTACTCGAATAGCTTGCGCATTGTTTAAAATTAATATTCGTTTTTAGGGTATATTTCATCGACGAACATTAGGTCCGATCGCAGCGATTTTTTCTCTCGCGCCCTGTGTAGAATTTATAAAATCCGCGACACTCTTTCTCTTTTTTTTTGTATTTAAATGTTTAAAATAACGCGCCGTCAGGCTCATTATTTTTATAAATAAATATCTCAATAGCGAACGAAAATAAGTATAAATTGACTTTAATAAATTCAAATATATAATTTGCTTTATCAAACGTTTCCTCTCATCATCAGCTAACAACACGGAGTACACTCAGTTAAAACTAAAAATGTTTACTGGATACAGTTTAGTTGAATGGGCTATTACGCCTGAATACGTCTAATAAAGTAAATTACATTTTAATTGATTAAAGTCAATTTATATTTAGTTTCATTTGTTAGTGAGGTATGTGTTTTCTTAATTTGTGTTTTTCATTTTTTTTTTTTTTGGAAAATCGTCCTTTCTCCGTTTACACTTAAATGCGATTTTAAACGATCGTGTCGTAAAAGTGAGTAAAAATCACATCGATCACGGAAATACTGGACGTGAAAAAAATTAACGGTCGACTAATGGTGACGTAATTATGGAGCAATGCTATTAATTATTATTTGAATTAATGATCGTGATCCAAAATATACTCGAATGGTACGATAGAGCCGGTCTGGTTATTATGTAGCGAGTGTCAGCTATCATGTTACCGGATTTTCAGAGATTGCCAGAGACTACACTTCACAGAGTATAACGAGTTTGTGTGCTCATTTGAAGGCGCCTTAAAAAGTGTGTACAGATGAAGTTCTACTTCTTAGGAGTAAAGCTTTATCGCGATACCGAGTAAAGTTGAACCGAGATAGGACCTCTATGAGGGAGTTTTTTTCGTTTACCCCTAGCACTCTGTGGCAGCTCCCGGGAGCGCATTATGTTGTGTTTTAAAGGAAATCCTAGATTAGTTTTTCTCTCTCTCCCCAGCAACATACGGAATCGGATTTCGAAAGCGTTCTGTATAATCACGATAGGTTTTTAAAGTTTCCAGTACATAACGTTAATGTTGTCGATGCGTGGAAGATGCACGTAGTAACATTACAAGAAAATAACCGTTTTTAGCGTGGAAAAACTGATTAATCCGATCGAAAGTTGTATACTTTTGAAGGAGTTTGTTTAAAAGCGGCCAACGGAAAAATCGCGTATTCCGTTGCTAGTCCAATGATTTCGATCTGAATCTTGGAAGACTGCCCTACTCGAGAAATCTCTGACGAAAATATCATTCCGACACGGTCCGGAGCATCGATCATTCTAATATGGTGCATTTTGTACTGAATTCGAATAAATGAGCAGATTCACTTCGCTGCTGAATGCGCCTCAGGTGTGTTGATTAAACACGCGAAGGCTGGCAGTACACGAACGTTTTGCAAATCTGCGAATAGCGGCGGTACAGGGAATATTGAACGTTCTCTTAATTTAACCGAACGGTATCAGTGAAGCTATCTCGCTTAACTAGTCGCGATATCTTTTTGCGTCCGATCATTATAATGCGATATAAGTGAAAACCAAAGTGAGTCAATACGGAATTCTTACATTACTAAATATATAGTCTAACGGATCTGAATATTAGGAGGTTCTCTTTTTGCTTTTCGAATGGTTCTCTTTTTGCTTTTCGAATGGTTCTCTTTTTGCTTTTCGAATGGTTCTCTTTTTGCTTTTCGAATGGTTCTCTTTTTGCTTTTCGAATGGTTCTCTTTTTGCTTTTCGAATGGTTCTCTTTTTGCTTTTCGAATGGTTCTCTTTTTGCTTTTCGAATGGTTCTCTTTTTGCTTTTCGAATGGTCCTCTTTTTGCTTTTCGAATGGTTCTCTTTTTGCTTTTCGAATGATATCGTTTTGCTTTCTTATATTCAGGTTGCATGCGCGCTGTATTCCATTTCAACTTGGGTAAACTCGAGAATGACCTGCGCCAATTTCGAAAGTTGCAAATTAGGAAGATAAAGACGCGCATAAAAAATAAAAGGAAGAAAAGTGTAGTGTATTTCGATACTCTTGAAATGATTTGCGATCGTCTCCGGAATTGGCGAAAAGGAACCATTATTGAGGAGAATCGGTCATTTTCTAAGTAAGATTTTCCACAGAAACATCGACCACGCATCTGAAAATTGAGGAGCCGACTGATCGCTGTCATTATAACGACTGAATCGGATTTGAGAGCAGCTAATAAAATGTGCATTCGATTTTTTTCGTGGTTACGTACGGGACAGCTCGCTATGACTGTTTTCATTGAGGATTGAGATAAGGAATCAAGGAGTAGACGAAATCATCGAATAGATAAGGGTTTTTTGTGGTTTTTTTTCGCTTTTTTCCAAGGATAGGTTTAATGCGCATATACCTTCGGTTCATAACCGTGTACTAAGCAGAGTTAATTTATTTATAACGCAACAACTGCAAAACTTTCTTTTTCTAAAGAAAGTATGTATGAATAACTCTCTCTCTCTCTCTATATATATATATATATATATATATTAAAATATGCTAGAGAAACGAGTTTTCAACGATATAATCCCCTATTAGAAACGATTAAACGGGTATCATTAAAAGTAGGCTTAATCTATCTAAAAGAGAGTCCTGAATTTAATTTAAAGGTCTCTTTTAGGTCATATTTTCTGTATATGTTACATTTTAATCGTTTCTCTTTTATAAAATTGTAGATGGAATTCCCTTCGATTAAAAAAACTTACCGGGAACGTAACACCTGTTTTTCTTTTTTTATTCTTTAAATTTCTTTTTATAAGCGTGTCTTGGATTGCACTTGTAGCGCGATAATAAGCGGCTACAATCAGTTCCGAATGTATTCTTGCGTGTGTACACCTGCGTTGCATATAATAATTGCCTGGTACACAACCTATATCGGTACAGCTAAAAATGTACGAATAGGTTGCGCCAACGCGCTATGTAGCGTACGGCACCTTAAGAAGAAGAAGCGTGTCTTATTTTTGTAAGATTAGTATATCAACCGCGAAGGAAAGGGTTAAAAAACACGCATTTTTTCTCAATCGCGGTTAGAATTGGAGAAGTTTATAAATTTTCGATCCCGTACATGTATCGAGAAAGTATTTTCCAGCCGGTTCAAAAGTTAAGTGTCCTCGGCATCCTGGAATACGGGTTTTTGCAAGAAAAAAAAAAGAAGATCGACCGCATTCTGTAATTCCAAAAAAAACAAAACAAATAAGAAACGATATGGGATGGACAATTGTTATTTAAATATACACGTATTCTTACAGATTTAGAGTTAAAATTTCGATTAAAATTAACACTGTTAAACGTAGTGAAAATATCGGGGAATATACTCGGTAGTGGAGAGAGGCCAACGAATTAAGACCTGTCTCAAGCAAGCATCCGGCAAGAGAGTTCAAACAATGCTGAGAAAAAACAAAATATATCTAGACCGAATGGAAATCAATGTAAACGTCGAAGCAGTTGTTGAAGCAGAGAGAATACTAGGCGGAGGATTGTTGGAGAGATCTGTATTGGAGCACGGATCATAAAGACCCTCTAGGCTTTTATTGTGCGACTGAACTGGACGGTTGTAGTGATAACGCAGGACGCGATGCAATCCCCCGGTACCAGTTAGAGTTTTTTTTTTTTTTTTTTTAGTCCACTAAGTGAAGAGAGACAACAGTACTTACAATTTTATTAAATATAATAAAGTCCAAAATTATCGGAATAGATAAACCGACAACAAGTTTTTAACTAGCTGCATAATTTGGGCCGAAAGAAACAAAAGAAAAGAATAAACGTTTGTTTAGAGGCGGTTCTCAGAAACTTGGACTCTACGTAAATCCGATATCTATGGAAGATAGATGCGTTAGTAATATTATACTGTTGGAGATGTATATTATGAATAACGTGGACAGAAAAAAGAACAAACTGCTCCTTGGTATTACGAGAAATAGACGTAATGAAGAGATAACGTCGGGAGTAATTAGAAGAATACTGAAATACCCTTTAGTCACGTGATAGGAGCAAATGGATTATTGGAGATGAGAATTCTGGACGGAAAAGTAGAAGGAAAAAGAAGACGTGGTCGCGTTCCAACCAGACGGTCAGACATGATCCGGACAGCTGTAGGAAAAAGTTTCGTAGAATGTGTGTGTTCGACTGACCCACAACAGAGATCAGTGGATATACATCACATGGACAGATCACAATCATGATATCTCCACGAGGGATTCACGACTCAATGGTAATGATGATAATGATGAGAGGGGGTTCTAAGTACAATTTAGTACGGTGCGTAATTATTCGATATAAGAAAATTTATTTATTTCTTACTACTTCAGAAATGCGGCTTTAGTATTATTGCGCTTCCCTTGGTAGCGTAACTTCGATATCTATGGAAGATGCGTTTAATTTATATTTTGATTTTGATTTTCCTGGCAGGATATTTATTGATATTTATTGATATTTATTGATATTTTTTTACTCTAAGAATTACGTTGTTTTCAAAATAGTACATAATCTTTTTCTTTTCTTTAATTTGTTTTCTATTTTGGTACTCGTAAAAAAAAATCCATGGAGATGTCTTCTAAATCGTCGAGCGATACTGATAAAATTTAGAAGCAGAATTTAGGAAATGCTGGGGAACAATGAATATGTCGATTTCTGAGATATTGGCAAAATATGCGTACCTATTGCCGTTTTAGGTAGATGTCGAGATTAAAAGTCAAAAACGATCTCAAAACGCTAGTCAAAATTTCGCTCTGCAAAGAGATGTTGAGAATGTTTAGAATGCGTTCGGGAATTCATCGGTGCAATAGTGTGAGCTGCACAAGTGTAAGTCGTCAAGCGCACATGTCTCGTGTCCAGGTGTCCATTTATGCCTACCTAATCGTTTCCCCAAGTCATTGGCGCGGGCTCGACCCCAGAGTTCCGATTTCGCTGTTATAATGATTTACTGCTGGAAGCCCGATTATTTTTTTATCTGGACACTAGTCGGGGGGGGGGGGGGGGGATCAACAGAAAGAGATCGGTTTGCATTCATTTCGAACAAAGCACGGGTTCGCGGACACACGGCACGTCCGACGTCGGACGCCCGAATAATTTTCAATAGAGGAGCGAGCTGTTTCGAACTAGATGACTCAGTTCGCGGCTCGCGATCGCGAATCGAACCAGTTTTGACCGGTTTCGAAATGAGACGGTGACAGCGGGCAATCTCGCCCATTATTTAGCGGCGCGCAGTTGGATAAAACAGCCAAAAATACTAATAATAACGGGGACAACAATAGCAAATGTTCGCGGATGTGGATCATCTGTTCCGTCATTGAACTACTAGTATGTAAGTGATTTTGTAGCGCTGGTCGCCGTCGAACGGGTCACTCTTTTTCGATAGGCCTGCTTGAATTCGGAACCGAAGGCGACTCTACCGAAGCCATCAGTTCTACAGTGTCTCGATAGTTCCACAGCGTTGCTGGAGTACTGCAGGTTAGTTATATGGATTTTAAATATTTCTCTAGTTTTATTCGGTTAAAAATCGGCAAAATTCCAAACGGAATGGTATTTCCTATTTAATCTTCCGGATAGCGCGACATGTCTAACGTGTTATTATCATGTTATAGCTAATTGGAATTACAATTAATTACTTATTAGTTCCGGTCGTATGCTTATTAGTTTAAAAAAAAAAAAAGTATTTAAAATTCTCCGGTTTGGTCTGTAGTCGTCTACTTGCACATAGATATCTATGTGAGAATATCCGCCGGTGAAATTATTTGAAATTGTAGCATTCTCGATATTTTGCATTAATGTGGTAATGAAATATTTCAAAAAAGAATGGCGCAGTTTATTGCGCTTTTGGAAAGTAATTAATGCGATTAGAAATTAATTTTTATACGCCCAATTTCAATGTTATTCGTGGTATAGGAAGACTCTCGATATTTTTTGTTTTGTTTTCTTCCGATTTTGAGTAGTTCTTATTAAGATGGTTTTTAATTGTCCCTATTCCTCTATCATACAACTTATAGTAAAAAAAAGTAAACACATGCCAATGATAAGGATCTGTATGTATTGAGAAATCTTTTGTTTTTCTTCTGATCCACGAACATATCTTTATATATATATATCTTAATATATATATATATATATATATATATATATATTACGATACATATATATTTTTCAAAGATTTGAATATGTTATTTTTTAGGGCGCGTAAACCGATTGATGTTGTATTATTTATAATATGTTTTATTCGGTTTGCGTCCTGCAACGAGGTTGTCCGTTATCTTCTTTAATAAATAAATTTACGCGCCAACGGAATATTATTTGAATTTAAATTGAAAGTGCTTATGAAAAAAAATGTAGTTCGTTACAATTTTCATTTAAATAATATATTTTTTGTCGTTTGCGGGTTGTCTACTTACTAATCGGATGTTAACGTATTTTTATTCAGTCTAGGCGGTGACTTGCATTTAA
Organism: Icerya purchasi; assembly: GCA_039619475.1. NCBI lineage: Eukaryota > Metazoa > Arthropoda > Insecta > Hemiptera > Monophlebidae > Icerya > Icerya purchasi. The sequence continues at coordinate 187,900,257 of CM077115.1, read as the reverse complement.
TGAGCACGTCGAGTAAACTGTGCCATTGTTTTTGGCCAGTAAATGATTTTTTTTGGATGATATCGGTGAAATGTAAAAATTCCTCTTTAGCAAAAATGAACGGAAGATTAAATCGATAACGATTAACCAAAAAAAAAAAATAATAATAAGTTTCGTTTAGCGATTTTTTTTCTTTTTCAGCCTGTAATTCATTTTTCAGACACTTTTTTTGTTTTTAAATTTACTTTATCTAAATTTTATAAGAACTACAAAAATAAGCATACTTATATATTCAGTCTGCATAACTGATTTTGTCCACATATTCTAAAGTAGGTTTCGCACTATTCAATAACACCACGGTGCTTCTATTATGCGCGGTGAAATGTGGAAAAGTATTTTAGCCGTGTGGAGATTTCAGCTTGATTTCATAAATAGAGTAGTACGTATTTTAATACATTTATAATATATATATATATATTATAAATGTAAATATCACAAAAGTTTAACGATCAAGCGGTCAGGTGTGGCGAGGACTAAATCGAGGGGAGAAAAAAACACGGCTCTCTGTTAAAGGGGATGTCGGAAAAGAGAGATTTCTTTGAGCGAACGGTATTTTTGTATTTCGTATTTTGTATTAAATCAAAATCAAGTGCCCGTTATGAACGTCGTTTTTTCCGCATTCATCAAATTCGTAATTTCCAAATTTTTATCCGTTTCCTTTCTTTCCCCGCTCTTCGAAGCAAATCGAAAATCGATTTAAATTTCAATTATACGAAACCTCCCGCATGCCCGGAATATTTTATATTTTTCAAGTTTTTCTCCGCCTGAAGACTGCCGCGAGGGGGTAATTCTTGTTAGTGCAAAAGCGCGGTAACTGCTACCGTGTTATATACGTGAAAAGTGGTGTATTTTTCGGTGAAAATCTACAGTCATCACGGGAAAAGACTTTCTTTTTTCGGCGTCCGAATATAAACGAGGGACGAAAAAAAAAGTAAATGGTAAATCAGTGAAAATAGCAGGAAAACGTTGAATAATACAATTTAAAAATTGGGGGGGGGGCTTTGTAAACTCGAATGAATATTGAATATATATTTTAGTGAAGGCGAATATAATGTTGAGAAACGTTACTTCGCGGACAATGCTAAATAATTATTAGACCAGTCATTTCGCGGCTACGGAAGAGTCAAAATAAAATAGATTACCGGAAAATGCACGAATCTGATTAGTTGCGATTGCACATTTCTGAACGGTTGGACCTTTCCGAAGTCGAGTTTGTTTTTTTAACAAAGAGCGCAGTAAAAATATAGAAAATCACACTGGAATGTTTACGATGGCGATCGTATGGTGACTGGGATGGCTCGTTTCCATTTCCGCCGGTATAGTAATGACTTTTTCCCGGTAGAATTACATTCGATTAAAAGTTGTGAAATTATTATTACAACGAGAAGACCTCTTTTCTAAAATACCGGATTCAATTAAACAATCTGAAAGTGTTTTTTTTTTTTGCGGAACTACCTATTTACAAATTTGCAAATAACCGTAAAAAAACTCTGAAAAAAGTGTTTTCTTCTTCTTCTTCTTCGTATGTCTGCTCTCGTCTCGCTAAATTTTGTAGCTTTCAGTAAAATCCCAGAAAAAGAAAAAAAAATCGTACCTTCATCTCGGTACAAGGTATAATTTTGATTCTCTTAAGTTACCTTCATCAATTCTCTATCGCGTTATTCATCAAAAATTACGACAATTTCGAAATGTTCCAATCTGTCGGTTGCTATTGCTTTTCGTTATGCAGATTATATTCCTCGTAGCTAGAGTATTTACCTTCTATACGCTTAAATTTGCTGGGGCTTGATTTTTTTCTTCCTTTCTTTTTTTTTTTTTTTGGGCGTGTCAACACTATGGACACGATAATCAAGAAAAATTTTTTTTCTATAGTTTTAATGTTTGGCAGAATGCAGTATGCTCAAGCGAAACACACCACTGCCTCTAGTAGCCGGTTCTTCCTACTTCTTATGTACTGCGCCCCATGTCTTTTTCTGTTTCCACTTCTTCTGCTTGTGTCCTATCGGCAATGATTTTATTTTTGGCTAAAGCCCCCCGGGCTGATGGGGATCGGAAAGAAGAGAACAAAACCAAGAAAAATCTTCAGAAATTTTTCCTTTTTTGTAATTTCAGCGAAGAAAATGAGAATGCACTTTCGCGGGAGCTGTTTTCAAAAGACAACTTTTCAACTTTTCCCTCTATCGCTGTCGAATTTAGCCGCTAAACGCTTGAAACACTTGTTGGTAACAGGCAGTGTATGAATTCCATGTTTTTCGCAGGAGAAATTTTAACCGAAAAACATCTCGACAGATCCGCGAGCATAATACTTCCCGATATTGACACACGGAAAACAAAAAAACCAAAAAGGAAAAAAAAGGCTCATAGTTAATGAAAAAAAAAACACTATTTTCTTCCCTCGATGATTTTTGGATTGGAAATGTACTTTTTACACACACCGGCTTGGAACTGTCGTCTGTTTCAATTCAAAACGCGTGGACTATTTCAACAAGGGGAAAAAAAATGTGAATCCGTAAAAGTTCAAATTTCTGGGGTTGAAGAATTTGGCTGAAAATTTTTCAATTCGTTGTTTAAAATATCGTTAAGTTTTTTTATCAATGCTAATGAAAGGAAACACAGTTTTTTTAACCTCTCACGGGAAACGTTAGTTTTTACGAATTTTTACGTATATTATCTATTTTGAAAAGCGTTTCGAAAATGATTTTTTCGTTTTTCCAGTTAAGCGGTTCTTTCGAAATGTGTTTTATTTCTGCGACTGAATATTTTTTTAAATCTTTGTTATACTTTTTTTTTTTTATTGTTTCTTGAACTATCTTCATATCAGACACATAAAAAGAGGTTTTTTAAGTTCGGATCCTAGACTTTTGCTAATCTCTAGCAATATTCGGATTTTTTGCTTTTCTACATTATTTTTAGGCTGCTGCAAAGCTATACCACACATTCGAATCTTACAAGATTTTAATTCGCGTACGCCTGCGCTATTTCTTAATTTTCTCAATTAAGCCTATACATAAATCGTAGCTTGTAATAATGTGGTATTTCGATTAAGTAAGACTTCACTGAAAATATACAAAAATTTCAATCGTGCTCGATTAATGACCGTAGTTGATGTCCCCCAACAAAATAGAAGATCAAATCGATTTATTCGGGAGGTGTTGTTATTTTTTAATAATAATAATAATAATAATAATAATAATAATAATAATAATAATGTTTTACATCTTGCTCGTGAAACTCTTTATAATCGGTTTATTAAAATCCGATGACGCAATAAATTTTTATCTATCTTGACGTTCCCCTAATCATAATTTAGTGCGTCATCGGAGACTTTTTTATTTCATTTTTCCAGAGTTAATCTTACGACGGTTTCCGAATTTTTAATTGGCTTTGCGGGGTTTTCGTTTTCATGAAAAAAATTCGCCAAAAGGAATAACAGGGGCGCAAAAACTGAAGAAAAAAAGGGGGAAATAGAAATTGTTCGCCTTAAAAAATAAGTACTTAGAAACAAAAAAAAAAAAAAAGGAAAGAAGTATTCATTTAAAGGTCGCTAACCTGAAATTCGCTGACTAATTTTTCGGTCATAATTTTCGGATCCGGCAGTGCCAGAGCATTGTTGACGTTGCTGATGGGTGAGTCGAGCGACGGACTGTCCAGGCTACTGTTGGTGTTCATGGCCGTAGAACTGTCCATAGCGTTACCGTTATTGCTGTTGCCGTTACTAGCGGCGCCGCCATTCGCGTTCCCGCCACCGCTGTTGCCGTTATTGGAGACGGCGACGTTGGCAGTACTGCTGTTTGCGGCGGCGGCAGTTGCGCCGTTGTTGCCGCTACCGTAGATGGACTGCGACTGCTGAGACGACAGCAGCGGAATTCGACCGTTGTTGCCGTTGCCGCAGTTCTGATTCAGCTCCGTATTGTTGCCGTTCGGATTGGTGTTCGCGACGCCGGCGCCAGAAGTGGCGGCCGAACTGGCCGACTGACTATTATCGTTGTTTACGTTGCTGGCGGCCGCGGCCGCGGCTGCGACTGCCGCTACGGCGGCCGTAGCGGCCGAGATCATGTTCTGAGAGTGATTCATTAGGACGCCGGCAGCGTTTACAGCGCTCGAATTTCCGCCGCCGTGATGGGACGAATCGCTGTTGTTCATGCTAGCCCGATTGAGATCGGTCGCGCTGCCACCGCCAGCGCCGCCCGTGCCGTGCGACACGGCCGCACCGGCCAGAACCGCGGCAGCCTGACTGCTGAGCAGCTGACTGTTCATGCTGTGAACGATGTCTCCGTTCGGGTGCTGGTTCCGGGCCGGCGCGTTGGACGACGTCGACGACGACGAGGACGAGTGGTGATTGTTGTGATGATGGTCCCAGTATTCGTTGTTCGGGTTCATTTTGAAGACGGGTCTTTGCTGCATCAGCAGACCGCTCTGTTGTTGAATGCTGTTGTTCGGCATCTCTCGGTGAACGGTGGCTTGCGTTTGAGGATCGCCTGGGTAGGCGCGCAGGTCTAGCGGTGTTGAGATCGTGGTGATTTTCTATCCAACTACCGATTCACCTTAAATGTTAGCAACGATTTTTCCTTTTCGTTCTATAGCTTTCGTCTGAAATCTTCAATTTGCCATTTTGTAGCGTTCTTCGACTTCTTATCCAACTACGCTAGAGCATTCTCGCTGCGCACAAACCGGTCGGAATTATTCCGCGATACTTTCGATTCACCTGAGAAGCAATAAGACGATACAATTAGCATTATTTTTGAGGTTATTTATTTATTTATTTTTTGTCATACTCCTTTCTCGTTCCAACACAGCAAAAGTGATTTGGAAAATCTTTTTTAAATGAAAAAAATTTTTTTCTTTTTCTTCATATTTTGTTTGTTTGTTACGCCTATTGAAGAAAGTTATTTTTAAATTTTCACGGATTTAATCGACAATGTTTGTACATAGTATGTGCCGATTGCGTTAGAAAGCTGCCATTTTGTAATTTAAAAACAAAACTGAAACCTCGTAACAAATTTAGATATCGCAAGTGTCGAATTTGACATTTCCCATTTTTCTCCCATTAAAAGTAACTTCTTCACGGGAAAAAAGCATATACATACATACACACACAAATATTATATATATTATATATATATATATATATGTACAAATGTATATATCTGTATACGAGTGAATCATGGTGTCAGATTTCTCATATTGCACGCGTTAGAAATTTTCTGTATAATACATTTTGAAAAAAAATCGAATGTTACTGATTTTCGGAAAATTTTAGGAAATTTTCAATTCGTATTTTTGTTTAAAGGTCCTTCGTTTTCGATAATTTTTACATTGATTGCGTGAAAGGTTTTTTTTTTTCGCGACCTTTTCATATTTTAGTTTATTTTTTAAATTCCAAATACATGATATTCATCATCTCTATTCCTGGGTTTTACCGTCGGCGTCGAAATTCAATTCTTACCTTATTAGACTGTCCATTTACGAGATTTGATAGCACCACCTTCGGCAGCCATTGACGAGAATAACGACAGTAAACAAGGTTGGTTTTTTACACTTAATTAAATTGCACTTTATGTAGTTGTGCTTTAGTTAAGGTTCCTAAGAATCCCGCTTTTTTTTTGTATCATCATATATCGTAAACCTTAGGGGGTAAGATTCGAAAAAAGTACATTTTAAAAATTAAGAAATTTTTAAATACATTTTATTCAAGAAAAACTGGGCCGGGGTAGAATTTCGCTCTTCAAGTGCGCCTTTTTTTACTTATCTTCAAATTTGCGCTGATTCTAATATTAGAAATAATTGATCGGTGTAATAAACGCGTGCGAACCTTTGTAAACAAAACTGGTTGTTCGTAATTTCACTTTCGGAAGTTTGCTTTGGTTTCTTTTTTTGTCCTTTTCAACGATTTTCAGCTATTACAATTATGTGTAATATTACAAAATAGTTTATACGATACGAAGCTCTTTTTACATGGATCAGTTTAAGACTTCCACTGAACTCCCTGAATTGAGATTAACACTCTATAAGTAGTTCGTGTATTTCTTAGCCTTTTAAGGTTACGATCGCGGAACGTAATCTACGATGTTTTTTGTAAAATTTATCTCGCTAGTTTTTGTGTTCTATTGTGCAATGTCAAACGTGTAAAGATCGGCTTTTTCTTAATTCGTTTTTTTCGTAATTATTCAATTTCGTGTTTTTCCGAAGAAAAACAAGCGAATTATTTAATAGAGAAGAAAATTTTTCATTTTGTATCGATGTAACAAAAAGTATTCTCCTATTTGTATTCTGCGTAAAATAAAAACAAAATTCAAATTGTATTTGATCCTTCGATTACAGTGTTTTTTTGTTTTTTTTTTTGAAAAATCTTCGCGTCTTTTTAAATTAGAAAAATTAATCGAAACAACTATTTTAAACTATGTAATCTCGGTTAATTTTTAAATGAAACCCGTAAGATGATCGGTTTATTTTTCTTTTTCGTCGCGTCGATAATAAAACAGATCAGAAAAACAAGCAATCTTATCCGTCTTCCTAATCATTAAAAATTACACTCTTCTTTTTGCTTAGATGAAACTTCGAAATCCATATTAAATTTCGAAGTATAAGATCGGCCGGCCAAGGGTTTTGCGAAAACCCGCGGCAACGTTTCGAAACAAAAAGAAAACGAGATAAATTTTGAAAAATTGTAAAATCGCTTATTGCAATATAAAGAAGAAAAAAAAGCTAAATCAAATGAAAAAATTAAAAATAACGCGAATAAAATTAAGACAATCACGAAGAAAGTAAGAAATTACGAATATATATTTTTAATGTTTAACCACATATGAAAATTTCGCTGTTCAGAAAAATTTGATCATTTCCGTATATCGGGAATTTGTCTGAATTTTACAAAAACTTACAAAATCGTACGTATTTGGTTGAAATTTCTGGAATTCTCATAAATTGGCTAATGAGTGTGCAGTGTTTGTAAAGCTTATATAAAAACTTTTTTTTTTCTAAAGCTAATCTCGGTAATTTTAAATCAAAAAAACAAAAACAAACGCTACACGACTATTTGAACATGTTTAATTATGATTTTTTAGATGAACCGTTTTAATTTTTCTAAAATAAATATATATAATTATTTTATACGGAAATAGTTAACCGAATATAAATGTAAAACGGTTCCTTCACAGAGAAAAAAAGGTTATTGTTATTAAAGAGTAGAAAAATATAGGGCCAACTTTGAAATAAATTTGTATTTTCGTGAAAAACCTTAATTCAAATTAGAACATCCGTTTTACGAATTTCTCGTAATTTGGAATTTTTCGTGTACAACTGCAGCGGATTAATAACGGGGTGGCGTTGATATTAATAGGTTCATGTGCAAAATATGGTTTTAAAGATTTTCTTTTTAAACGTAAAGTGTCCTAATATTTTCGCATAATTAATAATTGCCGCTTTTACTTCAGAAAAGTCTTCAGGCGATGTAATTTTACGTTATTCGTCATCATTATTACTATTTACAAGAAAAACAAAAAATATTCATCGATACTCGAAAATACTTTACCATATCATTAGGATATATATGTAATTAATGTTCATATTTCATCGATACCTTAAAAGGAGGAAACTAGTTAATGTAGGAGTTTTTGAAGGCTTCACTGATGTGTATTAACATTTGTAATATCAATAATATTATTCCTCAGCAGCAGAGAAGGCTTATATGTAAATACAAAATTTCTCGATAATTTATATTTTTGTAAATAGCACGTCTTTCCAGTTACACGTGTCGATATAGTGTAAATAAGTATTCAGATATCTACGAAGAACCTATTTATTATAAATGGTAAAAAAAGAAAAAATTTAACACTTCATTTTCACGAACATGTCTCAGTGATTTTTAAAAAGTATTATTCTTACGAAAATGATGATTTTTTATTTTCGAAATTTACCTATTAATATTTCGATCAGTACGAAGATAGCCAAAAAACACGCGAACAAGACCAAAAGATAAATAATAATTCAAAAATAAAATAAATTAAATTAATATCGGTAAATAAAGTTTTTTTTTTTTTTTTTTCTCGTCATCAATGTAAAAAACTAAATGATCGTAAATCGTCACTAAAAAGAAAAAAAATAAAAAAAAAAAATAAATAAAAACATAAAATAAAATCAAAGTAATGTAAACCTCTTAAAATCAGCTTCGTACAATGTCGGCTTTTCGCTAAGTATTGTGCTATTAGGTGTAAATATTATATTCTATCGAATTTAAAAAATAGAGGCGAAAAGCGAAAATTTTCTCCGCGTAAACCAAATTAAAAGAATATTAAATATCAGCATTTTTTTCATTTCTTTTCAGTCGACAATCGATCGACGGTTTCGCGCAATTTTTTAATTTAACACGCGTTCTCGTAAGTATTAATTATTTGGCAAAAAAAAAAAAAAAAAAAAAAAAAAAATTACTGTTGTCGTTTTGAATTAAACAATCGCACTTACCCCGATACGCGATATACGTTATCAATTCGGATCTGTTTATGCTTCTTCTTGTTGCTCTCGGCAATAATAAAATTTTACACTTGCATTAACACTTTCACCGGTGAATGTCACACAAAAACTAAAACAACTACGAAACGATCATCGCACAAATTTCCCGACAGGTGAATGGAAAATTTTTGGAAAATCGCGATCCAGCGTAGCTTTTACGCGATAATAATTTTCTGATCTCTCGCCGTCGACCGGGAGGTCGTCTGTTAAGGAACGAGCGCGTTCTGAAGGAGTTGAAGTCGCGAACCGAACTAAGACGCTTTCCTCTAGAACGGCTACGATTACGACGCATGGCTTTTCACTCTCTGCGAAGAAATAGAAAAAGCAGGAAAATTCGGAACGTTAGACGAAGAAATGATTTTCAACGTTCCGTCTCGCTCCCGCGCCAGCGTCCAGTTCCCATTTTCCCGGTCTGTCTTCCTCTATTTCTCCAACGACGACCGAAGCACACACATTCGCCCGTTGTTTTTCCAACCCATCCGCGATCCTCCGCTTTCCCGACTCGCGCCCGTACGCACACGCGCAACCCTAATAATACCTTCTTAGTGCTTTTTTCGCGCACACACACTCTTACCTCTAGTCTGCTAAAGTCGCTTCGTTTCTCCACGCTCCCCGGACTCCTTAGAATTCCTCCCGCCGTCGTCCCGTCCCGGCCCGTCCCGTCCCGTTCCGGCAGCGCTCTGATCATTTTTCTATTCGACACAATCGCGATGTGTGTACGCGATGCTAAGCTTTTTTCCGTATCTATTCGACGAAATAATTTTTCTTCTTAATTACTCCTCCTAAACCTATTCTAAAGGTCAACCCACTTTTTCCCCGATTTTATATTTCGCTCTTTTTCTTTTGTTTCTGTTTGCATTTTTGTTGTTCTTTTTTATTGTTTTTTTTTTTTTTTTTTTCGTGCCCGGAACGAGACTTCTATCTTGACCACACTATACGCCGCAAAAAAATAGAGTATTCCTTTTTTCTTCATTTCATTTTTGACTACATTCCTAGTTTCTTTCCGTTTTTCTGCGTACAGCGCATCAAAAAGAATAACCCCCCCCCTCCCCCGTTTCTATTTTAACTGACGGCCAATCTCTTAAGTTGGAAGAAGTGTAGAGGTAAATTCTTGAAATTAATTTTCAAATTACCGGGCACAGTAAGTGAATATTCTATGCTTACTAGAGATATTCATTAATTCGTCGCCGTCGTGTAAACCTGACTGGCTCCTAATATCTCGCGAATAAAAGACATTTTTAGAATTATTTCCGATGAAAAAAAAATCACAGTGAACAATTGTTGTTAATATTCTTTTCTTGGTTTTTTATTTATTTCCATATTTTTTACTTTATATTATTACTATTTCTATCGTTATTATTAATTAATTAATTAATTAATTAATTAATTATTATTTTTTTATTCGCTATATTATCGTTATTATTATTATTAATTACGAGACGCTACATAAATTTCATAAGAGCGATCTATAGTTTTAAACGAACAACATTTGTTTTCATTTGGTTTCTCAATGGCAAATCAGATAAAAACTGTTCTCCGCCTTTCAATGTTGACAGGGATTAGTATGAAGAACTTGCGATCCATATTAAAATTCGGATCTTTTTCATGTTAAAAAAGCATCTTATTTATAATACGGACACATCTTATTGGAAATTCGTTATTGAAAGATTGTATGACCTGAACTACCGAATGCAACAACCAAACAACTTGTTATTGCTCTGTTTTCGCATTTCGAATTACTCGAATAAATGCATTTGGTCGAGAATCGCATATATAGACTGCATTTATTATCAGTGAATGTCTTGTATTTTAGGATGTTCTTTACGGCCCTGAATTTTTTATTTCATTTAATATTACAGTATAAATTTTTCACAACAATAATAATAATAATAATAACAACGGTAATAATAATGCTGGTGATAATAATAATAATAATTATAATGGTTCAACTTGAAAAGAGCTTTAGATTCCCGGTATTTTTTTCATTTTTTCATTGTATGCTTGAACTATTCTAAATTCTGTCTTATCAACAATAATGTCCTTTAAAGAATCAAAAACGTCAACGATGTCTTTTAAAAATAAAACAACAGATACCGATATATGTTATTTAGACATACTCCTACGTATAAAAGTAAAACGATAAAAAAATCTTGTTACACCATCAAATAAAAAATATAGCAAATTATGAAATATTACGACTGTACCGCGGGGAATATTTATGTTATTTTAGTTGATTTTTTTAGTTATTAGAAGTAAATCAAAAAATTTTATGGTCTCTACATTTGCAAAAATTAACAGGAAATTTCATATTTAAAGTTATAAAATTTTTCCCCAACTGAGTCAAATGAAAATGCAACACATATCTTTCTTGATTGCATATATTACAACAAAATTTGTTTGTGAAGTGCAGCAAAAAGTTGGACTGCGAACAGGATTTTATCTTTGAATTTTATTGAAATCTTTAATATTACACGAAAAACATCTGAAAGAGCTAATAATATTTCATTAAATATTCCAAGAGCAATTTAAAATAGCGACACATTGATTTATTTCGTCATTACGATAATTTTAGGCACGGAAGCTTTAAAAAAATTAATGAATAAAAAAGTAAAGCAAAAATAAAATCAAAAATAATCACCATTTACGGTAGGTGCGAAGAGTCGTTTACATAGAAATTACGCGAATCTTATAATTAACAGCTCTCCATTTAATTAGCGATCAGCATTAATGTATTTGCAGAAAAAAAAGAGACAAAAAAAAAACAAAAAAAAAAATGAATAATAGTAACAGATTGAGTTATTGCCGAACAACTCTGTGGCACCGACTTAAAGATGTGCTGCCATCTGGCGCTATTTAACCGAAACTAGTCCGACTGCTAACGGATAAAACGGCGTCCCGGCTAGGAGAGTCGTTCGACGAGCCGGCTAATGATGGCCTTTCGTTAGCGAACAACTAAAAACAGAACTCAATCGGTCGACGACAGCGCTGCTATAGTCGGGCAATTTTTTCGCCCGGGCGTTGGCGACCTCTACAGTCTGAAATAAAAACCACTACTAGCCGATTATTAATCTGTTTTTAATTGCGTTCGCAGTTTGAGAAAACAAATCAATTTATTGAACTGAAAGTAATTAAGCGAGATGATATTTTTCAACGTTTCGAAGAAAAAAAAAAAAAGAATTTGAATATTTTTTGCGAGCGCGAATGTGTGTTCCTTTCGACATGCAACTTTCTTTCCGGCTGGCGCGCGATAAATACATATATTACGATCACATTGTTGTGCACGCTTTGTAATAACCGGTTATCACGTTTCAGGTGTGTTCCTTTCAGATGGATGTGGGCGTTGTAGTCTGACGAAATCCGATTAGACGAGATTCAGCGAAGAAGATGGACAGTAAAAATTCGAGAAATATGCGGAATCGAGATGTTTTGTTCTAGAAAGATGACTGGTTGCGTATGTGTACGGCATGTCGAAAAAGAATTTGGAAAAAACCGATGCAGTTCACGCACAAAGTGCAATGGGGCAACGATTATTAATATATTATTATTCCTGTAATTAAGGGGGTGTTAAAAGAAAAAAAGGAAAAAACGAAGAAGAAGAAGATGCGGGGGCAGCTCTCTTATCGCGAAGCTCGCTAGTTCGTTTATTTGTGCCAGTAGGACGACCTTGTTTGTTCTCAGCTTGTGCCGAGAGCAAGTGCACTAAAACACACACCACCGTCTGTGTGTCCTATTATCATCATTCCTGTCATAATTAATGCACCTATATGATAATGTGTGTGTTTTTAGCTCTCTGTTCAGTGTCGAAACTCTGGGGCCTCTTGATAACGAAAGTTGAGTACCGCGCTTACGCTTCCATAGTATAATAACGATGAAAATTTGTAAAAATGCACGATACGTTATTGAGCAAAAATCGAAAAAAATCAAAAGCAAACAATAATAATGACGAGGTGTTGTAAAAAGCTGAAATCAAAAAAAACACGAAATCGGTGCCCAGAATGATCATCGATGGAGGTTTTCCATTCCATTTCGCGGTTATCCTCTGTTGGTCACTTTGAATAATTCTTTAACATTAATAATAAAGAGGCGCATTGACTTCCGAAATATAAATAAAACGTAGTTGAATAATAATTCGAAAAAGAAATAAAAACTCAACACATTCTGGAGTGCCGCGTAGTAATTTATGATCGAATTGCCCAGCCCATGTATATCGTGACCATGATCTCGGTCGATCAGACTGCGCCAACAATTCCGATCCCTTGCGATGTGTACACAATCCTGAAAGGTACGACCAGCAGCTTTGCACACTGCGTCCGACCATCTAGTCGGCGTACGACCTCGACTTCTTCTTTCGTTGACCTTTCTCCTTGGATGAGCAGCTTCATTACAAAGCTATTATTACTTATTATCGAAAAAAAACAAAAAAAACAACTAATATTTAAATGCGAAAAACTACTCAAACGTCCCAGGAAATAAATCTTCATTGGAAACAAAAAAAATGGAGGCTATCCTTAAAGTTATAAATATTTAGCCTTTTTTTAAAAACAGGAGAAAAAAGAAGAAATTAATTTTTAATCGAAGAGTTAGTTATTTACAAATCACCTAGATAGTACGCCGTAAAAGAAACGTTTCTTAATTATGCCGGGTCTGACAATTAAGTAATGAGACTAACAAAGCGTTTATTTAAAAATCACTCAACAACAACATTATTGCCTTTAAACTAGTTCCATGCATTGTAGCAGGTCAAGTGGGATTTCCGAAAGTACTCTCGTTACGGCCTCTTGGATGTCGGTAACGGATTCAAAATGCGTACTTTTTACCATTTCTTTGACCTTACGGAGTAGAAAAAAGTCGCACGGTGACAAATCAAGCGAATACGGGGGGTGGGTTGCAGTAAATCCCTTTAGAGGTTAAAAACTCAATAACACTGAACGCGCTACGGCAAGGCGCATTGTCATGATGAAGAATCCACGTTCTCGCAATGTGCACTCTGTTAATCCTTTTCTGAAGTCTTTTTAGTATATTACGGTAGCAAACGTAATTAACAGTCTGTCTAGCTGAAGCGAACTCCTTATGGACCACCACCCCGCCGGTGTCAAATAAGCAGATGAGTTTTCACTTTTAACCTGCTCATGTGAGCTTTTTTCGATCTCGGGGTGCCCGGAGACAGCCATTGTTGGCTTTGACGCTTCGTCTCGAGGTCATACTAAAAAAAAAAAAAAAAAAACATCTTTCGCGGTCAAGCAGCGTATGATCATTTTCTATCAGTTCCAAACAATCTTGAGCGTTTGACATTCGATGGTGCTTTTGCTCCTCAGAAAAGTTCCTCGGTATTATCTTCGCGCTCAGTTTCTTCATCGCAAAAAATCAAAAACGGTTTTGCGCTTGATATTTAGCTCGTCGGCTAAAAATCGAACCGTTAAACGTCGATCCTGGTAGATTAGGGTGCGCAGTCGCGTCAGTTCGCAGTTGGTCCTCCGGTTTATGCCTGGTCTTCCGCTCTCTCACGGCCGTTTTTAATTTCTTTATGCCGACGAAACACGTTTCGGTCGTCGAATCGCCCATTTTTTATTCGCGACGCGTTGCTCAAAATTTCGCTTCTCCATTTTTGCGACGAGCACCACTATGCATAAAACACCACATAGCCGGTCGCGAACACGTCTGTCAACAAGGGATGGATGCCAGACTGTGTCGTGTAGAAATTTCAAAGCCGCAGTATAACCCCACAAGCGCGGAAAAAAAATCAGTCGCATTACTTAATTGTCAGACCTTGCATATCTCGGCTATATCTTCCGGAAGTGAACAATTGTATACGCTAGTCGACAAGTTTGTGAAATTCATTTAAAGAAACTTTAAAACCCGTTGAAATCTTCTGAACTATGCGAACTAGGGAGAAGAAAAAAGTCTCTCTATAACCGAAAATATTCAAAGAAATTTTGAAAAAAGTCTCTGTCATTTTGAAACAACTTTCGAAAAGACAATGTTTCGAAAATAAAAAATTCACTACTCCTCCCTCGGTAAACTTTGCAAATTCGAGAAAAAATTTTACATAGTTGGACTGAAATATACGAGAAACTGTCGCACAATCGTTAAAGCATATACGTAGAGCTTTCATCTAAAGAGGCATTTTTATTGTTCCTAAAAATTAACATTGGCCAGGCAAAATTTTTACAGGGGGTTAATATTAATTTATTTTTAATATTTTCATTTTTATTTATTTCTCTTTAATACTAGAATCCGAAATAAAATTCGGCCTTCAGTTTTCATAGCTCGCCAATTGATAAAGTATACTGTAGTTTTTCGTAAGCATTTCCGTTAATTAAAATTAGCGCGATTCTAATTTTTAAATGTAAGCCGTAAAAATTCCTGTCCGCTTCAACATCGTATCAGTTATGTTACTAGCAAAAAAGCCACGAATAAGGCGCTCAATCGAGCGCTTTCTTTTAAACGGCTATGAACTAATCGACGAATTTTGAACGATAGCACCAGGAACTAAAATTTGTACTTAATTTTATTTTTTATAAAATTGAATTAAGCGTAAAAAAACGGAAGGAAAGGAAGAAAAGGAAGAAAAAAGAAGCATGCCACAAAAAAGAGTGTAAAACTTGTAGCGTTGAGGATTATCAATTATAAGATTATCAAAACAATGAAAGTCTGGCAAAAGTGATGAGAAACCGTAATTACTGAGCGACAAAGTGCAGTAATTACAAAACAATAAAACAACAGCAACAACGGCGATTTGTTGTATTTAATCGCAATTTTATCGATAAGTGTTTCGGTGGAAATTAAGCAAACAGTTGTCACACCTGAAATTTTCACGAGAAAATATTTATCTCATGCTTTTCGCGGAAGGTTTTTAGGGAAAATAGTTCAAAGGAATAGTAGAAATAGCGATATAGTTGAAGAACGGATTCCGATTAAAAAGCGTCGAAATACGTTCAATAGTAACCGTAATGGTAGTCGAGTCCCAGTTCACAAATAGCGTATTATTTATTTTCTCTTGCTTTTTTTTTTTTTGTTTTTGATGAAGGGGTGGAGTTGCGTAGACAGCTCCACCCATTGGAAAAAGTACGGGAAGAAAACAAACCGATAAGACAAATCGAACAATAATTCGTAACCGTCGCGTTTCAGCGTTAAATTTATAAATTTGAAAAAAGTATGATTTCTAACTCTATTATAATTTAAAACGACTATGTCATTTTTATGTCTCGGGGTTGCATGAAAAATTATGTAACATTTTTTTTTCTTTCCATTTATTGACAAAGTTAAAATTTCTACGTATAAAAGACCAACCCATCGCGGGCTGTTCTCGCATATATGTACTTATTTTAAAGTGAACAAAAGTGACGCATGTGATTTTCTAATTAAGCCTGTTTCTTAAAATTATTTCCAACACGTTAATGAGATAACGTCATTCTCGCGCCAGATTTGAAAAAAAATCAAAAAACGTTACGAAAAATCATTATGAAAAAAATATTTTCCGTTACATTTTGATACCAAAAAAAACCAATAACGGTAGATTCATTTTTGTAAAAGAATGCCGCGGGCAGTTGAAACGTACACTATTCTATAAGTACTAAACAAGATGAGCTGCAGGTCTGTATCTGCGTGGCGTACGCGTAGAGAATGTTAAAAATTGCACATTTCCTTAACGGAAATGAAATCGTTTTTTCGTGTGCACATAGAATTTTTTTTGCTCATTTACACCTGCCGTGTGAAAAAAGTCTCAGAATCTGGCAAGTTTTATAATATGAACATATTTTCTCAAACAGTTCATATGCACAGCGGTTTTAATTTCCTGTATCGCACTTTAATTTTTCTAGTTATCTATTACACGCGATATTGCCTACTTTAAATAATGATAAAAACAGTTTGTATTCGTATTTGTATTTGTATTTGTATTTGTATTTGTATTTGTATTTGTATTTGCATTTGCATTTGCATTTGCATTTGTATTTGTATTTGTATTTGTATTTGTATTTGTATTTGTATTTGTATTTGAATTTGCATTTGCATTTGTATTTGTATTTGTATTTGTATTTGTATTTGTATTTGTATTTGTATTTGTATTTGTATTTGTATTTGTATTTGTATTTGTATTTGTATTGTATTTCTTTAGTAACACACGCACATATTTCACCGTCGTAAGATATATTCTATTAATCGTGTCCAACACTCATGTATATCATACATGTATATATGTAAATATTATTACACTCGATCTTTCTCTTATGGGAAATGAAAAAAACAAAGCCGAGTACAAGCCAATTGTTTCTTCTATCGGACCACTGTAAGATTTCACCGCTCTTCGATAAAACCTGTTTTCTCTTTTTCAAATTACACAACTGCATTCCATTCTCAAAAAAGAAAAATTTTTCTCTTATCCAAAAGCATCCGAGTAAGAGTGACTTAAAAACATACGCGCTGTCAAATTTAATTAATTATTAACCGGATTTTTATTATTACTCTTATTTTCGCGTTGTTAAAACAATCGTTTTCCTTAATTATCACATTTAGAAACTCAAATATATCGGTCAAACATTTAAGTCAATGGAATTAATTCATTTTTTTTTTTTTCTTTTACTGCAACAGGTTTGGTGTGACATTTCTCTTTTTCCTACCCTAGGAACAGCCTTGACCCAACAAAATTATAGACGAGTATAAACCGGTAAATATATAAAAACGTAAATTAAAGATAAAAAGAAAAAAAGAAAATTCTCCACAAAAACAATGATTAATAATTTTCGAATAATAACATCGATGTGCAATGACTCGCACTATTTCGCTAGCTCGGCTGCTTTCAATGGTCAGTTTACGGTCCACAGGGAGTCTTCAATTCTCATCCTTACCCATTCCGGAGCAAGGTTAGGCAGTACTGCTTCGGCCCAAATCTCGCTCCGCGCATCGGAAATGTACAAAAATTTCCATATAATTGACGATGCGAACAAAAAACAAAGGATAAAATAAAAAATACCCTTCATCATTAACCTTAATTTTCAACCTTTACCTTGATTTCGGTGTTTTACCGTTAATAATATAATCTTCTCTTCCCAACCGTGTTTTCGACTTTACATGATTCCTAAGTATCGGGGTAACTTTATCCTTCCACCCTTTATAAATTTCTAGTTCCGGCACTTCCACTATTCCCTCTTTCTACCTTTCTAGCTGCAATTCGCGCCCGTTGATCGACTCGTATTTTCCATCGAATGTAGAGTTTCCTTAATTAACCATAAAAAAAAAAAAAAAAAAAAAGGAATAAACAACTCTTTCTCCATGCATATTCGTCGATTAAAAATTACGTTTTTTTTTTTTAAGGTGTAAACTTCGATTGGAATAACATTTATACGGAATCGTGGCTGGTATCGGCCTTTAGAGTAAGCATTTAGTGAGAATTTCTTGGTCCTCACTGATATATTGGCGTGATTAAAAAAATGATTAAAAAATCATTTATAACGATCCGTAAAATTCCAGCGAAGTAGTCAGATGGTAAATTAACCGGTCTACAAATAACGTTCTGAAATTCCGGCTAGATGATTGGCTTGATGTGAGCGTACTTTGAAATGCAGAAATCGGGCAAACTTGGAAGCGTGCCGGGATGGTCGAGACGCCGGTCAAAGTTGAGGCGCGTGTTTTGGGTCGCCAAATAATGCCGTGGACGTTTTTTTCGACATCGGCGGCAGCATAAGGGACGGCGCCGTTTCGGGGTAATCGGGTTAATCCGGGCGCGATGAGAACCGGTCGTGTTCGAACAATGGCGAGCGGAATGGATTCGCGGTCGGTCGCTAAAAAATAAACAGTCCGCGGACGTTCGAAAAGGACGACAGGCAGATGTCCCTTTGTGTCCAGGTTCGCGGCCGTGTCCCTCGCGAGGTCAAGATATGACCCGCGAACATTCGGCATTCGCCGAGCGCTGTGCGGCGGTCGCAGGCATCCGTGCGCGGCCGATTTAACGGAACAAAACGCGAACCCGGCTACGACCATATGCCGCGTCTTTCATTGTCCGCGTCCGGCTGTCGCGGATGGTGGCCAAGTACCGGCATGCAGGCAGCGCGCGGTAAGTGTCAAGAGAGCGTTGCAGGTAAAAACGGTGTCGAACAATGGTAAGGACGCCGCGACGGACGAACGTTTTTTTCCGCGTCCGACCATCTCCTTTGACCCGCATTATTAGACACTGTAACAGATGTTTCGTGTCTGCTAGCCGCTTGCCGCTTAATGCCTTTTTGTCTCTCCTGCGCCTCACTCGTACCTCTCACCTATGTTGTATAAATGAAAACAAATGAAGTAATTATATGCCGCGATGATACGGTCGCCTTTTCAGCCGGTGTAGTTCGTGTGCACGCTCCGTCGTCAAACTCTTAGCTGCATCCAGAACCCTCTGCATCCGTGTGTATATCGGCTGAGGGTTTTCTCCGTTTTCGCGCCTTAAGAAATAAGCCGGAAATTACTGCGAGGTATTTTGCCTATCTGCCGTAGACCATCCACACGGAGTTCTTGCGATTTCGTTACATATTTACGGATTTTTTTTTTTTTTGGTTTTTTTTCTTCGATTCTTCCGGCCTGCAAAATTGAGTTTGTGTGTATTCTTCAAAATGCGATAAGTATCGAGTACGACAGTTGCCCTGGCTTTTTTAATACTACATGTGTAAAGAGAGAAAATAACATCGACCTGGAGCACACCTGACGACACTTAGAGAGCGGAAAAGAAATTCGGCCGATACGAAACTCTTCCGGATACCCATTAAGAAGCTCTTCTTTAGACTACAGTTTTCTCGTGAGCGTGCCAGCTTCAAGAACAAATATTCGCTTCCCTTGTGTTGCCGACATACATATATAGGAGTATAATTTCGTCAATAGACCGACATGGGGTTTTTGATCTCTTTCCGGTGTATACTGTGCAGCGGGCATTTGAAAATCGTCACAGGCGAGGAAAAGGGAATCGCGCAATTACAGGTAGAGTACTCGCGGTCATCTTACTATAGCCGTGATTTCGTTCATATCGCGTTCAAAAGGCGATCTCTAGGGCGTTAATTTAAACATTATCCCAGAGTCGGCGGACACCTGATCAACCTAGCCCCATACCGTGCACTGTGGACGTCGATTGAGAACGCGAAATATTTGAATCTCTCGACAATGCTACTAGAGAAGCGACAATAACGAAATAGGGAAAGGTTAGATAGAGGAAAAGAAGCATGAGTAGGAGAGCGCTAACGACAAATAGAAATGTGGAAAAAAGTAGATGGTGCAAAGTCACTCAAAAGCTTGTTTCGAGAGTAATGTGTAGACATAGTCTAAAGTTGCAATAATTGACTACCAGAGAATTATCTGGGCTAAAGTAAAGGCGAATAATCCAAAAGTAGAAAGGAACTGGCCCCAATATTCTCCTTAGATCCATTAGAACCTTAGGTACATTATGAAAAGCTTCACAATCCATGATAGTTTATCCGGGATATATGAAACTTGCTTTACTTTTAACGCGCAATGTGTCGGAATACCTAAAAACAGCACAAATTCGCCGAATGTGTTACCGTTCAACGTCGGCGAGTGGAATTACGTCGACAGACTCGCCTATCGTTAAAAAAACGAATTACTATTTTTTCCCTCTTATGAAAAACTTCGGTACTTGTTCATATCTAAATCCTTCGACAACCGCGATAACTGTGTATACAAGAGAAATTTAAAAATGCATTGAAAACTTTCTTCTTCGCTACATGGAATTTTTTCACGCTAAAAGTGATCATCTCAAAACACTTTAACGCTAAAAACTACGCTACGAATATACGTTAATCGAAAAATAAGCGCATTCTCTTGGTTCCCCGTTGATAAGTTTTTTGCCAAAAAAATTAACTGTTTTTTAAAAATCTCCCAGAGCGACCTTCTCTTTTTTACAATTTTGTATCATTTTATCTTGATATAGATTAGTATTTCACTAGATTAAATATCATAAAATAAAAATCCGTCGCTCCAAAAAACAAACAACGGAGAATACGGAGAAAACAAGAGATTTCGAGATTTTCCCGATCTTCGCGAACCACCAACCTCCCTCCGTTGGCAATTATGAAAAATATTTTAAAATGATCGCGAAAAGGATGAAAATAGGAAAAACAGTACCTTTTCCGGAAGTTGTATATTGTGGCACGGATATGTTTTTTTCTCGAATATGATACGGCAAAACATGAATTTAAACTGTGTCGATCGCATAAAAGTTTTAAAATATAAATAGGGAATTATTATATAATAATAATTCGTTAAGGGGCAAAATTTTAAGTCTAGCCCCGTAAGACACATGCTTTAGGAATAATGAAATCTGTACGCGAGAACAAAAAGCATCATCTGCGAAATGGACAGAAGCGCTGTTTCGTATTATTAGTGTGTTTCGAAATCGCCAGTATCGCAGTGTCTTCGAATGATGTTAATTACTCAAAAGCAACAAGAACGAATTCGAATAGAAACGAATTCGAATAGAAACGAAGAGGAATCTCGGTGTGATTTTTCCGATGAGTCGTTCGCTAGACACCGTGTTTGATTCTGTTCATTTGCGAAAGTGTTGATTTGAAAGTTGGCGGTTTGGAATTCATCGATGAGTGTGCCAAACGTTCAATTTAGAACACACTTAACAATAGAAAATATTACATATTTTTTTCCATAATAATTGACCAAATTGAAAAAATTGACTCGATTAATCGCATTACCGATTATGAACAACGCACATTGGCTAATAATAATGTTATCAAAACGGCGAATTAGGTAAACGCGATATTTCGATGTTTCTTTAAACGAAGGGGAAATTCTGTCAATAAAAATTTCATCACCGACAATGAAAGTGTAGAGAAGTAACAAAGCTTTATCATCGATGATTTACCGCTTTATTTTTTTTATATTAGTTTTCCTTTTATTTCCTTATTATTTTATGTTCTCTATTTATTTATTTTCATAATTATCGTCGTTGTCATATCGATTTATCGATTTTCAATATTGGCCGAAGTGGTGATAATGTGATGTTTACTAATGCCAACTCTCGATAAGTTAAATATTATTTTCAGGACTTATAAGATTATCGTGATGATTAGGCCGGAGCAGGTATTATAAAATCAGTTAATTCAGTAGCGCGTCTAAGGAAGCTTAATACTTTATTTTTGCAAATGTGCTCTGTGGTAAGTGCTATCGGGGCTATTCGACACGAATTTCTTGCAGCCGGGATCAATATGAAATTTTTTCCATCGCAACGAAATTTTATCCCGGTCGCGAAGAAATGTCATGAAATTTTATAATGATTTTCACTTACAACCCCAATCGATAGCTAGAGTACCGTAAATATACAATTTTTTCAGTTCATGTTTTTACAAAACCAAATAGCCGCATCATTCCGAAAGACATATGTCACAATGTAAAAAAATATAGAGAGGTCTACTGGTTTTTTTATTATTAAATGCTTCTTTTTTTAATCGATAAAAGGCTTGTGGTGCTTCTCATAATTATTGTACCGACACAAACAAGAAATGATTTTTTGATGAAACAGTAAAAATCTAAAAAAGGTTACATTATTTCGTTTAATGATGATGAATTAATTATGATGACAAACTTTCAAAGCGCTGTTATGAAAACCCTACTTTTTATGTGAAAAATTCAAAACTATTATACTGTCAAAACTCAGAACTATTATATGGTCAAAATTCAAAACTACTATATGGTCAAAATTCAGGACTATTATATGGTCAAAACCCAAAACTACTATATGGTCAAAATTCAGGAATATTATATGGTCAAAACTCAGAACTATTACGAGTATATGGTCAAAACTCAGAACTATTATATGGTCAAAATTCAAAACTATTATATGGTCAAAACTCAGAACTATTATATGGTCAAAATTCAAAACTACTATATGGTCAAAATTCAGGACTATTATATGGTCAAAACTCAGAACTATTATATGGTCAAAATTCAAAACTACTATATGGTCAAAATTCAGGAATATTATATGGTCAAAACTCAGAACTATTATATGGTCAAAATTCAAAACTACTATATGGTCAAAATTCAGGACTATTATATGGTCAAAACTCAGAACTATTATATGGTCAAAATTCAAAACTACTATATGGTCAAAATTCAGGAATATTATATGGTCAAAACTCAGAACTATTACGAGTATATGGTCAAAACTCAGAACTATTATATGGTCAAAATTCAAAACTATTATATGGTCAAAACTCAGAACTATTGTATGGTCAAAATTCAAAACTACTATATGGTCAAAATTCAAAACTATTATATGGTCAAAATTCAGGAATATTATATGGTCAAAACTCAGAACTATTACGAGTATATGGTCAAAACTCAGAACTATTATATGGTCAAAATTTAGGACTATTATATGGTCAAAACTCAGAACTATTATATGGTCAAAATTCAGGACTATTATGTGGTCAAAATTCAAAACTACTATATGGTCAAAATTCAGGACTATTATATGGTCAAAATTACACCTTTATTACACCTTTAATTCAGAGAAAAACGGTTAATCCATGTGTGTTTTTTTATTTCCACTCATAGCTGCAGCGTATTCGAAGCAATGTAACCTAAACGGTTACGTGATTTTAAATGAGTTTTCTAAGTTTTTCACCTGATGTTTCCAAAAATTCATTACGTTTAAGCATACGCCGCCGGATTTAATAGTTAAAAGTGTTTTTTGACAATCCAATAAGCGAAAAAGAAAACGAAAAAAAAAAAGAACAGAATAGAAGTAAATGAAAATTTCATTAAACGCGCGTTTTTTCTTAGGTTGTACAAAGCATACAAAATTACGAAATAGTTATTATTTTATTTCTTAGAATTTCATCAATTACGTCGTCGATGCCAATGAAGTGAATTGAAGAATTTCGCGAATTAATTCATTAATACCGAATAAATTTCTCCTTCGCAGTTTTTGGCTGCGTTCATTTTATTCGAAACTAAGACCAACATGGCCGTTAGAAAAATGTGTTTATAAATCTGTCTATAATTTAAAATACTTGGAACAATCTGCTAATCATCAGGTTCATTAGATCGTGTTGTGCGACGTATTAAATGAAAACAAAAATAACGATTAATGCGATCTATAATAAATACAAAAAAGTCGACGTTTCAGATATTTAAACGTCGAATAAATTAAAATAGTAATAATCGATTATTACCTTCTTTTTTGTGATGAAATAATCGGCTTTGCTATCGATTTATTCACATTTAACGTGTTAAATGTTTTTTTCCCCTTAATTAAACACGATGTACCACATTCGAACGGCCAATATGGTCGTTTTTATACGCTATCAGATGCTCTGTACGCCTAATTTTGGAAGCTTTTTTTCCCGACTTGTATATCATTCTTTAAATATATTGCGTGTTGTTAAAAATTGATCACAGCTAAAACGCAGTATGTTTCAACTCGTTCGCTAAATGTAAATAATTAAAGCTTAAATACATTCACACACGCACAACACATAATATACACACACACATATAATGCATCTTAATGAGACTATGGTTCCATTACGAGTGGAAAAAAATTGTGTAAATAAAAAATATCAAAAACTACCGTAACCAAAGCCGTGGAGTTTTTGCATCACGCTTAGATTTAATTTTGCAAAGGATAAAATTGTCGACTAAAACTGCCGACTGAAATTGCCTTTTTTATAATAATCATAGGAAACTAGCATCTATAGGCGCAGAAGGTGCATTAAGTTGTATGTATGGTTACATCAAAGTGACATTCTTACGTGATTAATAAAAAAATCTCGCTACCTTTTTAGGGTTTTAGCCTTGGCCTCCATACTTCGGACAGTGCCTTCTACATTCTTGTTCTTCCATCTCCTTCTGTTGTCCCTTCGTTAGCTTCATTTCTTGTATCTCTTATCGTTTCTCATATGTCACTATGTCTTTCTATTCTTTTAATCCTTTGCTTGTTGAGTGGATGTCGTGAGGAGACGTGCCCAAGTAAAATAAAGGGAAAAGAGAAACCTTTTTTTTTACGCTATTTAGTCTTGCGTATACGATTTTGTTAAATTTTTTCGGGTTACGTTTAATTTTTTATCACTTCTGAAGAAAAAAACAACAAAAAGCACACAAAAATATCGAAGATACTTATTTCATTCTGCGAAGAATTTTAGAACAAAAGCATATGAAGGAAGGGGATTCAAGAGGCCCGTGGAAGGTTTGGAGGATCGAGTTTAATACGATTTTCTTATTTTTTTGCGTATGTTCGCGGGAGGAGTATAGGGTGCCAAACAGCCCAAAAAAGAATTACACTTGTGAGAAAAAAATATAAATTTTCTCAAAAAATTTTTTAAATAAACGCGTGTTGAAGAGTGTTGTGTGTGTGTGCTGTAATGACTTTTTTTGTGGGAAACATCGCAGTTAATAAACCGTGACATACGCATTTCATATTAAAATTTTTTTATTAGATCTATGTTTTTTTTTCTATAAGTAATTTATTTCTAGTCATTTTTGACGGCTTTGTCGCCCAGGCTTAAATTAAGATCGTAGAATCCTCCCACCTCCAGAAGTCTGTATAAATTCTTGAAATAAGAGTCCTGGAAGAAGAAAAACACCGAATTTGAACTAAATCAATATTAATATAATGCGCTCCATTTTCGTATTGTTGATATTTATCATTTATTTTATTTTTCGCGAATTACTTTATGCGTTTAAATTGTTGTCACGTAAACGTAGTTTATCCATCTGCGATACTGACGAAGATTTAGCATCTTCGTTTATACAGAGAGATTAGATCCGTGTTAGATGCTGAAGAAACGGCACATAATAATATCGTAGATCGTGAGTGACAATGTAATTTTTAAAACGTTACGAAACACTGTTACGAAGTTTGAAACGTTTTTTTGTTAGGAAAGTTGTAATAGAAATTGCGAATTCATTTCACTTTTTTTTTTTTATTGAAGTTTACTCTTTTATCGGCATTATTGTAGATTCTTCAAAACGAACTCGCTCCGAAAGATCGAACTATCATGACTTAATGACAACGTTGTTTTTGCGCCCGGAGTAATACGATAAAACCGTTACGAAATTATATAACTGAAAAGTTGTAAAAAAATTTCTACGCAAGCTGTAAATTGTTTTGACTTGATCTTAAGGGTCATTCCGCAAAATTCGTACGTCACGTAAAAAATGAGTCACGCTAAAGTGTCAAAACCTTATTTATATTTACATTGAGGTAAACATTCTATTCAAGTTGTGATCGGCAGTTTCAGTTTATATTTTAACATAAAGCGAAACACGCAATCGTACCGCAATATATACACGTCATCCGAAAGTGTCATATACATGTCGTACCTCTGTACAAAAAAATCGGAGGTATGGTTTTTCTGTTGGTTTTTTTTTTTTTTTTGAAAGAATGACGCAATTTCAACAAGTGTTATAAAACACAGTCATTTGGTGTCCGACGCATAGTCGCGTAGGATCGAACACATAGTTGTGAATGGCGAAAGAATTAATAAATACAAAAAAAAAAAAACTTTCGGAATTAACAATCGGAAATTTACGAATTTTACATATTCGTACTAAACGTACTCGCTCAGTAGCAATTATCAGTTTTTCCGATTTTCGGGTTCATGATTTAGTATAGTTTTTTGTATACTGCGTAATTCGAGCTTGACATTTTATTATATCTGTTAATTACACACATATTGTTTACGTTTATTGTACGGTAAGTAAAATTTAAATACACCGCTATAAATAATTATTTAATTTTTATTAAATACCCGACGTGTTTCGAAGACAAAGCTAAATCACGGAATTTATTATAACATATATAAATTTAACGAAAATTAAATTAAAAGGAGATTGCCGAGATATAAAAATACGGATTTATGCTTGCGCGACATTAATATTCAGTGTGGTTAAATTAAAATCGATTTGCCCGCGCGGTGCAATACGATTATTACAATTTCTACCGGAAAAATTGGAATTCAGAAATAAATAAAAATAATGCGAGCACACGCTTGAACTAAACGCGAGACAATACCTGTATGGATGACATTTTTAGTAGCCAAGTTGACGCGTTGGAAACACGTACCCACCTATCTTATACTTCAATCATATTCGCCGTTTACTTAGTAATAAATAAATGTAAATTTAGAGGAGGAAACCTGAACATAATTTTGTAATACTTTGTTATTTTGCGCGTGCAAATTCTCTGCTGGAGCAGGTAAAAGACATGTTCAGCTGGTAATCACGGGGAGTTTCTTTTTTTTTTTTCTCTCTTCACGATCGCTTATTTTAAACCGAGCGGAAGGGAAATTTTTCTGTACTCTCTCAAGCACCGTGATTAGAACCAGATAACCGAACACTAATAGCTTGGAAAAATATATTTAGAAAAACACGATAGTTTCTATTTCAATTCCATGTTTTTCTGATCAATTAATAAGTTGCTTAATTGACATAATAGTACTTTTCGTTAGTTCCTCGCTATATTGTCGTCTCGAGTGAAGGGCATGTTTACGATGCTGATCATGTGTTTATTAAGTGTTCATCTCTTTCAATCGAGCGTGTTCTGCTTTCTATTCAAATTTGCTGCCAATTGGTAATTCCCCTATAATATCTCGTCTTTTCCTTCTTCACATACCGTTCCCATTGTTTGTTCCTTCCTACTAACAATATCTGACCGTATCAAAATTGATTCATTTGCCTAATTGTTTCTAAACAAAAATCTCTGGTTAACGAACCCGAAAAAAAAAAAAAGACATTCTTGAACGAAAAAAATGGAAAGGAGTATATTAGCGTGCCTAACTGTGGAATTTGTTTTCTCTTGATTTTTTTTTCTAGCCCTAAACAATTTTATGCGCGTATTTAAACACAGAAAGCTTTCTAATTTCGTCTGGCTATTTTACCATAGAAAATGCGGTTGCTACAGTGAGTAGAGCTAAAAGAGATAGCGATCAACTGTGCGGAATTTCATGGGAAATTTAAAGATTTTTTAACATACCGGGTATGTCGATAATGATATTTTACGTATATTTGAGATTAATAGCAGCAGGCAACAACACGAATATTGTTTCTTAATTTTTCAAGTTCAATAAACCATGTAATACACTTGTGAAAATGGCAATAAAACAATTTTAAAAATACAATCCCTAAATAAGCAATTCTATATTTTATGGACGGATAAGGTTATTAATAATAATTCCAGCTTCTCGAATGGACGAAAACAAATACCTTTTCCGGCTTAATCGTGTTGATTAAATAACATGTCTTTAAGAAATAGAAAAACAGAGAAATATACTACAACATAATGTTGTTAATAACGATTATACATCAAAAACATTATGAATTAGATCAAAAATGTAAAAGAAATATATTTTTCAACAATCAAAAAAAAAAAGAAAAAAAAGAGGATAACGCAATTAACAAAAATCCGCTAATTCAGAATAACACTAATATTTCCCGAAATAAGAAAAAAATAAACCCTAAAAACCACAAACTTTACATAAAATTATATTAAACAATAACCCTAATAATAACGGTAGTAATATGCATGACAAATCCGGGGGAATATATAAAATAATCTGTAATAGTCGTAACAAAATATGTGTAGGTTAAACTCGTAGAGAAATTCGCTATTCCGAACATTTCGAACATGTATATATATATATATATATATATATATAAACTCGGCCATTTTGGCCTCGCAAGGGCTGTACCCCTTGACCCCTCTTGCTTTTATTTATGTCTCTTTCTCTTCTATACTTTGTATAAAATGATCAAAATTTACAACGTAATTTTTACTAGCATCGACACAAAAAAAAATAACATAACCACAAAAACCCTATTCTAACATTTAACTTTCATTATATAAAATTAAGATATTGTTTCATTACATTTTTCGTTACATATTTCGTTACATAAAATTGTGACATTTTTTAAATAACAATAACAAAAATCCTATAAAATATAA